>JAZHRO010000037.1:13095000-13695000 GCA_037157565.1 Thalassia testudinum | reverse complement strand
TACGCACACAGTCCCCCTTAGCCTCAAATCCCGGGGGCTGCTGCATATACACTTCTTGTAAATCACCATACAATAAGGCATTCTTAACATCCAGCTGATATAATGGCCAGTCAAAATGTGCAGCTACATAAATAAGAATCTGGACTGTAGGAAGTCAAGCCACAGGAGAGGTGTCAAAGAAATCCACCCCATAGGTTTGAGTTAATCCCTTTACCACAAGCCGAGCCTTATACCGAGAAACAGACCCATCTGGATTGTATTTTACGACAAAGACCCAACAACAACCAACTGTGTGTGCACCAGCCGATAACGGAGTAAGCTCCCATGTTTGGTGAGACTGAAGTGCAGCCATCTCATCCTCCATGACCTGATGCCATTTCAGATCGAGCATAACCTGCTAATAAGTAGCTGATATCTGTGTAGAAGCGAGGGCATATGTAAACAAGTAAATGGAAGACTCAGGCAGTCAGAGGAAATAGCCCCTGCCACCTGATAATGTGCATAACTCCTAGGAGCCTTCCGAATAGCAATCGGAAGATCCATATCTGCAGAAGCAAACTCAGGCTCAGATGATAATGCTCCCTTATCACTAGGAATAACCTCAGAAGTGACTGGTATAACACCTACAAGATCATCACTAGATACACAGTGGTCAGTAGTCTCAACACATACCTGCTGTGGGGAGGATGATGGTGCTGAAGAGGGAGGGCATGCTGCCAATATGTGACTGGTTTCCTAAAAACCAGTGGAGGATTTCTAAATCGGGTATCATCAGTAACTGTAGTATCTGGTGACACTATCTGAATAACAGGAAAGTCAACAAACTGAACTGAAGGAATGGACATGGGAGCCCTCTCTGCCTTAAGTGCCAATTGTCTCCCAATAACTGAAAAATATGGGATTGCCTCATGAGAAGCAACATCGGCACTGACAAAGTGCCTCATTTGTAGAGGATCATAGCATTTTTATCCTTTCTGGGTGTGATTGTAACCCAGAAAGATACACTTTACTGCTCTATGGGCCATTTTATCTCTACCTGGCCTAGTAATATGCACTAAGGCTACACAGCCAAAAATCCAGGGTAGCAACTGAAACAAATCCCGATCAGGATGCAAAATCTGCCAAGGCACCTGCTTAAATATAACAAAACTAGGCATTATGTTAATCAAGTAACATGCATTCAACATCGCATCTCCCCAGTACTGTGAAGGCACATTATGGTGTATCAAAAGGGTCCGTGCCACATCCAAAATGTCTGTGTTTCCGCTCCACTGCATTTTGTTGCGATGTATGGGGACATGTGATTTAATGAACCACACCATGAGATCTATAAAATATCTTCATACGAGCAATACAAAATTCTAATGCATTATCAGTATGCACAATCTTGACAGTGAAAGCAAACTAATTCTTTATTTCTATGATAAAGTTCTCAATTCCAGACCCAATGTTTGACTTATTCTTTAACAATAAAAGCTAAGATACTCTGGAACAATCATCCACTATCACCAAATAATACCTATGTCCTAGTCGATCAAGAATTCAACTAGGACCCCATACATCTAAATGCAAAAAATCAAATAAGGACTCTAAAGCAGTAGGACTAACAGGGTAGGTAGATCTGTGGTGCTTTCCCATCTGACAAGCATCACAATGAATCTCGATGATTGGCAAAATATGAGGCATGATACAATGAAGCCTATCTAGTGAAAGATGACCAAGGCGATTGTGCTACTGTAAGGCACTCCTAGCAACAAAGCACACATCTCTCTGGCACTGTGCAGCAAAAGGTGTCTGAGACAGGCGATACATACCCCCTCTTCATGTTTGCCACTAATAAACGTTTCACATCTATAGAATTACAATCAGATCACAAATCAAGTGATCTAACATGAAATCCGAGTGATTGATTCCTCGAAAATCACGTTAGATGTTCATGAGATCCCTTCGGATGGTAGGAGGGGCATGCTAAGGTTAAGAGGGACCCCTAGCGGCCCTCAAGGATGGTAGAAGGCGCTACCTGGGTAGGGGATCTACTCCAGACCCACCGACGACACTCCTATCGACCGATGGATGCTTTGCCTGCCGCCACACGACATTGCTCGCCACTCGCTGCTGCTACAAGCACCTTGCTTCGTTGCTGTTGCTCGCCGCTGCATCCTGTAGCGAGTGGCACCGCCGGTTGTGGAGCTCTACCAGCGCTACGATAGGTGGTGATGGAGAACCACAAGATTAAGGTTTTTGGTGGGATGGGTTTGGAGGCCTATTTAGGTGGGATACCCGAGCGTCGATCTAGGATCGTCTCTCTAATACCAAGTAAGACGAAATAACAATACTTATTCTCAACGGAAAACCCTACACCTCTTTATATAGAGAGAGGTGTTGGGAAAATTACACAAGAGAACCAGGCATAAATATAAACTAACAAAATAGTCCTTACTAAGCATAAAATAAGATAACTAGAGAGCTCAACATACTCTTTTATGGTTGCATCAACCTATGTCCATACTTGAGCCTAATTGAAAAAACTTGACAACTTATTGGATTAGCCCCAATTGGACCCAAGTCAACAAGCCAAATGCTTAAGATGGAGTTATTAAGTGGTAATTTTCAACCCTTATCACTACATCTCACAATTGCAAGTTCTCAAGATTCTACTATTTTAGGGGTGCTGCAACCTTCTTTGCTTGAACTTGCAATATCCTTGTTGCAACTTGGCTCAACTATTTTGCCCTCAATAATAGTAGAAGCTCCACCTCATAGGCAACCCTTTATAATAGTATCTTTACTAGTAGTGGCTCTACCTCTTAGGTAATCCCCTCTTAACAAAGGAAGTTCAGCTCTAAACCTCATAGCAAGGTCAAGGAAGTTGTTATGCGGTCGGTTGGGTCACCACATAGAGTATGCGGTATTTAGACGAGTATGCAGACGAGCATGCGGGTTTGCATTTTTTATTTTAAAAGATATAAAATAACTAGTAAGCTTATTAAATTTGTGTTACATCTATTGTTATAACTATACAACTACCTCAAGTAGTATAATAAAAATAACATAGTTAATACTCCTACTTTTTAATTACTATACAACTTAGAATATAAAAGATTAGACATCTTGAAAAAAGAAAATGTAAATATTAGAATCCAAATGTTTATGTTTATTATCAACGAACATATACAACAGATCTAAATCAAGAATCTAAAATGAAAACTAAATAAAAAACATCAAATCAACTTAAATCAAAATATATTATCAAGAATCTAAAATGAAATTTAGATGAAAAACCTAAAATTAGGATATTATGTCAAACAATACCTAAACAGCTAAAAAGAAGAAATCTCTCAAAGACTCAAATTAGGTGGCTTTATCTCAAAATCGAGTGAGTATGCAACCTAGTAAATGCCTACTCGACTATACCCAACTATAGGACTGCATGGCAATACTTGATTTGGGAAGGGGTCCACTAATGCCTATGAGGACGCTTGCTCGGCCTAGGTAGCCAACTTCTTGAACACTACCTCATAGGCAACCCTTTTCTATTAGTATCTTTATCAGTAGCGTCTTTACCTCTTAGGTAGTCTCTTCCTCTTAAAAGAGAAAGTTCAACTCTAATACCATTTATAATTCCCTCGATCCATGCATGCTTCTATAAAATCAACTTATTTGTAAAGCATACTTGGCCAAATAATCATACTCGTTTTTTAAGATGAGTATGACAAAACTATGGATACTTGGCCAACACTGAAGAATTGAACCAATTATCCAGCCAATCTTTCATGGAGACTTTCATGGCACTTATTTCTATTTTTTTAGTATGAACATTTTTTAAAGAGTTTTTAAGCATGAATGATCGTTTTTCTAATTTCTCCATTAAAAATGTGTCTTATGAATTATACAACAACAAAGCTTTTTCTCACATCACCTGAGGTAGCTACATGGATTTTTTATTATCTCCACTTAGATCTCTATCCTAAGTCATTCTTGGTCTTAGATCCAAGTGATCAAGATTTGTATGATGGTTTCCTTCCAACACTTCTTCAACCTTCCTCAACTCCTTCCTAGTAGACTCAGCACCCAACTTCCCACGGTTCTTGACTATGGAATCAATTAGATTTAGCTCAGTGGTAGAGCACCCGATTGGCATCCAAGAATTCATGGGATTAAATTCCATGCCCTACCACATTTACCTTCTCAAAAAAATCCCAGAAAATTTTAAACTTGTATTCCTCGTACTGTCCACTATCTATTGTTACCATCTTAACCTTTTCCTTAATAATCTCATTGAAAATCTAATCCTTCTTTTCAAAAAAAATCTAATCTTTCCTTACATAGTCACACATCAACTTCAACATCTTCATTTCTAACACATTTTTTGTACACGGCTTCTGATTGATAGCCCAACACACAAAATCGTATAACATGACATGTCTCACAAGTGCTCTATAGTACTTCAACTTTCAAGTTAATCTACTTGTCACATAGAATACCAACAGCTCTCTTCCATTTCAACCTTACATTGACTCTTAAATGTGACATCTCCATTGATTTCTCCATTGACCAAAATAGTTAAAAACATCTTTTTTATAATGCATTCTGCTCCGATTTTATCTCTGCCCCATTTCTGTCTCCTCGACCACTAAATCTGCATTTCACGTATGTAATCTTTGTCCTACTTAGCTAAAAGTCCATAGCTTCCAAAACCTCTCTCCTAAACTCAAATTTGTTATTTACTCCATAGCTTATGTCATCATCCAACACAATATCATTAGCAAAAAACATACACCATGATACCTTATCTTAAATGTGTTTCGTAAACTCATCCATGACCAATTCTAACCTCAGTCCTTGTACAAGCTACAGCTCTATCATAAATATCCTTCATAAGGTTGATATACAAAATCAATGCATGCATATTCACAAGATATAAGCCTCTGATAAATTGCAAATTATTACACTTAATTGGGTCAAAAATGCATATTAGAAATCCTAATTTGTGATTCATCCTTAGTTTATTTACAAAAATCTTGAATATTATCCTTAAATGAAAATGTCATAGAAAATACATCCAAATTATGATAAAAGTGGAAAGAACATCAACACTACATTGTTAAGTGTTTGATTTGTGCTTCAATGCTAGGAAAAGGTGAAGGCAGGGGTCAAAGCTATCTTGATGGCTACCAGAAGGGTCAAATTGGAGCCTAAGAATAGATGGCCAAAGCATAAATCGCCTAGGCAAAAGACTTGGGGTGAAGAATAGGCCAAGCTTTTGGGACTTATAATGTAATTAAGACAGTTGCATGATTTTCTTGAGATTTTTCAATTCCTTTTTATTCAAATGGGTATTCGGTGACTCAAGTGCCTTAATTACAACTAATCTAGCCCATTATGATATTTTTTATATTTTAAATTTTTTTTGATATATTTTTACATATTAAAAATCACATTTTCCTATCTTAACCCCTCCTACACTCTTTCATCTTAACTTATAAATAACCCCCATCCCCATTTCACCATCACCTCCACAACCAACAACACAATCTCCTACTCTCTCTTCTCAAGGCTCTACATCTTGGAGGCCCTCTCTAGGGCTTCCTCTTTAATTTAAAAATATTTTCCTTAGCTTTAGGTCTTTTTTACACTTAGGTGTTCTCATCCCATAGTTAAAATTAGGCTAACCCTACCCAGTATCACCAATCCACCTTCACCACTACTTTGTCATTGCCTCTCTACCACCCCCACTTGTTGAAGATCCATGTCATCAAGTAGGCAGAATCCCTGGGTTGTTCAGGACGTGAGACACTACACCGCATCTCTTGCTCTTTGGTTATATTATTCTTTACTTTTGTACTGTTGCTACTTTCTATTTCCAATATTGTAATTTAAATATTTATTAGTGCAATAAACTTCATTTTTTCCAATTTAATTAGTCACCTTTTTCTTTAGAGAGAAAAAAATAGGAAGACCGCCGCCATTAAGTAGTAATGCAAATTTCATTAAACAGTTACAACAAGCGCAAAACAAATGGCATGATAAAAACCACACCCTTAGGACTCACTTGACCCCCACCAAAGATTAGCAACTAAACAAATCAGTTGCCCCCACTACATGCGCCTTTAACAAATTCTTACATCAAAAAATCCCTCACTCACCCACGAATAATTCACTCCCCGAAGAACGAAGAAATACATAAAAATCAACCGAGCAAATGCCCAAACAAACATCCCATGAAAACCCATTAATCTGCCACCAACCTCGTGGCACATAACACTACCCATCCGGGAAGAAAAACTCCTTACAAATAGGTTTTTAACCCACATTAGGCGCCTTGGCCTTTCTTGCCTTCTCCAACTCCTCCCTCTCTTTCACTGCACGCATCCGTTGCAATCACATCTTGTATATGAGGTGGTTCTTATGGTAAATAGTTTTCCAACTGCAATAGCTGAAGCAAGGTTCTTGATTAAACGTAGACATGCGATCGAAAGGCTTTCCCCCACCAAGATCAGTCATTGGAGCCTCATCCAAATTAGCTTTAACATTAGGCTCTAATCTTTGTTGCAAAATGCTATCTTCGACTTCCTTCTGTTGCAGAAACTCATCTTTGCCTTTCACATACTCATCAGTCCCCTTAGAGCCAAAATGGTAGACCAAAACTGAAACGTAACCATTGGGCCGATCACTTAGCTACATTTCACGGTCTACCCTGTCATATTGCTCACCAACATCCACATTAACCTTCAGAATCTCATCACCTCTTATGTCACATAGAGACAAGTGCCACCTTAGCAACCTCAAGCAGCTTGTTGTTCTTAGCACCCGAACTAGAGCCATCAGCTGTAGGAAATTTGCACCTTAACCCCTCCTCATCAGGGAAATTGCAAGACACAAAATGATCTTCCATAACGTCACTTGCATTTAAAGGCATCCCAATAGGAAAGCCCGCATTGCATGCACCTGCCGTTTCTAGAAATTCTTATTGCATCACATCAACAATTAACAAAGGTAGCATTGGCATTTATTAGCAAGTCAATTCCTTCCAAAATTGGCTGCTCCATTTTTGGTGGAAAAGACCTCGCCACCTCTGCATTCAGATTTGAAACACCATTCGAATTTGAATTTGAATTTGGAAAATGATTTGAATTCAAATTTTGAATCTCACGCTTTGTGCCCTGATGAACCAGTTTCCAAATGAAGCACTCATCCCTCTTCCCTTGCAGTGCCCCTTTGACCACCGCAACTACATACAATCATTGGTTCCTGCTTGATGATGGCACCTCCTCCAACGTGATGACCCAAGAGGAACCACAATGTTGAAGAACCATCTTAGAAGGGACTACTCGACCAAAGAGTAGCTCACCTTCCACCACAACAGCTGAGCGATCCTTACCTTGGAAAGGAAGGCCATGACACATCTTGATCCTCGCGAACGGGGCACAAATAGCCACCACCACGTCGGTTGAATGCAACTTCAGTGGCATGCCCCAAACACGAGCCATGAAAGGTCCTGATGGGGGTCTTTCATCCAAGGCTCCGTCATGCAGCGACAGAGACCTCCATTGGAGAACTACCTCTCCTAAAACAAACTCCTTGAAACATAGGGATTTGATGTCATGATCATCCAAACAAAAAAGCAAGACCTTTGTGAGCGAGATAGACCTTCGTGGGTGAGATAGACGTGATCCTCCAATTCTGGGAGTGCAGCCCCCGACTCTCCACCTTTGTCTGAACCATCAAAAGAGGCGTCATCCCCGTGACGAAATCCCCTACAAGTAAAGCCTGTAGAGCCTCCTCAATAGAGGACCTTGCACTAAGCCACGATGCATCAGACTCCATTAATGAAGGGTCAAAAGGCGAAGGAGGCAGGAAAACCTCCTTGACTGCTAAAACTCTATGCGACCAACACCATTGACGATGTCCACATCCCTTACACAGAACACACACAATAGGATCTCTGCATTCTCTCACAAAGTGTCCTCTCACCCTACACTTGAAACACAAGACTCCAAACTCATGCAAGCACCACTTCTAAGGAGAGGCACACACCACCTCACCCACCAAAGACCCTTTTGGTACCCCCCTTCTCTACCACCCTCTCCTCACCCTCACACGTGTTGGTAATAAAGCACAACGATCATTGATTTTGATGATAACAAAACATGTTATATGTAACATTGTATTTGAAATGGAATATTTCAGACTTAGGGTTGGAAGAAGCTTGATGAAAGCTGAAGCTCAAGCTCTATGATAGATAAAAGGAGATGAGCATCAAGGAGATGAGGAGATGAAGATAGGAGGAGATGAAGTTAGATTAGTTTTACTTGGTTTATTATTTTTAGAATGTAAATGAGCCTTGCATTATCCTTAGGATATCTTTAGAACCTTCCTATTCAAACTCTTCTAATTCAGCATACAAGACTTAGCTTCTGCTAGATTTTCAGACGTCTTATGTCACTTTCAAACGTTTGTATTTGGTCTTTCAGAAGTCTAAAATACTCCTTCAGACGTCCTGTATCTCATGCAGAACCTATCTTCTCTATTTTCATTAAGTAGACATCTGATATAGATTTTAAGACATCTATTTCTCTTCTCAAACATCTGGGAATGGTTTTTCAGACTTCTCTGTCCTTAGGATATCTCTCAGATGCCTCCTTACTTTGAAAGAACGGTCAAAATTTTTCTCTGATTTCAGACGTTTGGTTGCCTCTTAAGACGTCTGGAAATGACCAATGTTCAATTTTTTACCCAATGTTCATATTGACCACAATTAAGTTTGTATGTAACGCTTTGAGTTTGGAACGTTGTAGACTTTAGACGTACGTTTTTTTCAGACGTCTATCCTATCAATTTAAGACATCTATCTCTTTGTTCAAGTGGAGCTTTTTCAGACGTCCTCGTTTCTAATCAGACGTCTAAAATAGCCAATTCAGATGGTTGTCATGGATTTTAAGACATTTGTTCCAGTCAAACTTTAAGTAAATGCAATGTAGCCATTCTACCTTAATTTATTCCATTCCAATTCAAATTCCAATGACTACCTAGGCTTAAATCAAACCCTATACACCTATATATACCCACCAAGGGTTGCCTTAAGCCTATACAACAAGAAAAGAAATATTTTAGTGCTAAATACTTTCAATTATTCTAGTCTAAGTTTTCTAAATCTATTGTGCTTCATTGTGTTCTTTTGTTCTTAGAAATTCTTAAGAGCAACATCACTCTCACTCTCATTTTCTGCATCACATAGGTTTGTAAAGGGAATATCATAGCTTACTTTATATTCTATATCATTCAATGTGCATAGGGTTGTTTATTTTATTTTGTTTTATTAGTTTGTTTGGGTGGCCGAGTTGTGGGTTTCCCGTTTCCTCTTAGTAAAGGGGCTAAAATCTCCTTGGAGGTTGTCTAGGAGAGGGGAATTGTATTTTGAAGAACACCACCTCTGAATTAGTTGTGTGGTTTAATGATTCTCAATTGATTTGGGGGCAAAATCCTAGATTGAGAGATCTAGGTGGAAGTTTTTTCCCGCAAAGGTTTCCTCTCTAAATACCTACGTTATTTGTTGCGATTATTTGTGAATATTTTTATTGTACAATTCTACTCCTTTTTTTGTGCCACTAACAACATGCACCTATCCTCTTGTTGTTCTCTAAGGTCAAAGAATTGCCCTTTTTCCTCTCCTAGTCTCATTATATCACATTACTAAATCACTTAGTCTGCAATTTTTTTCTATTCTAGTTGCACATTTAGTTAATTCTAGCAATTTAAGATAGTTATTATAATTTCTCACAAAATTCATACACTGTCCTTGCATTTCCTTCTGATTACATTGTTACCGGTAATTTCAAATAAACTGCATTATTTTCCCTACATTATTCACTTTACTTTAGAATTCTCATAATTAATTAGAATTTCATTTAAATAAATGTGTGAAGCAATTTAGTCATATTTGTAAGAACCAACCCCTCTCTATGGATTGACTCTTACTCCCACTATATGACATAATTATTGGCTTTTAAAGTGAATTAAGGTCAAAACAATGTGCATCTAGCACCCATTTACAATGATGTTATTCATTCTCGAGTGTTGGCTTTCACGCATGTCAATTTTGGCGTCGTTGCTGGGGAAGTGTCAGTTTCATTATAGTTCAATTTCTTTCAATTCTTTGCTTCCACACAAATTATTTGTTTCTCTTGCATGGACCATCTCATGCTCGCAGGGCCAAACCAAATAAGCCCAACCAGGTTTCTTACTCTCTTTCTTGTAAGTTACATTAGCACCTTGTAAATAAATGCATGCATTACAGATTTTCTTATGTATTTTCCTATACTACTAAAAAATAAAAATCAATTGCCACACCTTAAAATTGGCACAAAACTAGAAAATTATTCTATTTTTAAGGCATTCATTTTAGGAAGCATTTGCCTTTGGCAGCTCAAATATGCACTTTAGTTTGATCATCCATACATCATTGCATCAGACACTAATTTCTTAAAGGAATACACCACAATAACAATAACAATTCTTGAACCTCTAAATTCCTTGAGCAAAACCCTAAAAAACACCTAATTAAGGTGAAACATAATAGACTCAAACCTCAAATAAAAGACTTGGTTGCTTGTTTGTTGCATTGCATCATCTTTAAAATCAACCTTAAGGGCAAGCACCCCCATCATATTCCAAAGCATATAGAATCCAAGCCTAAAAAAGTGTAGACGCCGATGGGATTAGATTAATCAAGTCTTGTAGGTATAATTTGAGCTTGCTTGAGTGGATTGCCTAAGTTCCCTTGGTAAAACTTGGCATTAGCCTGGGGGGTCCAATTTTCAAATGACTTGAGCACTTGGGAACTAGAGGTTCCTTAATTAGTAGTACCTAGGCAAGTGCTTGGGAAATGCTCCCTCAATCCCATCTGTCTCAACATATCTAGGTTTGCTTTGAAAACAAGGGTGTATTTGCTTGCAAACTTAGTTGCGCTTGCTTGGCTTAGGTCCCATAGGGTGAAACACAATAGAGGTTTGATCTATGTGTTTGGTTGTGTAGCCATGGCATATTTTCTCTCTCATGTTTCTCTTCTCATCTCCGTATTCATCTAACACATGCATGGACTTCAACTCTTATGCTCCAGTACACATCTTCTAAGTGATTATAACTTCAATCCCAATTTAGATTGTTACTTATCGAATTGGGATAATTTCATTTAAATTTGGAAAACTGAATTTAATTGTGAACTTAAATTCCAATATCAAAATCATACTTGAAACCTCCCAATGATGACTTCCAATATGGATTAATAAGCTGAAATGACCACTCAAATCTTTCTTATCTTCAACCTTCTTATCCTAAATCTTCTAATCCGTAGTATTTTAACCCATGCCAACCTAATCAAAATTTAAATTATAGGTTTAAAAAGAACCAAGCTCAGAGTCATGGCACCTCAACCAACACCCCAAAATAATCATATTAATTGGGAATGCCAGGTAATCCATAATCAAAACAAGCTCTTTGTTGATATGCAAGCTTCAATGATGAAAATGATTCAACAAATAGGAAACCACCTCCAACAATTTATGGCTAACATTGGGAATTAGCTTGAGATCACCTTGGTGGACTCACAAGGAAACAATTGTGATGAACCTAAATCATGTGAATCCACTCTATACCAAGAATCAAACATGACTCCCCATTAGGAAGATAAGTAAGATTTCCAAAATGCACAGACTACGAGAAATTATAAACAACCCAGTGAAATTTACCTTAATCTTCTTTAAGGGGACCTTAAGACAGAAATAATCGAACTTAAGATCAATTTGTTGAAGGTGTTAATGAACTACTTGCTTTAAGGTTTATCGATCTTGATGCACTTCAATTGGATGGATAGAGAGACGCTAACATAAATGGCACATCAGATGATGGGTCAATTGAAAAGTTCAACTAATCCAACCAAGGCCACTACACCGAAACAATTAACCATGATCAAAAGGATACATCCTTGGCTCCAAATGATCATCAACTATCGAATGAACCCCAATTTCAACTTGATGTAGAAGAATTTAAGGGAAACATTGGAGAAATGAGTCCCAATGATTATCATACAAAATCCTATGGTCATGAATTCCTGGGTGAGGATGAAAATCAAGACAAAAATTATCTTAGTGTGGAACCTTGCGTAGATGATATACCAAATTCTTCTTTTGCATCCAAACTCAAATGGACATCCAAATAACTAGAAATAGAATCTAAAAATCTCATTAACACTCCTATTGAGATTATCATTGATTTAGCTCATGAATTCCATAATGAACTGATGGTGGAAAACTCAACTAAGCCAAAATGTGCCATTGAAGAAACAAAGCAAACCTTGGAACATGAGCATGATTTGGAGG
Organism: Thalassia testudinum; assembly: GCA_037157565.1. NCBI lineage: Eukaryota > Viridiplantae > Streptophyta > Magnoliopsida > Alismatales > Hydrocharitaceae > Thalassia > Thalassia testudinum. The sequence continues at coordinate 13,682,623 of JAZHRO010000037.1, read as the reverse complement.
ATTTCAATAATAAAAACATTGAGAATATCATGTTATCTAAAGATCTCAATCTTAAGGACGTTAAAGATTGCAAGATCCTTCTAAGCTCTAATGAAAATAATTTTGAGAACTCTCCTTTGATTATACCTGAATGTGAAAAACTCTTCACCATTTCAACCGAAAATGAACTGAAAAATAAGCCAAATGAGGATCAGGATTACAAATTGGATATCAAGAAGGAAAAGATCACTTCACTTGAGGATTTGATTTTAATAGAGATGAGAAAAATGAAAAGGATTTGTCACCAAAGACTTTAGATTCCAAGGATAATGACCATATAAAGGATCTTTGCATGAAAAGAGAACCCGAATGTGAGATGTTTCATTTTGAGGAGCAACGACACATTAATTATTGAATTCAATGAAAGTCCCCTTCTTGAAAAGGTCTAGCTAAACCCAATGAATTGCTCTTTGAACATGAGGACACTTGGATGGCTAGTTTCACCTTTACATCAACTCTTGAAAAGAAGTAGTTGAATAATTTTTATCCTAAATATGAACTTAAATTTTATGTAACCAACTTAAAATCAGGCTCCCATAGGATTTGGATTCCAAGGAAGGGACACTGAGGAGAAGATTATTTTTTCTGATCTTAAGGAGCATGACAAAGAGAACCTAAGGATTCCTGGATTTAAGGATTCCTACATATTTCAAATTACCAACATTTTATGAGGACCCTCACTATCCTTTCAAATTTGATTGCAACGAGAAGTTCATAGAATCCAGGTAAATTCAATCACAAGATCATTATCTTAAGCTCCAATGTCAATGCACACAAGCACTTTACATTCAACATTTAGCAAGTGTTTAACCTTTCAAATTCATGTTACATCATCAACTTGTTTACATCCATAAAAGCCTAAGGTCTGACCTCCATTACCATATATAGACTTTGAGTTTGACTACTTTGATCAGAACATCAGTAAATTCAAGATAGCTGGGATGTGTGGCTAAAGACGTTAAATTTAGCGCAGTTGACGGCAGTCTAACGTACCATACAGTGATTGGTATAAACAAGACATGCTAGCACATTAATATTTTATCATTTTGAAGACTCACCAATTAATGCAGGCAGATTTACCTTACGCAAAATCCTGCCCTCGGGAGACTCATACGACCAGATCTTGTTCATACATTCATTCTAGGGTATTTTGGCTGAGTGTGTATTCTAAATCCAATAGGGGTTTCACATATGGTTTTTTTAGGAATCCCTAAATAATGCAAGCAGATTTAGCTTATGCAAAAAGCTTCATTGAGGACATTCAAGTTTAAATATGAATTTACTTGGTCATGTCTTGAGGATCTAATGTAAAAACACTCAATAATGGGGAATTTACGAGTCAAGTTTTCTTTTGGAGGCTTTCTTTTTCTCAACCTGTATATATCCGAGAGCCTTGTTTTTGCAAATTGTAAAGACCCATCATGTTTTTAGCCTTTTAAGACGTCTGGAGTGTCAGTCAGACGTCTGTCCAGACGTCTGAACCCTTTCCCAGATGTCTGGAAATTAAATTTTTATACACCTTCTGCACTCTGCGCGCGTGCGGCGTGTAGAACTCCTCTCTCTTTCCTCCTCCCCCCACCCTGCAGAACCCTAGCCGTGCCTTATAAAAGGCCACCCCCTTCCTCTCCTCTCCACTCCACCACTACCACCACACTCCACTTCCACTGCCGTGAGCAAGGGTGAACAAGAAAGAGAGCGTGAGAGCGAGGAGGGTGCGTGAGAAGGAGGAGGCTGAGGTCGAGAGCTTTGTAGAAGCTCGTCGGAAGCTCGCACGGCCACCACGGCACGTGCAGGAGGAGGGCGTTGGAGCGTCGTCCTCGACCACCTGCAACGCTAGAGCTGCGGCAGAGCGAGGGGAGACGCGGCGGAGCGTGGTGAGAAGCACGGGAGCGCGGTCTGATACTGAAATTTTTCCAGTATCAGACGTCTGGAGTGTCTTCCAAACGACTGGCTGGACGTCTGGCGTCAACACCAGACGTCTGAAAGCATCTGTATCGCGAAGGTACGTCCTCTTCGCGATTACGACCATGCAAGCCACACCGTAGACGATCCTGTTTGGGTTAAATTAGGGTGCTGCTCTGTCGTGCGCAGAAGCAGCTTTGGGAAGGTGCGCGGAATGCCTTTCCACGCACTTTCGAAAGCCTGGACAACTCATCAGACGACTGGAGGTGTTTCCAAACGATCGAAGGACTGGTCAGACGTCTGGAACTATTTTCAGACGGTCGCAGGGGAGTCCTGGACGTCTGAGGTCACTGCAGAAGCTTGAGGTGAGTCTCTGTGACTTTTAAGACGTCTGAACTTATTTCCAGACGTCTGATTTTGGTCTGCAGACACATTTTTGACCCGTTTAGGGTCGGATTGGTATCCGTTTTACGCAAAGTATCTGTGATTTCCTTGTGAGTTCCTCTACGTATTAGAAACCTTTATACACTGTTTTGAACCTTCCGTTGTGATGTGTTCCTTGGTATAGGACTTCGACCTACTGCATGTCGGAAGCTCATAGAGGCGTGTGAGTCTGCGGTTCGAGTCCCTAGTACTCCTGGATTGTCTGGTAGAGTGGTCCACCCCTGTTATATTCACTAAATATGAATGCATCTATGAAAATTAGTCAACTAGAAACTTAAGATGTGGCATGAACCTAAGGCAGAGAAATGGTTGAACCAATTGTTCTGCATGTTTATAATTGTATATATATGAATGAACTAAATTGTTAGCCACTGTCTGCAAATAAGCATGAGCTGCATATTAGAATATGAGCTGCCTGAGATAACTAAACAGTTACCTGTGATATCACTTGTTGCATGCATTAAATTGTGGGAATACGAGCTGCCCGTGTATAAACAAGAACTAAATCGTGAATGATGAAACCTGAATTGAAATAATATGGTGAATATGAGCACGAACCCTACGGGGAGTTAGGAGTAGAGCTCCTGTGGTTAGATGGAAAAGTCTAAAATGAAGACGGGAAGTGTGCTGGCCCTTGAGTACGTGGTACTAAGGAGAGCGATTGTCCCCTCTTAGTGTAGAGCGGAGCTAGCCGCCCTTGGTTGGGACCCGGGGTTAGGATTGGCCACTCTACACCGACTTTTGTTAACCCTCGCATACACGGTACCAAGACGAGCTACTAGTGTTGAGAGGGAGCTAGCCACCCTACGGGGTTCGGGGTTCAACTAGCCACCCTACACCGACTTGTTAAGCCCTCTGGCAAACTGGGGTAGTCAGACGAGGGTGAGCGGACCGTGGAGGGGTGAGACCCCTGTTTGGTTCTGAGGGGCTAGACCCCTATTTCTGAGAGAGCTAGGCCCTATACTGTTCCGTGTTGTACTTTGGGCGTACCCGCTAGCAGAAATGACTGACCGCGTGTCAGTGCGGGGTAACTACCCGTGCGCTTATCGCACATGCCGTAGTCACCGCTACGTCTGTCAGTGACCTCAGGGTGGTTGACTGGGTGTAGAACTACCACAGGGGACTCCCGGCTAGGAGAGCATCACGTGTACCTTCAATTCTTCAGAAAAGACTGCAATCAAGATCGTTCCCACGAGGAACATACAAGATCAAGAAAGAAATCTGAATGTTAACCAAATGAGGTGAAAAAGAATTACTTGTAAAATAAAATAACTCAAAAAGATAAATATACATGCTACTTTTACTGCTTTAGATAGTATGGTTACCACTCTACTCAGTGTTCGCTGACTCCATTTTTTTCATAACCCTGTTCAGGTCCAGGAGTTGAGTAGCCCGAGCTACCGACTGCGGAGGGTGCTGGACCCAATCGAGCCCAACAATAGCTTTCAATACTTTTTGTTGTACTCTCTTTACTGCTATAGTGAGTTTCAGACTTTTTGCTACTGTTCATGTTATTGTTGCTTTCGTTTCGTTTTTCCTATTGTTGTGGTCGTATGTACTGAATTAGCAACTTTTACCTTCCTTTATTACTAGTTCGTTTTTACTGCTTAGTTACATTGCATATTGAATATGATTTATTTTACTGCTTTTCAGTTGTTTCTTGTTGGACGACTGGGTCTTGGGATTAATCGAGGCGAGTCGATCTCGGGTCCTGTAGGGATTCGGGAACCGGGTCGTAACACAAATAAATGAGGATGTCCTGATCATCTATTTAATTTTATAGAATAAGGATCCTGACGAGAAAGAGAGATTTTCATCACTCAGGAGGAAGTCATTTTTTTTTAAGGGAAAGGATGGCTATCGGAGCTCAATGGCCATCCAAAGCAATTTATTAATATAATCGGATCACAACTTACATATTTTTGGACCAAAAAGTTGAAAGCAAGCACAACTCCCTTACAACATTTTCAACCCAAGCTCTCACAACCTTGAACAAGGTGGAATTCCGTTGAAGCCACATTGACCACAAAGTAGCCATTGCCTTTATCCAACCAGTAGTGTTTGAATGGACTCCACTTCTAAATAACACCCAGAAGCCAACCAAAGATGAGGCATCTACCCCAATCAACTGCAAGCTGGACCACACACAGGTAGAGAGTTACCCCATCAGATCATATCTATCTAACCTCTCTATTTTTTGTGCTCTAATCTTATATGTCATTGAGGACAATGTCGATTAAGTTGCGGGGAGGACTCAATTCTTCCAAAACAACCTATATTTTAGGAAATTTTCACAACACACGCACGCACATGCATCTTGAACATTAAATCAATTTAGTTCATATTTTATATAATTTCTGATGTAATTCTTTCTGGTGGAATGAAATGATCGTAGGTGGTTATCATTTAGATAACTACCCTTTCACATTTAAAAAAAAAAAAGTTCATATTTAGGATAGAGAAGGACAATGTGAAGTTGGTTCTTGAAGGCCTTTCAACTAATTAGTGATAGGATGATTGTTGAGTAGGGACTCTGCATATTCAATCCTCTTTTTAAGTGTACCTAAACACCAAATATTTCCAATTGCACATACACATCTGACCGACTTCGTGCGCCTACAAGCCACAAGTATAGGGAACTTAAACTAGCCACATAGGCTAGGCTACATTTCTTATCCTTGCATCCTTATGTTATTTCCCATTCTGCGGAGGAGGCATTCAAGAATAGGTCCTTGTGAAAGTACCCATTTATGCCCTTATGATGCTAATTCCATTCTTCTCTACATGTTTTCAAGTCAAACAATTTCCCTACTATTGTATGGGCAATGCCCAATTTTATGTATTTTTCTTGTATGTAAAAGCTCCATGTTCAAGTTCTCTTCAAGTTCAAAAAAAAAAGAAGAAAAGAAGGAAAAAAGAGAAATTGCAAGGTATTCTTTGGGCACATTCTCAAGCCCGAGTAAAGTCTTCTTGGAGTACTTTTTCTCCTCTCTATCTTTTAAGTAGCTTAGGTAGTATGGATTAGCAGTTGATAAAGGGGTCTTAGTAAGGCAAGTCCGAAGCAAGATGAGTAACAGATGGACCTATGAGTGTACAATCAACTGTGCCACTATTAATGCCCACAAAGGTGTCAATTTCACAAGCATTAATGTTTGGATGCTTATGGTACTACAATGGCAAATGGTTGAACTTACGGAGTCTTGAAGCTTGATTCAGAGGCTTTGAAATTTGAGATTGAGGGGATAATAGAACCTATGACATTGAGTCCACGTCAACCCCTATGTCCAACTAAGTCAATTTAGTCTAGTCCTTAAAAAATCTTTCAAACATTGCTAAGGACTACCCTAATTTGTCTTTTTTATTTTGAGAAGGGCCCTAATTTGTGATTTATTTGTCTAAAATTTGATAGAAGTGGAAAGAATATCAACACACTAACTTTTTTTTTTAGAAGAAAAAGGATGATTACTAGAGGTTGGTAACCATCCAATGCATCACCTCAGTAAGCCAAGTACAAAGAAACAAGCCCCTCTCTCAACGTTCTCAACATATTTCCTCTTGCCCCTAAAGATCGCTGCACAGCACCCAAACCGACCAAAGTGCTACTACCACCTTGAGACTAGTTGATAGAGCTGCCAAGATCCTAATCCTAAAGGAGTCCCAAAACATAGCATTATCGACCAATTAAAGAACCGACAAACCCAACTAAGCAAAAATGCCATTGACCAAATTGCATCGCAACAAAAGATGCCCCACATCTTCCACCTCTACCCCATAAAGAACACAAGACTCATCATTGGCAGCCCTCTCCGAAACAACCACAAGAAAATAATCACCTTGAGAGGGATCCTCAATCTCCAAATCAAAGTGGTGTCCACATCGAGGTAAGCATCTTCCACCTCTAGCCTCTCCCTAAAGATCCTGTAGATCTTCTTCATAGAGAAAGCCTCATGCATCCAAGACAAGGAGTCCAGCAAGCCCTGAATAAGGGAGAAAGTGTCAAGTAGACTAAGAAGCTCCAACAACTTGTTGAATCTGGCATCTAACAAAGAACCTCCTAAGGGTGGCCTCCAACAACCCCTTCCCTCAAAGGGGCTAAACTCCTAAACATAGGCCACACAACAGTTCTGATCTGAAGTTAAAGCATGCAACCTCTGAAACTTGAGTTTGAAAGGCCTAGGTCTCATCCAATCGCCATCCCAAAACCTAAAAGCCTTACCATCACCTAGTACCAACTCCAACGTCGGGAAAACCTGTTGTAGAACTTGAACGAAAGCACGCCAAAAGCCTGAAGCTCCCCAGGTAATAGAGCACCTCTCCTCCAAGCTATGTGTGCACCCATATGAATCTCGCAGCAACCAAACCCACATTGAGTCCTCCTTTCCCAATAACCTCACTACCCACTTAGTAGGGAATCAACAAAGTTCAACAAGTGCAAGCCTACACCTAATACCAAGCCACCTTGGTTAATAGGCCTGCAGATCTCATCCCAACTAACCAGGCTTAGATAACGCCTATCATGGTCAAGCCCCTTCCAAAAGAACCTTCACTTCATACCATTAATCCTCTGCAACACCGTTTTAGGTAGTCTGAAAGTAAAGAATTGGAAAATCGAGAGGGTAAAGAGCACTGACTTCAACAACACCAGCATTTCACCTTTAAACGAAACCCTTCCTTTCCAACTAGACAGCCTCCTCTCCAGCATACCAATTAGAGGGTACCAGTCACCTACAGATAGCTACTTCCCTTTTAGGGGCAGCCCCAAATAGGAAATAAGTAGCGTAGAAGCCTCCAAACACAACAGTCGAGAGAATTCCCCAACCTCAGAACGCAGGTTGACAAGCCCAAACATCGATTTTCCATGATTAACATAGGCTAGAAATCTCACCAAAAACATGTACCAACGCCTTCAAGTGCTCAACCTTCAAGGTACCACCTTCAACAAAGAAAAAAGTGTTGTCGGCATACTGCAAAATAGGAGTAACACACGTACCATCCTAGGCCCCATGAAAAACCCTTATAAGACCTCCAGCTCATGCCTTAAAAGCCATCAAAGCTAAGGTATCTATTGCTAAAATATAGAAGAGTGGTGCCAAAGGGCAACCCTACCACACCCCCCACTGCAACTGAATCCACCTTCCTATGGGTCTCCTATTCACCAGAGCTAAGAAAGAGGTGGTCGCAACACATCTCATCCACTCCACCCACTTCTTTGGAAACTGCCTCCTTCTCAATGCTTGCCTTAAATAAGCCCAAGAGATAGAATCATATGCTTTTGAGAAGTCAACCTTCCATAGAAATCCCATTCTCTTATTCATTTTCCAAGATGCTACCATCTCCTTAGCCATAATGGACTCTTGGAGAGATCTTTGCTTTAAGAATGTCGACTAAACGAGACTGATGATCCTAAGAAGAACCTCACGAAGCCTATTGGTCAACACCTTGGCCACTATCAAACACACTGTGTTAGAGAGCACTATAAGTCTATAGTCGCCAACCATCTCAACCCCCTACCTTCTTTGAAAGGAGGAAAATGAAGGACCTATTCAACCTCTCAAAACCCAAGTTCCTTGATAAAAACTCTCGCAACATTGGCATAAAGTCCTCTATAATTACCTTCCAAACCTCTCTAAAAAACAGCAAAGGGAAGCCATCTGGGCTTAGTGAACCCTCAACATTCAACCCTTTTACTGCCATCAAGACCTGAAATGCCTAACGGACTAAGGACACAATCGCTTCATCACCAACCATAGGAATCTCTGAGTTTGCCCACAACCATTTGCCCGAGCTGCACCTTCTTGTGAAATCATGGAAATGGGAATCAAAGGCATTCCAGATTCGTCTCTCCTTAGAGACCACCTCTTCACCAACCCCTAATAAGGAGATAAGGTTAAACCTCTTCCTAACATTGGCTACCAAGTGGAAGAATCTCGTGTTCGCATCTCCTTCCTTCAACCAAAGCTGCCTGGACCTCTACCTCCACTCAACATCTCGCTTGTGATCCTCCTGGTAGACCATCCCCTAGAGTTCCTTCCTAGGCTCCAATTCTTGTTGGATTAACTCCCTAGAGTCTTCCACTCTATCAAGCCTCTGAATGCCATCCAATGCCTCCAACCCTAGCTCTGTTGCACCTCTCCTTCAACTCCTTGTAAGGAGCCAGCAAAGACCTCAACCTCTTCAACTTTATCGCCATCATCCTAGTAGCGGTAGTCTCTTGCAGTAATGCAACCTGGGACATCGCAACGAAATCCCGGAATCCAGGCTCTAGGAGCTAAACCTTCTCAAACTTGAAATAAGTGGAACATTGGCTTCGTTTGGATGGGTAAATTTTACCTCACGTGGATAGGATAACACGTGGGATAGGGGAGATTTATTCCATACACACAGATCCCTATGCAGTTTGATTTGACCGCTCATGTTGGCAATGTTCACTACACCCACCTCCATGCGACCGTCACTAGTGTTATCCTTATATACACCGTAATCCACTAAAAGCATGATCTCATCACTATTCATCGTACTATTAATCTTGTCCATAATACATCAACCATCCCACCTACTTAACCCACATCCAAACGAAGCTATGGTCAAAAAAAGGACATTGTTTAGCCACCACCTCAGCCAACTAGAACTTCTCCGCAAACTCTACAAACAAGAAGAAATAATCAATCCTCAATCTAGCCCCAGAGGAATTCCTCCAAGTAAAACTGGATCAAGACACCAATAGATCAAATAGCTCCAACTCAGCCAAAGGATTTGCAAATATCTTGGTGGACCTATCACACCATCATCAAGCCATTCATCAGCAAATAACGTCACGTTGAAGTCTCCACCCACAAGTCAAGGCCTCCCATCTATGAATGTTGATGCATTTCTCAATTCCTCCCAAAACTCGACCTTCAAAACATCCTTACACGGAGCATAAACACGTGAAAATCAATGAGCCCATCAGCGATTCTTTGAAGACACAGACAACATCCACCTCCCCGCAAGATGATCAGTCAACTCGAAGACGGGCCCTTTCCAGGCAATCATCAACCCTCCGGACTGGCCTACAGAATCCATCGTAAGAAAGGGGTCAATGACCCCCCCACCCCAATCTCCCTTCTTGCTACAGTGTCCAGAGCCTCAAGCATAGTCTCCTAGATCATAGCAGCATCAATAGCCCACTCATCCACATGCCTTCAAAGTGACCCCTCCAATCAGAGGCCCTTAACATTCCAAGAGACAACCTTACCCATCAGCAGTGTGTTTGCTCCCTCTTAACATAGGCCTAGCATCGATAATGTTGGCCACCTTAAGTTCGGTCAGCAATGGCTCGCTGGGCAACCAACTACTACACCTTCTAACCATGTAGACCTCTTTTAACAAAGAAGCATTGCTTGTAGACGATGCAAGAACACAAATTCAATATGCATCTTCTTGGCACAGACATCTAACACTTGTCCTTCCTCGCTCTACTCGTTCAAGACCTACCTGATGATGACGAAGAGGCAAACACATCTCCAACTAGATCCACGACATATCGATGCCGCCAAGCTCCATCACCCTCCCCTATCCTTCTTAGTGCCCAATCCATCTTCCCCGCCAAGGAGAAAGTAGCCAAGCCCCCCATGCAATTCTCATCCTCCAAAGTGCAGGTCGTAGGAGAGCCCCCATCGCTAGCAAGCCCTTCAAGGAAAGCACAGTCCTCAAATGGGAAGATATCTAAATTTGAAAGCTGCCTTGGCCTGTCATGAGTAACGTCCAACCCAGCCGAAATAGCAAGTGGGCCTCCAACACCTGTCATAAGGAGAAAGTCTGACCCAGCCCAAATAAGAAGCAGGACTCCAACAAAATATAACACTTCCAAATCCATCAGGTCATAAAGCATCACCACATCCTCGCCATCCAGTGGTAGTTTCCCACCCATGTCACCTTCCATAATTGCAAGGGAAGAAAAGGAATCAAATGGTAAGGGGTCGCTCGTTACATCCAACAGTAGGAAATCCACCAGAGATTCCTCTATGGACATCGCAACACCACTCCGACCTTTCACCTTCCAAACACAGTGCCTAGCCCTCCGACAACCCATCAATGCCGCCAACGACATCAAGGTCGACATCGAAGAGCGCATCGCCGCCACTCGAGCGCAAGTTCTCCTATCCTCTTGACCTCAACCATCTAAGAGCCTCCCCTAGCCCGCAACACCACAAGCGAGGGCATCCTCACACTCGGAGATAGCTAGACTACTACATCAACACCCATGAGATCCTCCCCTTCCAACACCAACCCCAAGACCCTCCTTAGGCGATTGAAAGTGCGAAGTATGGATTCTACCGTCTCCATCAACTGCAAATGGAGGGGCAAAGGGTACCTATGTGATGCCCAGACAATGGAGGGACTTTGGGTAACCATTCTTTGAATCTTTTGGTTAACCATTTCCAGCTCAATGATATTTCGAGTAAGAACCTAACTGGATGGAGAGCGTGAGAGAGGGCGATAGAGGGAGCGACCGTGAGAAGAGGGGTACCTATCGAAAGAGGGAGGGGCATCTCAACCGAAGGATGGAGAGGGTGGTGGTGAGTGGGACCGGGTGGGAGTGGAGGCCGAGGAGGGTCTGGGTTGGTCGGTGGTGGCGAGACGAAGAAAGGAGCGCCGGTCATCGACTGATTCCCGAAGAGTTACTCACTGGGGAGGAGACACGACAGGGAGCAAAAGGTGCTTCAGATGTTTGGAGCAAAACCACTGGGCGCGGGACTGTTGCGAGCCATGGCGTTGTTGGAAGTGTGGTAGCCTCAAGCATAGAAGTTTGCACTGCTGAGGACATTGCGCTCGTAATGTGGGGAGCCTACCGCCACTGTCGGTAAAGGGGTTGTCGCTGGCTAAGGTCGAGGCACCTTGGTCGAAGGGGGTTCGGTGTCTGAGGGAGGAGGTGGAGAGTGGGCTGGTGGGTGAGATCCTCGAGGGTTGGGTGACCAAAGCGGTGGTGGAGAAGGCTTTGGGCGAGGATGTGGAGCGTAAGGGGGTTAGGGTTCTGATGTTGGAAGGAAGGAGATTCTTGGTCCCCGACCTTCCTATCTCGAGGAGGGAGGAGCTTTGCTTCTTGGACGTCGTCTCCGACATGAGAAGGTGGAGGTGGCAGTGCCCGTCTCCACACGATGGAGCATCTGTGGAATTCACGCTGGAGAGGTCGATTTTTGAGGTGTCCATTGTGAGGATTCCATGATAGTTGAGGTCTTTAGAGGTGGTGGAGGCGGTCGTCTTGTCGTTTGCTCAGCTCAAGAGGTGCATGGCGGTCGGCCTCTCCAGGGGTCTGGTGGTGGCGACAATCGAGATGAAGATTGGAGCGGTGTTGATGGAGAAGGTCATGTCGCAACTAGGGAGCCCCTCTTGGGTCGTCTCTTGCGCGACTCGAGGAGGTTTTCGAGCATCCACAGCGATGGTCAGAACCACTACTTCGGTGTGGAGGAAGCAGAGGCATCATCCGATGAGGATGAGGGAGAGTCGATTGGTCACTGACATGGATCCGAGCCCCGAGAGATTCGCGCGAATCTTGTCTGAGGCGCTGGCGCCGCCCGAGGTGGTGCTGTCCCGACGACATCGAGAGCGGAAGAGGAGAGGATGGGCATTGATGAGAATCGGCCTCTCAATGAACAACTAGTGATTTTTAAAGAAACCATGCCTGTGGCACGTGTAGCGGAGCGCTCACGCAGTCTAAGCGTCGAGCCAAATCCATTTGCGAGATCCGAAGAGGACCCTTCAGTGGCTTCAGACAAAGCGGGGACTCAGATTCGGCTCCCTTTTGGGGCCTATTCTAAGAAGAGGGACTCCTCCGACCCTTCAACCTCGAAGTTGGCTGATGAACTGCAGAAGAGTGATGGAGCTATGGAAGGGGAGCACTCTCCAGCTCTGTTCGGGGTGGAAGGCATCATCTCCTCCATTGCGTCTCCCCTGTGATGGGTGGAAGATAGAGGGAAGGCGATGGTGCTGGGCACGGTTTCAACAACAGCAGGAGGGGCTTCCGGTCGTCTTTTGGCCGACGAGGCCGAGGCCATGGTCCAGCGTAAGGTGGATGAGGATCCCAAGCCTCATCTAGGTGGTCCTCCGCCGCAACAGCAGTTAGATAGCGTCCCATTGACGTCCAGCAACAGGGAGGAGATTCCCCTGACGGGATGGAGACCGCACATGGTGCACGGCAACCGAGGTGGTGCTCTCCGTTATAAGAGGAGATGGAGGTTTCGTAGAGGTCAGAGACCGACGGTGGTAGTCAATGGTCGCAAAAAGGAACCATAGCTGCCACGACATACAAAGGTGTTGGATCATGATGATGAGGTGCGTAGGACGGCGGAGGCATGTGGCTTCAGACAAGTTGAGGAGGCCCCCATTTGTTGTTTATGAACAAGGTGTTAACATGGAATGTACAGGGTCTTAATGGCCCGTCTAGAAGGGTGTCGCTGGGGCATTATATTTGTTTGTGGAAAGCTGACGTTGTGTTGCTACAAGAAACAAAGCTATCTGACTGTGATGTCCAGACCTGGAAGGAGATTGAGGGTTCTTGGATGGAGGGATTTCGTCTCTTGGGGCGACTGGCCGCTCAGAACGACAGATTTTGGGTTGGCGAGAGGATGTCTTCTCCTTGGATGATTTCTACTGCAAGGACCATGTCATCTCTGTGAGACTGATTAGGAGGGTGGGAGGTGCCAAGATGTATATCTCAGGGGTGTATGGTCCGTCGGATACCCAGGAAAGAGGAGTCATGTGAAAGGAGCTCACAATTGTAGCTGCGGAGTGTCATGGTTGTCCTTAGCTGCTTGAAGGGGATTTCAACATCACTCTACAGACGGAGGATAGGCCTGGAGGACAAGGAAGACAAGATCCCGAGTCAGATCTTTTTGTGAATTTTGTGGCTACGCACGGCCTCGTGGATTTGATTCCAGCTTCTTGTGCTTACACCTGGAGGAATAACAATGGCCAAATGTCTAGGATCGACAGATTTCTTTCCAACGTGAATCTGACAGAGTCCTTCCCTATAGCGGATGTGTCTACCTTGGAGAGACCTTTTTAAGACCACACACCCCTCATATGGCGATCTAATGAGGGGTCACACTTCGGCACTTATTTTAAATTTGACAAATCATGGATGATGAAGGGTTCCAAAGTATGGTGGAGAAGTGGAACTCTATCATGGTGGAGGGTTCTGCCGCGTGTTGCCAGGCAAAGAAGTTGGGTATGTTGCATGACCATCTGAGGGCTTACAGGAAGGAGATAAAGGCATCCAGGAGGGGCAGGAAGAAAGAGGCACTGGTAAAGATTACCAGAATCAATAGACAGGAGGACCAAGCCCCTATCTCGACGGAGGATAAGGAGGTTAGAGCAAGGATGACACATGTGGTACAGGAGGAGGACAAGAAAGCAGAGGTGAAGTGGAAAATGAGGTCGAGGCAGAGATGGTTGAAGGAAGGCAACTCTAATACCAGATTTTTCCACCAAGTGGCCTCTACCAGGAGGAGGAGAAACTGGATAGAGAAGATGCTGATTCATGGGGTTAACTTCTCTAGTAGGAAGGAGATGGGATGAGCTGCGGCGGATTACTTCAGGGTGTTTACTAGGAGGCGCATCAAGGGGTGCTGGAAGTGGAGAGGGGAGAATGTGCAGTGTGTCACAATGGCCCAGGTGGAGAGCCTCACAGCTAGCTTTTCGGAGGACAAGGTGAGGCAGGCAGTTTGGAGCCTGAATGCGGAGGGGTGTCTTGGCCCAGATGGTTTCCTTGTCTTCTTCTTCAGGGAATTCTGGCATCTAGTGGGAGTAGATGTGATGCAAGTGACGGAGGAGTTCGCGACCGGGAATAGAGGTTTTGACAAGCTGAACAGATACTACTTGTTTTTGTTGCCTAAGAAGGAAGGGGCCGAGGTGATCCAAGACTTCAAACTGATTGCGATTTCGAATGCCATGTACCTTATTGTCGCTAAGGTCCTGGCCAATAGGCTCAAGGACCTACTTAGAGACCTAATCTCCCCTGTTCATATGGCTTTCTGGGGAGAGGAATCCTGGATGGCTTTGTGGTTTCCATGGAGGCATTGACTGCCTGGAGGAGGGAGAAGAAAAGGGTCTTTTTCTGGAAAGTTGACTTCAGCAAGACATACGACTTAGTGCAGTGGGATTTTCTGTGGGCTTCCCTAAGGAGGAGGCAGTTTCCCACGATATGGATTGATTAGATGAAGAGGTGTGTGATGACATCTTTCTCAGTCCTGATCAATAGGAACCCGACAGGAAGATGGGTACAGCCTAAGAGGGGGGTCAAACAGGGTTACCCCCTTGCACCTATGTTGTTTGTGCTTGCGGTAGATGCTCTGGCGCGAGCAACACAGAGGGCATGTGATAGGGGTCTGGTTAGAGGCTTTTTGGTTGGTGAGGGTAAGGAAACGGCGGTCCTACAGTATACTGATGATACCTTATTTCTGGTTGAGGGAGCGGATCTGGAGGCCAAGAGAATGAGAATTCTTTTGGAGCTTTTTGGCGTCACGTCGGGGTTGCAGATCAACTATCAAAAATCAACTTTTGTCCCGTTCAATTTGTCGGTCGAAGAGGTGGAGAAGGTGGGTGGGACTTTGGAGACGGAGGGTTCTCTGCCGCTGGTGTATCTGGGCCTTCCTTTATCAGATCGACACCTCAGGTTACAAGATTGGATACCTCTGCTGGAGAGGATGGAGAGAAGATTGGCAGGATGGTCCTCCAGACTTCTTTCTAGAGGAGGGAGGTTGACCCTGGTGAAAGCAGTGTTGGCATCCATACCGTCGTATTTCCTCTTAATTTTTATATTGCCATGCCAGATTGAGAAGATCTCGGGGTTGATGAGGGATTTCTTTTGGGCCAATGCAGGGTCGACAGGAAGGGGGCGAGGTTGGTGGCCCAGGAAAAGGTGTGCAGACCGATTCAGGAAGAGGGTCTGAGGGTCAGAAATGTGGACAAGGTAAACACCAGCTTCCTCACGAATTGGATTGCAAGGTTGGTGGGATGGGAGCAGGGACTCTTTGGTGACATTATGCGGCAATGCTACGGCCCCTTCCTCTCATGGGAGCCTCTGGAGTACCCTCCTCCGAGAGCCTTTCACTTTCTCAAGGACTTGGCAACGGTGACTGCGAAGGTGCGTGATCCCTTCTCCCCTACACTGGGAAAGGGAGATGCTTTCTGATTCTGGCAGGATGACTGGCAATGGGTTGGCTATACCCTTGGCGACAGGTTCCCGTCTTTGTGGGGGTATTGTGGACCCGTCAACCACGGTGGGAAGTTGTTGGGATGGGGCTTGGTGTCCAACTTTTCAGGGGAGCCTTTCATACCAAAGATGTGAGGAGTTCCAGCAGTTGTTACAAGAGCTGGAAGGTTGGGCACTGAAAGAGGGTGACGATGGCTTTTTTTGGGAAGATGGAGAGTTCCCTATGGCAAAGGTCTTGCGTAGGTTGGGAAGTGGTGCGGTCAATTCGGACATTGATTTCTTGCAAGATTGCAGTCTGCTCTGGAAGGCAGAATGTCCATTGAAGGTGAAGATCTTCGCCTAGCTAGTGAGGAGGGGGAGAGTTATGACGAAGCGATGGAGAGCTAGATGGGCTTAGTTGGATGATCTCACATGCCCTCTCTGTGGAGGAGCCGAGGAAGACATCCAGCACCTCTTCTTTCAATGTCCATCTGTGATGCAGGTTTGGCAGCGAATGGGAATCGACTGGATCGTCCATCAGGATGTGAGCAGTTTCTAGCAATCTTTCCGCAAGGAAAATGCCTGCGATGGAGGGATTGCCTTTAGATCCAAAAAGGATAGGGCCAAGGTTTTGGCGGTCTTATGTTAAGAATTTTGTTTCATTTATTTCTTCCCAAGTGGTGTTCTGGGGATCTACTATGTAATGTTGATGTAATTCTTTTTATTGGAATGGAATGATTTTAGGTGATTATCATTCGGATAACTACCCTTTGACTTTTCAAAAAAAAAAAATCAACCGCAAATGGAGGACACCCACCAAAGAGATAAGCATTGATTCCCTTCCTAGTGGCCTCACCAATAGAGCACCATCTAGATCCAAGTGCCTTCTCCATCACACCAGACAACTCCTCCACCCCCCCCCCCCCCCCCCCCCCCCGCGACACCTTCCCCCTTGAACTAAGGCAACAACGAAGCAGAAGTCCTCTATGAATCTAGGGCAAGAAGACATGAGAACTAACCTCCCCTCCTCCAAGACCACAACACTAAACTTCCCCCTTCCATGTTAGACCCAACCTCTAACATCAGCGAGTGACGGTCTCCCTTACAAGACCTCCCCCACCAAAGCACCTCCAAACCACGCACATAGCTTTCTATGAGAAATGGACCAAGGAGCTTCACCTCGAACTCCGGGGGAGGCAACGGAGGCGAGAGCACCCCCACAGCAAAAGCCAGTGAAACCACCTTCGAGCAAGACACCCCCCTGTGGCCCACCCTCCCACGCTGAAGGCACACGACTGGGTCGCTATACTACCCAGCGAGGTGCCCCTTCCCCCCTACACTAAAAGTAAACCACCCCCTATGAAGCACCACACCATCCACCAGCCCTCTAGCAACCACCAACACCTCACCCCCCGCGGATGCCTTTCATCATGCTTATAAAAGGGGAGGCATCTCAACCTTTAAATCTCATCAACACTACAATAATAAGTGTTTGATTTATACTTTCATGCTAGGAGGTGAAGACAAGGATCGGATTTGACTTGATAGCTAACAAAATGGAGCCAGAGCCAAGGAGACACGGCTAAAAGCCTAAATCACCAAGGCAAATAACCTAGGGTGAAGAATAATGCATGCCAAGATTAACCCAAGCCTTTAGGACTCATGGGGTGAAAAGCTAGCATGCAAAATGGAGCTTCAACAGGAAACCAAGTTACCAAATGTTGGCCGACAATTCCAAGACTAAGTCTAAGACAAAACAATCTCGTAAAAGGTCGAAGATGTATCAAAAGTGTCAAAGAGGCAATGTGAAAAGAGGGCACGCATAAGGTTCCTTCATAGCTCAAACAACCTTCCAAATCTCTAAAATACGTCTACAAAGTTCAAAAAATGATTAAAATATTTTATAGGGACTTAAATGTAAATTTACCACTTAGAGGCACCTATGGACTCTTAGGCATGTGCACAAAAGTTTTCTAAAAATACAGCCTCAAAACATAGAAAAATTATGAGGAAATCATGAAGATACACAATAAATAATACAAAATCTAATCTAAATGTTAAAGATCGAGGAATAGCCCACACGCATCAGCAATTAGCCAATCAAAACATGCCATGTGGCACAGTTAGAATGTCAATGCAAGCTAAAGTGCATCTTCAATGACACATATTGCCTTTAACAACAATTGCACGATTTTCTCGAGATTTTTGAATTCTTTTTTACTCAAATAGGTATTTTCTAACTCAATTGCCTTAATTACACTTAATCTAACTCATTAACAATATTTTTGATATTTTAAATTATTTTCAACATATTTTTAAGATATTGAAAATCATTTCCCTATTTTAACCCTTTCTACACTTTTCCATCCAAAGCTTATAAATACCCTCCCTCATCATTTCATCATCACCTCTACCTCCATCTTGGAGGCCCTCTCTAAGGCTCCTCTTTAATTTAAAAAATTTTCCCTTGGCTTTAGATAGTCTCTACACTTAGGTATTTTCATCCTGTAATTTAACTAGGTTAACCCTACCCTAGTATCACCCATCCACCTTCACCATTACTTTGTCCTTGCATCTCTACACCATCACCACCTATACTTTTTGTCAATTCATGAGATCAAATAGGCAGAATCCTTAGGCTACTCAAGAGGTAAGGAACTAACCCACATCTCTGTGGATTGACACTTACTCCTACCATACAACTTAAGTATTGGCTTTTAAAGAGGATTAAGGTTAAAATGATGCACATTTTAGCACCCATTTACAACAATGTTATTCATTCTCAAGTGTTGGCTTCCGTATATGTCAATCTCCATTCAATAAAAATCATAAGTAAATACTTTTCTTTTAAGGTATAGAACTCCATCACATGCCTTAGATGTATTGCTTTAATCATATACCTACGTGGTCTTAGTTATTCTAGAAATTCAACTAAACCTTATTTTAATTACTCTCCAAAGCTTCACTGTAACTCATCAATTTGATATCTCTTGTTTTATGTCTCCTTTGCTAAGGTATCATAGTACCTTCTCTCTATTCCTTTAGCATTCCCTTTCCTTGTCAAATAATGTTAAATAATTCTATGTGTTAGGTCATATCTTTCTCCCTCATCAATTTCCAAACATCCATAGGAGTATCACCAAGTTCTATAGGCCTTCCTAGGTTTTCATCATCTTTAAAGCATTTGCTATTTCCCTTCTTTACATTGGTAACATGCATGATTCAAATAAGGTTTTGCACTGTCTAATCTCCCTAAAGAGATTGATTGCCTCATTTCCATTAAAAAACCCTCAAAAAAATCATTAAAAAGCTTATATGAATGATTTCTCCACATTAACAATGTACCTTCATTAGCTATGAGGACCCTTCCCTATTCAAACTTGATGCCCCTTAATTGTGTAAAAACCTTTCATCTTCCTCTCCTTTACCTAAACTAATTTAAAGATATCACTTCCACCTTTTTAATGAAGTTTCTTGCACATATACTCCAAAGCTTTTGATCTCCTGTTAATTCTTTCTTTGCTCTTTTGTAATCTACCAAGATTTTATCAATTTTGTCCCAATGTAAGGTTTTGAAGCATGTTCTTTTAGGTTTAACTATAAGCTTCTCTCACACTTCTTCAGTCCACCAAGTTCCTTTTTTTCCCGATGCACCCCTTTTTAACAAGCTTAATAGCTCTTTGACCACCTTCTATTACAAGTTGCCATCGACCCCCACGTCACCAGCACTTCTATTGAGTTCCCAAGCCCCTTGTTGCAACATCTCCTTGAAAATCTTGCATTCTTTATTAAAATTCCACCATTTGATTCTTAGATTTTTTTAAAGAACAATTTTTCTTTTTTGACTTCTACATATGGACATCCATTTACTATAAAAAGATAATAAGATATCGCAAAATGAAGAAAAGCCTTTCCTTATTTCTATTACCAAGAACATAATTCCCATTAGCCCCTATATACTTTAGTGCATCCTTACCACATTCATTTATAGTTCCATCCAAATAAATTATTTGACTTTGTGGGATTCCCTGACTCACCATATCAAACTCCTCTCAAAACTCATTCAACCTTTCCTCCAACCAACTTGAGGCTCATAACAAAATAATATTCAAAATCAATTTACCCAAACCAGCTTGAGGTGTCTTTCAATTCACCACTATATTTATTGATATGGTCAAAATAATAAAATATTTCAAAATTGAATATTAAAAATATAAGATTGATTCATCTACAACCTTAGGTGCCCAAGCCTAATTGAGAAAAAAATGACCGTTTCAACATAGATTTGGTCCCAACCAACCTAACAACCACCTAAAATGCACAAATCCAAGTTAAAAATTATTATTCTCAACCTTAACCATGTCTCACTTTTTTCTTGATTTCCAATGTCATTCTATTTTAGGGTTAAGCATGAGTAGGATGGTACCTATTGCCTATGTTTTCTTTATGGTGACCATGGAATGATTTCGCAATTTTATGTCTTAATGAAGGTAACATTCTTTGCTTGGTGGTTGAAAAGGAAGAAGGTGGATTCAAAGGTATCAAGGAGGACAACATTAGGTTATGCAGTCACTTGTGCTATTTGTACCATAGCAAATGATGTCACTTCTTTAGGGGTGTGTGGACAAGGTTAGGATCCCCAACATTAAATGAGTATCCTCTTCAAGGTTTTGGGCACTCTTCAAGAATACCGTGGAGAAAAAGTGAAGGATAATGACAACCATTTGAGCATGTGTTGATGCATTGTTTTGGGCACTCATCAAAGTTTTGTGCTCTTCCATGGAGTGGAGAGAGGTGTTAGGTGGAAATGTTGTGCTTGATACATTGTTTCGTTCAAAAGCTTGGTTGGGAATTTTGGAATCTTCCCTTCCTTTATATTGAAATCTAAATGACTACAAGCCCTAATTAGTCACCCTTCCTTTTTTTTCTAAAAATAAATAAATAAATAAAGTTTGGTTGTTATGATAAGTTCCTTTTGCTACTCAAAATTTCAATCTTCCTCCTTTCTCTCTTGTTGCCCTCCCAATCTATTCCAAAAAAACAACTCAATCACCCAAGAACCCAACTAATACTCATCCCCTTTTTTTATCCAAAGTATCAATAAGCCCTTGTCTTTTTGCTTACAATCTTTGATTTTCCTTTCTAATAAGTGCCAATTTTACGTCTCCCAATTCCATGTTGTTGAGTGCAAAGTTGTAGTGAGGCTTGTTTTAGTCCTACATCATGTGTAGGCAAGTTTGTGAGTGGTTGCTTGTTAAAGGCCCGTGTAAACCCAGTTTATCTTTGAAAAGAGAATATAGAAATATCATGTCCATAAGGGCACTTCTCTTATAATTTTCTCCCCGCACTTTGTGAATTAAGCTTCTACGTAAACCCAAATCTTCCTATTGATTATTCATTGATATTATTGTTTATTATTATCTCGCTTTATTTATTTCTCAACACGTGCATTGGCTCTCAATGCCCCTTGTTTCACTAAAGGTGTTGTAATTGGTTATTCATTACATGTTGTGGCCCCGACTGAACATGGACAATTTTTACATGATAG
Source organism: Thalassia testudinum (assembly GCA_037157565.1). Taxonomy (NCBI): domain Eukaryota; kingdom Viridiplantae; phylum Streptophyta; class Magnoliopsida; order Alismatales; family Hydrocharitaceae; genus Thalassia; species Thalassia testudinum. The sequence continues at coordinate 13,661,519 of JAZHRO010000037.1, read as the reverse complement.
TACAGGTTGGGGACTACAATCAAACCATGATTTCTGATTGCACTTGCCAGAAGGATCTCAAGCTCAAAACATTAAGATATAAAAGAGTCACAAAGAACATGACATGCTTGTCGCATTACGATTTTGCATAATTTCTTCACCTTTTTTTTTTATTTTTCTAACATTTTTTTAATTTTAATTTTACATTTTTAAATAATCTGATTTTTTAATTTTTAATGTAGGTGAGAGAAAATGCAAGAAAACCATACCTAATATTGGCCTCAAATGAGAGGGGACGAAACGAGGAGATCAATCGTGAAGAAAGAAATTGAAAACGATGTTCATGCAAAACTATGAAAGAGAAACAAAGAAACAAAAGGAAAAGAAAGGAGGCAAGAAAAATAGTCAATTAAAAACAAACAAGGAAGAGACACACGCAGGGGAGGAGGCCCCCACACTCTCTCTCCCAATCATGCACTCTCTCTCCTCAATTGGCGCAAGGGCAGCAGTCCAAGTGGGCTGTAGACACATGGAATGGGCCCAATGAAGAAGGAAAAAAATGGAAAGAAAAAGAAAAGGAAAGAAGGGATGAGTCCAATGCAAAATTCATAGGGAAAATCACATTCCTAATAGAATTTAGACTCCTGTTACTAATGGAAAATTGCCAAAATAATGGAGCACGAAACTAATACAAATCCAATTATTTTGGGACTAGAAAAGGCTATAAAACCCCTCCAAGACCCCCGTTGGAGGAACACATCTCATAACATATCTTTATTCTCTTCTTCCTCCTCTCTCTCCCTTTCCCTACCTCAATCTTGAGCATAGGGAACCTTAAATTCCTGTCCTTTCACCACCGTAGTTGATGTCCATGCCACCGCCTACCTGCCATCTCAACACTGAGACCTTCTCCTCACTCATTCTCTCTCTCTCTCTCTCTCTCTCTCTCTCTCTCCTTGTAATTTGACATTATTTAGCATTAATAAAATTTTATTTTGATAATTTGTTCTTGTTTTCATTAGCTTAGTAATTAGCATTGTAGTTTCTAATTTACTTTTCATGCATTTTTATTTTGTTAACTTAGTATTAGTCTCTAGAATTAGGTATACTTTTCATCTCTTAATATAAAATTCCAAAAAAAAATATGAAAAATCCAAAAAAAAAATTTAGATTTGTATTAAGTAATTTGGAAGATTTTGGCTAGACTTTCGCTATTCTTATTCACATTTCTTTTCGAGAGTTAGGTAATTGTTTATAAACAATCGTATTTTCACACACAACACTTTTGACCACCTTGCGAATCACAAAATCAGACACATACTATGGTCACATAGGGTGATAGAATAAAGGCATAGCGAAATATTGAGGAGCTCAAGGCAAAAGGGGGGAAGTGCCTTGTGGTGGAAATCTCAAGAAAGTGGAGCGCATGTTGAGAGGTGAAATGAAACGAATTAGAATTGGCAGATTTCGGAGCAAGGAAGTTCAAAGGATCTCACCTAGGAGGTGCCTCTAAGGGATTGGTGGTGTGGATGTTACTTGTGATGCAAGGGATGGTAGGGTGGACAACTACTCCAGTGAAAGGGATCATCACATCACACATGATACACGGGGGATAGAGATAGGAAACTATAGAGGTCAAAAAGGATGAAAGCATGACCTAATAGGTAAGGGAGCTTTTTAAATCTGCTCAAATTTATCCTGTAACACTCCATTACCATGATTAATTAATTTATCATCTCTCCAAAATAAACAATCTGTGACGCCAGATATCGATCATAAAGAATACAACCCATTGGCTTGACAAGGAATGCATCCTTTTTCAATGAGATTTTTGTTGTTCTTGCCTTCTTGGCAGGGGTAGAGACAGGGAGGGGCAGGCAAGGGTAGTTTCCCCCTATGACCTTTTAATTTCTTTAAGAATTATATACTAAAATATTTAGCTTCAGTAAATTTTCTCATGTTTCACCCCCCCCCCCCCCCCCCCCCCAACCCGTAAGCTTGTACTGATAAACATGACTTCTTTTGACTTTGCCCCACCCTAAACTTACTTCCTGACTCTGCCCCTGGTTCTTGGGCATGGTTCTTTTGATCCTCCGAACCTAGATGTTGTTGGATAACTCTTAAAATGATGGTTATAGAGCCCCATTTACTCTAAAATTAAGCATTTATCTTTGTTGAGTTGCAAGGGAATGGAACAATATAGAGACTACCTTCTAAAAAAATAAATCAAAAATAAAGTGTCTGCATTGTAAGACTAAATAATCTGCATCGGCAGATTTCAGGTATCATAAGCAAACTTTGGAAAACTTAGAAAGTTATATTAGTAGACTGATGAAGATCGCCAAGTTTAAAAGATCACTTTAACAACTAATCCTCTCTCCGAGAGTACACAGAATTGATCAAAAATATGTTGCAGTCAGTGACCTACCTTTCTCATTGAATTTAAAATGCCAACTAGAAGTATTGCATGAATATCAATGCTAAAGAGTAATTTTTTTCTTGAAAATAGCTTGAGTAAATTAACAGATGCTTAAACCTACCAAAAAAAAGGCTAATGAACAGTTAAAAATTTAGTCAATAAAATTTTATAACCAGTTAACATTTATACACTGATGGCAGCTTTCGATGACAATTTCACTAAGTGGAAAATTATACAAAATGTAGAAGACTATAGAAAACCATTACCTTGCCTTGAATGGCATCATGCAAACTGTGCTTTTCAATGAAATCAAAAAGTTCGGGTTTCATCAGCTGCAAAAGTTTGAAGGCAAGATATTTAACAAGAAACCTAGGATAAATTACAAATACATTAACATGTCCAAATTTGGCATGCATAGTTATGATCATAAGAAGGAATTCACCAAGAAAAAATGCCTCTATATATATATATATATATATATATATATATATACAAGAAAAGTATCATTTAAGCACTGAGCTTAAAAGATCCAAAAAAAAAGCCCACATTTGTGTTCGTTAGATGGTGTTTTACGTTGATGGAAACCACCGCACATGTCACAAAGTGATTTAGAAAATTACCCTTTTGTATTTAGAAATTAGAATAAACTCAATCAATTATGACATGCTTTACGAAAATAATCTTCTCACATAAATGCCGAGTTACAACTCTATTCATAAACCTTATTTAAAACAAATTAATCAATTATTATATTTATTGGAATAAAAGAGGCCACGTGACACTACCACGTGGTAGCCAACCAGGCCACATGGCATTCAAGAGCCCACTTGGACGCTGATTTTGGAGTCCTAGAAGTCATATTTTGGTCATTGCTTAGGTTTCAAGTTTATTTATTTGTTAAGTTACTTTTTAGGAAAGTTGTTTAGAAGAATTATTTTGGGATTTGTTCTTTCTTATTTTAAAGATAAGGTTTATTTCCAAGTTACAGGAAATGTTATCTCTATAACGGAAGTCTTCCTCTTGTTATCTCTATAACGGAAGTCTTCCTCTTGTAATTTTCTCTTGAGTTGAATAGAATAATTCTCCCACATCTTCCAACTCCTCTCCCTCTCTCTCCAAGGCCATTAGCCCCTCTTCCACAGCAGCCGGCCACCACCAAGTCATCGACCACCATCAACAACAGCCAATGATTGCTACTCTTCCTCTCCTTGTTCCAACATGGAATAGTCCTTCTTGGACTATTTTTCACATGCCAAGGAGCCTCTACGCTCCGAGCGTGAGCAAATCTTAACAATATTATTATTGAAAGTAACCATATCGCATTAACGCTTAATTGTATTACAACTCTCTTCTTTAACCATTTCGCATGTATTACAATTCAGTTTTCCACTTATAATACAAATTTTTGCACTTCCATTACAATAAATAATTGTAATATAAGTTCATCGCATATATATGAGTTTATTTTCACTTGTAATACACGTTTTTGCACTTTTTTTACAATAAACCAGCGCTGTTGAGGCGGTCTCCTCAGGCGAGGAGGCGACGAGGCGAGGCGACTGAGGTGCTCGTCACCTCGAGGAAGACCCAGGCGAGCTACTTCAACTAGGCAACGCGCCTCGACTCAGGCGGCGCCTCCTCGCCTCGCCGCCTCATCGCCTAAACCCTAGCAATCGCAACTGTTTTTTTTTTTTGAAAAACGAAAGACTCGACAACCTCTCACCTTCCATATGAGAGTCTATTTACGTGCATGTCATCTCCACGCCAACCATCACCGCCTCACGCCTCCGCTGGAGCTTCTCACCTTCCATTATCGCCTCCGCTGGAGCTTCGTCGACCTCCATCGCCACCCGAGCTTCACCGGTTGGCATCTACGACAAGTAGACCTAGATCGGCTAGGTATCTCCTCTGCTCAACCTTCTTTGAGTCTCGACGGTGGCACACCTCCACCCCTTTGACGGTAGCACTGTTGCAGCTGCTGCTGAATGTCTCATGTCCGATAATATGTGTGTGTGTGTTATACATATGCAGTGTCACAGTGTTATATAATTAATATAAGTATGTATAATATAATATAATATATAAGTATGATATATATACTTATAAGTATATATAAGTATATATTGTTGTATAAACAGTAAAGTATGTAAGTATGTATAATTATATATATATGTTATAACTATAACATAAGTATCATATATAACTATGTATAACATAACTATTAGACTATTAGTGTATAATATATATAAGTAATAAGTATGTATATAACATAAGTATGTTGTTATATTATATATGTATATAACTATGTATATGTATAAATCATATATATAGTATATACTATTCTATTATATTTGTATGTAACTAGGTATATAATTAGCAACTTTGCATGTGTTTGCATGTGTATATTGTTATATTAACTAGCAACTTTGCATGTGCATTGTAAGTTTGTAACTATGTATAAAACTAGCATGTGTTTTGAATTATGTAGATGGCTGAAACAAGGAGGAAGCACCCATGTTGGAAGTATGTCACATTAGAGGACCCAAAAAAGACTAATAATACGAAGTGTATTTTCTGTGGTAGGATAGTTAAAGGCAGGATTCATAGAGCTACTGGACATATTATTGGTGGTGATAAGAACACATCAATATGTCTAAAAGCTCCACAACATGTGAGAAAGGAGTTAAGAGAATATCGACAATCTAAAAAAGAAAAACAAGAAAAGTTCATGAAAGATTTTGTTTACGATGAGCTGCTTAATAATGATGAAGATCATGAAGATGAAATAGAAGTGAATGTCTTACAAGAACCCATGGATAGATTCACAACTAAAAGAATAGTAGAAAATCCTACACAGTCACATGCAAAGAAGGCTCGAATCATGATGGGGGCTGGTGGAAGTGGAAGTGATGGACTTCCTTTAATGAAGTTTCATGGACCAATAGATAAGTTTACGAAGGTTGATCCTAAAAAGGTGGTTCGAGAACAAAAAAGGAGATTGTTGACAAAACAAACTACAATTTCTGAGGTTTTCAAAAAGGAGGGAAGAGATGCAGTTGTACGGATCATTGCAAAATGAATGTATCGTAACAATATTGCATTCAATGCTGTTAAAGATATCTGGTTTGAGATAATAATTGAGGCAATTGGTCGTTTTGGCCCTAAATTGAAGCCTCCTTCTTACCATGAAGTGAGAGTTCCTTTATTGAGATATCCTGTGAACGAGACCAAGGATTTCATCACCAAACATCATGATACTTGGAAGAAATATGGATGCACATTGATGACAAATTGTTGAACAGATAGAAAAAGCAGAACGCTTATAAATTTTCTCGTCAATTCTCCTATGGGAACTGTTTTCTTAGAGTCCATTGATGCCTCAAGCTACATAAACACAGGGGAGAAGCTTTGCGAGCTAATAAGTGGCATGATCGGTCGCGTCGAGGAGGAATATGTGATTCAAGTCGTCAGTGACAACGCATCGAATTATATTCTTGCTGATAATAAATCTTTAGACTTTATTTATTTCAGCACACATCTTTTCTTTAATATTGTAAGCATTGTAAAATATAAAAAATATCATTTATCTTTTCCATAGGCAAATTACTGAAGACTAAGCATCCTCAAGTTTATTGGACTCCTTGTGCTGCACACTGCATTGATCTGATGTTGGAAGATTTTGCAAAGTTAGAGGATGTAAAAAAGACACTCAAGCATGCAATGCAACTGAGTAGTTATATATACATGCATCCTTCAGTCTTAAATTTGATGAGGCAATTCACAAGTAGGGAGTTGTTGAGGCATGCAGTTACAAGATTTGCTACATCGTTCCTCACTTTACAGAGCATTCATAGACAAAAGGTAAATTTAAGGAAGATGTTCACTTCCGATAAGTGGACCACTTCTAAAAATGCAAAAGAAGAGAAGGGAAAGAAAGTAGCAACAATCATCATGATGCCTTCATTTTGGAATAAGGTTGTATACATTCTGAAGGCTATGTCTCCTCTTGTAAGAGTGCTTCGTCTTGTTGACTCAGAGAAGAGACCTGCAATGGGATACATATATGAAGCAATGGATAGAGCTAAGGAAGCTGTCATGAAAGTTTTCAACAATAATGCTGAAAAGTTTGGACCTATTTGCGATATCATTGATAAGAGATGGGATTGTCAGCTTCATAGGCCTCTACATGTAGTAGGGTTTTTCCTCAATCCTGATTTCTCTTATGAAAATCAAAATCTTGATTTTGATTCAGGTTATGAATGGATTTTACAATGTCTTGGCAAAATTGGAGCCTGATGAGAGTGTGCAAGACAAAATAACACGAGAAATTTCCATTTATAGGAATGCACAAGGACTCTTTGGAACACCTATGGCTATTAGACAAAGGAAGACCATTGCCCCAGGTAGTCAAGTGGTATAAATTTTTTATAGCAACTTTCCATTTCCAATTGCTTATTAATATTATATAACTTATTATCTTTTTACAGTGGAGTGGTGGAATCTCTTTGGCGGGTCTGCACCTAACTTGGCAAAATTGGCACTGAAGGTGCTAGGTCTTACTTTTAGTGCCTCGGGATGCGAAAGGAATTGAAGTGTATTTGAAAATGTAAGTTACAAACCAATTCATAATATGCATAGCATTAATTTTATCAAGTAATTTTATATTAATCCTTTTATTTTGGAAATCTATATAGGTTCACTCAAAAAAAAGGAATCAGTTGGCGCAACAAAAGTTGAATAATCTTATGTTTGTTAAATACAACGAAGCTTTGAGGGATCGATATGAAGATAGGGATTATCTTGATCCCATTTCCCTCCAGGAAATTGATGATTCAAATGAATGGTTAGTAGGGAGAATGGAGGAAGATGAGGAAAATGCAGGTGATGATCTTGTGTTTGGTGATGATGATCTCACTTGGGGCATGGTTGAGCTTGCATCAGGAATTAATGACCAAGAGGCTATTCGACGTACTCGGGCTTGTACTACTACAAAGAAAAATGGTCCTAAGAAAGTTAAGGGAAAAGGGAAAGCTCCAATAGTTATTGAAGAAGAGGAAGAGTATGTGGACAGTGATGAGGAAGAGGAAGAGGAAGAGGAGATTGAAGTTGCTGGTGACGATGACGATGACGAATTGAATCTTGAAGATGATTCTGGTGACTAATGTGTTTTATTATTTGAGAATTGACAATTGTTCACTTTAAAGACAATTTTGGTTTTTATGTTTTTCTACCTTAATTGTGTAGAAACTTTTCTTTCTTTTTCATTTGAAATTATGTGAAACAGTTTTTGGCAATACAATTATCATCATTTTCTTCTATTTAAAGTCTCCAACATTGGTATTAGATATGTTTTTATAAACTTAGTGCTATTAAATTGAGTTAATAAGATATATATATGCCAATAAAAGACGATCGCCTCAATTCACTCGGGCTATCGCCTTTTTGTCGCCTCTCGCCTCAGGCGATTTCGAGTAGTGTCTCCTTGCTATTGCCTTTCATATTGACAGCATTGCAATAGACAAGTTCCCACTTCACATCACCAGGCTCTTCTTGATCCAAAGTGACAACAAGTCATAGAGAATGAGATGTTTGCTCTTATTTCTTGACATACCTGGGAGCTTACAAAACTCCCTCCTAAAGTAACGATGGTTGGCTACAAGTGGGTGTTTACAATTAAGTACAATCCAGATGGTATTGTTACCAAATACAAGGCCTACCTAGTTGCCAGAGACTTCACGCAAATATATGGGGTTGACTTCTTTGATACCTTCTCCCCAATGATATGCTTGCCAACTATCCGAATTCTTATCTCTATTACAATTCATTGAGACTGGCCACTACATCGATTGGACGCCAAAAATGCCTTCCTATGTGGTGATTTAAAGGAAGTGGTCCATATGCAACAACCTCCAGAATACGAGTCTCAAGAGGAGTATTCCAAGGTCCGTCGTCTACAAAAGGCGATTTATAGCTTGAAGGAAAGCCTCAGGACGTGGTTCCAGAAGTTGTCAAAAGACTTGAGACACTAAAGTTTCATAGATCCTTGTCGGATCATTCCCTGTATGTACAAAAAGCTTGCACAGGGATTAATGGCCATGCTAGTATACGTTGATGGCATCATCCTTACGGATGATGATGGACAATGCATTGTTGATCAAAAGAAGTGCCTTGCAAAACAATTTTGAGAAGCTCCTACAAAAAATGTTGTCATCAAAGACTAAGGGCTGCTCCGTTATCTCCTTGTGATAGAGGTTACTCACAGCAAGTTATGAATTATTCTATCTCAAAGGAAGTATGCCATTGATTTACTACAAGAGACGATCATAGTGGGGTCTAAGCCAACAAATATTCCGTGGATTAGAAGGCAAAACCATACGATGAGTCTAAGACAATTTACACTCGTCAGTATAATAAGCCTGTCAAACGGGCCAGGTTGCGTTAGACCTAACCCGTTAAGGCCATACCCATTTATAAATGGGTCGAGTGGGGTCCAACCAATTTATTAGACGAAAGTGCCAACCCCGACCTGACCCATTTAAATAAATGGGTAAATCAAGTTAGGCAAGTTAAACGGGGTAATAGGTTAAACACATTAGATTAAATACATTAAATGGGTTAAATTAACAGTTAAACAGGTTAAATTAAACGAGTTGGGTGAGTTCGTAGGGCTCAACCCGAGCCCAACCCATATATGTAAACAAGTTAAAAAGGTTAAAACCCATTTAATGTAAATGGGTTCAAGTTGATTATTTGGGTAGAAAATGGGCTAAGTTGGCAGGTTGGGAAGCTTCTCTATTTAGCAATCGCACGACCTGATATTTCTCTAGCAATCGAAAAGCTAAGTCAATTTATGTTCAAGCCTACCAAGCAACATTGGGTTGCTGATATGATGGTACTAAGGTACCTACAGAATTCCCTAAGGAAAGGGATTCTATTTACAAAAGGTATGTCTCTGGATATTGTGCCATATATAGATGTAGACTGTGCAGGTTGCATTGTTGATCGGAAGTCTACTCCATGCTTCACCCAGCAATGGTCCACAGTGTGCCCATTCCTATGACAAAACTCACAGGAAAAGGGAACCCCAACCACGACCACGACCACCTCTGCCCCCAAAATTTCCACAACCACGACCAACAACAGCCAGGCTGAGGAATCAAATATAGGAACAACATCAAAGGTGTCGAGTCTTGATAGACGAGTGTAAATCTGCACAGGAGTGGAAAGCTCATCCATTATCATAAATTGATCTTTAACCTTTAACCGCCTTATACTTAGGACCAAGGCCAGACAGGAGCTGAATGGAACGTATGGCCTCTTGTTGCTTGGCTATAACAACCACATCTGTAGATATAGGTTGATATACATCTTGCTCGTCTCACAAATTCTTCATCGCGCCATAATATTCTGACAGAGCTATGGTGCCTAAGGGTATGTATGTCTTCTACAACACAATACAGCCTGGTGATGTTGCTTTGGTAGGAGTGTATTTCATGTAACACCTCCCACATGTTTTTGGCAGAAGCATAAGCCATGACCTATTTCGCGATAGTCTAGGTCATGCTATTCAAAAGATATGTAGCCACCCAATCATTGTCTACCTCCTAATCTACACACTTCACAGCAAGTTTATCTTCTGTCAATATATACTTCTTACAATGGGATTCGATGAACCAGGAGAAAGATCTGGATTGGAGTAGAAAGTTAGATCCGTCCAACTTTATAGAAGTCCCCTACATGTGTAGGGGAGCGCTTGTGGTGGATAACTTCCCCATTAAGTTACAGATTTTTTTTGGTCTGCCATAATATCCAGAGTCACGATCCATGAAAAGCACGACTTTATTATGCTGGAGATCATATCATAGGGTCTGCAAAGTATAATTTTAGACCTTACTAGATCCCAAAAATAGCCTTCATGAGCAGCAACAAACTTCTGGATTTTAGATCATACAAACAACTGGCATCAACAATAAATTGTATTGCACATGCTAGGGCATAGATTAAGCCCTTGCAATGCCCTTCAAGAGGTAACGCTCCTGTTGAAGGCCCTGTAGAAGTACGGTGGACCGATAAACTCCGGTCCTAGTTCTTGTAGTACACCTTCAAGTCCTCCTGGAAGAGATCAAAGTAGTAGACCACCTAGGGCCTAATCTAGGCCAGCATAACCCCAAGCAAGAGGCGTAAGGGGTGACACTGGACCAAGGGGGGCCTAGTGGTGCCGGCTGGGAGCCCTATAGCACCTAGTGACAACACTGCAAGCGGCACACGGAAGAGGAAAGCTAGCGGCGACGATCTGGAGGGCCTGCAGGCGACGCTACTAGCTTAAGGATGGCCGACAGCGCTGAGGAGAGAGAGAAAGAGGGGTTTGGGCGGAGAGTTGGAAGTTAGGGTTTGGGTGGGATCCCCGAACACCAGCCTAGGACTGCTGCTCTGATACCATAATAGGAAAAATGAATCATCAAGTCTTATCCAGAGACTCCCAATACCTTTATATATAGAGGTACAAAGGAAGAAATTATACGCCACACCCTTACATAAAGAGAAATAAAAAAGTCCCTCAAAGACAACTCAACAGGGACAATGATAACCAACTCTTCTTAAGCGCCCGACTCGAGGAACTAGCCTTAGGCCCAAAGATGGAATGGGCTTCCTCAACAGGAGAGGCCACTTTCTTCAGACATAAAGGTTGATAGAAAATACAAATCAAATTAGCTCTAATAGTAGAGTACCACTAAAACGATTGTTACAAGCCTTCAAATAGTCATTCGCCACCAACGAGAGCACCAACGAGATATTTGACTACCTCAACTCCGAGCAAGAAAGCAAACCAAAGTTCTTTACTACCTCGACATCCGCAAGCGTATGGGTGTCCATAGTTGTTGGGCGGAGGTCCCTCTCAAGCAGACCCTGCCATTCATTGGAGACCTAAAGTGCCTCTTCATTGTCTACCAAAAAGAAAAGGTTATCAAGTCCTTCTAGGTTGTCCAGTATATCGACAATCCAATAGCCAAGGGCATGGGGCCAGAAGGTGTAGGTCCCAATGGAAGGGCTACCCTTCTTGACCTTCTAAAGGATAAGCCCAAAAAGTAGACGAAAAAAATTCAAGCAGAAAGCAATCCCCAACTTGAAGCATACCACTGTAAAAGCATTGAGCATTGGCTAGCAATTAAGCCCAAGTTGAGTTGGTGCCAGGTTGTAAAAAGAAAGAAAAGAAACTATAAAACCATTAAGCGAAATCCTCAACCTATGCTCAATAATGCATCTATAGATAAAAAATGAATTACCCCACCTAGGTGAGCATAATCGCTCATGCTCGCTCACCAGAAAAAATTTAACATTCGCAAGGCCGTGGGTACAAGGGAGTAAGCAAATCTCAACCTCACTAACCAACCTTGACCGGAACTAATAAAGTGTTGTAGTCTTAGCTAATGCGACCAAAAGAAAAGGGGCCCTCACCTCAATTCAAGGCACTTGACATCTTCCAACAAAGTTGTACACCACTAAAAAGCTTTCCACTAGAAGGTTCCCGATCAACCAAACAAGTAGTGCTTAAAGAGGGGTCAGATAGTGTGGTGCCCCGAATTTGCCAACCTGAAACACCAACTAGTAGATCACCTATACATGTACCTGTACGGTACGCACAACATACATTCAACAAAAGACAGCGGAAGCGAGAGAAAGAAAGTAAAGCATAAAAGCATCATCACCACCACATAACCATGGCATTTACATTATCACTATCAGTGTTGTCACATATACAAGCCACGGCTACGACATTGTTCAGTAGTTACCAAAAGTAAAAGGACCACATCTACATAGAGTACAAAAAGTGATCCATTTAACTAAAAAGAAAGCGAAGAAGTATCAGAGTGACTGTCCAACTACTTGTTAAACAAAAAGGAAAGATGGCTACTGATAAGCCATCAAGCCACTCCTCGCTCCTCGAGGAGATCCACCACATCCTATAAAATGCCCAACAACTCCTTCACCAACATACGAAAAAGCTCCTCACACCCCGCGTCAGAGAAGTATGCCTCTATCTCCCTGTGCATCGGTAGGAGGGTCTTGGCTACCTGTAATCAATCCCTCAGCAGTTGGGTGTGTCGCTGGATAGCCCAAATCCTGAGGTAGCATGGAACCCTCATGCCCACCATCCTGTCCTAAAAAGGAAAGGGACGTAGGTGTGAGCCAAGTGACTCAGGAGGGCTTTAACTAGTACTTTATTAGTATAGGTGGTGCATACATATACATTAGTTCTTACTTAACTAACCTAGAAACTCCTTCCTTTATTTGTTTATTCAGACTATCTCTATCCCCATTTGATCTATTATAACCCTTAGATCTCTCTAAGTGTTGACCCACTAGTCAACTTAAGTAATGATCAACCCTCGCATTTAATCGAGGTAAATATTGCATGTGCACTCCCATAGTTGAGGTTTAAGTTTAAGCTACCTCAGCCTTTAGTAGCTAAATCCCCTACACTCGGTTCCAGAAGTTGCCCGAGATTGCTATGGTCGATCACGTCCTTACCCTGTGGGTGATCACCACTTCCCATCATGTGGGTGATTCCTCCTAGAGACATCACCTGACGCCCCCAAGTAGGCTACCTTTCCAACGCATTATGGAGTCGCCTCACATATCCATGGGTTTGGCCCATACTCTCCTGTACGAGTCATCGATCACCCTATCTTGTGGTAATAGAGGTCCAACCTCCTATCAACCAATCCACATTGATCCCATGAGCATGTCAAGAGTTTTCCCTCCCAGAGGTTAAATTGATCATCCAGGATACTCATGATCTGAGCTAGATGATTCCCCATAGAGACATCATCAGTCGTCTCCAAGTGGATTGCCTTTACAAGCACTCTCTCTCAAGTCCCAAGTCTTTCTCTGGGTGTATGTTATACCCCTGGTACAGCCCCTTCATCACCTAAACAACATGAGTCGTCATTTTGGATTCCTCTATAACTGATTCCATAGGTTAATCAAGTCCAAGATCACACTCACAAGATCTTAGGACAACTAATCAAGTCTTAGGATTAGCACACACAACCCATTCATGGTATGTCCCTCTAATTAAACATCTGACACATGGTTTGGACGTCCAGGACCATCATTTAAGTCGTCTGCCCTTGGTTGGACATCTCCTGGAGGAGCCTCAAGGCCACTTCCCTTACACAGACCATCAAATGTCCAGACAGAAGTCTCAAGAGTGGACATCAAGGCCCCTTTGGACATCTGACCAATTGGTCAGATTTCTGATGGTCAACACTCCTCAACTCTAGGAACTCAACCATGCTACAGGAACGTTCAATTTTGGAGTTAGACTTCTAGAATGCCCTACATCAGACAACTGATAAAATTATCAGACGTCCATTGGAGCAAATTGTCATCCATTCCAGTGGCATTCTTCACCGATTCAACTTTCACTTGAAATATAACTATCTATCAGCATACTAAGAAGGAAAATATACATTCTACACCTTAATATCCTATTTTTATTGCAATTGATCCCTTCCTAACTTAGGATCAAAACTATGGAGTGGATGGACAGCATGCAAGCATAAACCACACTCCATGGGTGGCTTCTGCTACCACCACATTATCGGACACCAATATCTGATCCAAACTCCATGCTAGAGCTTATTATTATCAATCTCGATTCCTATTGTTGCTACTCCTCTTCCTCCTGCAGGAGCCTCCTAAGATCAACATTCAACACAAAATACAAAATCTAAATCAGTTCCACCTCCAACAGTTTGGGGAAAACACATCCCAACCTCTCCTCCTTCCATTTACAAGACATGCATGCAAGAAAAACCAAATTTAAGCCATCCAAACACCCCACAATCTTTTAATGCTCTCTCACCGTGCAGTAGGGATGCAAGGATGAGAAGGATGGAGATGTTCTCGCTTTGATTCAAGCTCTAGATGTTGAATCCTCTCCATGTCCTTTTTCTTCCTGCGACAAAGAATTCCTTCTCTCCATGCATAGCAGAAGGTGACGAAGGAGAAGAGAAGATTTTGTGGGGCTCAGTGTTTATCCAAGGGGGTTTTATTTAAGAGAGAATGAAAATATTTTTAGGTGATCCCTAGCTTTTCTTGCTTTACTTCCACCTAACCAAAGCTTAAATTTTCCTTCTTTCAAGTCCTCCCCAAGGCTTAATCACATCTTAATTCAACCTTTGCCCTTGCTACGCAACAGACCCCTCTTCTAAAGATTCTTAGGCTTTTAATCCCTTATCTTAAGTGATTAAGACCCTTATTCACATTTAGAAGGTTAATTTCATTTCTATACCCTTAATTAGTAGGTAATTAATATCAGGTTCTTACATATAGATATTGTCAAGATTGGTGCAATCTGGAGCATGGAGGCTCCCTTGTGCGTGGAAAACAACCCAACAAAGGTTGTCCATGTGAAGACCAGGGACAAAGGGGAGCAACTGGTGGCTGCTGTGGAGGCCGACTGCCTTGGGTGGCCGACTAAGATGGCCAATGGCCTTGGGTGGTCGGCGTAGGTGGTCGGTTGCCTTGGTGGTGGCCGGCGGTGGTGATGTTGGAAGAAGAGAAAGGAGAGAAGCCTTAGAATAAAAAATATTATTATTACTCAAAAGAAATTACAAGGAAAGACACTCTTTCATCCCAAAAATAGGAAACAAATCTTATCTTTAAAATAAGAAAGATTAAATCCCCAACTAATTCCTAAGACATCTTTTCTTAGATATTAAAAATAGCAAACTTGACATCTTAAATAAAACCAAAACTTGGGCCCTTAGACCCTTTGACCGCCAGCCCTAAGGGCATATTATTGGCTGTGCCACGTGGTCCATCTTTATTCCAAACACTCCCTCTCAAGCCGAAGGTCGAGAGGTCGACGACTAGGTCTTCAACTTGTAAAGCTAGATGCCCCACCATTCATCTTCCTCGAGAGTCACACTCTCGGTCTTCTCCTTGGACGAGTCAACAATGTAGCCTCTTGCAACCTCCGAAGTCATGTCTGTGGCAACCTGAATAGTCGTCGCAACGGCTGTCATTGACTTATCTTCTCAAGATCAACAGACGTGAGAGAAACCACGTGTGAGGTGCTAGTAGCCTCATGTGGTGGTCTTTGCACCTTGCCTGGATCTTTAAGAAAGAAACTTCTTAGATCAACCGCTAGTCTTTTTGCAACATGGGAAGTCATTGCTCCAAGTTGCAACCTCAAAAGTTGTTGGGTGGACCATAGTGTCCTCTTCTTGGAACGATCAACTTAATATTTGACATCTTTTCTCCAGGAAAATCTCCTCTTTTGAAGGAGAGTAAAAAATCACAGATAAAGCATCAATATGAAGACCACTATTTACCCTACATCATTGGCACTGCCACGTGGCCCATCTTTATTCCCAACAGATATTTACCACACAACACAGTAAGAAACTTTACTACCCCTATTTACACGCTTAGAGGGTGGGGAAGTAGTGCGAATTTACGACATATCCTATCACATCGCAATTAACGTGATGTCAGAGCCACTTGGGCTTCCCCAAATGCAACATGACGTGGCCCACGATGAGGCTAACCTTAGATGCAATCGTTACATGTCCCTTTGCATTCCCCAACTAAGGGAAGCATGAGACAATGGTTGACCACCACCCACCTAAAAACCTAGGTGGACATATTGCCAGAGCCAGGCACTCCGCCACAATTGAAATTTGGATAGTCCCAAGCCACCACATCTAGACATAATGAGGGGTAGCTCCACCACAAGCGTTCAAGTAAGAGCGCTAACAATTTTTCCATCGTATGCAGGGGTCAACCCACCATACATACAAGGGACAACCCTACAATCGATGCAAAGGGCAACTTGCCATTGATGCAAGGGGCAACACGACAAAAATTGCAAGAGGCAACCCACCAGAGGCTAGTTGCTACCTCTTAAGCACCTACCCGCTCAACCCATTGAGGACTAGTTGTTGGGCGTAGAGATACCCCTTAGACGAGGACAAACAAAAAGATATTGTGTCCACTGCCAAGCCAGAGGCAAGAGGACAACTCCTTTACTCTTATAGCAGGCACAATCGGACTACAAAAATAGGAGCAACTAATCAGGAAGGAAAAGAAAAAGCCCAAAAATAATAAGTCCATTAAAGAACAAGCCCAAAAATGGACCCATGAAAGGACAATACCATCGAGCCTAAGCGACTCATAACCAACCTGACCCAGACAACCTGGACAACTACCAAAAGATCTGACCCAAATAACTGCCAGAGGATCAAACTTGAATAACTGCCAAAGGATCCAACCAGAATATCTACTAAGGAACCTAACTCGGGTGATCACCAAAGCAAAAGACCCGGAATCGCTATGACCAAGACCAAGGTTGCAGAACTCGACAAGACCAACAGGCGGCTAAGCGAACCTTCCAACCAAGGTGCAACTAATTAAGCAAGTCGGGCGATGCAAGACCGCCTGGAAGGTAAGGCAACACTAAAGATCTCTAGAGAAGCGAAAGGATCGATATTGGGCAACGAGTAAGGAAATTATTAAACCCCCGTAATTACTATCTCTATGCACCCTAAAACAAGGGTAGAATGTTTACTATAAAAGGGCAATTGAACCCTTTAACATTCTACCACCTATAACACTCGATATAATGATCATTTGAAGGTTAGATCCCCTCCCCAAATGTATATCATTACAGTGAAACTGAATCATCAACTCTCTCTTATTCGTGTGATTGCTCCGTGTTTGATTATTATTTTAGATGGGGTCCTCCAAACTTGATCGACATGCAGTATGCCCAATGCCTATGAAGCCATTCCATAATTCTTTGAAAAAAAAAAGCCAAATTTTAGAACCGAACGGGAGAAACTAGTTTGTTGCATGTGTATGCACAGGATTTATACATCAAGTATCCTAACAAACTGAAAGAACCAGAATGTTACAGTGTTCATAAATTAGAAAGCTTATATTCAAATGCAGTATCCGGCAGATTAACAATTTATGCAAGCAACTTAGACCAGCATCTCTTAAGAATATTGACAAGAGGCACACTTGCAAATGTTTCTTTTTTTTTGTGAAATAATTGATGCATGGTGCAAAAGTTATGCAGAGCATAAGAAACTTTGATTGAAATGCTCCATCCTGCCAGTTAACAACAAAGCACAAATCTAATTGGATATATTCATGGAGGGATCATTGCCCAAAAAAAAAAAACATGGAGGGATACTCGCAGATGGTTCCTGAAGCATTGCTGGAGGGTGCAACAGAATGCCGTCCATTAATGAATTTAACTAATCCCAGAAACATTTGGATTTCGGTGGAAAGCTTTGAAATAAGTGATAGCCTATAAAACCTAAAAAGATGTACTTACATCAGCATACAATTTCAGGGCCTTCTCATATTGTGTGTTGATCATGTACAACTCAGCTAAGGCCTGAAATTCATACACCTATTTCAGTGCCAAAGAGGAGGAAGCAAAATGCAGAAAATGAAAGCCTGACCTCCTTTAATGTTTCTGTCATTGAAGAAGAGTTCAGTTGGGGCTCGATAGCAGAAATAACAGGTGAGACAGAGTAAATCACTGGTGGCCATGATTTTACAGTTGAAAGCAGCTCTTTATGAAAAGATGGGTTCGTAGCCAATGCAACAAGTGTAACCTACACAAGTCATGTCATTTGAAGAAACCCTCAAGCTTATAGCAACTGTGATGAAAATTTTGATAAATAAAAGTTATAAGTCACATTTTTCGAAAAAAAAAGTTAATAAGTCACATGCATACCTCATAAGCAGTATCGCTAAGGCATGGATTTTCAGTTGGTATATAAGGAGCCAAGACAGGAAGCTGGCGAAGGTGTGCAAAGTGGAAGACCCATCTGAATTAAAACTTTGCCTTCAGATATTAGAACCAAGAGAGAACAAAATACCCTCTGGGTATGATTGATTACCTTTCCCACGCCGATGAAGAACCACGTAATAATTTGGGACACAGAGATGCAGCCTCCGCATATTTTCCTTCCAAAATCAAATGATCAAGGTATCTTGATCCTACCTGGATATTAATAATTTCAACTTTAGATGATTGTAGGAGCTTAACCCAAACATCAAAACAGGAAGCTGGATAGTGACAATACCAGCCTCGACATATTTATGCTTATTAACATCAAAACTTCCAAGTATCAAGGTTTTTCTTTTACAAAGATGAAAGGAATAACACTAAGTACAAATCCCTTAATGATTCATCTAAGAGCAGGGAAGTAAACAAAGCAACTCTACATGAATATATAGGAAAATATACAAAAGGAACAGGAAATCTGTGCAATATCAAATGTTTATAGGGGCAGATGTGAAAACTCTCAAATAAGAAACAAATTTGTTGAGCATAGGGAATTATTTACTGTTTATGTTATTGCTTGGATGACTTTGTAATTTTCACAAACCTCTCTAGTATAAAAGAGAGGTTAGCATTTTCTTTTGAGAAGAAGACATTATTTTTCTCTCAACATGGTACCAGAGCAACGATCCTAGGTCGGTGCTCCGATATCCTACCAAATATTCCCGCTCAAAGATAATCAAAATCACCAACATAATGACTATTTGATCGAAGAAAGATGGTTGGCGAATAGCAGCAACGACAACGCTGGAAGAGGGCAGACCAACGCCACCACCTCTCCTACCAGCGTCGCCAGCGTCACACCTTGGGGGTTCGGTGGCCGTACTGGCGTCGCCTAGGGGGCGGTGACCCCTCTGCTACTGCCGGTAGACCTGCTATAGGCCTATTGGTGGCCCAACCGGCCAACACAGCGCTTTGGTTTGTGGTTTTTGGTGTTATCTCTTGCGTGATGAAGTATATTTCACGCATTATCGTTGTGGTGATGAACCTTCTCTCACTGTTGATAGGTAAGATATCCCTCTTAAGCACGATGAGCCTTCACTCGTGTAAAGAAGATGTGGTTGGTCCACAAGAAAGTTTAAGTTCAAATTTGAAGGGGCTTGCGTTTGCAATCCAAGAAGATACGAAGAAGAAGATGATCGGAGGAGCATGGATAGTTGACTCTGATGCCTCTATTCATCTTACAGGGTATGTCGAGCACCTTGTGGATCCCAAGGTTCCAAGTGGGATTAAGGACATCAGGGTAGCTAATGGAGCCACGTCACCTATTACAGCAGTTGGGCGTGTACATGCCTCTCCAAAGATGTTGATCGAAGAAATTCATTGTGCTCCAGAGTTTCCAATGAACCTATTGTCAGTGAGTCGCATCTACAAGGATCTTAGGTGCCATGTAGTGTTTGATGAAGGTTATTTTACTTCCAGGATCGACAGATATGACATATTATAGGTGGGGTATAAAGCGAGATCGTCTCTATTACATTGACACACCTACATTGTTTGCTGGAGCAGTTTCCATAGCTACTGACCCTTGGCTATGGCACAAGAGGCTTAGGCACCCATTACTCACAAAGATGCAACAGATGTACCCTGGAATGCTAGATTCCTTGACTCTACAGTGCGAAGACTGTCAACTTAGGAAACATCACAGGGGCACTTACCCACAGAAGGTTACTGGAGTGAGTATTGTTCCATTTTCCTTAGTACATTGTAATGTGTGGGGGCCAACTAGAGTTCCTACTCCAGGAGGACACCAATATTATACTGTCATTGTGAATGATCATAGTCACCTCACTTGGGTCTTCTCGATGAAGACATGCACAGAGATTCCTCAGGTTATTTAGCAATTATTGGCAGAGGTTCAAACTCAGTATGTTGGTACATTTGAGTCTTCCACAATGATAATGCTTTAGAGGTTATGTAATAAGTTATTCAGAGTCTTTTCTCTTCTAGAGACATTATTCACCAGATGTCTTGCACTCACACATCCCAACAGAACAGTGTGGCTAAGCGTAAACTTTGACATATCCTGGACATTGCTAGGACCCTGATGATTCATACGAAGATTCCTAAATAATTCTAGGGGGATGCCATACTTACCTTAGCCTACTTGATTAATCAGGTATCTTTATCAATGCTTGGAGGACAAGTTTCCTTTCAGGTGATCCATCCAGATTATGACAGGCCTTTTGCTTTACCACTAAGGATTTTTTGGTGCACTTGTTTTATTCAGGCATATGACAATCAGGATAAGTTTTCTCCAAGGGTAGTCAAATGTGTCTTCCGTGGGTATTCCAGGACACAAAAGGGATACAAATGTTTTTTATTTTTAAAGAAAAAAAGGATACAAATGTTATGACCCGAGTAGCAGAAAATACATTGTTACAGCAGATGTTACTTCCTTTGAGAGCATTCCTTACTTCTTGGAGGAAGGAACTTCTATACAGGCTACCTTGGAGGAGACTCAGGTCTACCACCTAAGGCCACACACTTCACCAGCAACAAGGCCGACAAATAAGAGTGGTTCAGATACAGAGAAGCAGTCAATTCTGAGGAGATCCAATAGAGCACGCGTACTTCATCCTCTTTAATAGTATACAGGAGTTGCCCATCTGTAGGATGAGGTCCATCCATTTGCTTATGGCATTACTACCACTGTTATCCCCAGGGACTTTGCTCAGGCTTCCCAAGACCCTAGGTGGTGTGCAACGATGGATGAGATGCAGGCATTACAATCACGAAAGGCATGGGATCTAGTGCTATGTCCTTCTGGTGCTACAGTAGTTGATTGTAGATGGATCTATACTATCAAGTATAGACCTAATGGAACAATGGATAAATATAAGGTCAGGCTTGTTGCCAAAGGCTTTACCCAGACTTATGAGGTAGATTATTTTGTGACATTTTCTCCTGTAACTCGTATTACTTCTGTCAGGATTATTATCTCAATTGTCGTTATCAGGAGATGACCTTTCTATTAGCTTGACATTAAAAATACTTTCTTGTATGTTATTTATCTAAGGAGGTATACATAAGACAGCCACCAGGTTACAGCAATTAGGGGGAGCTTGTTTGCAGCCTGAGGAAAGCAATATATGAGTTGAAGCAGAGTTCTTATGCCTGGTTTGAGAGACTTAGCACAAAGATTGAGAAGATTGGGTTCCAACGCTCTACTTCATATCACTCTATCTTCATCAGAAAAACTGAGTGTGGAGATCATACCCAAGTTGTTATTCTTGCGATGTATGTGAACGACATGATTCTCACTGGTGATGACAAGGATGGGATTACCCAGACCAAGTCCTTCTTACAGTCTACTTTTGTTACCAAGGACTTGGGAGAGTTAAGATACTTTCTGAAGATTAAGGCAGTACGACAGAGTTTGTGTTTATCTTTGTCACAAAGATAGTATACATTACAGATCTTTCAGGAGACAGGTTTACTTGGGACTAAGTCCTCTGGTATACATGTTGAGCCTCCACTTATACGTTCTTCTGATGAAGAGGATCCATTGTATGAATATGTCACCCAATATCGTAGTACAGTAAGTTGTTTACTTTACCTTACTATCACAAAGCATAATATCAGCTTTGCAATAAGCAGGGCTAGCTAGCATATGCAGACTCCACGTTACATTCATTGACATAAGGTTTGCCTTATTCTTAGGTACCTCAAAGGAACACCAGGTAGAGAATTGTATTGTAGAGATGGTGGTAATTTGGATATTCTAACCTATTTTGATGCAGATTATGCTGGGTTTGTGGATGATTGACATTCTACTTCAGGCTTTGCAGTTTATCATGATGGAAACCTAGTCTCTTGGAAAAGTAAGAAGCAAAGTGTTGTTACTTGCTTGAATGCAGATGCAAAATATAAAGTAATGGCATAGGCTACTTGGAAATTATGTGAGTTGTTACCTTTTTACATGATCTTGGCATCCAGGCCACTATACTAGCCCCACTTCTCTGTGACAACAAGTCAGCCTCGAATCCAATCTTTCATAAAAGGACCAAGCATATTGAGGTAAATTACCACTTTGTTTGTATGTCATCCTCACAGGCAAGATTAGCACCCCATGTGTCTCCTCGGAGCCCTGTTAGCAGATATATTTACCAAGGCTCTAAAGAAGAAACGTCTTGATTTTTTGTACAACAAATTGGATCTAGTGAATATCTATGCCCTAACTTGATAGGGAGTGTTGAGCCTAGGGACTTATTTACTATTTATGTTATTTTTTGGATGACTTTATAATTTTCCCAAACCTCTCTAACATGAAAAAGACGCTATGATTTTCTTTTAAGAATGAGACATTGCTTTTCTCTCAACAAAATCCATATCAGTAAAAAGTGTATTTAGAATAAGAAATAACTGTTTTAACCAGATAAGGCCACTAACAAAGGATTAAGATCTCAAGTCCTACCTATCTGTCATAAAATCAGTTTCAGTAGGAACTTACTCCGCAGCATTAACAAAAATTTCAGTTTATAAATTATATTTCATACTATGCCAGAAAAGCAAGGAGCACTGAGCACTATCTATTCACAGTACAGGAGATATGCCAAGAGCTTATCTTGGTAACCTCCAAAAACTAATAGGATTGGTTCATGTTAACATTTTATGCAGGATAGCAGTTGTATAATGCGTCATTCTAACTAGAGATAAATAGAAAAATGCCAGGGAACAGAATTTATGCACTATGGTAAGAACTGCAGCAACCAAGAAGTCCCACCTCATCAAGGAGCTCGCTTCTACTCTGCCCCGTAACTCCTGCCTCAACAGCAGCTAATGCTTTTTCATGCCATCCATGCTGAAGAAGCCAAGAAATATGATCTTCAGCATCCCTAATGATAAATTTTAATGAGGCTCTCCCATAACCAAAAGAAAGCTAAACATTAACAAAGCAAATAGCTCAAGAATCCCAATAAGGTTGGGTTATTCAACAAGTCATGACCATATAGTCAGCACATTGATGTGTGGCAAGAATAGGTCAGTGTCATTTTTTAAGGAGCAAATCGAACACAAATTATCATGCATGATGGTACCTAATAAGATTGATGTGTAGCTAGGACAATGCATCAAATTGAGACAAAGTTACACACAATAGCAACATTGGCCAAGTATCAATATCCCTCACCTTTGGCCCACAAACTGATGCTACCAGCAACCCACTAGAAATCACCAACAATCAAGCGAACCACCCTAACACAACCTCTTATTCCTCAGTCCTCATCTTATAAACAACAAGGACAAAAGAGAACCCTCATTCCTTCCACCGGTAGCTTTCTGTATATTTACTGGAAGACACGTGTATTTTTCTCAATGAGACGGTACATATGATTATCTATCAAAGTTGAGACAGGGCTGGTGGTGAACATGAGCCTCCACTCTTTCCAAAGTGGGAAAGTACAAGAAGAGACCCTGCCTTGATGAAGGAACAAACTCTCCTCTTCCTACCTAATTTAATATAGCCAACGGAACAACATGCAGTCTCTTTAGTTGGAGAGAGGCCCTTGACTTCTGCGCCTTTCCTAGTATCCTCTGGTCTCTCCAGACTTGATTCCTTAACCTAGGGGAACGAAGTCAGGTAAAGACTCAAGGTAGGAGGATAAATATGTATGTTTGCCTTCCCCCTTTTCAGAAGGCTTAAGCAAGCTTCAAAACAAAGATTAAGTCCTGCACATGCTATGGAGGAAAATAAAATGCATAATAAGATGAATTTTTAGCTGTGCATCATATACCAGATGAAGGAAAGCAAGATAGAGGTTAAACCACCCCACACAAAAAGTCTATCGTACTCGCATCAGTCTATGGAGATTTTTTAGCTTCTGATTGATGATTTTGGGGCCTTCTCCATCTTGGCATAAACATGCATCATCTTTAAAAGTGTACAGGTTATAAAGTATAAATAAACGGAAACATAACAAAATATCAAAAGTATAAAACAATTAAGAAACACTCTTAGGTTTATGTAGATACCCCACTAACAACAAACAAGAAGAAAATCATGAGAGAAGGCCCCTACAGGGCAAGATATTTCTATTCTTCTCAAACATAAATGAGGGGGTACGATGCCTATTTATAGGCTCCCACACACACTACATCTTTTCATTCCACTATCTGGGGCTAAATGTAGCCCGCTACAATCATTCTCTCAACACTCCCCCTCAAGCTAAAGCATGAAATGCTCGCCTGTATAAAAGAAATTCTCACTTGACATAGCAAAACACAACACACAACTCAAATGATGCTACTGGATCACTACTTCCAAGCATCCTATGTCGTCGGCTTCCTTGCAACATTTGTCCTTGCTTGTAGGCAGGTGTAAGTTGGAGTCTGGAGAAGAATCACTAAAGCTGGTACTAGTGCTAATGCATGTGCCCTCCATTTTGAAGACTTTAAAGAAAGCTTCAAAGAGAAGAAAGTCACGTATGGGTACACTCAGATAGGTTCTCACACTCCCCCTTTCTCCTATACCCGTATGAGAGAAAAAACACCATAGAAAAGGAAAAAATAACTAGAAAAGAACTTCCTCCCTTCTTTTCTTCAACATCTTCTTCTTCTTCAACTCTTTCTCCCTTTTTTATATATAAATTTTTCTTCATTTTTTTCTTATTTTTTCCCTTTTTTCTTCTTTCTCTTCTTTCTCCTTTTTTTTTTTTTTAACTTCCATTTGTCCTCCTTTTTTTTCCAACAACCAACATAAAAGGCCTAAAATCTCTTCTTTAGGGTTCGAATGGAACCCATCACCATCTCAACCAAATGCGTGATCTCGTCCTCCTTCTGACTCACGATCTCACGTAAGACTGCAACCATGACTTCCACTACACAAGATCTTTGTCACACAAAATCTTCATCAAGGTTCGAAATGCCGATTTCGATGCCGTGCCGATGAAATTCCAAGTGTGCATTTCGTGTGCATGCCGAGGGCATGCCGTGGAAATGCCCATTTTTCGATTGGCATGCCGATGAGCATGCCGAGGGCATGCTGTGGGCATGCCGAGGGCATGCCGATACATATCGACAAAAATAGCAAAAGTAATTAAAAAAACTAACAGCAACCTCGGCATGAGCACCAATTTTGCCAGCATGCCAACCATGCCGACGGCATGCCGACGATATCCCTGTAAATCGACGTTTTATTCATGTCGACACAACCCTTGCTTGGAAATGACCATTTAAATCAATGATCTTCATCACAATCTCAATCGCATGAGATTGCCGAGATCTGCGAAGCTTCATCACCTCCTCTCTCGTCACCTACTTCTCTTCCCCAATCAGAGCAATGTCTGGTGGCCGACAATCTCGCTTTGCATGATCTTCCCGACAAAGCACACTACTACCATCAGAAGCAAAGCCACACCTCCTCCGCCTCTTGTGTCAACTAGGTGAGGACAATTGCCCCTCATCACCCCCTTCTTTTCCTGTACCCAACATGCCTTGGGTTAAGGCAAAGGTGATGATCTTCCTCATCCTCGACATTGAGTGTGGCATTGCTGGTTCTTGGCAACGTCGGAGTGGGCCCCACCAGCTACCACATCAAAGGATGCATCAAGGTTTAGGGTTTCCATAGAGGGAAGGGTCCCGCGAGGCCTCCAACCACGACTTGCACACACGTGCCACCAACATCATCTCCACCCATTCTTCACCACCTACGACCGACTTTTGCAATTCTCCAGTCTCCATTGGTTTTAGCCTCCAACGGTGACTGAGACCGAAAGATTTGCAACTTAGTCTCCGTTCCTCTCGGCACCATGAATGGATACTAGTGTTGCTCCCTCTTAACGTAATGAAACAATAGAAGCCCAAAACAAAATAATAATAACTCAAGAGCGACTTACTCCGATACCATGTTATAAAATATAAATAAGTAGAAATGTAAGAAGATATCAAAAGCATAAAGCAATCAAGAAACACTTGGGTTTACATGGAAACCCCACTCACCAAGAGCAAGGAGAAAACCACGGGAGAAGACCCCTAAAGGACGAGATATTTCTATTCTTCTTAAAGATAAGTGAGGAGGTACAATGCCTATTTGTAGATAGACTCCCACACACACCATACTTTTTCATTGTACTATGTGGGACTAAATGTAGCCCACTACAACCCTTCTCTCTAGTCTCAACAACAACCAATGATATTCAAGAATCCTCATTTCGAAATAGGTCCTCAATGATACCAAGGGAGTAGGAAGATAAGAGGAAAATATTGGTAATGATCATTAATGAGCTGTGGTCGTGGTGATCTTCATGATTGTTATCATGGTAGTTATGGTTGTGGCTGGTGGAAAGAGAAGTACAGAGACATGAGGAAGAGCATGTAACATTGCAGTTTGACACAACAGAATTTTTTCTAGCGTTTGTTTCCATGCATCAGAGCAGTAAATTCCTAACAGTTTTTTTTTTTTTTTGAAAAGAGAAAGTAAATTCCTAACAGTTGACATGGACCACTACATGGGTTTGCATCCATTTTCCCATGCATTCCAGCAGTTGAAAATAGATTTACAATAGATGGATATTCAGCATAAGCTTAATCAAGCTATCGGAAATAGATTTAAATTAAATATACTTCAACATGAATGGAGCTATCAGCAAGGAAAGTGCACTAAAATGGGTAAGCACTTGTGACAGTCCTCATCCAAACCAAGAATATCATGCAACATCATGTATCTAAAAATGTTCCAAGGATCTATTCCTTGTTACCATATGAGAGTCAGGAAAGGGAGTAAGAAGTCAAATTTGGATAACCAAGCAGTCAACATCTCATTCCAGAAAAATTATGCAACTTAATAGAGTTACAAAAGAGAATTAACTGGAGCTTTTTATAAGTTGGTAAGTCTCGAATCATTTTGGAAAGTAACAAACCAAGACAAGCAATGCAATTTCATTAAAATCATATCAATTACTAACCTAGGCCTTGCAATGACCACATCCTTGGGAGAAACTATGTAATACAACGGTTCATCACCAGCAGCCCACTGACCAAATGCACTGCTACTTCCTGATTTGAATCAACAGAGTTTAAAATGTCTGCACACAAAGCATGGGACACTAATACTAAGTCAAGGCTACCTGCAAAAGGGGCACAGGAAAGGGAATAGTCCTTTGCCTTGTAATGCTCAAATCCATGAACAGGTAGAGCATCTGCATTAAGTTCTTCATTTTTCCATGACACTATTCGTACTTCAGGTCTTTGTGCGGTTCCCTGACCATAAAATATTAGGTTGACCAGTTGATCTCAATTATAATTTCAGTGTTACACTTTTTTGGGGAAAAATTAAAATAATTTCAGTATTATAGAATACTGAGATTCGAACGTGGCACAAGCATGCAATAACATATCAAAATAAAGCGAGAACAATAGAAGGAATGATAACAAGGGCATGAAGAAGCCAAACAGAATATATGAAGAAAATCAATGCAGATTTCAGAAAAACAAAAACTTATGTTGACACATCCAGATAGTGTTCAGCTGCTGAACTATTCAGGCAAAGGAGTAATAGTATGAGTTTACATGCCCTGGGCTACACTAAAGAGTTCCTCTGCAAAGATCACACCTCCATCCAACTTTAATGTTCAGTGGGCCTCTTAGCTTCCTGCTCACTCACCACCACCCCCCCGCAAAAAAAAAAATCTTGACAATGTGATGGTTAAGCATATATTAAGCATAATAAATTAGGAAGGGTCAAATATTGGTTTACATAAAAAGGGCACCGCACTGTTTCTCTAAAGTTAAGGTGATTCTGTATGTTCTTATTTACTTGATGTAAACATGGATGATGCTGTTTATACATATTGCATTTGATTGGATTGATTTGGTTGCTCTTACATGTACAAGACCTTGCAGAGTATTCATCGCATTGGTCCAAAGATTGCAACCCTGCAAGATATAATGACCCAATGTCCACATCCATACGTGCAATATGTAAATTCCCATGTTCATATATGCAATATGCAAATTCAGGCAATAATCGTCCAAATTCTGCTAATCTATCCAAAACACAGTAAAATTCTGACATTTTACTTAAATATCAAAGAGAACATGGGACTTATACCAGGTAGAAGTAAAGGATCTGTAATTTTCTTTCCCTAGAATCAGTAGAAAATATGACATCGATATATGCCTAAATGTCATTTCTCAACAAAGTCACCCCCCCACCCCACCCCAAAACAACCATTCTCCAGCAAACAGAATGAAAGATCCCATAGGTTAATGAATCAACATCATGGAGAAGGACTAGAACTTTAACACACCTTCCAAGGATTCTCTTGAAGATGCCCCAAGAGTTGGAGAGAGAGGCTAGTATCTCAAGGCAGGTGGTTGGTTGTTTCGGAGTGCATCCTTTTAGCCATTTCTGTTTTTCATATGTTCATATCCACACTAAGAAGGTTGCAAAGAAGATCGACAACATAGAAAGAGATTCTTCTAGAAGGCTGCTCAGCATCGGTTCTGTCATACATTTGGTGGCGTGAAAGGAGATTTGCAAGCCCATATCACAGGGGGGTCTCAGGGTGCTCCAGTTGAGAGTTTTCTATGACACCTTGCTGGCTAAGTGGGTAGTAAACTGATGGAGAATGACGATGGCCTGTGAGCAGAATTCTACATTATTGCTATGGTAGATCGCTAGATTGGAAACATAGGATGCCGATTCCATAAGGTGCCTCAGCCTTTTGGAGGAGTCTTTATGCTGTCACACCCTGGATTAGCAACTTTTTGAGCCTATCCTAAAAGATGGAAGGATTTTTAGGTTCTGGATTGATGATGGAAAGGTGCAGGCATTCTCGCTATTTGGAGCCAAGGCTATGTGATCTTACATGTAACTAAAATGCTCTTGTTTCTGATTCTTAGAAGGGACTGGTAAAGATATGCAGGTGCTTGGAGGCCCTGTAAAGGAATAGACTGGCCAAGGCATGATAGAAGATTTGCATTTGTTGATTTCTGAGGTTTGCAGCTCTTGTCTAAAGTGGGAATGAATAATTCTCTGATTCGTAGTACAAAAGAAATTTAACATCCAGAAGGCCATGGTTCTGCCACCAGCATGCCAGTGAAATGGACCATTTCGACAATATCCCACATTGACATAACATTGTCAACCCGAAATGACACCCATACCAGTTCCTGCTCGTATGCAGATTGGTATGGAGTGAAAATGAGTGATTTCAGCAATATCTCAAGGTTTAGGGAAAAATTAGACTCAAAAAATGCTTTTTGTATTTTTATAACATCATCAATCTATTTTTCATGCTTACATGTGTCTGTTTGACTGATTTTCATGCTTAATTGAAATTGGCAATTTACTTGCTCTTGTTCAAGTAGTAGTTGCTTTGTAGCCTAGTCATAATTGTATTTTCATGTTACTTCTCATGCTTAAATGCGGCTCCTTAGTGATTTTCAAGATTAATTTAAGTATTATATTTACTTGGCCTTGTTCAACGAGTAGTTGCTTCGTAATTTAGTCTAACAGTATTTATCTATTTGCACTGCTAGTCCAGTTTCAAATTTACCATATCACTTGCTTCTCTTATCTTGCATTTGTTTCACTGCAGTGTAGTTATTAGATGGAGCATAGTTAGTTTAGTGTGATTTCATGCATTCTGTGGCCCCTCATGGCTATTGGATCAACTTGACTTGCCATTACTACACTCTTATATGTATATAATTATATATTACACATATATACGAGTACAAACATTCATAGATATATGCACGTACTTGTGGGTTTGCATATAGATTTAGATATTTGGGCATCTATGCGTGCATGTATCTGCCTATGTGTTTATAAGTATTTATATCTGTTAGAGTGGAATAAAGTAGCAGTTGGTGGGCCCTCAGTGGGCCCAACTTGGGCACGTAGAGTATGTGTGCATGTGTGAGTTTGAAATAGGTTTAGGGTTTGGTGAGTTTGTTTTGTGCCACATGTGACAACTTATTTTTAATGATTGACTGAGTCCTGAGTAAGTTTAGGAATAGTTGATTGAGTTGCCTTAGTTTGTTTAGGATTTGCTATTCCTAGATTTGTTAGGATTGCAATTATGTATGTGATTGGATTTGGTTCTCTTCAAATAGAGACCAAAACCCACTTGATTTATTTAAGTTCACATAATAATATTTCCACATTCAAGAACTCCTCTCCTCTCTCCTACACTCCACACCGACCTCTCTCTCTCTCTCTCTCTCTCTCTCTCTCTCTCTCTCTCTCTCTCTCTCTCTCTCTCCACACGCCAACATCTTGAAGAAGAAGGGCTCTTCCACGCCACATCAATTCTTCACAATATCATATACATGAGTGCATGTATGTATATGATTTCTGTGCATGATGTATATATGACTGTATATGTATGTGTGAACCCTCATTTTCTTTTGGTACCTTGATGGTTTCAAGCAAGTGCCTAATGCCTTCAGAAATACGGATTGCCCCGAAAAACATCTTTATTGTACAGTTGTGTTTGGTTAACTATATATTATTATGCATTGGAATCATAAATATATAAAATTCTATCTTTTTTTAGCAATTTTCTCGCTTTTCTAAACTTCCATTGGCATAGCACTCACTTGAGGTCATCAAAATTTCAGAGTTGATTTTACATGATTTCCTTGGCATGCCTCCAAAGTGCACTTCAGAAATTGTCGAAACGACATCCAAATCAACACATCAAACCTCATAGAACGCCAATAATCTCTATAAAACTGGAGCAAGGAACCAAGCTGTTAGTGTTGGGGTAGATTGTGCCCCTCTTTGGAAGTTACAGATTCCCACTAGAGGTTAAAATTCCCACCAAGTCCCTTACAGAAACAAAAAAGAAAAAATCCATTCGGCTTCTCAGGCAGGGAAGGCTAGTAACTAAATCCTTGAGGGAAAAATAGAAGCCAAACTTGGATGCTAGTTGCTCCTTATGCACTTTTTGTGAATGAAGACTGCATTTTTTTTTATTCTAGTATCACAAAAAGAGGTCTGACAGCAGCTTCAATGATGTGGAGGATGCCACTTCTGATGATGCCTTTTGGACCGCAGTTAGGAGAGACATGAATGTTGACGCCTCTAGATGAGCTAAGAGGTTTAGGAAGTTGTGATGTGTGTAGCTGCAACAGAACAAGGCCGTATCTAAATCAGGGTAATGGAAGGAAAATGTTGTCACGGCTCTATATCTGTCCAACTTTTGGACTCAAATCTCTAAATGTATTTATGTGCTAATTAATGAATGAAATTGATGGCTACTGTCCTTTCGTGGTCATCATTCTCTTCTAAAAAAAGATTTTGCTGAAAATGATGGCATCCTTAGCACACTAAGAAGGGAGCCTATGGTGCATTTCATCTTCAATGGCAAGGCCACTGTTTTTACAGATTGCGGACTCATTTGGAAATTGAATATACCATTGACGGTACAAAAATTGCTTGGCAGCTTCTGAGCGAGGAATCTTAAAAAAGGTTTACAGGCTGAAGATTGATCCACAATCAGATTCCACTTGCTCGTGTTATAGTGAAGATCAGGAAGATTGATATCATTTTTCTTTGCTTGATCTTTTGTGAAAAG
Source organism: Thalassia testudinum (assembly GCA_037157565.1). Classification (NCBI taxonomy): domain Eukaryota; kingdom Viridiplantae; phylum Streptophyta; class Magnoliopsida; order Alismatales; family Hydrocharitaceae; genus Thalassia; species Thalassia testudinum. Next base: position 13,629,724 of record JAZHRO010000037.1, on the reverse strand, counting down.
GATTTGGAAGCATTCCTGCTTGGAGTGGTTCAACACATCTTTTTGGCAGAGCAAACTACTTCTTCCATGTTTCACAGGCCATTTGGTTACCAAGAAAGGGCGTTTGTCACAAAAGTTCGCTGAGAGATTGAATATCTTCAGGGTTTGTGGGCCTCATTATTGTAATAGTTCTTTGTAGTCTTTTTAAGAAAGCTTAATATAAGGGATGGTCTCCATCAAAAAATAATAATAATGTAATCAATGGTCACTAACCTCTTGTGACCATCCTTTTACTCATTAAAAAAAAGTGGGGGTTCATATTCACTCTTCCTCTCCCATTTGGGTAAGAACTCCTACTATCATGTAAAACATGTTGAACAAAATCTTCTTCATGTATAACATATTAACATGAACAATTTAGTGTAGGAAAACATATGTACTTTATAATGTGCTATGGTTTGAAATCGTAGCCATATCCCAGAGAAAGCTCTAAAAATGTTGAATCATAAAAAAGATGTGAGACGCAATGGTCTTCCTATGGAAAAGTATGCAAAATGTAGGCAAAGATATTACATTGCTTACAAAAGCCAAATGCTTGAGAAATGGAGTGTAGCAATACACCTATAAAAAGAAAGGAAAAAAGAAAATTATTCAGTTTTTTTAAAGAAATATTATAGTTATATTGAGTTGATAAGTTATAACAAGAAGCTTTTGGAGGGAGTATTTGGAAAGGAGGCCAAGCCAAGTCTATGGTGTGATAGAGGACATACAATTTTTGCAAAGAAATGTCTTATGGAGATCCCTATATAGAAGAGGAGCAGTGTTCCACAAAGCTGCCAAGGTGTTAGTTGATTGCAAGGCAACAAGCTCCTTGATCTCCTGAGGCGAGTGGTAACAAAAAGGCGATCGTCCAATTGAATCGAGCCGACCAGTTTTTCTCTTTTTGAAAATATTGAATATGTCTAAATAACTCATATGGTAGCCTCAGCTTTCATAAGAAACATGTAACCACACTATTTAAGTGAACGAAAAAAGACAATTCAAGTAACAAGAATGCATATATATTTATATTATCACACAATGTTTACAATATTATATGTGGAAGTACAAACCAAACAAACAACCAAAACATATATTATATGTATCCACCAAAACAAGACAAAGACATATTATATATACTGTATGTACAAACTTAACATAATAACTTATACATGTATTGTTATATATCACTACATAGTCACGGACAATAACAAATACATATATAACACATATGATTAAACCAACAATATATCATAATTATCATTACAAACTTACAATTACGTATGTGTATAACTTATGCTTATGTCAAAACACAAAAACAATAGTCTAAGTTAGATATATAAAAGCAAAAGGTAAACTTGAGAGTATATAAACGTTGTTATTAACACATATATATTATGTGTGTATGCATGTACAACAATATCTAACACTAACATTTATAATAGTCTTACAAAGTGAATCGAGAGTATGAGTCATAAGGCGACCCATACAACAAAGAAGGCAATCGTGTAATAGCCCAAATGAAGCCCCTTGTCCGGGATAGCTCTAAGGTGACCTCAAGCTTTCTCACCTAGCCTGGTAGCCCGAGAGCCTAAGGTGATAACCTTGATAGCATTGGTACTCTATATATCCAACTAAATGTCTACTAGAGCAACAGCTTATTCAGAGACTCAAATTGATAGGATAGAACTATTTCCAAATTAGCATTGTTTTGCACTGTTAAAGTATTCGAAAGTTGTTAGAGTTATTAGGAATAGAATTGAGTTTATTTAATTAAATTTAAGAGTCCTAGTTAGTTTCATATTCCTAAGTGGACTTTTCTTGCAATTTTTTCCATCCCTACTCTCTGTATAAGAGAGTCGGGTTCCAATTTTTCAAGAAGATAGTTTCTTTTCTTTGACATGGTATCAGACCTATTGTCTCTAACATGGTATCAAACTAACAGTCATGAGCCAGTGTTCGATACCCCCTTAATCCCATCACTTGTCTTTCTTCCACAATAAATCAAAACATACGGAAAAAAAAAAAGAAACCCTAGCTACCGCCAAGTCTCGAGAAGGAGAAGCATCTCCACCGTCAACCACCAGCCTACACCCGATCCTGTGGCCCACTGGCGAGGAGTCGATGACACCTCTAATGGTCGCCACCAAACCCCAGCCTCTGATCAGCAGTGAATCTACAAAAAGACCACCGCAACTGACCAATTTTGGTTTAAAACTGGCCTTAACCGATCAACCCTCTGTCACTCTGCTTGGTGACCCTCGTCACGAGGCAACACCCCAATGACCCTCCTTGAGGTCACCGATCTCCCTTTCCTACCATCAGTTGCCTCTAAGGACCATCACAACCCTCCTATCCATCATTTACGCCACTGTAGCAACACCTTAGGACACTGCTTCCAACCAACAATCGTCTGACGATCCTCCCCCCACCCAAGTGACACTTCAATGGCAGCACTAAGGCTATAACAATACTTATCCAATCATCCTAGACTAGATTTGAACCCTCCCCTTGCCATTGAGGCCTCTATGGTCGCTCCTTTCTTGTCTAATCCACTTGATCCAGACTCCTTAGCCGCAATCCCTAATCTGATGACCCTTTATAATCAAGTCTTGCGTAGGGTTGCTCATACACATGATCTAAATTAGGTTTCTCCACCCTCTGCATGCATAGTGCTAACAAAAATTCAAATCCCAAGGATTACAAGAAATACAAGAAGTGGGAGAAGGATAACTACCTAGTTATGAATTGGCTGATGAACAGCATCAATTTGAAGATTGCTAAGAACATGTTGTACAAGAAAACAACCAAGGAGATCTGGGAAACTTTGGAGAAAAAATGTTCCTTTTAAACGAACAATTCTCAATGCATCGATATATACAAGCATATCTGGAATACTAACAAGGCGATATGTCCTTAGGTGAGTACTTCACCACTTTAAAGAGCCTATTCGAGGAACTTGTCTTTCATCCTACCTACTACGAGAAGCAAGTTACAAAACGAACAGAGTAGCAGACCTACCACTTCTTGGATGGACTTACACCATGATACCAGAAGGATGGTCATCGTGTCTATTCTCACTGAAAGAGGATGAATCATCCTTTTGAGAAGTGCTGGAAAAAGTTTAGCAAGCCCAACAGGGCTAATTAGACGACTACTGCAGAGAATCCAATGCCTAAGACTCCTACAAAGCAATCTCCTATACAATTCACTACTAAGGAGTTAAATCGTCTGAGGACTTTACTAAGGAGCGAGCCCTCATCTACTATTATTGCCACTGGCCTTGTGACCAATTTTGCCACCACCTCTATAGGTTTGTTTGGAGCGTATGATCATCCTACTGAACATCCGAATGAAGCCGATGACTGGTGGGAGATCTAAGCATGGCTCGCATCTCTTATTACTGTCTTCTAACACTACTGCTTGAGATCATCTCTTAAGTTTGCCTGCTAGTACTGTTGCTTAGGAGCGTCTCCTACTACCTGCTAGCTCTTGCTGCATGTTTGCTCATCCAACAAGAATGCCGCTTGCTGACTCCTCCAACTAAAAGACATCCTGAGCCACGAGGAGTTGGGTTTTATCTATTGTAACAAGTTGGACATGATTATCATCTAAGCTCCAACTTGAGGGAAGGTGTTAGAGTATTAAGAAGTTGTTAGAGTCATTAGAATTACGATTGATATTTAGTTATTGAGAGTCCTAGTCAGTTGCGTATTGAATTTTTTTTTCATCCCTATTCTCTATATAAGAGAATCAGGGTTTCAGTTTTTCAAGGAGATAGTTTACTTTCTCTGGCATGCACAAATGTAAGGGAAGATTAAAGCCTGCATTTTTCTCACATGGTCAATGAAACAAGAAAGGAGTTGATAAAGAAATTCAAACCTAGGAGAGAGAACCTTGATCCTAAAGGTCTTTCACTTAATAGAATTAAGATAGTACATGGAAAGTAAGTTCACTGCAGGAGATGATGCCGATCTTCAAAGAAATTGGGGAGATTAAGCCAGATGACATGGAAATGCAGGTTGGTTTTGATCAAAAGATGAGTATCTGACACAACAAGAGATACACATCTGTAAAAGGCATGCATACATGTTGTATATATTGTGTTGGGTTGTCACCCATCAACATGTGAAATTCATGGTAATAATTGGAGCAAAAGCGTTCCTTGGAAGCCTAGACACAAAGGAAATTTAAATCCGATAAAATATATATATATTGCCAAAAACTTAATGCGGCACAAGTAGCAGAATAACAACAGAGAATGCTACATTGTTTGGATATTTAATGAGGTCAGACATCACATTGGTAAGAAGGTAGAGAAGTTGGATGGTAAACTTACAACAGAGGCTGTGGTTAAGCAACAAAGTTTCTGTAAGAATTTATGCGTGGACAACCTTGCCAAATCCAAGTGTGGATATGACATGAGTCATATTTAAAATGTAGGAAATAATCCATATTGTAGACCTCAATGTGAAAAAAATAAAAAAGGCTTTATTTGGTTAAGGCATCCCTATCCTTGGGTAAGTAAAAAAAGTTTATCGTGTACCTATAGAAGACAAAATGACGGAGACATGTTCGGAATGTTTGTACGTCTGAAGACCAAACAATCTACTGGAAACAAGGTGTAAGAAGTCGGATGACGAACCTTTCAAGAGAAGTCAGGATTAACTGATAAAGATTTCGAAGAAACCATTTTCCTGTTAAATGTGTAGATATTATGCAAGGCATATCAAAATAGTAGCATGCATCCATGTTGCAGGTCCCACTTGATGCAGGTCAAAAGCTTCGTTTCGGTAAAAGTTTTTTTTTTTTTTGAAGTTTTGGTTAGAGTATTTGTCCTCTGCAAGATCATAAACCTTGGCAAAAGCAAGTCGGTAAACTAATTATACAGACTTTAAAAATCGGAAACTGGAATGAACTGTCTATAGTGTTCAAAAGCAAGTAAAAGCAAGGGATGCTAAAACTTGGGAAGGCATACCTGGCGAGAAGGAATAGCATTGCTAAAATCTTTATCCCCACCTTCTTCTTCGGGTATGTATGCAAGAATTACTAAATAACCACCATATGGTGCTATTCCAGATATAAAATACGTGGTCTGAAAAGATGCCACAATGTCCACAAATTTTGCAGCTGATATGCTAATGGTTGTTTGTATCCCATTAGCTCTGCGAGAAGGATTAGATTTTATAGCAGCTATTTTCACACTTGTCCCCCATCCAATCACCAAATTGCTATCATCCTATGCATTCAAAGAAACAATGTCAGTGTTGTTCTCATCCTTCACTACAGGAAAAGATCAATGGGGAAGCTCAACCTGCCAAACCAAGTGAGGAAGTAAAAGCTCAGGGCGTGGACTTCCTCGTGGCCTCTCTATAAATGTAACGCGCTGCTCAGTTGCCATGTCATAAACTTTAACACCAGCATCATTAGCCCAAGCAACAAGTGTTCCTCGCCACTTCACAGCATGTATGGGCCCCTCGCCAGAATGCAAAACCTGGTAGCTGACTGCTGTTAATACACCATATACCATCTTCCATACTAAGTCTAAAAGCTTGAACAAAATACAAACCTGATCACGAAAACCTAGCCACCTTTTTGCATTCAGAAAAAGCTGGCCAGCTAAACCACCAGCAAAATACCTTCTGGACGATTTCCGTGAATAATCTGGGTCTAATGCAATGGCTTTCATTGGCCGGTGATACTCAAATTTGAGAGTTTCTTCCATGAAAAGGTTGTTTATGACAATTGACCCATCATCTGAGCAGCTTCCAATGTATTCACCGTCCAAGTCAAAACTAAGGCCATTGACCGTCGCACTATGAGCGCGGAACTCCTTCACCTGCAGTAAAAAACACATGAGATTTTAATGAGATTTGCTGCAATCATCATTGTTTAAAAAAGCTCTATGTCTGGGAAATATGAGTAAAAAAAAGGGAAGATAGAAAGAAACACAAACATCTCTACAGAATCCGAGGTGCAAAGGCCAGGGATGAAAATCTGGACAGACAGCAAAAACAGTTATATCAAGAATTCCTGGGCTCTCTTGTCCCCGTGAAACCTCAATCTTGCATTCATTTTGTCCTTCGACATCAAAGCATGAAGATAGTCCCACACACATTGTGCAAAGCCTATCCCGAGATACATTTTCATGTGCCCACAACCTCTCCAACATTGAACCTGCATACTTCAAAATGATCTAATCTTCCAGATTCAGCCCAATCATCCCCACACATCTCCAATTTTCCTCCATTTGCATCTAAACCATAACCCTCCAAATCTGCACACCCCCGCCACCCCCAACATTCAAAATATCATTTTCATGTGAGCACCAAGCCTAAGTTTTACAGACGATCTCATCTTACACGTTCGGCCTACCGACCCCTTCATCACCCCAGCTTAAATTGTCTTCCATTTGCATATAAACCATAGCCCCCACATTTTCTTTCTCTGTGACAAACGCCACCACATTACCACTCGAGCAGGCACAAAGGATCTACCTCCACTTCAACAACGCACTCCACACATGCTGATAAATAACTCTTCCAGAATGTTTCCACACTCCCAAACAGCCACGTAAGCAGAACCTTTCTCGAAATGTCATCTTCACGTCTCCATGACCTGTCCACCACCAAACCTACGTTCTTTCAGCACCATCTCATCTTCCAAAATTCGGCCCAATCATCCCGCTCACAGCTCCAACTTTCCTCCATTTGCATCTAACCACAGTCCGCCACATTTTTTTCTCCCGAGACAAATTCCTGCGAGATCAATTACCCCCAACAAGCACAAAAGATATCTATCTTCACTTCTGCATTCACCCCGCATACCGTTAAACCACCCTTCCAGAATGCCTATACTCCCAAACAGCCTCACGACCACCAAGCGAACATAAATAGAAGGTATCGCCTCCCGCATTCCCTACGGATTCATCCAGATTCATTAAGCTCCACCAGATCGCCCCCACTCGATTCCCGCGCAGCGATCGCTGGTTCAAACGACCTCTTCCCGCACCCCAACACTCAAACCAAGTGGAGACAACAGAATTATGTAGAGGACGAGGATCAACGGACCTGATTTCCCTGGAAATCGAGGATGTGGACGGTGCCATCGTAGGTGCCGAGGGCGATCATGCGCTCCGCGACGGCGACGCAGGCGGCGGCATCGGTGGAGAGGAGGGAGGGCACGCTCCCTCCCAACCTCTGGTACTTCAACCTCGGCTCCTCTTCTTCCTCCTCCTCCTCGTCTTCCACTTCCTCCTCCTCCTCTTCCTCTTCCTCTTCCTCCTCCCTCTCGTCGTCGCCGTCCCCGCCGTTCTCGGTGAGCTCCCTCGGCGCCATGGGACGACCGCTACGACCTTCTCCTTCTTCCTCCCCTTCTCCCTCCTCGCGAGAGATCCGTTGCCGAGATCGAGCTCGGGAGCTCCTCGTCCTCGCCTTTTATGCCGCGCGCCTCTCTCTCTCTCTCTCTCTCTCTCTGGTTGGTCGTTTGTTATTGTTGGGCTCTCTCTCGTTTGCCCCTTCTGCCCGTCGCCTTCTTCTCTCCCTCTTGTTGTTATTGAATGGCGGATTCGGGTCCGCAGTCGGGTAAAGATGGACGTGACGCCACACCACGTGTCCCGTGGGAGGTGGTGGTGCGCACCAAGCGCCTAGCTGCTGCGGCCTGCGTATCGTTTTCTTGTGGCGCATCGTGGGAGCGGGGGATGGGGCCCGTTGGGGTTACGTTTGGTTTGGGAAAGTGGGTTATATGGAGTATGGTTTGGGGAATGTGGGGACTGGGGAGTTGCGGATCGTGCTGCGATGGCCGACCCTGGAGATTTGGTGTTGACTTGGAGGAATCGATTTTCGCATTAGAAGTAGTTTGGACTGTTCGTATATTACTATCTCAAAATTCTCTTATGGTCCTTGTTTTTATATTTGCAAGTGACGTTTGATAAGAAAAAGTAAAAGAATAAAAAATGAGCAGAAAAAAAATGTTAGAATAAATAAATTTTAATGTTTAAAGTTTAGGTGAATTAAATTTATTTTACAAAAAAAATAAAATAAATTTGACGAGTTAATTGGTGAGCAAACGTGAATTCCAAATACCACCGTTCGGGCCAATTCATGCCGGGCATAATTTAGCGAACTTAGCTTCTAATTGCAAGCCTTTCGATGGGATGTGAGGGTAACATGCCGTTCCCTAACGTTACGGTGATTTTACTGTTAACCACCTTTCTTTTGCAGCAACACCTGGGAGCATCAAAAGCTGATCTTGAATTTCCAGGGTCCCCACTGCAAAATGGCCACCTTTTAGAGAAGGGAAAACGTCGAATTTACTCTATTCCCTCCTCGGTCTCCTACTAAATAGACCAACACACCGGAAGTGAGACCTTTCCAGGGAGGCCCATCACATTCAATAACAATGATAACGTGTGATTCATTAGGCTCATCTGAAGGACAAGAGATTTGAAATGAGAAAATATTCCAGCATACACATTCTTGTGTTTGGATGGGTAAATATGTTTCGCAATAGAACAAAGATGTCACATCATCAAATAATTTTAAGTTTGAATTTAAATCATCTATCATCAAGACTCATCTAGCAACCAATATTCGCAAATAGGAGACTTAGACCACATACAATAGTTAACGGGTATGATTTTCTCAAATCGTGAAAGATGGTGTAAAATAAGCTCATTTTAAGAGAAGGAGGGGTGGAATAAGGTATTTCAAAGACATCCCAATTTGAACAACATATGATTTTTGTTGGAAGAAAAGCTCATTCGACTACAAAAAGCATTAAGTTTTTCTTGTCTCACACCAAGCTATAGCAAAGAGAAGTGAGCTACCTCAGTGCACTCTGTCTCATTATGCTTCACTTCATACACTTATGGGGATGAGAAATGAATAAAGAAAAGTCATTTTACATTCATCAATTAATATAAAGCAAAGATGCTTTCCGTCAATATGAGAAATTAGTTGCTTCAATGAACATCTAAGCTTGAGTTTTGAGTTAATTAGCTGGCTAGTCAAATGTAAAAGAGACAAACCTTGTTTCACTTTGGTTCACTCCTTCCATTGTTTTCACCAATGAGGAAAAGAGGGGATTGACTTAAAGGGAAAGTCAACCATCTTTGATCTATATTTCCCTAGGAAGGAGTGAGAAGACTTTTTCCCACCTATGAGAGTGACATCAAAGAATGTCAGGTACAATTTGCAGCCATTGGGAATGCTAAGGAGTTCCTTCTTTCATTCTATCGAAAATTTGCTAATGAGTTCCTTTTTTCATTTTATCAAAAATTTTGTTCAATATAAGATTCTTACATGTTAATGATTGTCAGGTTAAGAGAATTTTAGTGTAATTATATTCTCTTATATTACATTTTATTTGGTAAAAAGCAAGAATGTTAACTTTTCCCCCCAATTTATTCGGAGAAATGCTTCATAGTTTATCCCAATTATCCCTAGAATGGAGGAAGGGATTAAGAAAGCAAGAAAGAGACTTTTCTTAAAAGATAGGCCATATGATAGAAGTAATGTAAGGAACTCAAATAGTTATATATTAACTCAATTTGTGAATTTACATATTTATGTTAGCATATAAATTTGGACATTATTAATCCTCCTCTCAAGAGACTCAAATTTTCATTGCTTTTGGATTATCTTAATATGCTGAATTCAAACCCTACAATGAAGCACATTTGCAAGGTTTTAGGATGCTATAATGCTCGTAACTCCAACCAAGAACACTTGTTATAACCACCTTGTGAAGCAAGGAAACGAAAGTATTGCGTAGATTGAGATACCAACATATGCTCCTTTACTTGTCTCATTTCTTGCAAAATAATGTAGGGTTAAAAATAATGTGTAAACAAAGAAATGCTCATTCTCCCGAAATACTTATCTCATTTCATTGCACTTCTATATTTCCTTTCAAATGGAAGGAATGTGGAGAGATTTGCCATAGTAAAAATCTTTCAATTTACTACTGTTTGGTACTCTTCTTTTATGCACACAATTGGTCACGGAGAGAGGAGTACGGAATCATTAAACAAAATTAAGATGTCTCACCATCTCCATGTGAAGTGAAGGGTCAAATGTTTTGGGTTGTCTGGTGATGCTTGAGCAATGTTCAACCACAAATCAGGCCTTGACGCTTGAATAAGAACTACACCTATACAAGCCAACATGGAAATACTTCGATCTTTGTCCTTTTCTTGTAGGGTAAAAACTCCAAAGTATCATTCATCAAACAATACAACATTCTAAAATTATTTTTCATACGAAAAGCAAAAGTTTGTGGCCAGGTGTTACGAAGTATCTTGAAGCAAGCCTATGTAACATGGAGGGCTACAAGTTGAATGACTCCTTGCCTATGGTTGGGGGAGGGGGTGTGGGGTGTGTGTGTAGTTACACGTCGTTAACCAATCCTCACAGGTCTTTCAGCTGACGAGTCCTCAACTTTGCAACCAACTGCAAAAATTTATGTGATATTAGGTTTCACGCATGATACAAGAATGGTAACTTCACCCCTCAAGTAGGCCGCATCCACCATAAACAGCAGTTCAGTTGTCAGCTTAAGTCATCCACAGGAACGCACATCAAACCAGTAAGAATTTGTACCTTCCATGTTGCTATGTTCAACTACACGGAAGCTCTAGTGTAAGTTTCTATCCAATCCGGTTGGAGATGGTACGATTCCCTCTGCAGAATTAAGTCACATATAGAGAACCGAACGAGGTCAGTTCCCTTGCTTCACCCCAACACCCAAGGAAATGACCATCGACCTTCATAGGATGCATGGCATCAGGTTGTTGGCAACATCAATGAAAGGGACCAATTTCCAAACCAAAATTTAAATGGCTAAACGTCCAAAATAAGGGACTGATGGTAGGGATCATGAAACACCAGAAATATAGACACATGTTATTTACTTTCCAGTTGGCAACAATAATCACTCACCACACCAACAGCAACATAATACTTTCTAGTTGGCAACCCTTTGATGCCTCTGCCAGATTAGGTTACGACTCAAAATTCATTGATACCAACCAAATTGATGCCTCTAATAACTCCAGACATCAACAAGTCTCGAGAAATAAACAAAATTTTTACACATACCACTCCAACATTTTACCAAAAAGAGCTGACAATACGTTTTCTCTTAAATACCAACTATAAAATAAAAGGCCTTCCTACAATGGAAGATCAATTGAATGAACTACGATTTTCCTACCAAAGACGTGCAAACGAAATATAAAGAATAGGCATTGGAAGGCAAAATGAATCAAAACAAGTCTCCATTACTCAAGGCTCAAGCTATGGTATGTAACTGACAGCTAAAACTGAATAACATAAGCATGAATCAAAACATTTAGCCAAAAGCCTTAACCAAAGAAATCCAACAAAACTAACGATACCACAACAAAGATCCACGAATAATAGCAACATGTGAAGCCTCTCAATAACCTCCCTTGAGATCATTGACCACATCATATGGAATGGGTGTCACAGTCTCCAGGGTAGCACCTGCCACCATGAAACCAGGCTTGGGACCCTCTGGCTGCCTCTTTGTGGTAATGACCTCACCTCTGGCCTTTGCCTCTGCCTTAAGTTTGTCATTCCTCAGCTTCCTATGGCGGAATTCCTCAGTGCAGCGGGAAGGTTGTACATGCTCTACACGGACATGAATCCTTTTGCAGATGATCCTATTTCCAACCTGCCAGCATAAACAAAGACCACTTATCAAAATTACATACAAAGAGAATGAAAAGAAAGCACACAAATTGTAACTCCAACACAAAAACAAAGGAATTATGCTACAAAGAACAAATAAAATTTCCAGAAACAATCAAGATCTTAGTTATTGGACCTAAACAATGGGCATCATATATTAGGCATCCCACCGTTGGCTATTGAATTCCCCCTAAAAACATCACTTTAAAAACTAAGCAACAGGTAAGAAAAACTCACATCATGCCAGTAAAACACACTAGTTGCAACAACATAGAACTAATGTTAGTGATTGCACATTGACTCTAACAAGAGCAAAGCAAATAATGAAAGGATTGCTCTGAAAGCACATGGGATTGTAGGAGAAATTGTAAAGAACAAAGCATACAATTAAAGGAAAGTATTTGATAACACGTTGATTTCTAAGAAAAATTTCAGATTGCAATTAACAACATTTTTAAAGGCCTTCTCTTCAAACTGTAGATGACAAAAAGGAAAGCATGTGATTCAAATTCCATACCAATTCCCTAAGCACTGACCAAAAGTTTCTCATGCACATCTAGAAAAGGAAAAGTTCTTCTGCATGCATATATATGGGAGGATGTGAAGCAGCCTGATAGGTGTAAACACATGATGAAGAAAATAACACTCTTATTAGCAAATCCATAAGCAATAATTGCATGAATGAAAAAAAGACTTTGAAAACTGTGAGATTTAAAAAATGAATTGACCTTTTCTTCCCACCAAATTGGTGGGTAAACTACAATCCTGTGAATGGAAAATACTTCTCTGTTCTTCACCTACTTTTCTACAAAATACATAGTATTCCATAACAACCCTGCTTTTTGTGTTGACACTTGTAACGGCTATGGACACCTCAATGCAGACAATGATACTAAGTAAAGATGTGAATAATTAAGAACTAAGTTCTTACTGGATATTTATTTTGATGCAAGGGGAAGTTGTGACATTAAAATAGAAACAAGACAGGTATTTACTCTGCACGAGGAGAAACATAAATACATTATCAATCTTCGTATAAGTCAAAGTGAAAGAATGACAGGTTACTCTTGCTTGTATAGAGGTAAACAAACAACACAGCATTGGCCATCAGAAATGCATCTATGCATTCATGAAGCAAGATTCTGAGTCAACAATGGAGAAAGAATTGAAACAGCACACAAACGTTGGGTGATTTTCCTAATCAAATACACATTCTGATAGGAGATCAAAATCAGTGATTCGTATATCACCAATGAAATTCTTCAAGAGCAACTTGTTATATTAGGCATCACAAGGCAACAAATCTTCCAGGCTTAGACAAGAGGGCAACTTAATTCACATCTGACAAAGGAGTCTTTATCTACAAATGTAAGGGGAAGAACCTAAGCACGTTGAGTAACGATAAACAAGCTATTCCACATAGCCCAACCATCCACAGATCTCAACACTGTAATGCAACCCTATTAATTCGAAGGTAGAAACAAAGCAACTCAAAAAGCAATCATACTAGTAGATAGCCAGATCAGTTCTTCAGAACCCAACAAATTACCCACTCCATTCCCTTCCCATTGTCCTTCATCAACACCCCACTCCCTTCAAATCATAAGAATCCATCTCCCTCCAAATCCTTTCAATCCATCTTTTTACCAAATCCAAATGTCAAATCCAGAAGCAGCATCCATCATCAAAAACACGAAGATGCTAATTAGACAGTCTTTAGCAACAGATATGTATCACCACCTTAGCATCACAAGGCCAACAAATATAACATCCATAAGAACGATGACAATGACAAGCCATAACTGCAACAATGCATTCAAACTTACTCACCCACACGACACGCATCCTATTCACAACTCCACCAAACGGGGCACATTTTCCGCATACGAACTAACAACACTAATTAAAGATCCTGCAGTAGCTCCAGGAAGACCAGCGAACCCTATTTCCATCTCCGACCATTTTTTGCCTAAAACAGAAGTAAATTTTTAGGATCGACTAGCAACTAACAACGCATTGCGGGGATCCGTGCAAGTTTCTCACAAACGCATCACAGGTACACCCAGAAACAAAACAAACATCTAGTTCAAGCACCTGCAACAAAACTGCCAACTTTTCTACTTTTGAGGGCCATCGGAACCTAAGAATGGCATGAGATCACAAGCAAGGGAGCATCTGATAAGCGATCCACTTGGGGACAAAGGCATCGAGAGGGGAGGAAGAGAGGGACGGATTATTACCTGCTTGTTGATCTCGACGCCGATGGCACGCTTGGTGACGTTCCAGACCCTACCCGTGCGGCCGTGGTAGAACTTGTGGGGCATCCCCTTGTGGACGGCGCCGTTCACCTTGACGTCCACGTAGTCCCCGATCCTGTAGGTCCTCAGGTACGTCGTCAGGGGTATGTAACCCTTCTTCCGGAAGGGCCGCGCGAAGAGGTCGCGCGTGCGCGAGCGGACACCGTGACCTGCAGGCATCTTCTCCTACTCTCCACGTCTCTCTCACCGCCGCCCCTCACCGTCTCGCCTCCGCCCGCTGGGAACCCTAGGCTTTCTCAAAGCCTGCCCTTTTATAGGAGGCAGGGTCGTGTTCGAGGTGGAAAGACGGTATTGTCCCCCGGGTTTTCCTTGAAATGGCAGGACAGTGAGGCGGGCGAGGAAATGGACTGTGGGCTCTTTAGAAACCATCATGGGCTTGTGGGTTCCCACGGAGTCGAATCTCGTGTAAAGGGCCCCTTCCGTAGAACTAATTTTTAAAGGTCCGGTTTAATAGACTCAGCTCGGACTGGACTTTACAAGGACCTACCAGTCCAGATCGACTTGGTTAAGGGCTTTCTTTTTAAATTAATGTCAAAGAACTTGAAATAAATATTACTGAGTTTGAGACTAATAGAGGCATGCAGCGGTGTTCTTGAGTGAATTAATATCGCTTAGGACGGGGGTACTGAAACGTAAAAATCTGCCCATCTTTTAACATGACGTATGGACATAAATCACCATAAATTATCTTATATCGATCTAAAATCAATCTAAGATGTAAAATCTTCATAAATTATTTTACATTAATGTAAATTATCTTAAAATAATTTTATATCTTAAAATTAGTGTAAATAATTATTTTATATCGATGTAAATCGATATGCTACATCAACTCACTATAAAATACACCTCATAATCTATTTTTATACATTTTAACTACCGTTTAAGCAAATAGTGGATAATTTTGGTCCACGCAAGAATAACGTTCGTAAGAACGTTCTTGATATCATTTGCAGGGCCGGTTTGTTTCGGTTGCTTAGACTTAGCAGCAGCGGCCACAAAACACCGGCTTGATTATGAGAAAAATTAAAACGTCAATGAAGAGTTTGGTCGCTGTTTTTTTAGATGAAAAGCCTACAGCTGCAATTCAATTGCCTAAACAAAGGGATTCGTAACAATATAGTTATCCCTAATTTCGACCTATTTACGTAAATATTTCTAAAAATTTATCCTATTTACTCCAATACCCAAATCTTGCCAAGTTAACAGAATCGAACTTAAAAGTAGAGGAATTTGACGCATTTAATGTCCCACAAATTTGTTTTCTCCCTCACCCTTCCTCTTTCCCCATTCATGCGTTCGTTCGTTCTCTTTTTCCCCTGCAAGCGACCTCTTTTTTTCACTTTCCAATGTCATGATTTCAATTAATGGGTACAACACCTCAAAGTTTTGATTCGAGTGTTCGGGAGTCCGTGGAATGGGAAAATCGGAGGCGTAAAAGGTTGAATGCAGAAATAATTTTAAATTGAATTCTACCAAATTTGATGAAATACCTGAAGGGAGAAATATCAACGACAATTTTTCAAAGAATATTTATGTAAACGGTGAGAACTTACAGAAACGTATATTGCTGCAAATGATTCCTAAGACACTTGTATAATTTTCTAGATTTTGTGTGTTGATTTTCTTTTTATTATCGTTTGGTCAGATATTACAATATCCAGTGGTTTTGAAATGCTGCATCGATTAATTTGTTACGAGTCAGCACATAAGAAATGGTGGTTCTTGATAATCATTTGCACGGCTTTTTATTTCGACTCTCAATAATCTTAACTTGCTGCACTCGGGGAAAGATTGACTTGTGAATTAAATAAATTAATTTTTAACTTACGCTTTGCCGTGGGAGTGTAGATGTTAAAATTACTTTACAATTTTATCGTTAAAAATATTATTATAACAAAAAAAAATCTCAAATTTTAATATGTAAAGTAAATTTCTTTTATCTATCATCAAATGTAAGACTAAAAAAATAACATATTTATCATATATGTTAACCTAAAAGAATATCAGCATTCACGCATACTGGATAAATTGGACGACTCCAATTTTTTTCATTGTATCCCAAAATCTTACGACTATGTTATAATTATTTGAATATTTAAGAGATAGAAATCAGCAAATGACCTTTTAGATAGGCATGTGGGGGGAACACATCGGAAGATTATGTTTGAATTATTAAAATATTTTATGTGATAAATTTGCAAATCATTTTAGGTTTGGCATAAGTTTGTAATAAAATTATCCTTCTTTGAGATGGATTACAGTGAAATGAAAAATAATTATGTATCTAAAATTATCCATGTTTGATGTGTCTCAATTGCTACGGATCAAATATAATTCGAATAAAAGTATCCATGTTACTTATATTTATTTTATAACGTAAAATATGGATTCAAGTTTGGATATACGGTAAACATGATTTTTTGTATCGTTTTTTATACAAAATAGATATAAATTAATCTGGAATAAATATAATTTAGATAAAAGCTTTCATATCACTTATATTTATTTTAAAACGTGAAATAACGAACTGGGTTTGCATATACATTAGATATGATTGCTTTTAATATATGTCATAAAAATTTGATATGAATCAATTTGAATGCAAATTAAATATAAATATAAGAATAATATTCAATTGAATAAAAATTAATTAAAAAATGTAAATGCATTGGTTTTGATGAAAATAAAATATATAAATTGAAAATAAAAATTTATCGATATATTTTTATGAGTGGGGATATTTGTTTACTTTTCAATTGTTGGATTTTACTTTTAAATTAATATATTTTGATGAAAATTAAAATATATCTATGAATTTTAATTTTAAATAATTATATTTAGATAAAAAATTAAGATATAATAATTGAAAATAAAAATATGACAATATATTTTGTTAAATAAGAATGTTTATTTAATTTTTATCGATATATTTTAATTTTCAACTAAATATTTTAATAAAAAATTAAAATACATCCATTAAAAATTAAAAAAAAAAACATCAACTTTAATTTTACATTAAAATCCGGCCTGAGCATTGTCATGCTGCATACAAAATTACACGATTAAAATTTTGATTTTATTCTTTAACCCACGGTAGATACGAGAGAGAGAAATAAAGAGTGAGTGTGTCAGAGAGACAGACAGAGAAAGAGAGAGAGAGCGGAAGACCAGATGCGCAAATCAATTTTTTTTGAAAAATGAGTGAACAGTGATAAAAAGTAATTGCTACAGTTGCTGGTCGACGGCTGATTATATATATAAAGATTGGATGAAAATTTAAAATATATGGATTAAAATAAAAAACATCATTTTCAATATTACATTTAAATTCGATTCAAGTTCTGTCACGTTGCATACAACATTACACGATTAAAATTTTGATTTTATTTTTTAACCCATCGTGGATACGAACCAGAGTGAGAGAGAGAGAGTGGAGTGACTGTGTGAATGTGTCAGAGACGCAGACAAAGGGACCAGACGAAGATCAGATGGGCAAATCAACTCTTTTAAAAAATAAGTGAACTGTGATAAAAATTTCTCGCTACAGGTGCTAGTCGACTACTGATTATATATATATATATATATATAAAGATGGACGGGGTTTCAACTTAAATTACCTGAGAAGTTGACTTTCGATAGATTAGCTTCAAACACACGGTACAGAAATTGTAGAAGCACAGCCATCTAAGTGCAAGTTCTTGAATGTTAATCATGGAGTGCAATCTTGTAAAATAACATAGACTTCATGAAGTTGCCCTAAATCAAACATTATTTTCAAAATTTATAATTTTTATTGATTGTCAAGGATAAAATCATAAGCTTGAAAAGATGAACTTTTTTCACCATCAAGATTTAGTTGCCTTGAAGTTGTCACTAACATGAATATAAATGCTTACTAATTATGTAACTTTCATATTAAAGTTATTTTTTTGGGATGTAGGTTAGAAAATATGAAAGTTATCGTAAAAGATGACATAGAAGGTTATGAACGTGATCCATATTTTATGTATTTTAGTTTTATATAAAAAAAATACACATATGGATAGGATTTGCCAATATTTAAATCAATAATAAATCATTTTTATATGAGTGTAAATCGCTCAAATCACTTTTGAAATCACTTTACACATTCGAAATAATTTTACATTAATATTATCTTACTTTATACCAATACATAGTAAGATTTCACCAATGCGATTAAATTCCAACTATTTTTTAACTAATGACAAGTGATTTTAAATTTAAAAAGTGAATTTTCACCTTAGATTTTAGGGTTTAGATAGGGTTTAGTATAGGATTTAGGTTCCCTACTCCTAAACCTTAAATTCTAAATCATAAAGTGAAAAATAACTTTTCATATGTAAAACTATTTTCTATAAACATAAATCTTAAACCCTAAATCCTAAACTCACATATTAAAATCCATTTGCACTGATACAAAACTATAAGATCATCTTTGAAATAATTTTATATTATTGTAAAATTATTTTACATCAGTGTAAAATTACCAAAAATAATTTATCACTGATATAAAATTATGTATCACCCATATATTTTAATTTAAAGTAATATAATATTTTTTTTAATGCGATGAAATTCATAACATAATTAATTTTACATTTTTTTATTTTTTTCATATTAAATATTAATTATCAAATAAAATCTACGTTCACATCACCTTACATCATTAACCTTTATTTTATTATATTTTTTTTTATACATTTTGGCTTTTTTTTGTATTTTCTATACAAATTACATAACTTCCATGTTCATGTTATCTTTTTATATAGGGGCATGATTATAACCTTGTTTTCTTTCGTGGGGATGAGGTAGAGAGTAAAAGTTAGGTCTCGATTGTGAAACCTTGATCGCAACTTTCGGATTTCAGTGCACGTTCATGTGAAACATCATCTTACGATTAAGCCACAAAAGTAGGGAATCATGCTTAGGCTTTCCGGTATGAAGTACACCTACACTTACTTGTCGAGTTGGTTTCTAATTCTCATACACACGAACGTTTGCTAGATTGATTTAGTGAATAAATAAAAAATATTTCCAAAAGAGTTATAAGGAACTTTTTGACACTAGAGTTTACAAACAAGATCGTGGTTTTTGTATTCTTTTTTTTTTTGTTTTCTTTCCGCCTCTACCCCCTCGTTTGGAGAAATTAAGTTAACCATATTTGGTGTAATTTTCTAGCCAGGTCCGGTATAGCTCGCAAGGAAATGCTATTTTTTGTGGAAAGAGTTCAATGTCTGGAAGTCTAATAGAAGTGCTTTACACTTATTCTTAGACATACTTTGGTTTTGTCATGCTAAATGAACCATGACAAAACCAGCTTGGACTTGTGTGGGCCATCTGGTTAGAAAAATTGAGCATGGAAGTGTTCGGCCACCTTTTGGCAAATAGAGATTTAAAATGTACAAAGTATCCCCCATCGAGATTTTTGCAAGGGGAGCTCCGAGGTGGATATAGGGCCAGCATTAAGTCAAGCTTACCTAATTAAATTCAATTATTACAGGGAGTTGGACTTGAACCGCGATTTAGGCTTGAGTTTTGCTGGGCTATAGGTCCAAGCAAATGTAGGCTAAAGCCCAAAAATACCAAAGTCTAGATCATACTTAAGAGCAGAATTTCAACTGGAAAGCTCGACCAAAAAATGTACATTTCCCTACGTGACATACATGATGTATGCGTAGAAAATCATTGCCGATTATTATTGACAAATCAAAATGCCAATTTAACATCCTTCCCCCTATTTTGACAAGATATAACATTATTTACCGAGTTATATTGGACATTAAAATTGATGTAAGACATTGTATAAGAGCTACAAGGATAAAGCACTTGGAGCAACTGATGCAAAATCTAATCTGATACTAAAAACGATCTGTGGTATCGAGAGTTTTTTCTTGTAGATATTTAATATTCATTCCTACTTTTTAAGTAGATGTACTTGAATGATTAGATAAATTTTCTTTCCTTTAGGTTACGAGACTTATGAAATAAATTATCTTTTTGATTAGCATTTATCTATTATTTTATGAATGATTTATTTGATTATATTTATATTTTATAATTAAATGTCGAACACTTTGCTCTTATATTGAACTTGTTAATTATATTTGACATCTCAGTTTTTATTGAATTTGATAGATCGGTAATGTTTAGGTCATCACAATAAATGTATCTGATTAGTATGGTTGCTGGGATATAGATGTTTACATGAAGAATTTAGGTATACAAATGTAATTAGATAAGAGAATTGTGATGCGCTGTCATTGCTGTTAATTGGATTTCAACATCGATCATCAAGAACCTTGCTCCTATCATTCTCAACTGTCATATTACACCCTTTGGTAACTTCAAAGAAACGAAAGGCAGTTACAACTCGACTAAATGTCATGACAAATTAAGGTTAGGTCTAGCATGAAAATAAGGGTTATATAAAATAAAATATTATAGAAATAAATTATAAGGTATTTGATGGTATCATAAGAATAAATGGGAATATAAAATAATTGGTAGTGTAATATGATATTGGTAGATATTTATTTAATATTATTATATAAGTGTGAGTGGATTGATGTGATATAATTAATATATTTTAATAAATATATTATGTTAAAAAATATATTTTTTAATATATATTAATATTGATGTAATATATTAAAATAATTTGATATTAATCTTTATTGATAAAGTAAAATAAATTATATTATTTAACTTTCAAATTAATCCTTCCACTTCTTTTAGTAATTCTTTAATTGAATTATTTCCTAACTAAATACAACCTAAGTATAACAAAGTTCGTAAGCACGTCCTCCTTTAGAAAGGTGATGATATGAAGTTAGAATCTTATCAATGACAGTTGAGGGGAAATTTTTGCTCATTACTTTCAGGTCTATCAACGGATTTTTTTACCGTGGCTAAATTTAAAATATTAAAAACCTTAGTATTGTAAATGGTAAGCCTCCGTACGAAGAAGTCATCATCCTTGTCTAATGCTGAGAAGCTATTTGGCCACTCAAGTCGCTTGATTGAGTGAGGGCATTTAAATGGGTTGAAAGCAGTCTTTGAATGGACCTCTTAAAATTCCTTAATTACCATCATGTCGATTTATAGGACTTCTTTATTGTGATAAAAGGGTTCAATTCCCTACTTACGCATTTGCCACTCGACGGGATAACATAGACTATAGCTGGAATTTCCTCGGAGATTTACATGAGAGCAAATGCCGAACTAACCAAAAATCCCGATGAGAGATCTCGGTCGTTAATTTCATCGTTCCTTGACCTCCAGGATTCTATCTAAAATGCCAGTCAACCAACTACAGCCTTTAGAAGGTCCGAACAACACATCTAAATTATTGCTTGAAAATATGTGCAGAGATGGATTTTTCGAAAATGCCGATTCTCTGCGTTTGAAGATAATTTTCTATTTTATCATATTTCCTGGATAATAGCTCCGTCAAAGGTTTCTTGGGTTTATTATTAAACTTCGATGTGGTTCGGATTCGAAAATAAACCGACTTATCTACAGCAAGTCAAGTTTGGTTAAGGCTGATTTCGTAAGGTTTCATCCTGCACGTAACAGAGCTCGGATTCCGGGAAGGTAACCTCTATTACACTTCCTTGACTTTTCTGTCAGCTTGATCATGAGTTCATCTGGGACATTAATTCCTTAAAAAAATTATTATTCCTTATTTATTTGATTATTTAATTTCTTATTTACTAATTTAAAATTTTAACTTATAATGATTAAATTTAAGTTAAAATCATGTATCACTCATATCTTTAATATTCTTCATATTTTATATATTTAATATCACAAATTTACATTAACATCACTGTATGAATAAATATAATTATATATTAATATTAATTTCACTCTTTTTAACATTAATTTTCTAATCTCCCGGATAAACTAACCTTACACGTCAGGACCTCCAAGTATGCTTACGGGAATTTGTGGTAAATCCTTTCCCCAATGTACACTCTAGTAGGCCCCATCTCCTTCGCTATCGCTCTCTCATTATTCATGCTTACGTCAAACCAAGTTAAAATTGAAATAGTTAAGTTACCTCAATAATTTATTTGACGAATTTTTAACGATACGATGATTTAATGTGAGTAAATTAAGATAATATTATGAATGTAATTTAATAAATATATTATATTAAATTAAATATATTTTAATATATATCAATGTTAACACATAAAAAAATTAACTCTGCAACCTCAAATTTAAATCTAACCCTAACTCATCTCGAAATTCTTTACCAAGAGCACCTGGCGTTCTTGATCATTTCCGGAATTCGTGAACTCTTAATTTGGATTTTTTAATCCCCAAATTTGGAAAACGGGTTGAAAGGTAAGTTGGGGTTGGTCTACACCAACCCTTCTCAATCAATGGAGATGGCTTCTATATCGCACCCTCCCCTCCGAAAGGTTTTGATGACATAAATTAATTGTTTCCGACACAATTATGGTAGTTAGGAATCGGATGGTAAATGCATGGTTACTCATTTATATCACCCATAACTTGGTTGAGTACGGGGTCAGTTCACCCTTACCTTAATTCGACTCCAATCACATGAGTATTTGGGTCAGATTTGACCAAAAATTTATCTTATTTATTAAATAATTAAAAGGTCAGGATATAGGTTAACCTAGACCAAACATAGCTCACGTGAAAGTCATTCTAAAGTAAGAATGATATGTATAGTTATAATGTTTGGACACATAAAAAATAAAAAATAATTTATTTATATATTTAAAAATTTAAATTTTATGCACATCTTTGTAAAGAAGTATAACTAATATTTTGATCTCAATTCTATAAATATTTCAAACTTCTTTGTTGTATTTTATAGCTGCAAGTAAGTGTACGGAATGTAAAGTTTTATGACCTTACTTAGTTTTATTATTCTAACAACACATAAAATATTCTTGTATTTATTTTCAATTGAAATTAAGTTACGTAAATCTCTTTTATCCCATTATTGTTAGGAATTTTAGTTAATTTATACACTCGATATCATATCTATACACTTAGAATATAATAAATTGTGAACTTTAACCTTTTTTTCTTTTAAATAATAAATGAATCCAACCGAATCCAATTCTAATTCATTTGCTTTAGATCAGGTTTACGCTTGAGTCAATGTTCATACATATTAAAAGGATACCTAGTTAAATGAGTTCGGACCCGAGTTTGCTCGGCTCGGAAGGACTGACCACGTGCTCAGCCCTACCCGACTAAGTTTCCAAGGGGGTTGCTTAATCTGGGCCCGAGGAGTAAAGCGCGTGGACCTCTTGGTCGTGGCCCACGAACACCTCTGCTCGGTCTTCTCTGAGGCCTACCACGTGGCCCGAATCTCACGTGATGGGCCCCCGACCAGAGCCTCCTCAGATTCTTGAAAGGGGCACGTTTGGCGACCTTGCGTTAGACATTTGATGATAGAACGCGTTGCAGTTTACTTTGATATTTTTCACCATAGTTAACAATAATGACCACATGATTGATATACATGTCAGGCTAAGGGCATTAACACCATTTTACAATTTATGCCGCCATTTAGCATCCCTTTCTAAGGGAGACAGCAATTCTTATATGGGAGAGCCCAAATGGGAAGCGGTGGAGCCCATGGCGATTGTAGATTTGTGGCCAATTATTTGAACAAGCCAATATATAGAGAAACTCACGCATGTATGCATGTACAGCACCCATGTGCAATTGCCAAGCCAGCTAAGTGCCCGACAGCACTGGTGGTATGCAGTAAGTTTTTGGATATGTAATTTTTATTGTGAAAATTTATGTTATGAGATTTTGTAGAGATTTTTAATTTCATATTAAAAGTGTATAAATCTTTTGATAGGTGTAAAAGATTTTTACCTCCCATAATTTATGTAGCAAAGAGTGAGAGGTGGGGTTGAGGAAGACACACGCACGCATGTACACCCAGCCCCACCCTAGTTTAGGCTCGGTTGAGAATTAATTTAGAACTTGGAACTTGAACTCTTTTTGCTACGAACTTTTAATCTCACGATTTTGACCTAAATTAATCGATCAAAAAGTAAGATTAGTCGACCAATTATTTTGGTCGATCAATGAGTTAAGTTTGGTCGATCAATTATTTTGGTCGATTGATTTATTTTGGTTGATCAATAGGACTTAATTTGTCGATCAAGTACCGTATTTCTATAAAACGAGAATTTTATAAACGTCTTGTCGTAGGTTTTATATAAGGGCCACGAGGGGGTTCTCATTTGATATACAACAAGAGTAGAAAAGCTTTCTCCATTCTCTACCCCTCTCTCTCGTTCATGTCTTTCTTTCTTGATGCGTTTGTTAGACGTGAGATTGATAGAAAAACCTTTAATCACTTTTGTAAATCTTGCATAAGGAGATTGAGAGGTATACGATAAGTTTTTGGTTAATCAAATAATTAAATTGATAAATCAATTGAAAATTTGGTTGGAAATCAAATTGCCTCAACTTTATTCTCCTAGGTTAATTTTTGAAAACATCTAAGATCGGAATGTATTGAATCTTAAAAGTAGATTGTCATATCTTAGAAAGAATTTATCAGATTCCAATACACTAATATTATGGGAAGTGATATATTTTCTAATAAATGTTCTTAATGAATGTTTCAATCAGAATAATTTCTGTTTTTCTTTATTTTATTTATTTATATTATTACATATTTTTAATTTTTTAATTTTAATCTAAAATTTATTCAATCATATTTAACTTTTTTTTATTTAATATTTTTAATATATATATATATATATATTTCAACCGTAAGAATCGATTTTACGGGGTTATACAACAATAGTGTCAGGAGATTATGTAACATCGGTATCACAACATTGGTGATGTAGTATTGGCACCGATGCTATGCATGTAGGTGCTACAGCGTCAATTCTCCACAACCTCATGGCACCTATGAATGTTAACCGATTGGTGTCATGAGTGTACACGGCACCAACATGATGTGCACGATTGTCACAGCATTGGTGTGGTGAGGTTAAATAACATTGGCTCTACCGTGGGTGCAACTACGAGTGATGTTCAAAGATAAAGAAGATCAAATGAGATTGGTCATACAAGAAGTGATCCACGATTGAGAAGTCTCTTGCCCCTTTAAATCCACTGCAACAAATTCGAGCTTTTCAATATCCAAAACCACGTTGCTAGGAACACAAAGGAATTGCAAACGAATACAATTTAAAAAGATACAATAGTGGATATTATATCAATATCGTATTATCTTATTATATTATATCAATGTTAATATATATTAAAGTACATTTTCAATATCATATATCTATTTACATTTATATTATAATATTAAAAAATTATACTCATGTTTGTATCAACTATTTTTTATCTTATTTTATTTTTAATATAAACTTTACATCGGAAAAAACTCGATACAAGAGATGTAATTTTGAGGAAAAGAGAAAAATATAGAAACATGACCTATAAAGGGAAAAATACACCGTGTAAAATAGAGGAATTTAAAAGTAAAAAATGAGATAAGTAATAAAAAGAAAAAAAAAATATCTTAAAATCAGAAATCGAATAACCTATTAAGAGAGGATAATCTCATATTTATAGGTACGATAAGATATTAACGAAATGGATATCGAAAAAATATACAAACGAGATCGAATAAATTAATCAAAATATCTAAATAAAAGTCGATCTTAATAGTACAAAATCGCACGTGATTTATAATAATAAAAAAAAAAAAAATAGCCATCACACCCACACAACAAGGACCACCACCGCCGACCGCCGACCATTGATCAGACCCACGGCCACTTCCGGCAACCAAAGCAGTCACTGCACAGCGAGGCTAAAAGAACGTCGAGGGCAAGTCCGAACGCGGTATCCGGACGTAGCCGTCACCGTCGACGGCCGATGTCGCCCCCGCAGGCAAGCTGTCATTACCGCTTATATTTCCGACTGTAACGTGGTACCAAGCAAGCTCGGGCTACAGCGAAATCACTCGTGAGGGTGAGTGTTTCGCTTGCAACCCATGCCGATCACAGTGTCAGCCGATAAAGGTCCGATTAGATGTCCAATGAAATGATGGCTTTCCCACCTTCAGATTTGATGCTCGATTTGGTGCACCTTCCACGGTTATAGCCTTGCAATTTGGAAGCTGAACTTGTGTACGAGAGCAAATTTAATCCTCTTCTTTCGCGACATCTTTCTCCCTTTCATTTTTTTGACGTGACATAAATTATCATCTAATACCAATACACTTATCCTCTAATATCCCTTCATCTTTCCATACTTATTCCTCTGAATCACTTTGCCTATCAAGTGATGTGTAAGAATTAATTTATTTAAAAGAGTAACCTTTCCATTTACTGAAGGGATTAATTCATGTGATCATAACCTAAGTTTTAACATCTTCAACGTTAATTTTGTTAACATCAATGTAAAGAGATATTAACAGACTTGATATGTACATCCAAATAAATTAATGTTAACAACATTTTATATAAATATTATAAAAATTAACGCACAGCTTAACATCCATTTAAATAAATAAAAATAAATATTAACATTATTTTCAGATTCCGTGCTATTAATCTTTTAACTCCAAATAAACTAACTCTAATGTGCTTGAACTATCAAACAAGTGAAGGTTACGTTAGATCATACAATCAAGCCAGATACCAAAATAATCCACTATTTATCTCTTCCCCTGCTCTCCCTCCATCCACACACGTGATTGGATTAGCTACTCTGCTGTAAGACGCCCCAAACTCGTCTCCTTCCCCACCCCCACTCCCTCCCAACAGCCCGAACTAACTTCCATGAGAGAGCAACAACACCATCACTTCGAGCTCCGCATCAATGGCGACCACACCTTCCTCCTCAACGAGGTAACAAACGCAACATCCCCCTAACCTCCAATCCCCAAATGGGTCACCCCCAAGTTCCCACCTTTCCCTCCATTCTTTCCTGCAGAGGCTCCTCTGCTCCTTCTCCGGCAGGCTACGAAGGATGACAAAGCAGCAGCAACTTGAACACCAAAAAGAACCTGCTCTTGAGCTCGACGACTTCCCCGGCGGACCCGAAGCCTTCGAATTGGCCGCAAGATTCTGCTACAACAGAGGAAAGATCCCCATGAGCCCATCCAACATCTGCCTCCTCCACTGCGCCGCCACCTCCCTGGAGATGACCTCGGAGCTCACCCCCTGCAACCTCCTCCCACAGGCCGAGACCTTCCTCGACGGCCTTTTCTACTGGACTTGGCACGACCTCCTCTCCTCCCTCAGGGCCTTCTCCTCCTCTCCCCTCCTCCTCCTCCACTCCGCCGACTCCTCGGGCCTCCTCGACCGCCTCGCCTCTTCTCTCCTCGCCAAGATCTCCGCCAATTCAGAGATACCCATCACCTCTCCCACCCCGTTCCACCCCTCCCCATCTTCCTTCTCTTCAACCGAGGCCAACAATAGCCTCAGACCATCCGTCTCCTCTTTCCCAAGAACGCCGGAGCCCAACAGGGCCACACCCAGCAGGGAGTGGTGGTTCGACGACCTCACCACCCTCCACCCCAAGGTCATAGAGAAGATCACGAGGATGCTCGGCCCCGACAGAAGGAACCTCCTCCTTGCGAGATTCGTCCTCCACTACCTCGCACGGGGCCACCACAGAGGGGAGTGCTCGGCCCTCGCGGACACGGCCGTGCGCGGGGTCCTATCCATGGGGAAGGGGGTGTTCTCCTGCAGGGGGCTGTTCCGGGTCCTCCGGGTGGCGTCCTCCGCGGGGGTCAGCTCGGGTTGCAGGGAAAAGCTCGAGTCTTTGATGGGTTCCCTCCTCGACCAGGCCACCCTTGACGACCTTCTGGTCTCCGCTGGTCACCACCACCACAACCCCGAGACCGTGTACGACGTGGACCTCGTGCTGAGGCTGGTTAAGGTCTTCGTGGTGGGTGGTGATGGATCGCTCACGTCGTCTTCGCCGACGTCTTTGGAGAGGGTGAGGAAGGTGGGGAAGTTGCTGGACATGTACCTCTCAGAGGTGTCCCCTGATCAGGGTCTGAAGGCTTCCAAGTTCCAGTCTTTGGCCGAGAGCCTCCCGGACCACGCGAGGGACTGCTTCGACGGGGTCTACAGAGCGCTCGACGTCTACTTACAGGTGAAATTCTCGACTACCCCATTCGTGTTTCGATCGGAAACGTCCGAATTGGGGTTAAAAATCTGAGCTTTCGATTCGTTTTTGGAGCTAGGGAGAGGGACAAGCAAGCTCAGCCGCTTCTTAGGTTTCTGTTTTTTAAAGAATCATATACCCAAAATCTTTCATTTTTGTTAATAAATATAATTTCTTTTGACTTTGACCCTCCTAACATAAATAAATTCCTGGCTCCGTCGCCAGTCGCACGCAGGGCTGACGATGGAGGAGAGGGCGAGGCTGTGCAGGTGCCTCAACTACGAGAAGCTGAGCGTGGGGGCGCGGAGGGACCTCGCGAAGAACCCACGGGTGCCGCCGAGGGCGGCCGTGCGGGCGTTGCTGGTTCCGCAGAAGCAGCAGAAGCAGGGGCCGAGGTGGTGCGGGGGGGTGGAGTTGCCGAGGGCGGGGGTGTACAGGAAGGGAGGGAGTGGGGAGGGCGAGGGGGAGAGGGAGGAGATGAGGGTGAAGCTGGAGAGGATGCAGAGGAGGGTGGTGGAGCTCGAGAGGACCTGCAGGGAGATGCAGGGGAAGATGTCCAAGATGGGCACGAGCACAAACGACCATCACCATCAACAACACCACCACCACCAGCATCAGCAGCAGCAGCGTGTTGGGAGGGGTCTGCCGAGGCTTTGCTGATCGATCTCCCTCTGGTTTTGGCGGGGAGATCTGTTGCGATTTCAGGGAGAAAGGGAGACAGATAGAGCAGTTTTTAGGGTTTTTTTTTTTTTTTCCTTTTGTGTTTTGTGATTTTGTACCTTTTTATTTTTTTTTGGTTGGCAGTTTTTTGATTGGTTGAGTGTTGTTGATACATGAGTTTTAGTGCAAAAGCAGAGTGCTCTGAGGCCTTTGGAGATGGCACGGAGACAGAGGGGATGGATATCTTTGAACCTTGCCGGCATCCTCTATTCAGAACGGGGTTGCACAGAATAATAATGTGCTGTATGGGATGCGGTGTTTTCATTCCAGGGTTATCGTTGTGGTTTAGTTGCGTTATACGGGGATCGATTGGTGGAGTGCGGTGATGGTTACTTCAGTGAAAGCGATTGTAATATTCTTTGCATTGAAACTTGGAAAACATTGGGATCTAGAGTGTTGTATTGAAAACCACAACCTCAACTTTATCCTTAAGCAACACCAGTTTGGTACTGAAAAGGATGATCCACTTCAATGGATAGTCCCCTCCAGGGCCTAAAAGATAAGATTTTGGGAGTGAATCCTTGTGTTTCTCAGGGGAAAGATATTGTCCCGGCGAGCAGTGGTTTCAGATTGCTACAGGGGATTCTTAGGAAGGATGGGGGACAACAACGAAGAGTCCGCAGAAGTTGAAGTCAGGTCATGACTTGGACGAATATTCTGACAGGGATCGGTGGAAATGATGCAGGATTTTAAGGCACTACAGAGGTTGCGTTAGCGGTGCAACTGTACCTGCTTGCCCACCCAGAAGCATGGAATCTACAGCACACTAACGCAGTACACAACAAACGGAGAGAGTACGTACCCTCCATACCTGTCTCTCTTTTCCTGTTACCGCCTGTTTTCAACACATCCTCCTCTGCCACCACCTCGAGAGAGCACACAATGTCCATCACCTCTCCTCCTCCTCCTTTAGCACATCCTCCTTCTCCGACCATCACATACAGCACATGAGTAATTCCAACCAGCACATCGATAGCTCTGCAGTGAGCAACTATAGCTCTTGACCTCAACGCAAACCACCTCTACCAGAACACCTTTGCCAGCAACGACGCAACACACACCACACCTCCAGCACCCACACAACACACACCATACCAACACCAAACCTCTAATCGCCACCCGCCCAGCCATCACCTCATCCTACATAGCACACGTTGCTCAAAGACCTCTCAATCACCGGTACGACCATGACATTATCCTTGCACCAACCAACACCTCACCCTTCACCACCACGACATCCACCTCTCTGGGTTTGGCAACACACATAAACAAAAAAATGGATCATTCAACTGTGTGTGGTGATTTAATAAAACAAAGTAAGTCGAAAGGTGTACGTGAAAGATGGAACAGAGATTATGTGCATAAAATGAAATTAATCGACAAAAATATGAACCTAAAAAGATGGCAAAAAAAAGGAAAAGGATGGATGTTTGCATGAAATGAAGCATAGCAGATTTATGTAGAGGATATATGTTATGTCATGTACAACATATCTACCCACTAAATTGAAAAATACAGAATATAGCACACGACAAAAATTTGAAAATAGAAACAAACACAACAAGCACACCTGCGTCACATCACATTTACGCAAAATCATGTTTCCTTAACCTTGGGAGGATGCAATAGAGCACTTAGAAAAGAGTAATAGTATATGGAAGTACTTGCATATGCAAAAACACACGGCCCTTGAGAAATATAAATATCTCCTCACGGGCAACCTAGGTTCTGGTTCGCTCCCACCCTCCTTCCGCAAGTGATCTGTGGAGGTGTCGAGTGCTATGTGTTGTTAGAGCAACGAGCCGGTGCTATGTGCTCTCCTTGTAGGAGCTTTCCTAGCAATAGGTAAGAATCTTCGATTCGCTCCCACCCGACTACCGCCTGCTCTTTTACTAACCCAGGGAGGCCACTGAGGAAGGTGCTGTCGTAGGTGCACTTGTGTGGAGGGAGGGTAGTTGCTCAACCAAGCTGGTGCTTGGGTGTCGTTCGAGGTTTGTGCGATGTGTGGAATGTGCATGATGTGTTTTTTTGAGGCTTTTCCTAGTGGGCAATTGCCTTGTGTTGGGGGGGGGGGGGGGGGGGGGGGGGGGGTGGGGGGTGGGGAATGTATGTGCACCTAATGTGAGTGCTGCAGCCAGCGGTGTTCATGCGGGTGCATCATCGAGGATGCTATTAATGTAGTGTGCACGTGTTGCCCGAGGTCGTGGGTGTTGCTGTTGTTTTGTGTGTGTTATCGAAGTGGTGCAGCCAATATCGAAGTCTACAAGTTGCTTACACCTTCTTACACATTCCATCTTTCATTCATGCAGTGTACTTTCCAAACATCGGCTTACGTTTATTTTATGATAGACAGCCTTAGAAGAGGAAAAAAATGGAAAATAATGCAGCCTATAGTTTATGATAGAAGTTAATTACATCTACATGTAAATAGTGCTCCTTTGATGGTCACATATCTCATCTATGCCTACAAAGGCCATCTATGTTTATCTTTTATCGGTATGATATTATTACTGTTTATCCAACAGGAAAACTTTTATGTTTTTTAATATCGTTTAAGAAATTAATGTCACTTTCCCCTCATGCTAATTTGCTTCGTGAATATTTTAATTCCTAAACTAACAAACTTCATAACGTATGCACCCAGCATATTAAACACAACTAAATACAATTTTGGAGGGAACTAAATGTAACAATGCTCTGGATATTATGTATTGCACCTTCCCCATAAATTGGCACATCTGCCCATGATTGAAGAATACAACACATCCACAAGCAACTGTTGGTAGCACACAAGCCATACCAGTGCAATGATGTGATGCGAGGCCAGAGACATTGTTGCACTCGAAGACTGAAGCATGGAAGGGCAAGATTTTCCTCTCGACGAGGAAAAAGCAAACCCTAAAAGCATCAACACCTTAAACCTCCCGCATAAGAAGATTGCTGCCTTCAAACCACCTTTTCCCCCAAACGCATCCGCACGGAATCGCAAAGGAGGAAGCGAAAGTGGAGCAATCCGGCTGGACGTTCACACTAGCTGCTCAATGCATTCATGCCTTCCATTTAACATATGTAGCTGAGAATCTAAATGACAAGCACTTAATGGCAGACAGGATATCTGTTACGACCGGGTTCCCTAATCCCTACAGGACTCGAGATCATCTCGACTCGACTAATCCCAAGACCCAATCGTCCAACAAGAAATAACCAAAAAGTAGGAAAGTAAACCACATTCACTATGCTAAACAACTAACAGTAAAAGTGTACAGCAGTAAGGAAAGTAAAAGCTGCTATAGTACATATCACCACCACAACAGTAGAAGAGTAATAAGGTACAGGAGCATAAAAGTACAGAAACGTAAAGGTATGGAACGTAAAAGTACAAGAGTCTGAACTAACTACTACAAAAAGGTACTACAAAAGAAAGCTACTGCTACTGGGCTCTACTGGACCCAGCACCCTCTGCAGCGGGAGACTCGGGCTGCTCAATACCTGGACCTGAAAAGGGTTATGAGTACACAAAGTCAGCGAACACTGAGTAAAGTGGCAATCAACTAACTAAAGCAGTAAAGCTAACAGGTAACTAGCTATTCCAATTTCTTTAATTTACAAGTTATTCTTTTTCACCTATTGGTTTATATATTTCCAAATCTCTTTCTTGATCTCGAATGTTCCTCATGGGAACGATCTTAATTGCAGTCTTTCCTGAAGAGTAGAAGGCACACGTGGTGCTCTCCTGGCTGAGAGAGTCTCCCGTGGTGATCCTACACCGAGTCAACAATCCCAAGGTCACGGATAGACGTAACGGTGACTACAGCATGCGCGATAAGCGCACGGGTAGCTACCCTGCACTAGCACGCGATCAGTTATTTCCGCTAACGAGTGCGTCCAAAGTACAACATGGAACAGTATAGGGCCTAGCCCTCTCGGTAATAGGGGTCTAGCCCCTAAGAACCAAATAGGTGTCTCGCCCCTCCACAGTCCGCGCACCCTCGCTTGACTACCCTATTTGCCCTGTGGACCTAACAAGTCGGTGTAGGGTAGCTAGCTGAACCTCGGGTCCCGTGGGGTAGGTAGCTCTCTCCCTACACTAGTAGCTCTCCCTGGTACAGTATACGCGAGAGTTAAGAAGTCTGTGTAGAGTGGCCAATTCTAACCCCGGGTCTCAACCCAAGGGCGACTAGCTCTACTCTAAACTAAACAGGGGAGTAGAGTCGCTTTCCTTGGTACTCCGTATTCAAGGGACAACACACTTCCTCACTCACATTTCTAGATCCATTCCATATGTTCTAGGAGCTCTACTCCTAATTACCCGTAGGGTTCATGCTCATATTTCTCACGACATTCCATACCAAGTTTCATCATTCACATTTCCATTCTCAGGTTATACACATGCACCTCGTATTTCATTCATTCACATTTCCATTTGCAGGTTATACACATGCAACTCGTATTATATCATTTAACGTATACAACAGGTAAGGTCACATGTAACTGTTAACTAGTTTAGGAAATTCATAATTTACAAGCAGCTTTTGTTCATTTACAGGTAGTTGTTAACATTTCTGTCTACTCATTCAAGACTGCAATTTAATCATGTATACAAACATTTTAAGTACTTCTTGTCCTAGGATTCATGTCATATCCTAGGTTCTTCTCATTCATTCCACACATGCATTCAGGTTTATAATTAAATTAGGGGAAGTTACTCTACCAATCAACCCAGGAGTATTGGGGGCTCGAATCGCAGGCTCACATGCCTTAGCAAGCCCCGAACCCGCAACGGAACGAAGTCCTATAACAAGGAACAATCACAACGAAACATTCAGAACAACATAGAAGCCTTTTAACAAGTAGAGGAGCTTGCAAGGAAAAAATCGGTGTCTTGTTTGCATAAAACGGATCCTAAATGGGTCAAAAATAGGGTTACTGACTCAAATCAGACGTCTCGCACAATGTCCAGGCGTCTTAAAAGTGTCTAGAAACGCACCTCAGGCTCTGTGTCGACCTCAGACATCCAGGACCTCTACTGGATCGTCTGGACCCAGCTCCAGACGTCCAACATCCTCTCCGGACGTTTGGGAGTGCTTCCAACCGTCTGGTGAGCTGCCCGGACATCTGAAATGCGTAGGAGGGCGTGCGCCTTCCCAAAGCAAATCCTGGACGCGACAACAAAAATCTTCTCAAATTAGCCATGCAAAGCGTAGCTACAGAGCAGCCAGTATAACCGTATCCACAAAGGGAACGTACCTTCGCGAAGATCTGACCTCAGACGTCTGGAGTCACCTCAAGACATCTACTACGTCATCTAGACGTCACTCCAGACGTCCGATTCTGGGAAAAGCCCAGAACTAAAACTTTCTCTAGCTCGCTCTCGCCGCGCGCAACCGTGGCTCGCCTCCTCGCCTGTGGCTCCGGCTGCAACAGTGTTGGGGATGACTCCCCCGACGCACTCCTCCTCCTCACGCATGCGCCGCTCCACCCGTGCGCCCTCTGGTGAGCTCCCACACAAGCTCGCGAGCTCAAGCTCCTCCTCCTCCTCTCCTCACTCCGCTCCTCCTTGTCGCCGCTCACGCTCTCTCGCTCGCTCTGGCTCCTCCTGCTGGGGTGGAGAGGAAGAGAAGAAGGTGGCTGGTGGAGTGGGGAGAACGAGAGAGAAGAGAAGAGAGTTATAAAGAGGGCGTTAGGGTTCATATGAGGAGGGAAGAGAAGAAGGGAAGGAAAAAGAGAGTACTGTCTGCGAGTCGCCCGCGCGCAAATGCGAAAGCTTGTACAAAAATTTCAATTTCCAGACGTCTAACAGATATTCCAGACGTCTTAAAAGGCTCATGACAGAACAGGTCTTTACAATATAGCAACATTCTAGATAGTTTGTTCGACTCCTTTCTTGATAGGATATGTGCACATAGTACCTCTTCTCTTGATGTTGGGTTCCTTTTTGACGCAATGTATGTGCATAGTACCTATTTTTGTGAAGCTCTTAACTTGTTGAAGCACATTATGTAGTGGGAATGATCCTTTCATACTCTATAATTTTTTGTACTTCAAATCAAACTTTCTCTTTTGAAATTAACTTGCAATTAGGAAATAGAACAGATACCGTGTTCATATATTGATTCAACAGAATTTCTTTTTCCATCCCACAATCAAATCTCAAACGCTCATCCTGTTTAAATGTCACGACATATTACTCACTACCACAAAGATTCCACTTGAAGAATTAACATCACTTTTAACCTAATAACAGACCATCTTGATCTCAGCAAATGCCATGAACTTTTATTAATAAACCAACAGAACAAAACAAACACACCAATAAATAACCCACGTAAAAATGAAACTCCAATAGGTTTCACAACACTCACATCTGGTATGGGAAAGTGTTACGATCCGGTTCCCGAATCCCTACAAGACACGAGAATCAGACCGACTCGAATGATCCCAAGACCCAGTCGTCCAACGAGAATGTAATCAAAAAGCAGTAAAATAAACCACATTCACCATGCAAGTAACTATCAGTAACAAAAGTATAGCAGTAAAGAAAAGAACTACTACAGTACATACCACCACAACAGTAGAGAATTAAAAATAGGTATAGAAATATGAAGATTACAATAAAAGAGTACAAGTGAAACAGAAACACTCACTACTACAGAAAAACGGTACAACAAAGTACAACTACTGGGCTCTACTAGGCCCAACACCCTCTGCAGCCACAGGCTCTGGCTGCTCAACACTTGGTTCTGAAAAAGGTGACATTATGACACGTTAGTGAAACGCTGAGTAGAATGGCAACCAGCTAGCTAAGAAAACAGTAAAGGTGGACAAGTAGCTGTTATTTTTAATTTCTTTCTTTATTTCTCTATTTACTCTTTCTTGAATTATTTATCAGATCTTTCTCTTGATCTCGAATGTTCCTCGTGGGAACGATCTTGATTGCAGTCTTTTCCAAAAAGTAGATGTAGCACGTGGTGCACTCCTGGCTGGGAAAGACCCCCTGGTGGTTCTACCCTCAATCAACCACCCCAAGGTCACTGACAGACGAAACGATGACTACGGCACGCCCGATAAACGCACGGGTAGCTACCCCGCATTGGCACGTGGTCAGCCGTTTCCGTTAACGGGTGCGCCCAAAGTACAGCACGGAACCAGTATAGGGTAAAGCCCTCTCAGTAACAGGGGTCCAGCCACTCCACAGTAACTAAACAGGGGTCTTACCCCTCCACAGTCCGCGCACCCTCGCCTGACTGCCCTGGTTGGACCAGTGGGCCTAACAAGTCAGTGTAGGACGGCTAGCGGAACCCCGGGGCCCGTGGGTTGGCTAGCTCTCTCCCTACACTAGTAACTCTCCCCGGTACTGTGTACGGGAGGGCCAAAAGTCGGTACAAAGTGGCCAGACCTAACCTCGAGTCCCTGAGGAGGCTAGCTCCGCTCTGCACTAAACAGGGGGATAGTCGCTCTCCTTGGTACTCCGTACTCAAGTGCCAACTCACTTCCCCATCCACTTTCCCAGTTCTATTCGATTTATTTTCCTGGAGGGTTCATGCTCATATTTCTCAGGCCAAGCTGGCTCGCCTCTCGTCTGTAGTTCTAATATTTCGTCGTAGTATAGTATAGAGAAGCGGTTACCAGTTTAATACAATTTGTTACTCGGAAATAAATGCTTTCCCGAGGTCGAACTCAGGGAGCAAACTGTATTCTAGAAGTACAATGTTTCTATTACAAAAATGAGAGAGTGAGAGATAGAGATTTATCTTGTTGGCTTTTTCTTCTTCTCTTCTTTCTCTCGTCTTTGTCCTCTTCTTTTTCTTCTCTTCAATTCCTCAGTCTTCTTTCTTCTTCTTCCTCTTTTGTTCTTCTTTCTTTTGCTTCCAAGCTTTTCTTCTTTCTCTTCGTGTTCTGCTTCTCTCTTCTTTCTCCTTCAGCTCTTCGTCTTCTTCCTTCTATTCGTTTTCTTTCTTTCTTCTTTGCGGTGCCTGCTCTTCTTTCCTTTTTTTCTTTTTCTTCAGAGCATCGTCTGATTTTTCAATCAGACGACTTAAGTAGCCTCTACTACAGTGCGTCCTCCTTTCTTCTCTCTTCTGTGTCTTTCTTCTTCTTCTTCTTCTCGCAGTCCTTCTGCTTTGCTTCAAGCAGCCACGGCTTTGGCTTCTTCTTCCTTCTGTTCTCTTCTTCTTCCTCTCTGCCTCGGCCTGCACACTCACAGCTTGGTTAGAGGGCAAAACCTAATCCTACCCACTCCCGCGTCTCTCTCTCTCAGATTTCGCTCGTAGGATAGCTCTCCCAGAGCCGCCGGGTATTCAGGTACGAGTCGCGCCCGGGTCCAGGCCCACCGGCGTGCGGTGGTGGGCGAGGAGTGCAGGTCGAGTATACGGGTTGGGCCAGGTCCACGGGGGGTGGTCGCGGACGAGGCCGTGTATGCGGGTGAGAGGGACCTCACCCTGTGTA
The DNA here is from genome assembly GCA_037157565.1 of Thalassia testudinum. NCBI lineage: Eukaryota > Viridiplantae > Streptophyta > Magnoliopsida > Alismatales > Hydrocharitaceae > Thalassia > Thalassia testudinum. The sequence goes on along the minus strand of JAZHRO010000037.1, from coordinate 13,592,328 downwards.
ACTGAGGCGATAAGCCTACAGCACTTTTTTCATTTATCCGGGTGCGCGGCCTTCAGAACTACCGAGGTGGGACTAAATGTCCCACCCCAATTTGGCACCTGCAGCTGAGAAAGCTGCAGGAAATTACGGCTGTTGCGAGGCTTTCACCCCAGATGCAGGCCTGGGCAGCTGCGTGGTGGCGAACCGCGCGTCCTGGAGCGCAAGCCTAGCCGAGAGCGAAGCTGCAGCTATAGGCGGAAGAAGCTCCACCTGCTCAGTAATGGCGGCGGAGGACCGCTGACCTGTTCACAGAAATACGGCTTCTCGACCTAGTCAGAAGGTACAGGGAGCTTCGCCAGAGTGCGACGAAGCTTGTGCGGGTGGTGGCGAGGCGTGGGGCGGAGTGTAGGGCTGCCCTAGGTCGGACTGTGGCCAAGGGAATGGGTTTGTTCAGGGGGTTTTTAGGTAGCGAATGACAGGAAATGAAGGGGTAGAAGTGGTTCAGCATGAAGAGGCGGAGGTTTTGGGTCGGTCGGCGAGTCGTGTGGAGTGGTGGAATGATGGGGGCGATTCGTCGGAGGTTGGTCGGAGATGGAGAAGGTGAGGGCGATCAGGCGCGGTCGAAGGGTAGTTGAACAAATTGAAGTAGGGAAAAGAAAGAGGGGAGGAAGGGAGACAATTGTACCTACTTGGAGGGACGGATGGGGGACGGAGCAGGGAAGCAGTCGTATCGACTTTCGCCGGAGAAGAAGGTGCCCAGAGAGAGGGGGCGGCGGCGAGGAGAGAGCGGGATAGCGCGCACTGGGTACGGCGCGACGCGGGAAGAGCGCGCGAAGGCAGCTCTGCTGCTGGTATTGCGGCAGAGCGACGAGGAGGAGGTGGAACCGCCAGAGTTGGAGGGCTTCTGCCGGAGTGGGAAGAGAGGAAAGCTGTGGGCGATTCTCCGTCAGAACCGAGCTGCTGAGTTCGGCAGACGGGGGTGGCTTTTGTAGAGGTGAAATCAGAGAGGAGGGTGGAGGGAGGCGACGTGCCTCCCTCGTCGGAGGACGGCTGGAGATGGAGACCCATACCTTCCGTGCGTTCGCACGGGAGGTATGGGCAGCCGCAGAGACCCTGGAGGTGTCGCTGCGACAGTAGACGTCGTAGGGAACCCCCGGTTGTCTTGGCAGAGGGTCTCCCTCACCTTGCGCAGCGCCATGCTCCGCGCAAAGTCGCCGGAGCATGGCGCTGCTCAGGGTTTTGCAGGGAGGACCCAAATGCAAGGAACGAAAAAGACTTAGGGGCCAAAATGCGAGGGTTTCACAAGTTGAGGGTCAAAAAGTAATAGATGAGGACTAAAATGTAAAGTTGGTCAAGAAAGTCTCTTCTTAGGCTCAAGTTTTTATATATGACTAACTAGGACCTAAGGATTCTAATGGTGAATTTTATTTCTAGAATAAACCTTGTTTGACCGGTCAATTTACGTAAAAACCCAAATTAAGTTATTAATTGGGCATGGTTCTCAATGTAGGTCAAAATGGGTTCCTAAGGTTAAATTGAAGATTATAAACCCTAGAGATTATTTTTATATGAATTTTAGAGGGTTTATTTGATTTTTTATTTACCTCGAACCTCGTGAATTGAAGTAGGTTTGTTTGTAGGGTTACAGGATGTCATTTAATTCCTTTGAGTTGCCGTAGCCCTTATTGGATCAACTCATCTCACTTTTATTCTTATTAGGTTAGTTTGACCTATGTTTGGATCCTGAGTTACCCTGTCTTCAGATTAAGTTGGTGAAATTGCATTTTTGCCCCTTAGTTCCTATTTTCTTCACAAACTCAGAATTTCTCTGAGTCAAGCCTTTCTATAGTTATGTAGGAGCTTTTTCTTGTAAATATAGGTTAGATGATGCTAGTTTAGGGTTTATGACGAGGTTCTCATCATACCCCAATGCTTAGCTTTTGCTAGTCCCTTAGCAAAAACCCAAGGTTTTAACCTTTGTTCTAGACCATGATGTTTTTAACAACTTTAGATCAGTGCTTTTTCATTTGAACTTAGATTAGGTTAGAATGCTGACCATAGGCTTAAAAGGTACTCTAGTACCAACCAAGATCCTGATCTGTTTAGTCTTAGCCTCAGCCTTTGGCAAAGGTTTTTAAGGCTCACAAGAACTAACCTAAAGTCTATTGGACTTCGTGGTTAAAGCACCCGTGCTTGAAATGATTGTGGCCCTGGTTCAGTTCGCAGTGCATTTTGTAAGAGAGAGGGATAGAAAGCTTTTCTGTTTGGAGAGTTTTTCTCTCTCGTTTTTTTTTTTTATTTCTAGCCTAGGATTGGTTTTTCAACACGGTCTGTATCAGATTCCTTGCCCCCATCATCAATCCTCAAAGGTTCCTGGCAATCGATGCTTCGAAATAGCACCGCCCATGGCAACCCCCGGAACCCTGGCCATAGAGATTTCGAGATAATCCCATCCATGGTGTTCCGTGGCCGGATACAGATCCTGGCAATTGACACTTCGTGATAATGCCATCCATGGAATCTGAACCAGCAGAGTGCTTACATGCCCCCAGAAGGATATGTAAATATCCTAAGAGACAAGCACCGAGGAGATGATATTTTGTTATGCATCTTCGAGGGGATTTCCCGCCTCTCCGAGCTGGGAACATGTCCAAATCAACTTGTGTTGATCGGCGGCTCCTATTATAGGTGTATTTTTCAGAATTTTGTGACGCTTCTGCGTGATTTTGATTTTTACGCTTACTGAACTTGGCTGTGTGTGAGGTTAGGGTGCTTAGGTTACTGAGTCCCGTAAACCATAAGTTAGTTAATGAGGTCAAATACTCCCTAAGCCTTGGACCTAATACTTAAGCTTTTCATTTTCCTCAACCTCTTGAGGATTGTCCAGATCTTAATGGGTACTGAGAGTCTATCCAAGAATGCCTAATGTTTGCGTTCTTACTAATCTCATCATTTCTTTTCTTGAATAAGGTCTAGAACTTAGGTCAATTCCTTAGTTTCTTACTAAGGACTATCACTCTTTTCTTCAATTTATGCTCCATTTTGTTTTGTTTCTTTTCCCTTCTCCCACAAAATTTCCTTACTCCACTTATTCTTTTTTTTTTTTTGAAAAAATTTTTAATTTTTATGGTGTTTTTGGCATATGTGAATTTTTTTTAAAAATCTTTTTTCACAAGTTTCTGCACTTTTATACCCCCCATGCCTAAGGTTTGCAATGTCCTCATTGTGACTTACGGGGTTTTTATTTACTTAGTTCATTCCTTAAGACAGATGTTTTAATGAGTGAATGGGTCAGGATGAATTTTGCGGACGATTTCTAATCTCAGATGCACGCATCTGAGGTGGGGTCGGCTGTCTATAAGGGTGAACTTTAAGTGCACAAAAGTGTGAAAAGGGTTTTAGATTTTCAAAAAATGACGGGCTGCCTCCCGTTAAGCGTTGAGTTTTATGCCATCGGCTGGGCGCAATAAGTTTAAGGGGAATGGAGGATAAGAGAAGATTCAGCCAAATCAGTAGAAGTCTTATCAATGAACGGCTTGAGTCTCTGACCGTTCACGATGAAAGGTTCGGAATCGTGGCTGAGCGGACTAATTTCGATAGCTCCATTTCCAAAAACCTGTCGGACTAAATATGGTCCGACCCACCTGGATCGCAGCTTTCCTGGGAAAAGTTTGAGTCGGGCATTAAAGAGTAGAACCTTTTGACCATGATGAAAGATCTTTCTCGAGATATGCTTGTCATGGAAGGCTTTAACCCGCTCCTTGTATATTCGCGAGTTCTCATACGCGTCTAGGCATAATTCATCGATCTCGCTGATTTGGAGTTTTCTGTGGGTTCCAGCCTTCGAAAGATCTAGATTATAGTTCCGTACTGTCCAATAGGCTTTATGCTCCAGTTCTACGGGACGGGGACATGCCTTTTCGTACACCAGTCTAAAGGGAGACATGCCTAATTGAGTTTTGTGGATGGTCCTATAGGCCCACAATCCTTCCGGAAGTCGGGACGACCAGTCCCTCCTGTCAGGCCGAACAGTGACATGCAGGATCTTCTTGATCTCCCGATTTGACAGCTCAGCTAGACCATTAGTTTGGGGGTGGTAAGGAGTAGAGATTCGGTGAGACACCTCGTATTTGGTCATCAATGACCTAAACTGAGCATTTGTAAAATAGGTCCCCCCATCAGAGATTATAGCACGGGGAATTCCGAACCTTGAGAAAATGTTTTGATGAATGAATTTGAGAACAATCTTGTGATCACAGGTTCGGGTCGCTATGGCTTCAATCCATTTGGACACGTAGTCCACAGCAAGCAGAATGTACTCGAAACCATCCGAAACAGGAAAGGGGCCCATAAAATCAATCCCCCAAACATCAAAGATTTCGCATACGAGAATCGGCTGCAAAGGCATCATGTCGCGACGGCTCATGTTGCCCAAGGTCTGATAACGACTGCATGCCTTGCAGTGACTGTACGCGTCTTTAAATAGTGTAGGCCAGTAGAAGCCACACTGGAGGACTTTTGATGCGGTTTTATGCCCAGAGAAATGGCCACCGCATGCCTGGTTATGGCAGAAGGAGAGGATATAGTTGAATTCCTCTTCTGGGACACATCTCTGAATGATTTGATCAGCACCTATGCGGAAAAGGTATGGATCTTCCCAGATGTAATACTTGGTATCAGAACGCAATTTATCTTTCTTGGCCTTCGGCCAATTAGACGGGGTCTGATGAGACACCAAGTAGTTTATTATATCAGCAAACCATGGAAGTCTAGTACCGATAGTCAGCAGGTGCTCATTAGGAAAATGCTCCGTGATGGGTCTGGAAGGGTCGATAATCTCAGAAGGAAGACGGGACAGATGGTCGGCCACCACATTCTGCCTCCCTGCCTTATCGCGAATCTCAAGATCGAATTCTTGCAACAGCAAGATCCAACGAATTAGTCGGGGCTTCGCGTCCTTCTTGGCAAGGAGATGCCTTAGAGCCGTGTGATCCGAGTAGATGATGACATGGGAACCCAGGAGATATGATCGAAACTTTTCAATGGCAAATATTACGGCTAGCAGCTTTCTCCGTAACCGTATAGTTACGCTGAGCCTCATCAAGTGTCTTGCTAGCGTAATAGATGACCACGGGTTTCCCGTCAGCTTTCTGCCCCAGGACCGCTCCTACAGCGAAATCAGATGCATCGCACATGATCTCAAAGGGTTAAGACCAGTCGGGGGATTGTAGGATAGGTGCCTGGGTGACTCGGTCACGTAGGTTTTCAAAGGCTAGTGTGCATTCCTTGGAGATTTCAAAGGGTACATCCTTAGAGAGAAGAGAAGTCAAGGGACGCGCGATCTTCAAGAAATCCGGAATGAAACGACGGTAAAAATCGACGTGCCCCAAAAAAGAACGGATGTCCTTGATCGAGCTAGGCATAGGAAGGCGAGAGATCAGATCAACCTTAGCTCGATCCACTTGGATGCCTTTTTCTGAAATTAAGTGTCTTAGGACAATTCCCTCAGGCACCATGAAATGGCTCTTTTCCCAAGAAAGAACTAAATTCACCTCGATGCACCGCCTGAGTATTTGGACCAAGTGTTGGAGGCAATCGTCAAAAGATTCTCCAAAGACTGAAAAGTCATCCATGAAGACTTCCAGATAATCACTCACCATATCTGAGAATATGGCAAGTATGCACCGCTGAAAGGTAGCGGGTGCATTGCAAAGACCGAAAGGCATCCTTCGGAAAGCGTATGTTCCGAAGGGGCAGGTGAACATGGTCTTTTCTTGGTCCTCAGGATGGATTGCCACCTGGTTGTAACCGGAGTACCCGTCAAGAAAGCAGAAGAGCCTATTTCCCGTTGTTTCTTGAGAATTTGGTCAATGAAAGGTAGTGGGAAATGATCCTTCTTCGTGGAGGAATTGACTCAGTGGTAATCTATACAGACTCTCCACACGTTGGCTAATCGGGTATGAATGATTTCTCCGGTTTCAGTCGTTATAGTGGTGAGTCCCGCCTTTTTAGGCACAACCTGAATCGGGCTCACCCAATGACTATCGGAGATCGGGTAGATGATTCCGGCATCTAACCACTTGATGATCTCCTTCTTCACGACCCCCTGTAGATTAGGATTCAAACGTCTCTGCATTTCATGAGAAGGTCGTGCGCCCTCTTCTGAATAGATATGATGAGTACAATAAGAGGGACTTATTCCAGTCAAATCATCGAGAGTCCATCCGATGGCTCTGCGATGTTGCTGGAGGACAGTAATCAGACGGGATTCCTGTTCGGGATTGAGGTTGGAATTGATAATCACAGGGAGGGTCTGATTAGAACCCAGAAAGATGTATTCCAAGTGAGCAGGAAGAGGCTTCAACTCGGGGATAGGGTTATCAGCAACGGCGGGTGGTTCAGTATAGACGTGAGGTTCAAGGGTAGGACTTACTGGGTTGTTTATATCTGGATTCGACTCCTCTGTTTGCGGGTCAAGATCTTTTTGTGGTTGATGAGGTATAATCAGGTCATTCTGGAAGTGTGCTTCATCAACCAAAGCCCTAATGTCACAAATCTGTTCGATGACACCGGAATTGATTCCTTATTGGGCTTTAAATATATCAATTTTCAAGGTTTGATTCCCAAATTTGAGCGATATTTGGCCCTCCTCACAGTTAATGTTGGCTCTAGCAGTAGCCAAGAAAGGTCACCCTAAAATGATTGGTGTATCCCTAGGGTTTTCAGGTACGTCCATGTCTAAGACTATGAAGTCCACAGGAAAGTAGAAATCCCGTATCCTTACAATAACATCCTCGAGAATCTCTTTTGGTGACTTTATAGATCGATCTGCTAATTGTAATGTCACCTCGGTTGGTTTTAGCTCGGATTCTTTAAGATGGTTGAGTAAGGATGTGGGTATCCGATTTATGGATGCACCCAAGTCTAGTAAAGGTCTATCAAATTGGGTATCACCTATCTTGCAGGAAATCAGGGGAGTACCAGGATATTTAGCCTTGGGTGGGAGTCTACTGAGGATTACAGAGCTGGCTTGCTCTGACAGAACAATTGGACTCCCACCCTTGGTTCGCGGCTTTCGCTAGGGTGTACACACATTCTTTAAGAATCGTGCGTAAGCCGGTACGTGGCGGATTGCATCCATCAAGGGGATGTTTATGTGGACCTGCTCAAAGAGCTTGACCAGGTCCTCAGGTGCCACGGGCTTGGTGGTCTTCTTTCCCTTGGTCAAGGCATCGGGAAACGGGATCTTGGTTGGTTCTTCTAGAATAGGTCTAGGTCTTGGATCTGGGATAGGGGTAAGACCGTCCTGGATTATTGTCCTAGGCTTGGGATCGCTATCAGGCTTGGAGTAGTTTGGATGAGGTGGGTCTTGGGTTTCCTTACCACTACGGGTTGTTACGAAATTAAGTCCTGCCTGGTTTTGGTTGGGATTGGGTAAGATAGGTTGCTGTTGGTAACCTGCAAAAGAAGTGGAAGCCTCTATCCTGTCGGATGAAGGAACAGAGGGGGCCTAATAAATCATATGGGCTTGGCTCGGGTTTGGGTTCATAACGCGCCGCTGGGTTGGCACGTTATTTGGATTAGGAAGAGGTTGGGAAGGAAGAGTGCCAAGCTGGAGAGAGTTTGCCAACTGGGCCAATTGGTTTCGGACCTCTGTAAGTTTGTCCTTGTGTTGCTTTTGAATAGCTGCATTCGTTCTTTGAATGTCAATCAGAGTCTGAAGGATAAGGGACATTCGATCCTGATTTGGCCCTGAAGGATAAGTAGGGTTGGGCCGAGGCTGAGGCAGCTGGTAAGGACGGGGGAGTTGTGGGCGGGGCTAAAAGGGTGGTCTTTGGGTTTGGGGATTTCCCGCCCACTGAAAGTTGGGATGGTTCCACCATCCAAGGTTATAGGTATTGGAGAACGGGTCGTTCTGGATGGCGTTGAGGTCCTTGCAGGTCTGAGGAACCTCCAGAGAGTCAGAGAAAGAGGGGATGGTATTCCCTAGGCTGGTGTAGAAAGAATCGGAAGGACCTCCGGTCAAGGATTCGAATGATGGATCCATCCTAGGAGAAGATCGATGGAGAACGTTTTGCACAGTTTCCCTTGTGGAAGGAGGCTGTGCAAAGGGGTTATGCGCAGAGGTGGCTCGCTGCAGGAGCTGAGTCAGCTCATCCACCTTCTTTTCAATAATCGAGACCTTGTCCAATCGACCAGCCATTAATTACAAGTCGACTGATGAGGACAGGCTCTGCGTCTCAGGTGCTCCCCTAGTATTTGTCGATGCGCGGGTATTCGTCCTGTCGAATAATCCCATGAAGTCATTGTTGATGGAGTTCTCGCATATGTTTTCGAGAATCTCCCACATGGTATCCTTATGTTAACCCATGATATTTCCTCCGCAGGTTGCATTGACGAAAAGACGGATGTCCTCACGGAGTCCCTGGCAAAAAGATTGGACCTGTTCCCATTTAGGAACTCCGTGATGGGGGCACTTTCTCATAAGATCTTGAAAACGATCCCATGCCTCATTGAGAGGTTCCCCTGTTTGTTGAGTGAAATGAGTAATCTGATGGGGCAAGGCGTTGGTCCGACCTACGGGAAAGAACTTTTTCAAAAACTTGGTTTGAAGTTCTTTCCAAGTGTTGATCGGCCGGGTCTGAGTTTGATACCAATGAGCGGCCTTGTCCATAAGAGAAATGGAGAACATCTTCATGAGAAGAATATCCCGATTTTGCGCATCTGACCCAAAAGTTTAGGCGAGATGTTTTAGCTGCTTGATGTGCTGGAAGGGATCTTCGGAATTAAGCCCTTGGAATTTAGGTATAGCATGAATCATGTTGGGCTTCAATTCGGAATCAGGTCCTCCAGTCGGGATTCTGACTCGAGGCTCGATGGCCACCGCAGTAGGATTATAATGGTCCCGCATCATAGGACGCTGCGGTGGGTGCACAAAATTTTGGAAGAGGTCGTTGAGTCGCTGGAGCTGGTGCTCCAGATTGTTTTCTTCCTCCTCTGGCTGAGCCATGATGGGGGAAGAAGAAGAGCTTGGTTCGGAATCAGATGAGAGAATGATGGGGTAGGGTTGATGTTCAAACACGGGCGTCGAGGCTTGGCCTTGACGAGAGTGAATTCCTAAAGGAGATCTTAAGGGTGGTCTTAAGGATCTCCTACCGTTCATGCACTGTTGGAATAGAGGAGTTTAGAAGGTGCTGGACCCAATCAAGACACCCAAAAATGTGTTGGGTGGCTATAGAGGTGCGGGGCAGATGAACCCCTTGATCAGAAAGATCGTCCACCTGAGAATTACCTGGGCAGCCAGAGAGGGTGAGTCCCGCGAAGACCCCTACACGGTAGAGCATCCCCACGGGTTACAGGGTTTCCCCCACCTGACCTCTCTTGTCACTGCGGTTCCAGGTAGACCAGAATTGGGATCTTGACCTCTTAAGTCTACCTCTTTTACTTTAAGATCAAGGTGCTTAAGGTTTCACTTGAACTCTTAGGTGTTTTTGAGAACAATGTGGCCAAATTTGAAGGTTGGTTGACCCTAGGGTCAACTTCACCTAGTGGTTCCCTTGAGAATTTAGGCCTTGCTTTTTTAGGATTCAAGTGTTTAGAGAGAGCCAATTGTTTAGGATTTTCCTTATTAATTATTTTCAATCAATGGCTTGAGCACACCTCTTTTGGATTTCCTCAATTCTTGATTAAGGGGTGTGTCTCTGAAATCCTAATGTTTGACCTTATGTTGGCTCTACTTGGTCCATTTAACTCCTTGTTTGGGTAATTGGGGGTCAGGCAGGGAGGTGTTAGCCCTTAATTAACTTTAAAATTGTGTGCAGGAATAGTGGTTCTGAGAACATGCAGCCATTACTATGTATGAAAGACAGGTTATACCTATTATTTTTTTGTTTTTCCTCTTTAAATTTTAGGGTTTAATAGGAAGTAACCTGTCCTTGGAGTGGCTGTGGTGCGGCTGCGTCTTTCTTTCTTGTTGTACCTGCACCAAAGAGAGATAGAGTTTATTAGAAACTTATGAATAGAAATTTTATAACTTCTAGAATAGCCGTTGCTACCCGGCAACGGCGCCAAAAACTGGCTCGCCTCTCGTCTGTAGTTCTAATATTTCGTCGTAGTATAGTATAGAGAAGCGGTTACCAGTTTAATACAATTTGTTATTCGGAAATAAAAGTTTTTCCGAGGTCGAACTCAAGGAGCAAACTGTATTATAGAAGTACAATGTTTCTATTACAAAAATGAGAGAGATAGAGAGAGAGAGAGAGAGATAGAGATTTGTCTTGTTGGCTTTTTCTTCTTCTCTTCTTTCTCTCGTCTTTGTCCTCTTCTTTTTCTTCTCTTCAGTTCCTCAGTCTTCTTTCTTCTTCTTCTTCCTCTTCTGTTCTTTTGTTCTTCTTCTTTCTTTTGCTTCCAAGCTTTTCTTCTTTCTCTTCGTGTTCTGCTTCTCTCTTCTTTCTCCTTCAGCCCTTCGTCTTCTTCCTTCTATTCTTTTTCTTTCTTTCTTCTTTGCGGTGCCTGCTCTTCTTTCCTTCTTCTTTTCTTTTTCTTCAGAGCGTCGTCTGATTTTTCAATCAGACGACTTAAGTAGCGTCTACTACAGTGCGTCCTCCTTTCTTCTTTCTTTTGTGTCTTTCTTCTTCTTCTTCTCGCAGTCCTTCTTCTTCTGCTTTGCTTCAAGCAACCACAGCTTTGGCTGCTTCTTCCTTCTGTTCTCTTCTTCTTCTTCTCTGCCTCGGCCTGCACACTCACAGCTTGGTCAGAGGGCAAAACCTAATCCTACCCACCCCCGCGTCTCTCTCTCTCAGATTTCGCTCGTAGGATAGCTCTCCCAGAGCCCCGGGTATTCAGGTACGAGTCGCGCCCGGGTCCAGGCCCACCGGCGTGCGGTGGTGGGCGAGGAGTGCAGGTCGAGTATACGGGTCGGGCCAGGTCCACGGGGGGTGGTCGCGGACGAGGCCGGGTATGCGGGTGAGAGGGACCTCACCCCGTGTAACTGAGGCGATAAGCCTACAGCACTTTTTTCATTTATCCGGGTGCGCGGCCTTCAGAACTACCGAGGTGGGACTAAATGTCCCACCCCAATTTGGCGCCTGCAGCTGACAAAGCTGCAGGCAATTACGGCTGTTGCGAGGCTTTCACCCCAGCTGCAGGCCTGGGCAGCTGCGTGGGGGCGAACCGCGGGTCCTGGAGCGCAAGCCTGGGCGAGAGCGATGCTGCAGCTGCAGGCGAAAGAAGCTCCACCTGCTCGGCAATGGGGGCGGAGGACGGGTGACCTGTTCACAGAAATACAGCCTCTCGGCCTAGTCAGAAGGTGCAGGGAGCTTCGCCAGAGTGCGACGAAGCTCGTGCGGGTGGTGGCGAGGCGTGGGGCGGAGTGTAGGGGCTACCCTAGGTCAGACTGTGGCCGGGGGAATGGGTTTGTTCGAGGGGTCTTTAGGTAGCGAATGGCAGGAAATGAAGGGGTAGAAGCGGTTCTGCGTGAAGAGGCGGAGGTTTTGGGTCGGTCGGCGAGTCGTGTGGAGTGGTGGAATGATGGGGGCGATTCGCCAGAGGTTGGCTGGAGATGGAGAAGGTGAGGGTGATCAGACGCGGTCGAAGGGTAGTTGAACAAATTGAAGTAGGGAAAAGAAAGAGGGGAGGAAGGGAGACAACTGTACCTACTTGGAGGGACGGAAGGGGGACAAAGTAGGGCGGCAGTCGTATCGAATGTCGCCGGAGAAGAAGGTGCCCAGAGAGAGGGGGAGGCAGCGAGGAGAGAGCGGGAGAGCGCGCGCTGGGTATGGCGCGACGCGGGAAGAGCGGGCGAAGGCAGCTCTGCTGCTGGTATTGCGGCAGAGCGACGAGGAGGAGGAGGAACCGCCGGAGCTGGAGGGCTTCTGCCGGAGTGGGAAGAGAGGAAAGCTGTGGGCGATTCTCTGTCAGAACCGAGCTGCTGAGTTCGGTAGACGGGGGTGGCTTTTATAGAGGTGAAATTAGAGAGGCGGGCGGAGGGAGGCGACGTGCCTTCCTCGCTGGAGGACAGCTGGAGATGGAAACCGATTCCTTCCGTTCGTTCGCACGGGAGGTATGGGCAGCCGCAGAGACCATGGAGGTGTCCCTGCGACAGCAGACGTCGTAGGGAACCCTCGGTTGTCTTGACAGAGGGTCTCCCTCACCCTGCGCGGCGCAATGCTCCGCGCAAAGTCGCCGGAGCATGACGCTGCTCAGGGTTTTGGATGGAGGACCCAAATGCAAAGAACGAAGAAGACTTAGGGGCCAAAATGTGATGATTTCACAAGTTGAGGGTCAAAAAGTAATAGATGAGGACTAAAATGTAAAGTTGGTCAAGAAGGTCTCTTCTTAGGCTCAAGTTTTTATACATGACTAACTAGGACCTAAGGATTCTAATGGTGAATTTTATTTCTAGAATTGACCTTGTTTGTCCTATCATTTTACGTAGAAACCCAAATTAAGTCATTAATTGGACATTGTTCTTAATGTTGGTCAAAATGGGTTCCTAAGGTCAAATTAAAGGTTCTAAACCCTAGATATTATTTTTATATGAATTTTAGAGTGTTTATTCTATTTTTTATTTACCTCGAACCTCGTGAATTAAAGTGGGTTTATTTTTGGGGTTACAGGATGTCATTTAATTCCTTTGAGTTGCTGTAGCCCTTATTAGATCAACTCATCCCACTTTTCTTCTTATTAGGTTAGTTTGACCTATGTTTGGACCCTGAGTTACCCTGTTTTCAAATTAAGTTGGTGAAATTGTATTTTTACCCCTTTGTTCCTGTTTTCTTCACAAACTCAGAATTTCTCTGAGTCAAGCCTTTCTATAGTTATGTAGGAGCTTTTTCTTGCAAATCCGAGTTAGATGGTGTTAGCTTAGGGTTTATGACGAGGTTCTCATCACAAGCCATACTAGGTTTCATCATTCTAGTTTCATTCACGTTTAGCCCGTGTTTCCAACATTTAATATCAATTTATATACAAGCAACTCAATTTTAATTTCCAAATAACAGGAGTTACATGTAGCAGTTACTAGCAGCAGTACTCTACATTTCACAGGCAGCTGTTATCCACTTACAGGCAATTATCATTATTCTGTCTACTTATCCAAGACTGCAATTCAGGTATTCAAGTCATTCGTTTCAGTGTCTCTTTTCCTAAGGTTCATGCCACACCTTAGGATCTATCATTCAATCTAGTTTTCAGGTCCTAAGATTCATGCCATACCCTAGGATTTATCATTCAATCTAGTTTTCAGGTCCTAGGATTCATGACATACCGTAGGCTCTATCATTCATTTCAGAGATGTATTAATGTTTGTAAATAACTAAGGGGAGCCACTCTACCCACAAAATCGGGAGTAATGGGGGCGTGATCGGCAGGTCTACGTGCCTCCGCAACCCCAAAGACGAGGTCCCAACACAAGGATCAATCACAAGGAACCACTTAGAACATGATACAAGTATTTTGAATAAGTAGAGGAACTAGTTTTGAGAAGAACGGAATCTTAAATGCTGAAATCGGACCTCGAACGGACCCTAAACGAGTCAAAAATGACAATTTTGACTCAAATCAGACGTCTGGAACACCTTTCAGACGTCTTAAAAAGTGGTTCAGGTCATACTTCACTCTGCGCTGCTCCTTAGACGTCCAGGGATCCTGCTGAATCGTCTAGACCCAGTTCTAGACGTTCGACCACCCCTCAGGACGTTTGGAGATGCCCTCCGCCGTCTGGTGCTATGCCTAGACGTTTGGTCTGCGTGGGAGGGCATGTCCTCGTGCCTTCCCGAAACGAAACCTGCATGCACGACGAAAGCCTCCTCATCACGACACATCTCAACACTTCGGCGAAATGACCTGCATGGCCGTATCTGCAAAACGAGGTAGAGGAGAAATTTCGTACCTCTCTGACATCTGTAGCTCCCTCCAGACATCGCCCGAGTCTTCTGGATGTAGGTCCAGACGTCTAATTCTGGAAAAATTTTCCAGAATCAGAACCTCCTCGTCTTCTTCCCGCTGCGCGCGAGCTCGCCACGCAGCCGCTTGTCCGCTACTCGAGCTGCAGCAGCACCAGGGAAGATCTCCCTCGCACGACGCCCCTCCGCGCGCATGCCGGCCGGGCTTGAGCTGCTCCGGTGGGCTCTCTCTCTTCCTCGCGCGCTCTCCCTCTTCTTCCCTCTCGCTGCACCTCTTCCTCTCCGCACGCACCCGGCAGCAGCTACTGCCCTCGCTCTCTCTCTCTTGTGCTCGCATTGGAAGGAGGAGACGGTGGGGTGGTGAACGAGGGAGAGGGGAGGGGTATTTGAAGGCGTCGGGGGAGAAAAAGCATCTGCAAGTCAGCGGGTTTCAGTCTGCGCACGCACGCGCGTAGACTCGCAATCGTACGCATGCAAAAATTTATTTTCAGACGTCTAGACCAACTTTTCAGACGTCTTAAAAAGTGTTTGATGTCTCGAGTCTTAACAAAAAGTGAGGCACATAGAGAATCCATGCCAACATCAGATACAAAGGAAGCAAACATCAACATATGCTCATTACTGAAATTATCATACATAAAACTTCATGTAATAAATCATGAACAATACAACATCATGACTTAACATAACATTATTGCAGAAGAACCTGACAAAATGAACTTTAACAATTTCAATTCAATTTTATGTACACAAAATCGACTAAAGAATCAACTAAAACAGCACATAAAATAACAACAAATCCCATTACAAGGTACGACATCACAGACATAATCTTCTCATTCAAAGAATTCACAAGAGGGAAGCACATGTGAAAAACAACGAAAATATAAATCTTCAATTTAATATATCTTCTCATTACATTAGATAATATTAAAACCCATCCAAAATATTCACCCAACATCAACACATTTCACATTAATTACGTAAAGTCATCCCATAAACACACAAGATTTCACTAATATAGAAATAACCCAATCATGAATTCCAACTACAAGAGCTCTATCAATACTAGTCAAAGCTCGTGGGGTTGGACGGTAAGGGTCAGGATGAGAATGGTGTCCAAGTAGTTAGTCAACGCCGATGCTGTTGTCGAGGTTGCTATCGACGATGTTGGCCATTTTGTTAGGGGGCTTTGCTAGTTGTTTGGTGAACGTGAGATTGAAAAGAAGAGGGCGGTGGTGCGGATATATATCTAATGTTGGATTTGGTTGGAATTCATACATGCATGCATGGTGTGAGATACATCAGTAGGATGTATATACGATTGGAGAGAGAGAGAGAGAGAGAGAGAGATGTATGTTGGTGTTTAAATACAATGTATGTGAAATTTTATCATTAAAATATAATGTATGGGAAACTTTATCAAAAAAGGAAAATTCAACGAATTGCAAAGAACCCACACACGTCTTCCGGCGCAGACTACGTACCCGTCTGACGCGGCATGAAAGTTACAAGAACTTGATTCTATTGGTGCTAAGGATTACTGTCGGTTCCATGGGGTTATACGATGCTCTTTTGTACGAGAACGTATAATATCAATTTAAGCACTGACGCTGTATGTATGAGTTTTGTAGCTTTGGTGCTGAGAAGGTTAAATTACAATGACTCTATATATACGTGTGTGTTGTAACACTAGTAAATATAAAAAGTTTCATTGCACCAGTGCACATACGTGCTGCAATATTTGTGGTATTAGATTATATATATATATATATATATATACACACACACACCGGTACTATATAAATTAATACCATAGTATTGTTACTGTAGGATTATATATTACAGATGTTAGTATGTATTCAGAGGAGTGTGGGAAGGGGAAGTTTTTTAACTTTCCCCAACGAAAAGAAAAGTCATGACGTTGCTTTAAAAAGATCGTAAAAAATTAAGTTGAATTTGTACAATACTTGGGTAACTTTTATGAAATACTTCATAAAATATGCAATTAGTAAATGGCAACCTGGTGCATGATGCTCCCAATATGTGCTGGTCTAAGGAAGTGTGCTCTAAGGTTTATGGGTAAGTATTTGTCCAGATGTTGCTGCTCTAATATGGGCAAGAATTGGTGCTTTAACAGGCAAGGAAAGGAGATGTAGGTCATCCTCCTAGCAGGAAAAGTACAAATTGTCCACACAATTGACGTTATGTGCTACAATAAACCACACCCAACAAAGGTGCTAATGCATGTGACGAGCACGTGATGCGTTGATTCTCATGCTAAGAGCACTGGGAAGTAACGAGCGTAATATTTGACGAGACTTTTTTCCTCTGGTACCCTTTTTTCCTTGAAAAGAAGGCTTGAGCAATTGCTCGTGCAAACCATTTCTCTTCGTAGATGGCTTCCAAGCGTCACCTTTCAAGCTTTGAAAGACTATGTCACTTCCTAGGACGAAGTCGAGTTGTCAAGTCTTTTCCATTCTGGTCCCTGAAGAATTCTGTGCGTCTCTCAAGTGGTTTCCAATACCCCACTTTTCGGGACAATGAAATCCCCAGATGATGTTCTCTCCAACCACAGGGGAAGGCGGGATCCATTCCTCTTGTACTTTGATCAATAGATTGGTATTGCTCGAAAAGACTTATCAACCGACCAACAAACGTCTCTTCTTCACGCCATACATCTAGAAAGGGAAAGACCGTACATCTCGTGGATGTTGATTTTAGTCCTAGAGTAGCATATGGGTTCCTTCGCTTCGAGAGAGATGGAAGTCGATAATGGGACAAAGTCAACAATATTGAAAAACATATTTGTTATTCACAAATATAAAAAAAAGCATCAATTTTTATTTTGTTTCTTTCTCTCAAAATGAAGAAAGAAACATTGAAAATTACCTATTGAGTTGGTCCAACCAGCAAAGGCGTGCGAGTGGAGAGCATCAAAACGATCGCCGACTGATCGTGGCACAATGGAATCACATAGTGAGGTACGGAGTGAAACAAAACAAAACAAGACTTATCTACTCTACACCCTAACTAGTTGCAAAAATGGGGGAGTTCGCTCACCCGACATGCAAGCTTACCCTTACCACTTGCAAACTCGCATTATAAATTTCATGGACTTCCCCTTGATTTTGAGTGAAGGATTCAAACCTTCCTCCTTTTTCAACATGTTTAGAAGACACAGAGACCAAAACACATCTAACAGGAGAGAGGATAAGATAATGCACTTGATTGCTTGAAAGAGTCACTTCTTGTTCACTACTAACCTAACCTGATTGATACTTATTTTCATCCAGATCCCTCCCTGAAGAAGAAAGGAATGATTGAAAACCTAGGATCACTAATAATACAGGTTTTCTTGCGAGATTACTGTTCTAGCCGCCCGTTAGTTGACGAAGCCAATGACCTAGGTCAGTTGCAGCAACAGAACCAGGGTCTCCTACAGATACAATAAATCCGTGTTAGGCCGCATCCAGCCATGTTAGGGTAAGCATTATTAACGGAAGATAAAACTTATAGGCAGGTCATAACAGATGCACTCTGGGGGCATCAGCTTTAACCGTATACCCCGTGGACTATTTCGTATAGACAGCCTACTTGAACAAGAATCAACCTTCCACCCACCAAATCTTAATCCAAATCTTACCCTTGAGACCTCCCCATAAAGAAGGAAGTTGACCAATTGATATCGTATGGAGATGTTGCGTTGAGTTGTTTCTTTTCCTAAACACACTACAGCTGAAATCACTCTGCAGCTATACCTGTATCATTGATACACAAAACGTACTACGGAACACACTGACGGATATGACAATTTCTAAGAAGGTTGGCAGTGTATGCTGGGTTACCAACATGCCCTTGCTAATATCAGACCAAATCTCAAGCCAGAATCTTTAATTTGTGCAGAAGGCGATATTGGCATACAGGCAGAGCAAGAACAAATGAACGATTGGCACCCTCAACATCCTCCGTAAGTCTATAATTAACACAACAGCACAACCTTATTGCATCAAACTGAATAGAATCTCGCGGAACATGCAGCACTCAAATGATGGATCATTGTGCATCTTGAGGGAAAAATAAAACTCAACCAATGCAAATAAAAAGAAAGACAGGGACCGATCAGATCAACTACCATGCAAATAGGATAAATAGAACAAGAACAGACATTCCACATCCAACAAAGCTCATGTTACCATATATCTACCAGTAAAAACCCATACCTACAAACATAAACTCGGATATACCCTTTTACAGCGAAACCAGCTGGGAAACATCTCAGCTTGACTTAGAGCCTAGATACCACAACCACTAACCCAGATTGCTTGCTCCCCAATATGCACGATGATCTGCCAATAGGAATCTGCCAGTATGCCAATTCCAGCTCCTTTCTGTAAGTGCCAGGCATAATGTTATTGCAGATTACAGAGCAAGAAGAGAAAATATTCCATTATGATACAAAAATACACTTTTAATATCCTAACATCCACATAATGAAATCAGTTGATATGAATGATTTCAAATGGAAAAATGCCATGGGCCCTGTATTGCAATACTGACATGATCTAAGAGAAAAGGCAAAGAGGGGTAGTCGATTGGGATGGCAAGTTATCTCCTTCGATGCAATCCTGGCGAGGATTTGCTCTTCCCCTCTAAGTCTAACCTTGTTGGATTGGATGTTCCCTTCTGCTTTCTAAGTAATTCATCAGCATGCTTGCGCCAGAGACTCTCTCTATCCCTGCTTGGAAGCTTTGTGTACCGGGCATCAGCCTTCAGTAAAGGTTTTGCTTCTGACCAAGATGTGAGGATGCTCTTCCCGCTATCATTAACTTTACTAGAAGCTTCAACAGTGATGACGTCATTTAACAATGCTCTGAAGTCATTCATGCAACGCTGAAATAAATAAACTCCAAAAATTAACAATCCACAAGTACCATCAAACCTAAACTTTCAGAAACATCAAAACGAAACATAATCAACAGATTCAGTCTTTGGTTAAGAGTGACACACGACTTGACAATTGTAGGTATTTCACTACTAAAGGAGAAAAGCAAGGATCGACACCTCAAGTTCCATTGCCTGTAATTCGCTTCTGTGTTGGCATTTCTTTACAAAAGTAAAATAAATTTCTCCTCCAAAAAATAAATAAATAAATAAATCTCAACGCTAATATCTCAAATTTGCTTCTTCTAACTGAAAAGAAGATTCCTGAAAGAGTTTTCCAGATCATGTATACCCAAATGATTAGCAAACACTTGCACAAGAGTTTGACTAACAATGTAGATCCAGTTGTCTACAATGCCCTTAAAAAGGGATAGCTGGATGATCAGATAGTACAAAGACCATCCCATCATCTTGCTTTGCCACATTCTCTCCCAAGATGCAAAAGTTATCACAGTGGCAAATGCTGCGCAACCACACCCATTCACAGCTGCATGCATTACAGCATCCACAGCAAGGAGGACCTATCAAAGATGGACACAATCGTCTCAAAAAGACCGTTGTACTTCCACCACACCATCTTCCTCCTCCAAAAAGACAAAAGAAAGAAAAACTGTTAACGAAGTGTATGTGGGCATCAAAAGCAGATCATGTGGAATCCCTATCATTTATCTTTACCCACCCTAAAGTACATAGTAATGACAGGTTATTGACTTATTTCCATCTTGTGACCAGGATGTACATAATTAAAAAGTTTCGTTACATCATTAGTGACTCAAGGAATGATCTAGTTACTGCTTTCCTTTTTGCACAGCAGTTATGATCCGAAGAATGCCATGGTCTGAAGATATGAAATATTGAATATTGAACCTTAAGGGAAAGAGAAAGAAACCACTGAGCAAGAATTAGCTTAATTGGATCTACATTTAAGCATAATCAAGGATAAACCTCAATAGATTCAAAGAAATGAGGTGAGGAAAAGCTTGGTTTTGTTTTTGCATTAGTTGGAGATCTGAAGAGTCGAAAATACCCATGTCATAACCTCTCAACAGCATTTCAAATGCCGACAACTGCCATGTCGTCGATAGGGGGGGTTTTTGGAAGGAGGGTATATGGACACATAATGTGTCGATTTACAGGTGTGCTGACGAAATATCGTCATGTATCGATCATATCGACCCATATCAAGGGTCTTCTTTGCAATTTCCACACTGTTTGGGTCCTACTCTTAGACACCTTGAAGTTTCCCATTGAAAATTGATTTTTTTTTTTTGGCACCAGCCTCAAAAGATTTTGTTAAATCTTCAACTCATGTCTTGGTTGATGTCAACTACTCTAATGAGTAATGACTAATTAGGGGAACTAAGCATCATGCTCTTCCCCTCCCCTCTGCCCAATTTTAATTTTACCTTCTCCTCAAGAAAAGGGTTTTCCACTAGCGTAAAGTGACTACAACTGCTTGGAATCATCTCCCACTCTTTTGCTTGCCTAAAATCCTTTCTGCACCACAGCTTTTTCCCCTCCTCCTCACTACAAGGGTTTTCAGCTAATGTGAGGCAACTATTGCTACTTCTGCTTACTGATTACTCTTGCCTAAAAGTCTCTTCACCATTTTTTTTTCCTAAAACAAGTTAGGTTTTCCACTAATGAGAGGCAACTGCTTGCCTACTTGATGGATTGCCTACCTACTTACCTATTCTAGCCCAAGGATTACGTCTGAAGAGGGGAGTCCTAGTTTTGTTCTACTCTTGCAAGTTAGGCATTGTACAATTCAACTTGAGGGGGAGTATTAGAGGTATTTTAAGATTACATGAATTAGGAAAAAATTGACTTAGTTTATCTCTTTCTATTTTTAGACACTTTATTTGATTAGGATTTAATTTGTTATGAATTTATTTTTTAAGTAGGATTAGAATTAGGATTTCTTTGTAATCCCTTATCTCTATATAAAGAGGAGTTAATCTTCTTGTTCAAAAAAGAGAGTTGTCTTATTGCAAAGAACCCTAAGGACTCTTATATAGAGAAACTGACTCATCCTTACAAGATAACATAAATCAAGAAAATAACAAATAAGAGAAATACGAGACAACTAACAACTCTCAACACTTTCCCTCAAGAGGGAAAATAGATATCAAACATGCTCAGCTTGGAACAAAGATACTCTAATCTCTTCTTGACTAAGGCCTTAGTAAAGACATCGATAATCTGGTCCTTGCTGGAGATGTATAGTATGTAGATCCTTCCAGTCAATACTGCATCTCGAACAAAGTGACAATCTCCCTCTATATGCTTTGCCCTCTCATGGAATGCTTGGTTGTTGGCAAGAAAGGTGACTACCTTGTTATCACAATACATAGGTATAAGGCCAAAGACCTCTACACCAAAATCACAAAGGATGGATCTAATTTAGTAGAGCTCACAAGGGGTGTGCGCCATAGCTCTATACTCTAAGTCCACACTGGATTTGGAGACGACATTCTATTTCTTGCTTCTCTATGTGACTAAGTTGCCACCAACATTGGTGCAACATCCTGTTGTGGATCTTGTATCCTCATGGGTACCGGCATAATCCACATCTGAGTATCCACACACATCAAGATGGCCATGCCTTTGGAAAAATAATCCTTTTCCAAGGGAGCTCTTCGAATATCTCAATACCTGATAGACTCCTACCCAGTGTATCTCCCTAGGCTCTTGCATAAACTGACTCAGCCTTTCCACAATATATAATATATTTGGCCTCGTCACTGTGAGATATAGAAGCTTGCCAACCATAACTCTATATCTAGTAACATCCTCTAAGATCAGGCTATCAGTGTTTGCAAAATGAGCAGCCGAATCTAGTGGTATAGCATCCCTACCTCTGGAAGCATCCCAGCACAAACTTCCACTGTGAAAGAACCATTCCTCCTTCAATGTGGTGTATCTCAATGCCCAGGAAGTAGCTAATCAGGCCAAGATCCTTAGTTACAAACTGCGCATGTCCGAAGACCTTGGTCTCCTCAAGACCTTTCATGTCATTCAGAATATCATCAACATATACAATCAGAATAATAGAGCCTACCTGTGAGTACCTGATAAACACAAAGTGTTAAAATGTAGACCAAACGAACTCAAAATTCAGAACAACAATACTGAACATGTTAAACCATGGCCTGGGGCTTTGTTTCAACCCATATGTCGCCTTTTGCAACTTGCAAACCTTGTGGCACCCCTCTGGTTGACAAAACCAAACGGCTTCTACATATATACCTCCTCATTAAGATCTCCATATAAGAATGCATTTTTAATGTCAAGTTAATGTATAGGCCACCCCTGATTTGCTACTATTGACAATAGAATACTATCAGAATTCAATCTCGCAATAGATGAAAATGTATCAAAATAATCTACACCAAATGTCTGAGTGTAGACTTTGGCAAACAATCTCACTTTATAGCACTAAACAAAGCCATTTAGGAGATATTTAATAGTAAAGACCCATTTGCACTCCACAACAGTTGCACCGGGGGGTCGATCCACAAGCTCCCATGTGCCTCCGAACTGAACTAAAGAGCAACTACCTCTTCCTTCATCACTCGAGTCTAGTTAGGATCCTAAAAAGCCTCTGTATAATTCTATGGTACCCAACTGGAAGGGAAAATAACTATCCTACTGCAAGTAACCAATCAATAGACATGTAATATGACAAAGAATAGCGAGCACATGACCGTAGAACCTTTCACTGTGCAATAGAAAGGTCTAGGTCAGCACCCTTAATAGTATGAGGTACTTGATCTCCAGATGAATCAGTAGAATCATTAGAAGATTGAGCAAATCAGTAGGTATAAGGATGGTGGAAAGGGGCTCGTTCAGTTGTGGAGGAGGTTCTCTATGGTGGAAAGTCCTCAAATAGTAAGTAAATGGCTCAGTAAGCGATGTAGATTGCATAGGAAGTGAGATATCCTACAGCATTGATTGAGGCGATGAACTACCTTTCTGAAAGTAAAAGGGAAGCTCCTTAAAGAAAGTAACATTAGCACAAACATAAAATCTGTGAGCTACTGGATCATAACAACGATGTCCCTTTTGAGTATGCGAGTATCCCAGAAAAACACTTCATAGACCGAGGAGAATTTATCCACCTTATACTCACAGACTAAGGAGATAATTTATCCACTTTGAACAAATGAATAAGAAAAACATCTCGACCAAGAAACAAAACTGAATAAGGCATCTTACCCCCCAATAAAAAATAAGACACCCTATTTACGAGAAATATAGTGGTAAGAACTACATCAACCCAAAACTGGGATGGCACGTACATCTAGAACATTATTGTACAAGCCATATCTAACAAGTGTCAAGTTGCATCCAACAACCTCATTTTGTTGTGAGGTGTAAACACAAAAAGTCATGAATAACCCCCATGGAGGTGAAAAATTAAGTCAACTTAGCATTAACAAACTCTAGCCCATTATCACTGTGGAAAACCTTTATGAAGATGGAAAATTGAGTTTTTATTTCATCAAAAAAATTTTGAATAAGTACAAGAGTTTCTAATTTTTCCCAATGAAAATATGAAAACCCCTAATATTGTGAACCCTACATGAGCCCCATAAATCAGCATACACAAGATCAAAGAGACCCAGATTTCCTATTTTGACTGGAAAACGATGAACAATGATGCTTGCCAAGTTGACAAGCATCACAAGAAAAGGAATCTGGAAGCTAATGGCGTAGGACGAGGATACTCAGGTGACCCAAGTGAAGATGTCACTGTAAGACAGTAGTGGCAAAAGCGACAATAGAGGTAGAAGATGTAGGTGGCAGGTTGAGATAGCAGAGACCGCCAATCAGCCTCATTGTCTGCAAATCCTATAAGAAGAAAATTGATCTTAAAACACTACTCCACATCCTAAGTCCTTGGTAATCTAACTAATAGAAATCAAGTTTAATGCAAATTTCAAGGTAAGCATGACATCAAACAAAGCAAGGGAGCTGATACATCCCCAAGATCAATGACAGGAGATAAATGACCATTTACCACCCTAACATGGAAGGATGTGGAAAAAGAATGAAGAGATGGAAAAAAGAGTAGAATCTCCTATTATATGAGAAGAAACACTTGAATCCGCTATCCTTGCTAAAGCATGAGATCTGACAGACAGCGGCGTAGTGGTACCTATAGGATGTGCAACAGTGCAACTGATGCCTCGGCTATAGTGGTGGTCATCAATCTATCATACTTTGCCCGAGAAATAGTAATCCAATTCTCAACATCCTGATAATAAGCATTATCCTCCTGAGACAACTTGATTAGCATGAGGACCCTAACCCTGAGGGTACCCATGCTTAATCCAGCACGGCCTCATCCACCTCTGGGAGTACCTCGACCACAGGCACCCCGGCCACCAAAGGTGGGTGCACCACGACCATGACCAAGAGATGCCATGGCAGATGAGTCTAAACTGTGAACTCTGAGATCTCCAATCTAAAAAGCCATGCATAAATCTGAGTCGGAGTAAGAATCTCCTTAGAAGTCATCAACTGGTCCTTGACTACTTTGTACTTAAGACCTAGAAACTGCACAACTTTGATGGCCTCTCTCTGGTTGGCCATGACAACATCAAAAGTTAGTGCTTATTCAACAAATTCTTAAGTGTCCCATAACACTCAACCAAGGGCATAGTCTCCTTAAATGTGTGGATATCCTCAATCACACAATACAATCTGGTGACATTGCTCTTTTGGGAATGGATATCATGTAGCACATCCCACATCCTCTTAGCAGAGAAATAAGACATGAGGTACTTGGCAATATCTTCCCTCATGCTAGTTAGCATGCAAGTC
The DNA here is from genome assembly GCA_037157565.1 of Thalassia testudinum. Taxonomy (NCBI): domain Eukaryota; kingdom Viridiplantae; phylum Streptophyta; class Magnoliopsida; order Alismatales; family Hydrocharitaceae; genus Thalassia; species Thalassia testudinum. The sequence continues at coordinate 13,567,672 of JAZHRO010000037.1, read as the reverse complement.
ACAACACAGTTATTATCTGCCTCCCAATCTTCAGTCTTCATTAAGGATGTAGGTTATCGTTCATAAGAATATATTTCTTTCTGTGGGATCCCACAAATTGTGCAAATGAAGTAGATCAGAACAAAAAATTTGAACCACCTAGTTTGATGGTAGTGCCCTGCATGTGAGGCGAAGCACTCGTGGTGGATATATTTCCCACAAAGTCGCTAAGAACATCCTTGTTGTTGACCATGACACATGATTCATGTAGATCAAAGATATGCCCTCAATAGATGACGATCATTGCATAGAGACTGCAACAAGAGCCCACATGCAAATTTGAAATTGCTAAGTTCAGATCATGCATATAGGTGGACGAGATTGTGGTCCTCTCCTTTCGAATATGTAAACACTGCCACGACACAAGAAAGCCCTAGTGGTGGTACAAGGGGATCCTAGAGAAGAGAAGGCGACACCAACAATGCTGGCAATCTGCCTTGCGGTGCTGGTGGCATTGTTATTAAGGTCGACGATGCTGTTGGCGCTAATGTTACAGGTTGAAGGAGATCCGACAATGGTGGCAATCTTGATGCAGAAGAAGGGAGTATGATGAAGGGTAAGAGGGGCCAAGGTTTCGATGGGATACTGATCGCCAGCCTAGGACCGCCTCTCTGATACCATATTAGGAAAAGAGAGTTGTCTTATTCCAAAAAACCCTAGGGACTCTTATATAGAGAGACCCATTGGATAAATTACAAAGTCATCCTTACAAAATAACATAAAGCAAGAAAATAACAAATAAGAGAAATGTGAGAACTAATAACTCTTGGCACTTCTCTTGTTTTCAATTCACTGAAATCAATTCCTAAAATCTTCCACAATCTACATTGAACTTGAACATGGTAGACTACATGTTGCATACTCTATTATAAAAATTGACCAAGTCAGCCAAGTAGTAGGCTGACTACTCCCAGTTAAACCCCTAACCAACTAAACAACCCATACTTGGGCACATAGTCGACAAGCCTGACCACGTAGCCAAGTAATCGATCTACCCTGCTGACCATGCACTCAATTTCTCCATAGAGAGCTTATTGCCAGCGGCGATGCCAATCCTTCGATTGACTGCACCCGCTGCTGCTGTTGTTGCTACTCAATCGCCTAACAATCCCAACCCTACTGCTACCATTACTACTACTCAAATCGCCTGACCCTGCTGCTGCTCTGATCACCGCTCCAACCGCACTAGCGCTCCTGCTGCTAGTGCTCTCTTGCTCGACTGCTTCAACACTTCGAACCTATGCTTTTATTTTATTAGGCTTATGATTTGTAGCTTATTTTCATAATCTTGAACTTAAAAATTATTACTTTGATGCCATGAAGTATTTAACTTGTTGATATATATATTTAATTATTTAACAAATACATAACCAAGTACTCCCCCACATATCGTATATTAGTCAGTGACCTAACCGACTAAATACCGACTACCGACTTCTACAACACTGGTTGCATATGAATTTTTGGATAAAATATTCTTATTTTATATAAACCTTTTTAAGCTTGTGATTCTCGTGAAATTTTAATCATTTTGACTTATTTCATCATTTTTGTCGATATGCCCTCGATATGACAAATTTTCGAGGCATTGATAGCCCAACGTCGAAACACAGACGTTTCCATGGCATGCTCTCAGCGTGCCTCCAATATGCGCACTTGGACAATTATCAAAATGACATCAATATCAACACTTAGAACCTTCTCTCTCAAAACAACATCACTAATGCCTCCAAGTTTGAAGCCATTTTTCACATACAATAATCCTTTTTTATAAAAAGAAACAATGATCCAATATTCCAATATTCTATATACCAAACCGCATCCTAAAGGCTTGGCCCATCTCTAAATTTGCAACCACCACCAACTCCTAAACTCGGACAACTAATATATCCAAAAGCCTCAGAACCACAGACCCTCATGTTATAAATAAAAAACCAAAGTTCTAAAGCCAATACATAAAACTTGAATTTGAAGGGTAAAATGTGAAACATTTTGAAGAAATTGATGAATAAATCAGTTGGAGACCCAATGAAAAACTACAGAAGCATCTAGTTCAAACCAAGCCGTTGTGCAGACAAAACGTTTGGCTTGTCCTACAAGTAATCAGGTCCCGCTGCTGATGGATTGCCATTAGCATGAAGAAAATACTTCTTTGTGTATGTGCCAATTAGGTTATTTACAGGTATCTTAAGATGCAACATAATAATAAATGTGTCAATTAGGATATACTGCAGGTACCTTGAGATGAAGTAGAATAATCAGTGTACAATAATCTTCGAATGTTGTAATGATATTCAAGATTGAGAAAAGCACAAGACAAAGTCCAAGATCAACCAAATTGCACACATATCCCATGGATCAACACCACCATTCATCATTTTTGTTCTTTTAAAGTACCACCACATTTTTTCTGCCACAAATATTATCAACGAGCAAGTCCCAACAACTACGCCCCTACAAACACTGCTGCAACCCTCGCAAGATCAACCTCAACCACATGCGTCTCCTCCATGATCGCAGACCCCAATCTCACCAACCATGGCCAGTGATTCCACACGCCACCATTGACACAACCTGAATTTCTAAATATAAAATATCATTGTGGAAATCTCATCAAATATGTCTAAATTGAGGAGCAACAATTCAACCTTAAAACCAAACCAATATTTTTTTTGAAAACCAAATCAATATCCATTCCAACATCCAATTGTTTTTGAATTAGACTGCAAAATAACTTGACTAGGCTGAGATTTATTTTAAAAAATAGCTCTGCAGATAAGATAATAAGGAAAATCCAAAATCTGAATGTCTGTAGATGCCCTCCATCAACACCAAGATTTTTTATTAATAGCACAAAAGAATCTTCTAATTAGGTATCTTTGAAACTTGGTAATGTGGGTGTTTACTAGCACTTTTTCAGAGAGAAGAGTTCCGATTTTTCGCAAAACAATACCAAGGGCTGAAGCTACTTGCAGAAAAACAGTTTCCCCTAATTGATGGCCATGTACTAATGTTACTGTCCCAGAAATCAGAGAGATACATCCGTTAGAGATGGACAATGGAAGGAGTTGGCAACCCTACAGCAGTTGAGGCAAGACAGTGGTTGGCAGCATGGGCTGATCATGGAACTGCATCAAAAATCCAAGGAGCAGCGGCAGCTCTGGTGATGGTGATAAAAAAGAAGACAGTGGTGGTGCTACAGATGCTGGTGGTGAAAGAGAGACAGGCAAGCATACAAGAAGTGAAGGTCCTGAAGGAGAAGAAAGGCGATGGAAAAAAGACGATTTGAAAGAGAGCAAGAGGAGATGAGGGATGCCGGAGAAAATGGTGTGGGAGAAGATGGGACTTGTGAAAGGGTGGGGGTCGGGAGAGCTGAAGGTTCTGTTTTATTTTGTTTTTCTCCTTTTTTTTTGAAACATTTTTGTACTTCTAAAAAAAAAATCCAAAAGGCTCCTTTCATTAGAATTTTCACCCCTAATATTGAGGGGCTGACACAAAGCACAAAAAAAAGGAATGAATCAAATCCATAGTTCTATTTCAATTACAAAAAACCAACTTTCCTAATTTATAGATTCTTTCTTGAACAGCTAGTTTATAGAATTTCTAAACTCTATGAAATAAAAATAATACTAAAATTGCTTCAAGCCCTTGAATAAGATAAACAATTCAATTGCAAATAAGCCCTCAAAATTTGCATAGCTCATAAAATTTCATCAATGTTCTGAATGCCCACAGCATGCTGGCAAAATAGCCTTTTTCTGATGTGACGCCATATTGAAACACATGTAATGTCAAAATGCATAAGAATCAGCAATACTTTGCCAAATTTAGATAATATGTTGACAATTTCAGCAAAATAGGTGACATTATGTACAATTCTTAAACCAATGTCATGTTTTAAGGTCAACATGAGGTCCATCCAGTAATGTTATTGCATGTTTGTTGGGGCGATGGAAACTCTTACAAGGGTTTTCTATCCCTTTTTATTAGAACAGGTATTTTCACTTCTTCAAGGTTATTATTTCTTAAGCTAGATTTAAGCTGAAATCTCTAGACTGATTGATCCTATTACAGATTTTAAGGATCAAATTTATAGATCCAAGAGTTAATTGTAGGTTAATTAGTTCTATGATTATTTCATTTATTTGTTTTATAGAATTAAATTGTTAAATCTTAGGGATTTAATGCTTAAACATTTTTTTGAATAGGATTAGTGTTTAATTTTTTATTAAGTATTGGTAGAACAATTATGTGAATTAAATATAATTATAATTATTACAATAAAATACCAAGATTCCCTCGGCATACCTCCAGCTTGCCTCCAAAATGCCTATTCTTAGAGGTGCCAAATCATCGAAATTCAACATTGAAATTCTAGAAATTCCTTGACATGCCTCCGAAATAGATATTTGCATAATCATCTAATCGATGTCGAAATTGACATTTAAAACCACAAATTTCATTATGGCCTACATCAAACAATATGCATTTGCAGAAACATGGAGCAAAATGCCTCAACCTTCACCAGCCATTTCACTGAAGAATTTGCCAACATAGGAGTTGCCAACAACCACAAGCCACCCTGCCACTCACCCACCACACCTGCATGCTCAAACCCTTTCTCCCCAGTGCCGCTGGATGCTGCCATTGCCACCAAACACCCTCCAGCACCAGTGCCTCATCATGCTCCTATAGTGAAGGGTTTCCATGCACATCATCAGCCACCACCAGAGCTGCCACCTGTTGATTTGAGCATCCCATCACTGCTTGCCCACTCAGAGAACCTACCACAAGCTTTGTTATCAACAAAGAAGAGGCACCATTCCACGTCATCCTTAGAGAAAAGTTCCTATAGTGAAAGAAATTGCAACTGGAACCAATGCCCAGAAATCATGAAAACCCTCTAGAAGAATCCAAGATTTTGCAGGAGCCTCCGAATTTTGAACCTAAGCTCATACTTCTACAAACAAAATATCAATTTGACAGTAGTCAGCTTTTCCGAACAGGGCTTGGACACGGTTTTGTTATTAGTTTACTCGGTTATATATTTCATTTTCAGAAATAAATTAAAAATCAATTAGATTTTACTTGGTTATCTGAAATATCTAATTTTTCTCAAAAAAAACCACTCTTAAGGCATGTAAGAGAGATTAGTTTGAATTAAATTGAAGTTTGAATCATTGTGGTGTTATCTCTTATCACTTGGTTCTGCTTCTCACCTCCAAGTGTATTTCTGCACCTTCCCCTGCAAACATCCCAAGCAACAAGCTTCTCTCTCCACAACTCTCCATCCAATTTTGCGACCCCTAAATGCTTCCAGCCGCATTATCTTTTCAACCTGAATCCGAAGTGGTGGTAAACTAACAAGAACTTTCACCTGTCCACAAAATGTGACAGGCATGGAGAGGACATCCCAGATGCTCTGACGAGAAATCAGTCCAGAATCTGAATGCAACTCTATCATAATATTCCTCTAATGGCTGTTGTTCTCATCCTTTTCCTTGGTTAATTATACCCTTTTCTCCCTCTTTAAGCTGCAAATGGATGCTAAATTCACGAATACCAGAAAAGTTTTTCGAGAGAATTTAGGCCATATAAAGTTGTAATTAAAAAAGTTCTATCACAAATGTGATAAAAAACTAGGTGAAAATCAAGCAAAATATTTTCTTATGTATATCACATATCACGGCAACCATCAGAATTGGAAGCTCACCTCTAATAATATCTTCACATGCTCTCTGAATAACTTTTCCATGTCAGCTAGCTCAAGACCAGAATTCGTAAACCGTCCTTGGGGATCTTTCTCCAATTTAGGCTTGGATTCAGTCCACGACGCCTAAAAAAAGGATAAAATGGTGATTAATAATGTATAATCATGCTATCCAAAATTCAAAAAAGAAGCTTATTGCTTTCAAAGAAATTTTAGATTTGCAATTAAACTTAAAATTCAGTCTACTTGATTTATACAAGTGGGATAATTGTGCTACCCCATAGACCACTATGCTTTCGCTAGGAAAAGAGTCATGATCACAAAATTCAACCAGAATGACCGGCAGAGCTTCTTATAAGTGGGTGTCACAGGATCTCTACCTAATTACATCAAATTTGGAGCTTAGAAGCTACAGTAAAATTAGAAAGACAAATGGATGAGTAAGAGATGAAGGTTGTCCTTTTCAATAAAAAAAAGAGTGGAAACTTCCCCCACTTAGCTAACCACTTCAAGAGCAGATCTTTAACCTACAATGCAGGCCACTGTAGATGAAACAACATCAACCATAACAACCTAGGTATTGCTGCATTTTCTTTATGTTCAAAAACAGAAAGTACTCTTGCAACTATTTTTTAAAATCTTAAAAAACATTTCTAATAATAAATAACGATCAATTTTACTAATAATTCTTTGATACTTATCAGTACGCCAAAAGGCAGTAGAAAACCATTAAAATGGTTTGGCAATTTTGTCATGTTACAAAAAGTTCAGCAATAGAAGCCACATTTAATGTGGCAGTTGGAAGGAATAAAGAAAATAATTTTAATTTATTATTTGTTTAATGGTCAAGAAAAGATCCATGATTGAGACCAAGCAGAAAGCATTGCATAAGGTCAACATTATTCGATTCCACAATGAAATCAACTTCACAACTTCTAAGCAGGTCAAGGAGAGGAAATATACCTCCCCACAATCAGGAAGGCAAGATTACTTCCACTGCCCACAAAACCAAAAGAGATGGTGTTGTTCCATGCTACCATGACATCTTTAGGTGGAATTCAAGCAAGTGGAGCCTTTCAAGCCAGCTAATGTTTTGTACAGGGGCATTCCATCTTTCAATACATTGCAAGTCCCATCATATGCCATAACAAAGCTATTGCTGCTGCCATGTCAGATACCCAGTGTTATTGTAGTCCTAGGTCAGAAAGAACCAGATATATGTACCATGTGCCACCTACTGATGTACTCTATAGCTTTTCTTCCAACTCCAGCTTCAATATGTTCATCTAAGCCACTCATCTCTTCACTTGGTTGGTCTATTCACACTATCAAGCCAAAGAGGTCACACAGTCAAGAAACCACTATTTTACATACGCCATGCACCAGCACTCAGTAGCAATGGCCTTTTTTTTTTTCTCAGAATTTCCTAGAGAAAGTATTGAAGTTGTAAAGACACATGAATCCCAAATTTCCTTGACTATAGATAAACCTGCTAGACACGTTACAGATGATGTTCTAAAACAATAAGCATAGCACCAATTAGACTGCAATGTAAAAAGACTTAAATGCTCCATTCACGATAAGAATAATTTACTTGGAGCCAAAACGAAAGGCGTGGACCTCAAATGCACAAAGTAGTCAACGAGGGTGAGGGTCTGGGAAAGGGTTGGACCACTTTGGGTCTATTGTATGCAGCTGTACCCCTTTTTTTCATAGGAGGCCATTTCCACACCTTGAAACCTGTGACATCTAGGTCACACCACAACAACTTTACCATTGCAATCAAGGTTCCCCTTCAAGTCATATGAGCGAAATGCTGACAAAAATATTATAGGTGACAGAAGTAACCAATGTGAGCTGGTTCAAGTTTATGTGGTTCTAGTGTTCCTATAGATAGAAAATCAAGAAAAGCACTCATCTCAATTAATTATCACAGTTCTATTCTTTTTTTCGTAAAAGTTATCCCAGTTCTGTTCTCAAACAACTTCCAAGACAAACATAGGATTTTCATGCATCAATTATCCTCCCTTCTTTTTATTGCCAACACTAAGCAAATAATGCTTCCTTCGCCTTTATGCACTGGAGAGGAGGCTTCCTAAGCATGCAACGAAAGTCAAAAGCAACCGTAGCAAGAAGCATGCAACGGCACTCTCAAGAGATTTCCAGTGCATTTAACTCCTAATAAAAAACTAACCTGACATCAGATATATAATGAATAAACTACAATTCCCACCTCCCTAATTACAAAACACCAGCATACATGTCATCCAATCCTGAACAACAACAATATTGATGATTTGATAAGTAGTGGTTGTCTGTTCAGCTCAACCACCTTGCACGTTCACAAGGAGGTGGGAATGCGGTACGGCAGTGGACAAAAGTTGGTGTACCAGTAGGCCTTTGGAGCCTTCAACTTTTAAAGAAGTGGTAAAGCAGGTAGTTAGCAAGCTGAATGCAGAAGGATCCCCAGGCATTAATGGCTTTCCATTTGTCTGGCTTCTAGTGGAAAATGATCCGATGCCTGTGATCAAGGAGTTTACTGAGGATAACAGTGAGATTAACAAGCTAAAATAGATCCTTCTTGATCCCCTTGGCTAAGAAGCAAGTGGTTGTACAGGTGAAGTTTAGACTTGCTGATTCATCGAACTCAATCTAATTGGTTGTTGCAAAAGTGTTAGAAAATAGGATCAGGACAGTTATGCTAGCCTCATCACTCAGACCCAATTAGCTTCTTCAAAATGTAAACCAGTCAGCTTTTATGCTGTGATGATCCATTCTTCATGGTCATGTTATGGATTTTGAGATCCTTTCATCTTGGCATAGAGTAGGATGCCAAGGCTTTCCAGATGGGTTAACATTTCCCCCAAAAAATCTACAATTTCGTGGCCCAGTTCTTTCTTGGGTTATCGCTGCTTAAGAGGGGCTTCCAGAGAACAAAATAGTAGATATGAAGTGGTTTGTTGCAACTACCACTTCTTCTGTGCCAGTGAATAGGAATCTGGCAGAAGGATGGGCTGAGCCAGAGATCAGTGCTCAAGAAGGCTACCTGTCACACCTTTCCTCCTTGTTTTGGTGAACAGATGTTCTATCATAATGCATGTTCTCACCTTGAACTACGAAATTCCTTTCAGGTTTTGGTTCGGATACACAGAATGGCAGGGTAGGTCCTATCCTTCAATGCATCACTGACACTGTTTTCCATGGGGAGAAAAAGTAATAATATAGTGGCTTCTGGAAATTTCAGGTGTGCCACGAGTTTGTCAATTAATATCACAAGGTTGGGTTTTGCCCTTTTGGATGGAGTGGTAGAAGGGGAGTGTGCATGGCTATTGCAGGCGGGGAAGGGATTGTTGTCTATTTCCTATCTTACCCTCCATCTGACAAACAAAAGGTGCTTAGAAGGACAGGCTCCAAGGTTCTCTCGAGGGATGGACATCTTGTTCTCCTGAAATCAATCATCTCTGCATTGCTAGATTACAAATGCACTCTCAGTTTACCAAATTCCAATCAAGATAAAGAAAAAGCAAAGCAGAATGAGGCATTTCTTCTAACAAGCTTCGATGCAGCAGTTAGAGCCATCCGTTCAATGTGGCTTTGAATGAAGTCTGCATGCCTATCTGATGGCCTGGGATTAAGTCATCTGAGAATGATGAACAATGCTTTGCTTGTGAAATGGGTGGCAAGCATTATGGAACCGGAGGCTTGACTTGTGGCCATCATTTTCCTTTTCTTGCTAATGAGAGGTGTGTCAACTGGGAGTGCAGTCTTCTTCTCCCTAGAGCTGTGTCGGCTTTATGGAGAGTAGCTACCATCTGTAGGAGGTGGATTTCATTTTTTACCCCTCTCCTGGGATCCAGAGAGTCGTTTTCTTTCTGGAAATATGACTGATTTGAAATGGGACATCTCACCAATCTTTTCCCCAATTATTGGCATTGGTAGAAGGCAGGGATGACTCAATTGCTGATTGTTTTCTGGTCCAATGGATGCGAATGGGTGCACTTGGATTACTTTTGTGGCAACTTTGTCTGACCAAAGGTTATAGGATCTTGACCCTCTTTCAGAGCACTGATTGGTGGCCTGGTACAATGGATGCAAACGAGGGCACTTGGATTATGTTTGTGGCAGCTTTATCAGACCAAAGGCTATGGGATCTTGAGCCTCCCTCAGATCTTCCTTTCTCAAACTTGGCCCACAGATGATCTTTTATTCTTTCTTTTGGGACTCAGTGAGACGCTACCATACAAAAAGCTTACAGAAAATTAAGGGGAACAATACCAGACATATCTATCATTGAAAGGGGATTGCAGATTGATTTGGGCCGCTATGGGCCTGTTGAAAGACTCTTTTTAGAATTAGCATTATATTGTGTTATTTTGTGGGTTGTCTATTTTATGTTTCTTTGGAATTTTCCTGTAATTTGCCTAGCACCTCTATATAAAGACGACTGAGGTTTCTTTTTTAGAATAAGACATTTATTTCTCTTCCAACATGGTATCAGAGTAGGGTGGATCCTGGACTCTTCGTGCTCTGGTATCCCCACCACCAAACCCTAGTTTTTTCTCTCCTCTCTTGTCCCTCCTCTCCACCAAAGCAACACCCCCTCCCCCACTGTAGCAACCTTGTGCCTAATGACTCTACAAATGATAGTGTTAATTATATCAATTAGAGGTGATCTCAAGGGCACTTGCGCATAAATATAACAATATTGTGGGCTTAGGATCAATGCATGCATAGTGTGTAATATCTACATTTAGATTGCTTATAATTAATGTTTAATGATCATGTGTACAAATACATATTGAAACAAATCTCCTATGAGCAATCGGACCATATGGATGGATTTGGATCAACGAACGGAGTCCAACGAACTCAAAATCACCTCAATCCAACCTCCGTAACTCCCACAATGAGCCAAAGAAGTTTTAGTCGTCGATCTGATGATCAACGGCCCAAAACGGGCCATGTGTCACTCATTCGCGCCTCCCCCGTGCACTTCACATCCTCTGAAGGTAAAGGCCCACACAATCTTAGCCGTTGGATCTTCATCCAACAGTTGAGAATGCGTGAGCGTTAATTCATAATGCAACATTCTCGAGGGCATGAAACAGTGGTCGACGCTCTTAAGCTCTTCGCGAGGCACGTGTTCGATTTGCAGCGAGCAACTTCAATCTACTGACTCTTGCACGAGCAAAATTGGACCGGCCGATCGAAAACGAACGATGATGGAGACAACAACATGGCGCTCCCAAATGCGCATGATTTGCGCACGCGATTCAACGTGAGATCGTACACGCGATCATATGCGCAACGTAGGGCGCGATCCAGAGCACGATCTCATGCACAATCCCATCCCTCCGCTAGTGATCTAACAGCCACTATGCGCTCTTGCATGATCTGAGCGTACTCTCCACGATTCGAAATCACAAGTGCGCGATCTTGGGCTGCAGAGGGCCGTACGATGGCGATCCGCAGCTCTGATCTAATAGCCAGCAGCCATCCTCGCGTGCTTCAGTGTAGCCCAGCTATGCGCGCAATTGTCCACGTGCTGTGTGCGCAAGCCCACAGCTGTGCACGTGATGGTTGAGCACGTGCATGATTTAGGCGTGATTTTCATGCCAAATGATTTGGCACGAGCCTATAAAAGGTCCTATGGACCTCCATTTGCAAGCAACTCTTCCTATCATCTAATAAGTATTCCTCCACCTCTCTAGAGCTCAAAGCAAGGATCACGAATCGCCGAGTCGCCGACGAAGCTTCCTCCACCGCGGTGGCTGCCTCGACGCCATCCACCTTCTCACACTTAGTCTATAGTTTTCTATAGCATGTAGTTTATTTTTCTTTAAGAATTCATCTAGTTTTGTTGATTACAATTGCCAAACCAAGTTTGATATTCAATAAAATAGAGTTTAATATCATAATTGTTGTCTTGTGCTAATTCTTAGATAGATTCTATTATGCTTCACCATGTCTACTTTTCATGAGTAGTTAGCGACCTATGTCTACCTTAGATTTCTAACCCTCTACTCTCTCTCTTTCTCACTATTATTCATGTAAGCAAATCATCATGTGGCAATAAAAATAAGCAACTAATTGATTCGATTTTCTACCTCCCCTCCTTGTGTTCGACACTCGAATTCACCATTCGATCTTCGTATTAAAATTGACGTCGTATTTATACACTACAAAATACGAGTTATCATATCGCATTTTTCAACGTCAGTGCCACAGTAGGGGAAGCCTTAGTCCACCTCACAACCATTGTGGAGCCCTAGAGCTCATGCATCCTTCATTTCTCGCGCCGCCACGAAGTCCTGTGGCCTTGCGCGACCTGCTATGAACCCACACGCCACTGCAACAGGATCCCCTCGCAATCCCTAACACTGCCATCGCGACTAGGAGTGGATTTGGGTTCAACTCCACCCCTTTGAGGACTTTAGCAATGCTGCCAGCTACCTCCCACCCCTTCTTCATTGCCCTGTGCCGCCACCAACCTACATGGGTCCCCCCTTGGCCCACCTACGTTGCCGCCAACCACCTGGATCTCCCCTAGGCCCCTCATCAACCACTTCAGGGGCAGCAGCAACACTGTTGGAGGGTTAGCCTCCTTCTAGATTGCTGCTAGCGGTGATTCTACATGGGTCATGCCTCTGGTGATCCTCTATTAATTTCTGCTCTTGTGTGGATGGTTCTTTTTTTTGAAATGTTGTGTGGATGGTTCCTTAACTTAATTGTCCATCAAATTTCTGCCATCTAGATTCCTCACGTCAACATGGCCATGCCTGGACCGTCTATGTCTCTTGAAATCAAGTCAATGGCTTCATCTACTTCTATGGTGATTCAAGGAACCTTGATGAAGCTTAATGGGGTCCAGAATCACCTTTTCTGGTCTCAGGTATTTAAGGCTTTTGTTGGTGAACAGAGGAAGCTTTACATCTTGACAAAGAATAGGTCCTTAAACTCCAGGCACTTCATGACATTTAGTGGGGGTGGGATGAGATGCATGGATTTGGAAATATGGTACATTTTTGGCTAGTTAAGCTTATGTCAGATACATGGGGGCCTATCCACAATCAGATGAAATGGTGATTTAAAAAGGGAAAGAAAGAAAGAAAGAAAACTCAATATTGTCTACAATAGTACAAAAGCTCAATGCTCTCAACAACAATTTAAGTTGATGACTGAGGGCTAACATCTAACGCTCATGTATCAATAGCTGACAACCTTGGTGGTTCCGAGCCTAAATTGGTGTGGACGTCAATCCTTCAGTGAAGGAAAGATAAAGATTCACTGCAGTCTAAACAGGTGATACTTGAGGATGAACCAAGACTTACCTTTGGATCCTTGATTGTTTCAACAAGTAATGCCTGAAAAGAAGCTTCTGCCTCCTTTCTGCGAACTTTCAATCTCAAAGTCTCCATTTCTTGCTCTTCCCTTTGCTTTCTTTTTCTCATCTCTTGTTCCCGTCTTTTCAGTTTCTCCTGATGATGATAGAACTGAGTTATGATCAACAGATCAGGAACCAAGTTCAATGTATGGCAAGCAAAGTCATGCACTTTGTCATAGATGATTGCCCTCAAACCATCAGACTAGATGAAACCATCAGAACCGTGATAAGAACATGGCAACACCTCCAACCATCAAATGACTTATTGTACCTGCTCCTCCCTTTTGGATCTTTCAGCCTTCTCTGCATCATCTTCAGCAGCTTTTAGTCCCAACAAAAACTCATTAAACAAAGCTTCCCTCTCCTCATGTTTGACAACCTTATATCTCGGATCATTCCTCAGGCTATCCTTCACCTGAATTTGACAAAGAATACATTTGCAATAAAAAAACAAGAAAACAAAGAAACTAACAACATCATACTAGTCAGTCAGACACAAACACAAGCAAATTAACAAGGAGGAAGAGGCCATAGGGTGGAGATAAGCAGATAACCTACCAAAACAAGCACATAAACCATGAGACTGCTTATGCCATCCAGTCAATCCATTACGTACACCAAAACCTTGGATCAGTATTGGAATCACTAGTTCAGCTACATAGCAGACCATGCATAATGTAGGAAAAAGCTTGGTTTGCTTTAAAGAATCAATTAGTTCTATGCCACACTTCTGTTGTGTTATAGTCCGACTGCCAAAAGGCTCAAAATGAGTTATCACTAACGGTATTTTTATCATCCGCAAGACTGAGCTATAACCGTGGAGTGGAAAGAAACCTCAAGTTGATTAAATGGTGTTGTGATTCATGATGTTTCCTCACCTTGCAAACAAGAGGTAATGCCTAAAGCCATGAATAGAGATAATAATTAATGGGTTATTTTCTAAAAATATATATTTAATGAAACATTTGAAGACTTGTGTGCAAAATGAAGACGGACAATATAAAAGGCCACAAACTCTTATTTTCCTCCATTTATTCTCCTCCCCTTTCAAAAAAGTGTTTCTACCCCAAGGCTCAATGCTCACTTATCAAGCATAAGCTATTTGTAAGATAGACCAACCCAGTTGGTCCAGACATTCTTTTTTTCAATTTAATAATGAAAAGAAGAGAGACAATGAATATTGTTCCTTGTAGGGCTGTCAAATGGGACCAGACCCATTTAACCAACCCAGACCCAACTCAATTAGTGAACCACAACCTGTCTAAAAACAGGTGGGTCAGGTTGCGTCCAACCCAGTTAGTAACGAGCCAAGTTTGGGTGAGGTCACATAGACCCATTGGACCCACTAGAACCATTCAAGATTAGATCACAAGTTGTTTAGGACCCATGGACCTAATTAGAACTCATGGACCTGGACAACCCATGGACCTGTTTACCTAAATGGGTTGCCTATAGATAAATGAGTCAAATCATGGGTCCATGAGTTTGGACATGTTTACTAAACAGGTCCACTCGGACCCAACCCATTTATAAATGGCTCCAATCTAAATGGGTCAGGTTGGACCCGACCCAACCCATTTGACACCCCTAGTTCCTTTAAGGTTAAAAATTTTATGCAAAATAAGCTTCAAAGACCACATCTAATGAAAGTAATAAATTACCCTAGACCAGCGAGTAGTAGAAGTTACGTCTCTTCTCTCCCTAAGCATGGACATAAATTTAGAAACAGCAACAGCTCGTGCCTCCTCTGCAGCCTTCTTCAAGGAAAGGACCCTGTATAGAGCCACACTGTTAGGGTCCGTAGCAAGCAATTTCCCTATAAACAGCAGCATAGCTTAATAATAAAGTAAACCTTTCATTGAGAAGTTGTTCCTTCTCTTTACGATCCAATGCCACAAAACGTGGATCCTTACCCCATTTTCTTTTAAATGTCGCATAATCAGTTTTAATAACAATGTCCTGAACATGTATAAAGAAACCATTGGTAAGCAGTAAACATCTATCAACATTGACTTGCATATATGCTTCATATCATTTGAAACTGCAAGAAATTACATTGTCTAAACAAAATAGATAACTAAGAAATTCCAAGACCACAGTGTAACCTCTGAAGCCTCCTCTAGTAAAGACTTAAAGGCCTCAATTGCAGCCTTTTGAGCTGCCTTCTTCTCCTTGCGTTCTTCCTCAGCTCGAGTGCGAACATAATGCTCAAACAGAGATCGGCGAAGAGCATACCCTGGAACAGCCTACAATTCCTTAAATTAGAATACAAAGATGCTGATAAAATATCAACTTCTTAATAAAATGGTCAAGAATGAAAAATGGAACCAAATATACCAACTACACAACACATGAAGGCAAAACTCAATCTATGAAAAGGGGTATTAACTAAGTTACTTTCACCCATAAGGAGAAACAGGTTTGAGAAACAAACAACTCACTAGAATCTTGAAACAACTATGATACTCCAATTTTTTTATAGCATCCACACCAAGATGACAGGGAGAATATCTAACCACCTGCAGGGTTGACATTGAAAGTATGTGGTCCAGTGTTGTCTCCCAGCAGTGTGAATATAAAAAATACTGGATGAAGTTTAGTCATCAAAGTCGAGCACACAGGCGTCAAGTTAGGGGATGCTGCTTTGCGTACTCATCAAGTGTCATTCACTATGTTAAGTTCAATCTTTCAATTTTGTGAGAGGAGCGTGCTTGTCTTTTATCTAACCATTTCACTCAAAATAATCTAGCTCATTTGTATGAAAAATTTTTGGGAAGTAGACAGAGGAAGTTTAGCACTAAAAACCTATTCCACCAAAGTTATGATGAAGGCCTATTAAGACATAGGTGGTTCCCTGGCTGTGAATATAGGCAAATGTTTTTTAAGAAAAAGCAAGGATTCCATGAGTTAAAATAACAATTGAGATTACATCCAAAGTAAAATATTTCAAATCTCATTCAAAGTAAAATATGCACTCATCGAAGTACACCAGTTTGCCACAAAGGAGAAATTATGTTAGCAGGTCTGTTGAGCTCCCATGCAAGTCGTCTCATCTCTTGACAGGAATGGTGGGAAGCACAAGAGAACAGAATGGGTAATTGACAGATATTCACTACCAAGGAAGTTGCATGCTTAGGCAAGCCATGGAATATAAATGTTCTCCCACATCAGAAAAGGTAGGCAAAAGAAAAGAAACGAAATAGAAACTAGAAATAAAAAATATAAAATAGAAGCAGGCAAAAAGAAACTAGAGGTAATCTAGAAAAGACAACATGCTCAACAAGCAAACCTTAAAACGTGGATCAAACACAATCTTTGGAAGCTCCTTTTCCCATTTTGAGAATGGTGCGATTCCCCTTTCCTTGAGCATCTCCTGAAATGCGGAAGACAGGAACTAAACGCTTCCAATAACCAAAAACACAGAAAAAAAAATGCACATGTATTTTCAAGGCATTCCTACATTGATTTCCATATTGACAAGATGTATATTTTTTTTAATAAAAATTAGCACACATATTTTGATTAAAATGAACAAATACCCATAACCATTGGCAATGCATTCCAACCTCAGCAAAGTATATTTTGCAAAAACTAAAAAGGTGAAATTTCCATATACTTCAAAAATTTTGCATAGTAATATCCTATCTACTTGTTTCCACAATTAGAAAGGACTGCATTCCTTTGGTAAAATAAAAAAGTCATTGTCTGCTGTGACCACTTCGACTGGTGCTATGTCAAGAAAAATGCAACAACCCAACCACAGTGAAGTTTTTAGATTCTTAACCTCCACAATCCATCTCCTCCCCATACTTCCTCATTAGCAGCAGTCCATTGCACAGGCCTCTAATATGCTTCAAAACCAAAAACAGCTTAAATTTTTCATAAGCTAAACATGTGCACTGTCTAAGGAATGGCATCAATACAAGACTAACTGATTCTTTCCAATCAAATGGAGGGATTACATGCCCTTTCCAGTCAGCAAACATACTAATCACAAAAATAAACTGAAGAAGTAAATGGGATGTGACTAGAGTAGATAAGTGTGCAAAGAAAAAGAATGTCAAGTAGCTACTTATAGAACACAACTCTATCACATGGTCGGCACCTCATTCTTCCCCAAAATTCTCCACACAGAATATCGCATGGAATACTTTCCTGAGCCTTTCTCCAAACCAATAGAAACCATGAATCCTTGGAAATTTTAGAACATAAATTATACCAATAAATCAAAAACCAAAAAGAAAACCAACCATTTCTCACACAAAACAAGGTTAATTACATGATTTCTTGATTGTCTCTTCGATCTATCTTTGATGATGACCCCGTATCCACCAAAAGAAAAAGACATAAATGGCTGTTCTCACTAACTTTTACTACCTTGTCTTCACATTGTAACATCATTTGTTCTTTTTGTCACAATGTCTCCACCAGTTTGACTGTGTACTAATTATATCTTTCCCTCATGACCTATCCAGATGACTTTCATTATGTCCTTCACATTTTATCTTCTATCATGCCAAATAGCTTTTTCTACATCAGCCTCACTCTAATCTTTCCTTGAGGGAGCAAGCATCCACCTCAAAGTTCCTCATCCCCATGCTGAGAAAATCATCTGATATCCAAAACCCAAATTGCACAATTTCCGCAACATTTTGTGAATCAAACCACAGTTTCACAATCAGCCTTAATTACTGCTTTGAAAATTTTCAATATTTCAAACATAGTTTCCTTGAAGGTAGATGAATCTGGCATATATGTCAAAATAAGAGCACCCCTACGATATAATTACACAAGTACCCCAAAATTATGTGGTTATCACTTATCACAAATGCCACAGCCATTTTCCAAAGGGAGATGAAATTAACTCAAGGTATTTTTGACTGGCATTGAACTTGGCACATATTTCAGTGCAAAAGCTACAACGCATATTCGTTATGAAGCAACCAGTGGAGGACAGCAACATCAGGGTGAAACCTCAAAGTTGCTAACCGGCATCAGAGCCACAACAAGAAGGGTGGATGAGGGAGGATGGAATTTCAAACTCACTTATTGGCAACAGAAGGTGGTGCACCTACGAAGAGGCCCAACAAAAAGGATGTTCTAAAGCAGAGGACCAGCCTTCACAATTATCTCCAACAGCCAACCCTTCTCAAGGAGCTCTCTTTTCAACATTAAGCCAGATATCAAACTCTCCTTCCATCTTGGAGAGCATCCATGGATGATAATGCTGGTGACCTCAACCTTTAGGATGAAAGCAGAGGTGGACTGGTCTTATCCCCATGGTCAGCATGCTTTCTTCTTTCACTTTTGTCAAGTTTGGCTGGAGCGTGGAGGCTCCCTTGGCATGGGAAAACAGTCCACGTATGGACTGTCCACATGGGAAAACAGGGAGGAGAAGAGCAGCAACCGGTGGCTACCGTAGAGACCAGCTGCCTTGGGTGGCCGGTGGTGGTGATGTTGAGAAGAGAGAGAGAGGAGTGGAGTAGAAGAATTAGAAATATTATTATGACTCAAAAAATTACAAGGGAAGACTCTCTTTTATAGAGAGCATATCCCAATAAAATAGGAATCAAATCATATCTCTAAATGAGGAAGAACAAATCCTCAAAAACTAATTCCTAAAACAACTTTTCCTAAATACTAAAAAATAGCAAACTTGACATTAAAGGAAAACCCAAAACTTAATCCCTTGGACCTCTTGACTGCCAGCCCTGAGGGCCTCTTATTGCCTGCCATGTGGCCCATCCTTATTCCTAACAACCTTCATGAATCTGACACTACCATAGGTATTTTAACTGTGAAAGCAAAAGAGATGGGGGGTGTGTAGGGGTTGGGGAAGGTGTGTGTGCGTGTGTGGTCATTGTGAGGGGTCAAGAGATGGGAGGGAATCAGATAGGAAGCAAGGCAGAATAGCCATCCAGCAATCATCCATCAAATAATCTGCCACAGAAGCCAACTGATTAGTAGCAAGTGCAGCTAACTTGGGATAGATCTTAACAATAACACCAGAATGTAACCAGTGATGAGTCCAGAAGTGAAACCTGGAACCATCCCCCAAGAAGCTCCTGCACTGGGGCCCTTACTTTCCTCAAAATCTTCTGCAAGCCCCTACAAAACTATGATGAGCCCCTAAAAGCCTCCCAAACAATCGTATCCTTCAGGAGTCAATGTCATACAAAATTCTCTTCTAAAAGGGAAGCTGCAACCCCACAAGGACCCATCTTGAGAGTAGTGCATCATTCATTCATCCTTCAGCTTGCAAACCTCCTCCCAAGACACCGGCGGGACAAAGCTATCACCCATGCCAAAACCCCATAGGAAATTCCTCCTAATCAAGCCAATTCTCAAAAGAGCAGTTAGCATCCTTGGTAAAGAGATGAAGTACATAGGCAGTGCCAACTGAACAAAGGAGATAAGCACAAATCAGCTGCTCTTGAAAGAAGACAAGAAGGCCATGTTTGCAAGCACTTCTCCATCCTTTCTACAACTAAAACCCTATCACTGGCAATGATCTGTACTGTGGTAAGCGAGAAATGGAGATGCCTGAAAGGTGTCTGCAACAATTAGACTCCCAGGACTTCCATGCATTGTGATGCCATTGCCTTCGACATACCAAAAGACAAGAATCCAAACCTTGCACACTTACCCATTAACTGAAAACCTCACCAAAAAACTCCAACAATAACATAATCTTCTATGCCTCAGCAATAAAGCCCTCAATAAACATAATGATGTCATCAGCATATTGTAGTAAGGGTACCACCAGCCACCCTGGCCAAAACCACCGCTAATCTAGCCTGCCTCACAAAGAACATAGTATGCATCTGCCAAGATGTCCACTGCAAGAGCACAAAGTATGGGCACCAGCAGGCATCCCTATCTTACCCCTCTTAGGTTGGATCCAGCCCCCCTCTAATGTAGCATAGCATGAACCAATTAAAATGCAAGGAAGTTTTTCATGATTTTTAGTATTTTATATTTTATAGAGGGTGTATCATAATTTTTTGTCTCATTATTTTTTCCGTTTCTTTAAGTCCTAGGTGATTTAGGTTTAGGAGTCGGATTCCGTTTTTGATGAAAGAGTTCCCCCTCTATAAATAAGGGGATTTTAGAGGCAATAAGGGCCTTGAAAGTAGTAGCAAATAAAAAATGCTGTTGGCCCCTATCAAGTTTATGTGACCCCCATCTTCTCCACTTCTGTGTCTCCCTCCCATCCCTCTCATTTCATCTGCCTCTTCGACCCTGCCTCCCCATGCAGCAACTGAGCACCTCCTTGTTTCTCTTTACACCACCCATGCACTCCTTTGTTTCGCCTCCACCCATCTAAATCAATAGCTGCCCCTCCGCCACTCTCCCTGCATCTCCTCCCTGTCTTCATCGCCCACATGAAGGCCGCAAGGACACTAACCACCGGCATTGCATCCTTGTCATTCCTTAACCACCCTCTTCATCACCAACCCTTCACTTCTGTCTGTCCAAGACTACATTGATATTGGTTGTGGAGGAATTTAAATACCTTCAATTGGGATTTCAATGTAACAGTTCAGAAATCTCATATTTCAAGTCAGTAACTCTTCAGCTTATTTCTTGGGAATTATTAATTAAGTTGGGACTTCATCCACGACCCTTACACTTGATGCCAATTTGATTTTTTTTATAGTCAAGGAATGTTCGTTGAATTATTTATTAAATTTAACCCTATCTGCAACCACCGGGTTACATCTCTGGCCACCATTGACAAGGATGGAGTAAGAAGCTGACGTGACATGTCTTGATCCACCAAATCCAAGTAGTAGTAACCATTTTAGTCCCAAGGAAACCACAAAAACCTCCATTCTAAGTTGTCATGTGCCTTGGACAAGGTTACCTTCCAACAAAAAGCTTCCCTCGAATCCCTCCCTGCCCTTTACTAGGCAGATAGGATCTCTGAGGCAACTATATAGTTTTCCATATTCAATATCCCCCTGATAAAAGCAAATTAAATAGGCCTAATCAAGTAGTCCAATATAGGAGAGGGAAACCTTCCTATGGTCCTCCACCTCCCTATTACCTCCCACTTGGGTAAGAGAGAGAGGAAGAAACAATTTATTTCGAAAAGCCTTCTGTTGTCAACAAGGAGTCAAATATAGCCATCACCTCTCCCTTTACTTGCAAGTAAAACTCCTTAAGGAAGAGGAATAGGAAGCCATCCAACCCATGGAAGCCCTCCCATTTCAAGTAGAAAAGCATGCCACACCTCCTCTTCCATAAAAGGGTTGTCCCAGGAAGCCACATCTTCCTCTTTAAGGCATCCCAACTGACAGCCACCCAATTGTTAAACCCAGTCCTTCTCCTGCCAAAAGGTGGCAATAAAAATCTACAAAATCCCTTCCAACCTCATGTCTCCTTTTACACATTCCCGTCTATCTAAGACAGATGCTATCCAGTTCCTCCTTCCATTTGCAAAGGCATGGAAGACCTGGTGTTTACATCACTTTTTTTCACCCAACCTTTGCCTCCATGACACCTTCTTTTCTGTCCTCAAATCGAACCTTCTAACAATGTTCAGTCCGCTCCTTACCCTCCTCAGGTGACAAGTCACCTATCTCAAGGCTACCAAGTCTAGAGATACCTGCCAAGGCCTCAAATTCTGAGCTTGTTACAAGCCTCCTTCAAGTCCTTGTACTCTCAAAATCTCTTGCAAGAGTATCCTCCTACACCTCCCTATGGTGGTCTATTGAGTCACACTCCCACCACTACTTCACCTTCCCCAGAAGGCCCTCATCCAGCAACGAAGACCTTTCAAACTTTAAGTAGGTGCCAAGGTGAGTGTCCTCACCTGACACCCACTCAAAGGGAGTATGGTTGAAAAAGGTCTTGGGAGAGCCCTCGCTAAAATGAGAGAGAAGCGCTTGAAGAAGCTAATAAAGCTGAAAAATCTGTCAAGCCTAAATATGTTTTTTTGAAAAGAAAAATCTGTCAAGCCTAAATATAAACCTCCCTCCCTCTGAACTCCTCCATAAAACCTACAACTCAACTGCTCCTACAACAAAACATATTCTGCAAAATCATAAGCACTCCTATCCCTTCCTCTAAAGCTATCCGAGATGTCCTAACACAAGGTGGCATTGAAGGCTCTGACAGTCTGTCCAAAAAATGGTTTGTCTTCCCGGATACAAGGTCCGTGGAAATTGATTAATTTGAAGAAGACGTGAGTCCATTTTAAATCCAATGCCAGCAAAATGGAGCATATAACCACACTGATTAAAGTTCACGCTTCCGTAATACATCAAATAAGTTACTTGATCTGCCTCAGAGGCATTCAATTCCACAAATGCATCCAAATGGCCCGCACCGATCTCACCTCAACAGCAGGGTCCACATTCCTCTATTTTGCACATTATTTTATTGCAATCACCGTCTCTTATTTCAGTGTTGAATCGTGTATGGGGTTGTGGCTCAAACTAGTGAAAACTAGTGTAGATGAAATCCCTATTACATAGGTCTAGGTATCCCATTGGCCAACCTATGTTAACAAAATGTGACAAATGAGCAACTACTTTCCTAGCCAACGATCTAATTTTCCGTTAGATCCAAACAAGAGGGATGGATTTCCATTATATCCAACCCATCTTTCGGAAGGAACATATCTATTCACATCTATCTGCCTTCCAAAGAACAAGTTGTGGTACTTTCACCAAGCTGCTTCTCCAAGCCTATACATAAACCGCGTGATATAAGGTACAAGGGCTACCTCAATAATGATCGAGTCATTTTCCCCTATTCTTTCCTTTGGCAGAGGAGAAGGGAAGCGGGACCTCATGACAATATACCTTGAGAGCATAGATCGAGCAGAGAGATGAGGGAGTCGGAGAGCGAGAGGGCACAGTCGTATGGGAAGACGTCCGTGAGAGAGAGGGTAGGAGAGACGGGTGGATACCTGAGGAGGGTGAAGGGTGAGGGGTCTCGCTCGGCTGGTAAGGGAGAAGGGGTGGACGAGGGTCGTGGCTGGTCGGTGGAGGAGAGGCGAAGGAGGGTGAGGCAGACCTCGGCTGGTCCTCGAAGGCCTGCTCGATGGAGAGGTGGTTTAGGCGAGGGAGATGCTTTAAGTGCAGGGGCTGGGACCACTGGGCTCGGGATTGCCGCAAGCCTTTTGCCTCTATTGGAGGTGCGGTGGCTTCAGGCACCGGAGCGTGCATTGCCGAGGAGGCCTTGGACGTGCGGGTGGAGCTTGCGAGAGGGTTACCACAGGCTGAGGTCGAGACCCCTTGGTCGGAGGGGGTCGGTATCCTAAGGAGGGAGATCGAGAGTGGGCTTGTGGGCGAGGTGTTGGAGGGCTAGGTATCTCGGGAGATGGTGAAGGAGAGTCTGGGCAGAGATTTAGAGAAGGAGGGGGTTAGAGTTTTTCTATTGGATGGGGGGAGGTTTTTGGTCCTCGACCTCCCTTCATCGAGGAGGGATCAGCTCTATTTCTCGAAGGTGGTCTCCGAGAAGGGAAGGTGGAGGTGGCGGCTCCCTTCTCCGCACGATGGTGCGTCCCCTGAGCGACCCCCGGAGCGGCCATCTTTTGAGGTGGAATTGTGGGGATCCCATGGTGGTTGTGTTCGGTCGAGGTGGTGGAGGCGATCGTGGCCCCTTTTACTCGACTCAAGGGTTGCATGTCGATTGGACTCGTTAGAGGTATGATGCTGGCATGGATCGAATTGAAGGTCGAAGTAGTTTTGATGGAGGTGGTTTTGCGGCTTGGGGGATCCTCGTGGATACTGTCGTGCTCACCCCATGGAGGACCCTAGGGTGTCTCGTCGGTGATTGGAACCGCGGTTGCGACACGGTGGAAGGTGGAGTGGTGCCCGGCAAAGATATGGAGGAGATGATCGGTCGGTCACGTGGATCCAAACCCCGAGAGATCTACGCAAATCCCATGGGAGGAGATAGCATCGCCCGAGATTGGCGGGACCCCAGATCTCTCGGGAGTGGAAGGGGCGGGAGGAGGCATCGATGGGGTGCGCTCTCCTGAGGAACGACTGGAGTCGACTTATAAGGCAACTACGTGCTCGGCACATGCGAAGGCAGAACCAGGTGGGATCTCTACAGACCCGACTCTGCCTATGGAGACCGAGAGACCTCTCGTGGAATCGGGTGACTCGGGACCTGAGGCCCACGCCCCTCTTCGGGTCTCTTCTGAGGAGGTGAATACCCCCGCTCTTTCAACCTCTCTCTTGAGATCGACTGGAGGAGTGCCAGTGGGAGGTGGAGGCATAACAGGAGAGCACATGGAGGCTGCTTCGTTGGGAGAAGAGGGTGTGGCGATACCAACGACGATGGCCGTGACTTCAGAGTCGCTGGGAGAAGCACCTGGTTACCCTCCAACAGGCGAGACGGAGGTCGGGCTTCCACGAAGGGAGGATGAGCTTCCAGAGGTATGCCCGGATGGTCCAACGGCGGTGCAGCGGTTAGGCAGCGCTCCCTTGTCGACCGGAAAATGGGTGGAGATTCCCCTGGCTGATTGGAGGCCGCGTATGGTGCGAGGTAGCCATGGTGGTAATCTTCGCTATAGGAGGACGTGGA
The DNA here is from genome assembly GCA_037157565.1 of Thalassia testudinum. Taxonomy (NCBI): domain Eukaryota; kingdom Viridiplantae; phylum Streptophyta; class Magnoliopsida; order Alismatales; family Hydrocharitaceae; genus Thalassia; species Thalassia testudinum. The sequence goes on along the minus strand of JAZHRO010000037.1, from coordinate 13,542,992 downwards.
GCTTTCGTGGGCGTCAGGGACTGAGGATGGTGGTGGATGGTCGGGGGAGGGTGCCGCAGTCTTTACAGCAGACGAGGGTGATGGATCTCAATGATGAGGAAGTGCTTAGGACGGCGAAGGCAGCTAGCTTCCGACAGTTTGTGAAGGGGGCCCCCAACTGTTCTAAATTAATGGGTGCTTACGTGGAATGTGCGGGGTCTTAACAACCCATCGAGGAGGGCATCACTAGGGCAATATATCCATGATTGGAGAGCGGACGTAGTGTTGCTACAAGAAACAAAATTGACCGATTGTGATGTTCGAATTTGGAAAGAGGCTGGGGGCTCTTGGATGGAAGGGCTTCGGTCCTTGGATGCGAATGGCAGATCTGGAGGACAGATACTTGGTTGGTGAGAAGATATTTTCTCCTTGGAAGATTTCTTTTGTGGGGAGCATGTCGTATCTGCGAGACTGGTTAGGAAGATGGGAGGTGCTTTGCTGAATGTCAAAGGGGTGTACGGTCCATCAGATACCCAGGCGAGGGGGGTCATGTGGGAGGAACTGAAGGCCTTGGCTGCGAGTTGCCAGGGCTGTCCTTGGTTGCTCAGAGAGGATTTCAACGTCACCCTGCAGACGGAGGACAGACCAGGAGGACGGGGGAGACAAGATCCCAGGTCGGACCTCTTTGTGGATTTTGTGGCTACACATGGCCTACTAGGTTGGCCCTTAGCTTCCTGTTCGTACACTTGGAGAAATAATAACGGCCAGATGTCTAGGATTGACAGATTTCTCTCCAATGTGGAGTTGGTGGAGGCATTCCCTATGGCGGTTTTGGAGAGACCTTTCTCTGATTATACACCTCTTATGTGGCGGCCTAATGAGGGGTCACATTTAGGAACATATTTCAAATTTGACAGATCCTGACTCATGGAAGAGGGCTTTCGGGGTATGGTGGAGATGTGGAAATCCATAGAGGTGGAGGGATCGGCTGCATGAACGCTTGAGAGAATATAGGAGGGAGGTCAAAGCGTCCAGGAGGGGCGGAAAGGAAGAGACATTAGCAGAAATCACCAGAATTGACAGGTTGGAAGACCAAGCCCCTATTTCGGTTGAGGATAGGAAGGTCAGGGTCAAGATGACACGGGTAGTGCAGGAGGAGGACAGGAAAGCAGAGGTGGACTAGAAGACAAGGTCCAAACAGAGATGGCTGAAGGAGGGTGATTCTAATACCATGTTCTTCCACCAAATGGCCTCTGCCAAGAGGAGAAACTAGATAGAAAAGGTGTTGATATAGGGGGAGACTTTTACAGGTAGGGAGGAGGTGGGACGAGCTGCGGTAGGGTATTTCAAAGAGTTCACTGGGAAGTGAGCCAAAGGTTATTGGAAGTGGAGAGGGGAGAATGTGTAATGTGTCACAAAGGCCCAGGCGGAGGATCTCATGGTTGGCTTCTTAGAGGACGAGGTGAGGCAGGCGATGTGGTGTCTAAATGCAGAGGCATGCCCAGGCCCAAATGATTTCCCTATTCTCTTCTTCAGGGAATTCTGACCATTGGTAGGGACGGATGTGATGCAGATGGTGAAGGAATTCGCGGTCGGAAACAGAGGCTTTGACAAGCTAAATAGATACTACTTGTTCTTGCCACCTAAGAAGGAAGGGGCTGAAATGATCCAGGATTTCAGACCGATTGCGCTGTCAAATGTCGTATGCCTCATTATTGCAAAAGTCTTGGCCAATAAACTCAAGAATATTCTTGGAGATTTGGTTTCCCCTGTTCAAACGACCTTCATCTCGAGGAGGGGAATTATGGATGGTTTTGTGGTTGCCATGGAGGCATTAGCCGATTGGAGGAAGAAGAAGCCAGCTTTTTTGTGGAAGGTTGACTTCAGCAAGGCATATGACTCTGTGTAGTGGGACTTTCTGTGGGTCTCCTTGTTGAGGAGGGGTTTCCCCACAGTGTGGATTGATTGGATGAAGAGGTGCGTGACAACGACATCATTCTCAGTTCTAATCGATGGGAATCCGGCAGGAAGATGGATACAACCTAGAAGGGGAGTCAGACAAGGTTGCCCGCTTGCACCTATGTTGTTTGTTCTTGCGGCGGATGCACTGGCACGGGCAACGCATAGCGCTTGTGGTAGGGGTTTGATCAGGGGCTTCTTGGTTGGTGAGGACAGAGAGAGCGGTCCTGCAGTACGCTGATGATACCTTGTTTTTTGTGGAGGGAGCGGACCTGGAGGCCAGGAGGATGAGAATCCTCTTGGAACTTTTTGGCAAGGGATCAAAGCTACAGATAAACTATCAGAAATCAAATTTTATCCCTTTTAATTTGTCAGTCGCAGAGGTGGAGAGAGTGGGAGATGCTTTGCCGTTGGTGTACCTAGGCCTTCCACTATCAAATCGATGCCTCAGGATTGGATTCCGTTGTTGGAGAAGATGGAAGGAAGATTGGCAGGGTGATCTTCCAGGCTCCTTTCTAGAGGTAGGAGGCTGACTTTGATCAAAGTCGTTCTGGCATCTATACCATCGTACTTCCTCTCGATTTTAAGAGTGCTGCATCAGATTGAGAGGAAGATCTCGGGGTTGATGATGGATTTCTTCTGGGCAAATGTAGGTTCGACAGGAAAAGGGGCGAGGTTGGTGGCCTGGGAGGAGGTCTGTAGACCGATTCAGGAGGGGGGTCTGGGGGTCAGGGAGGTGGATAAGGTGAACAATAGCCCCCACACAAAGTGGATTGCCAGGTTGGTGGGTAGGGAGAGGGGGCTTTTTGGTGATGTTATGCGGCGGTGCTATAGCTCTTTCCTCTTATGGGGACCACTGGATTCCCTTCCTCCAGGGGCCTCTAATTATCTCAAAGACCTTGCAGCGGTGACAGTGAAGGTGCGCAACTTCTTCTCCCCTACGCTAAGGGAGGGGGATGCTAGCAGGACGACTGGCAGGGAGCTGGTTACACCCTCAAAGACAGGTTTCCCCATATTTTTGAGAGTGTGGTGGACCCATCGGCCACGATGGGAGGTTGCTAGGATGGGGCTTGGTGTTCAACTTTTCGGGGGGGGGGGGGGGGCTCTCCGACTAGAAATGCGAGGAGTTCCAGCAGCTGCTGTAGGAACTGAAGGGTCGGGCACCGGAGGAGGGCTATGATACTCAGTCCTAAGAGGAAGGAGATTTCTCTGCGGCAAAGATTTTCTGTAGGCTGGGGGGTGGCACAATCAGCCCCAACATCAATTTCTTACGAGATTGCAGATTACTCTGGATGGCGGATTGCCCGTTGAAGGTGAAGATTTTTGCCTGATTGGTGAGGAGGGGGAGAATTATGACGAAGTAGTGGAGGACAAGATGGGCCCAGTCTGATGACTTGACATGTTCCCTTTGTGGTGAAGACGAGGAAGACATCCAACACCTCTTCTTTCAATGTCCGTTTGTGTTGCAGATTTAGCAGAGGATGGGGATCGATTGGATCGCCCATTGGGATGCCGATAGTTTCTGGTCTTCTTTCCGAAGTGGCAATGCCGATGGTGGAGGGATCATCTTTAGGTCCAAGAAAGAAAGGGCCAAGGTTTTGGCGATCCTGTGGGGCGTCTGGCTGAGGAGAAATGGAGTGTTTTTTAGGAGGGAGAGACCCTAAGTTGAGAACTTTGTTTCGTCCATTTCTTCACAAGTGATGTTTTGGGAATCTACCTTGTGAATCTGCTGTAAACTAATTTTTTAGATGAAATGAATTTGGGTGGTTATCACTCAGATAACCGCCCTTTGACTGTTCAAAAAAATATATACCTTGAGAAAGGTATCAAGTAAATCCAGGCTTGGCAACTTGTTCTACATTTTTACATATCCAATCCATTTCCTTTTCAACAAAAAAAAAAATCCAATCCATTACCCATGTGAGTGAAATTTTTGTTAATCACTTGGGTGATCGAATTTTAAGAACTACATAATTGTCTTCATACGCATTCAGAGGCATGTGTAACCAAATTGACCATGTGTTTTGCCTGTAAACTTCATGTACCAAATTGCTCACGTGCCCATGGCTCTAAAGTTGGTAGGCATACATGCACATACAGGTTGAAGGGAGGGTTAGCATGAGTAAGGCAATGGTTATTCACCATATAGGGTGCAAAATAAATAAATCAATAATTTTCAGAAACTTCATTTCTCATATGCTTAAAACTTAAAAAAAGGGATGAACCATTAACATATCACATGTGAAAAGTCAACAAGCAGGAACCATATTTGCAGTTCTTTAAGAAGGCAAAAACCAGCAAACCTTAAATTGAATGATGCACTCCTCCTTAGTTGGTCCAACATCTGTATCTTCAGAATCTGATGATGACTCAGATAAATTAGCATCCCCAATAGTATCTTTTGGTTTCTCTTTGCTACTCTCAGTTTCTTGAGTGGAACTTTCAACCACTTTTACACTTTCTGTAGTCGATCCCACCAGCACTGAGGAAACTGGAACAGGGGGTGAGGAAAGGGGTGCACTGGCATCTTGTAGTTTCTTTTTGACCAAATCCAATGCAGACGAGGATACAGTTCCACCTGAAGTTCTAAGACCTGTTGCATCCCGACCACCTGTTTGTAGAGCTGGAGTATTCAGAGTGGTAGAGGGTACCTTATCGGCACTTTGACTTGGACTTGAAACGGTTACAGAAGCAGCATTTTCCTGATTTTTCAACACATCGGCAACTTCCTGTGGGATTTGCCAGCTGCTTACCTAAATGGTAGAAGGCAGATAGAGCAGAATTAAAAACAAAGGAAGAGAAAATCACCAAGAAAAACAGAGATGCATCCATTTTTTGAAGGAAAAATTGAATACATAAATTTCACCGGTCTTTGAAAACCATAGTTCATGCAATTTCACATGTCATCACCATTAAACGATTCTGCTTTGTGGGAAATAAAGTCAAGGAAACATGCATGAACGGACATACCCCAAAATGTTAGAAGCATGCAATCCTCAGACCCTAGGCTTTTATTAAGTAGCAAGGCAAGAAAGGATGTGCACATAACAATCAAACATAGACATTATAGTGGAATGAACATAACATAGACAATAACCATTTAAAAGATATAATAGAGACATGGTTGACTCCCTAGTCCCTAACAATTAAAGCCATCTCAAGATTACCTACCGTCCTGACTCGCTACTGAAGCTTAATTAAGCCTACCAATCTAGAATCTAAGTAGGTTGAACAGGCAACATTATGAAGTCACTAGCTTAATTGAAACATACTTTATTTATTAATTTGGTCATCTTCCTTCCTTTCTTTTTTTTGTTTCATTTCTTTCTTTTTTTTCCTTTTTTTTTGTTGGGTGGGTGGAGGGGGTATCTGAAATCTTTGCATCAGCTTCATTGATTGTGACCATTCTGGGATAAGGTGGAAGAGGAATTCCAAATTCTTACACAGAAAAAATCTTCAAAGCTGAGTGCATGCATCTCAACCAAAGTTCTCTGGTGAGATGCATCCCCTATGCATAGATGCATATAACATTAATTCTTCATGTGGAACACAACATGCTTGTATAAAGTTGCTAATAAATGTACAGATACTATGGAATGAGGTCCTTGCTGTAGAAAATTTTAAGGCTTCTAATGGTACTATTCTTGCTTGCCTTGCAGGTGCAGCTCCTTGTTGGCGTACCATCCATTCAATGGTACCAAATGATCGACTTTTATTCTTTTGCAGACAAGCTTCACATTTCCTGGGGCTGGGTGACATCTCTTCTTACCATGAGGGCATGTTTGTTTCACAGGAATCAGAGAAGGAATGCAATCAAAAGTTCCTTCCCAATTGCTTTCCCATGTTTCGATGAACAAAAAACAATAGTATTAACCATTCCCACCCACCTTTCATTCCCTCAACCAGGAGATTACCTAACACTGAGCACCCCCCTTGAGCTCCCCAATCCCATCCCCATGTAATGCATCCCTCGCCCCTTCCCTTTCTCCACCACGCCCCTCTTACCAACCCAACTCATCCCTCCCATCTCTCACGTCCACCTCCTCCTACATTGTCTTCCTTTCCCCTGCAAAACCCATCTGTATCAAACAACTCCCTCAACTCATCCCCATCAACCTCCTTCCCACCCTTTTCTCTCCTCTGTCACTGCAACCCTCATGGTTGCCCTCCACCCAGCCTCACCTTCCTTGTCATCCTCTTTTCCAACCACTGCTTCCCCCACCACGTCCACGCCTCATCACCTCTTCCCACTGCTCCTTTCCGACATTGCCCCAGCAAGCCACCATAACTCCCCCGACGCATACAACAGCCGCATCGCCACCCTCCAACCACAATGCCTTATAGAGTTGCCCACTACCGAATGAATCCTCTTTCCACCAAGCCCATGGTAGTGGAGACCTTCTCTGAGTAGCCTCCTCTTGGACGTTTTGCTTTCAGGGACATGCACCAAACAGTAGTTGTTGGGTGTTAAGAAAATGAAACCAATAGGATCCAAGACTACCAAGTCCGGAAAGCCATTGTGGATTCTTTCTTTATGTCGCAAGTCTTTGACATGTCGAAATGGGAAGTGTTCTTCGTATTTTGTCTCCCACTGGTTGTTTAGATTTTGGTCAAATGTATTGTTGATGTGTCTAGTGGTTCGAAACTCGTGCTTTGATTTTCCTTGTTTTATGGTGGCCAAGAGAGTAAAACTTGATAAATGTGTTTTGGTCTGATATTTATTTTATTTGTAATGCAAGACTTATATTTGTTAGAAAAAAAAGAAAATGAAGAGCATATATAGATATATGTTTTATAGAGAATGCGTTTTCTAACGTGGAAACTAATATCATGAATGTTAATAAATTAAAGAGCATTTAGACATACGTTTGTAAATTGAAACCAAATTATTATCACACTAACCATTTTCGTTTACAATATGAAAAATCATGATTTCATGAATTCAAGGGTTATATCTCCAAAAAATCGAATTCCATTCCTACCACTACAAAGTTTATGCCAAACACGTGAAAGAAATTAAGCCCCTCTTTGATATCTCCATTCCTATGACAAACCAAATAATGGAATAGAATTATTCGTTCCTTTCCATTCGACAATTCCTTCCATTCCTAACTTGATTCCAGTCTATTGTAATTTCATTACTGTGAAACAAGCAAGGCCTGAGGGTTTTACCTGACTACTTACTGTCATAACTTCTGCCAAGCCTCCTGTCTCACAAGATACACACATCTGCTTCTGACAAAGAGTCATGGCAGTTGTACCATGGGATTTACGAGTACACAGTAGGAGGGAATCCTGTGACAAATCCTTTGATTTGAAGGTAAAGGTCTATCTTGGTGAATATCCTCTATCACTGAAAACCCAGGAATTTGGAATGAATCTCCAAGGACACTGGGCCAGGGGAGATACTTGGGACAAAATGGATTGGATGTTATTCACCCCAAGAAACCAAATCGGAAACACATGATCGAATAGCATGGTTGGGTGAAAACAACTTGGCAGAAGCAGATTAGAATTAAGAACAGTTCGGTTGGTCAGTCAGGGTCCCTCGATAGCTCTGCAAGACAATGTCATTATGATAAACTCCAGAGACACTGGGCCACAGAAGATACCTAGGAGAAAATGGAGTGGATGTTATTTCCCAAAAAATCTAAATTGAAAAGACCTAATCAGCTTGCATAATTGGGTGGAACCATACCAGTAGAAAGAAGTTAGAACAGTTCACTTGGTCAGTCAGGGACTCTCGATGGCTCAGAAAGGCAATCATAGAAGTGGAGGAGCATCAAGTGTATGTGTATGTGTATGAGCTGTCAAGAACAGTCATATAAAAGGGAAAATCGGATAACTTTCACTTTCAATAGCCTAAGTTTATTCTGGCATTCAAAAGAGAAGCTGAATAGACATGCCATGTCGACAGAGATGCTGTTGTTTGAATTTTTCCATGAAGGCACCCCAGCTTTCCAGAAATGTTCTCAATCATCAATGAGTTCTGAATGTAAACTGGGTTAACCATCAAAGCATCGAGGTATGAAGAGTATTGCAAATGTGATGAACCGAAACCTAGAGGTGTGAACTCTTCTGCAGTAAGTTGGAAGGGTTCCACTATTTCATGTGTCTTTAAGAGGCATTCACATACGCTATGCTTGGAGATAAGAAAAACCTTTTTTTTTGTTCAACACTATTGGATGGAAGCTGAATGCAAGGGCTCCTTATAATAATTACTTAAAACTTGAAAACCTTGGTTGATGGAGCCACGTTTCTGGGAGAAGGTCATAGGAGTACAAGATCCTCCCAGACCAGCTTGTTTAACACTAACAGAGAGAAGAGACTCAATTCTAAAGGAGTCCCAACTTTAGGACAGGACTGAAAATACACGTTTTATCACATTTCTGCCATTTGTCAGGCAGTATAATTGCATTTAGCATTTTCTCTAAAGGGTGGACGAGGTGTCCAGAAAGTCGCAATTGGAAATGTGTTGGCCAGACACTTCAGAAATCCTTGCATGGCAAGGCCACATGGTTGTTGGAGTTGGAAAGTCCTAACCCAACTTATCTTTCCTTATTTCATTCAGCGTTGGTTTTCTTTTCCTAGAACCCAAAATTGTGATAGGACCAGATATTGTTGCAAAGTTTCAAGAGTTTTCAAAAAGAGGGGCTTCTGAGAAGTGCATGATATTGTACATTGCCCCCCCCCCCCCCCCCCCCCCCCTCCCCCAACAAAAAAAAAAAGAAAAAAGAAAAAGAAGAAGAAGAAAATAAGTCGATGATAATGTGGACGAGCAATTAAACATCAGTCAATTCGCATCTTTACATATCTATGTTTAAGAAACCTTTAATGCATAAACAAATATGGGCACAAAACTGTGACTAATAATTCATTGTGTACAACTTGCACACTTTACATACCATGTTTGGGGTGAAGATAGATCTTATAAAAAAAGGTGCCCTGGGGTTTTGACTGTCAAGAGGCACTTGGACCCCCACCAACTTCCATGCAGCTGGGGTCCCCTCCCCCTCAGCATCCCTCTCCATTAGCCACCCCTCTCTTCTTCATCTAAAGACCTCCCCCTCATTGATTCTAAGACATCTTGTTTTGGGCATTGAGGAGTATCTTGATGCCTCACGTGAACCCATCCCAAACCCACCCCACCACCCACCCACCCACCGACCAATTGAGCAGATCTTTGACAGTGCCTATTGGCGTGGCAGACCTAAGGTCAGAGGTCGCCCATCTGATGCCAGGTCAAGGTTGGTTGACAAGATCTCCATCAATCTAATGCTGGGAGGCAGATTGGTGCTTGGGCAGTGATCGTTCTACCATCATATGGTCAATCCAGTTCACCTCAATCTTCTGTGATCTTGCACCACTCAGTCATGGTGTTCTTTTTTTCTTTTCTTACACTCTCTGCCATGCATTGGCACACTTTGGGTGGCTGGAGGATGCAAGTGGTTTGTGTGGTCTGAGGGTAGCATCAAAGTCTACTCAAGGTCAAGGAGAATGTTCTGGCGATACATGCATGCCTTCCACAATTAGGGTCTTCTTTCCTTTATTTTTTATTTTCATCAGCTATCAACATTTGGGGCCACATGATAGTTCAGACTAAACATGACCGGAATAACAGTCAGGTATCCTTCCTAGTTTCTTTTCATGAAAAAATTGCCCAGCTTCCATCGAGGTGGCACACATCATCATGTTCAGCATGAAGCCTTATTGAAGAACAAAATTCAATCAGACTTTGAAACTTCCACATTCTATTATATTTGTTTTGCCTTTGTATTCTATATTCTGGCCCTCTCAAGCAGGCTTGTTCACCCCATCAGGGGTTGATGACTTCCAGGTATCCCATGTTGCTAGTTCTTTCAGATAGGATGAAATCAAAACTTTGTTTTGGTCAAAAAGGGGATGAAGAATCATTTTGACATCAAGGAGCAACATGTTGAGTTTAATGCCATTCCGCCAAATCCAAAAATGTGCAGCTGTGGGCATGTGACCAGCATGGCACCCATACTCTGAAACATTAGCAAAATGGCTCCAAATACCTCAATATATGTCAGTTTTTTTACAAAAATATGGTTCAAATAGTTACTAAATACAAAAACAAGCATAAATCTACACTAAGTATCGATGTGTACTAATGGTGACTTACGAATGGCATGCAAAGCATCTTCATATCTACTAATCGTAAAAACAAATAAGTTCCAAGTCACATAGAATTAATAATAAACATGCAAAGTAGAAAACCTTGCCAATTTAAGATTTATATGGTCCACCAATGGTCCATCAAAAAAATCGTGTCCTAACCTCAGTAAAGCCTATCCTTCCTATATCACTTGCTTGGAACAAAATGATCCCAACTTTGATATGAGCACCTTTCGAGATTTTTTTATGTTACTTGGCAACTCTCTCCGGGCACAACAAGAATTTGATATTTGGGACCATCCATGATGATTTTTAAGTTTGAACCACAAGGCAAAGCCATGTAAAGTGCATAATTCCAACTTGGTGGTGAAGAACCCAGAAAAACAAAAACTTGGTGGTGGATCAAGGGACTGCAATAGTGAATACCGAAGAATATACAGAAAATAAACTTAAAAGTTGATGTTAGGAGACACGGACACAGAAGAAAGGGGAGGATATTGAGCAACACTGTAATAGATGGTCAGAGACTGAGATGGATCATAAAGCTCAAATAAAGAGTCAAGCCAAAAAGAACATGGGCATGCTCCTATATATCACCCAATATCTTGGCCAAAACATATCAAACCCATCGCATCTTACTGGCACGACGCTGACATATAGAAGCACTCCAGCGGCATCTTAGAATATTGATATTCCATGTATCCTGATATGGCCAACCCCATCAACAGGACACAACATGGCAGCAAGTTGACAAAATGCCATGATATGACTTCCCAAGTTTGGCATGGAAAAGCCAAAAGGCATTTGCCATATAGTCAAGCAAATGTCACATAAAAATAAGCAAAATCACTCACCTGAGTAAAGTACTCGTACGAGGATCATGCTTGATTCTCCAAAGTGGCCACCCCATAAACTCACTGATACATGGGCTTAACAAGCAATTTTTGCAAGCTTGATGGAGGATTGGGTCCAATAGCTTTTTTATGATGCAATGTACATTCTTATGGCTAAGATGCTAGTAGTTCATTTAACAGAGGTCCTGAAGAAGGTGCTGCTCTCGATATAATTTGCTATCATGCGAAGGTAGATTTTTTGCGAACAACATTGTATTGGCCCTGAAGATGCTCAATCGCACAGAAGAGTGGAAAGCCCAAAAAAAAAAAAAAAAAAATGATTATTTTCGATGCTGATCTCTCCAAGGATAATGATTCTCTGGATATGTCCTGTTGTTGTTGTTAGTGCAGTCATGAGGTCTTCCATATTTGTAGATTGCTTGGGCAAGGAAGGTAATGCATCAGTACAAACAATTTCTATTTTGACCAGTGGGAGACCATTAATGTTTTGAGTTTAGCCTCAGAAGGGAAGAAGAGAGGGTGTTCATCCTCTTGACATGCTTGTTTCTGTTGGCTGAAATTCCTATCCAGGGAGATGTTTGGGGTTAGTAATGCCATTTACTTGCAGGCTTCATGCTAGTTTCCAACAGCAGGATTCTAGTCCTCTTTTATGATGCAGCTTATACAATTTCCTTTATCAAGGGAGCATAGACTAAGGGTGTCAAGACATGTAGCACTATCAATCCGTCTCTGCACAGAAAATTATGGATTTAAAGGTTACCCTGTCAAAGTCCTCCCTCACGCCTGGATAGGAATTAGATTTTATGACTTGATAAATTTTAGAAAATGTTACATTGTAGAAGTTTTGAGTTTGGGACTTGACTCAATGTGATAGATGAGTTGAAATGATTTAAGTAGAGAGAGGGCTATAATTTATTTGTTCAATACATGGTGTTAAGTTGTTTTTGATATTCTTTTGTTGGAAAGTGGAGTCAGTAATAGTGGGATGTTATAGGTGAATTGATTTGTTGTATGTAGGGATGTGAGCTACCATCCACTCTTAGACCCTACCATCCACTCTCCACTTCCCTACCGTCCACTCTCCACTTTTCACCTTGACCACCTTTCCCCCACCTCTCTTAACCAATGCAGTAAACCCCTTCTAAAAGGAGCCTTAGGTTTGACAAACAGAGCAGTGGAGACCTGTCAAAATTTGAGATGCTTGCCTTCATGATTTACCTATCTGCTATCTTGACCTGCTACTTAGAAGTTCCATCATTATCGCCAGAGATTGGACCTGGGGATTAAAGAGTTAATAAGATAGGTGGGTGAATAGAGGTCAAGGATTCTTTCCAGGAGCACCTGGTTGTTGCCACTTAACTCTGCCGCATGCAAATAAATATATCTTTACTTAACTCTGCCTCATATGAATCTACCTTTTCTGTACTCCTACTCTGTCCATCCATCACCCACATGCCATAAGGAGTGGAGAACAGGATTAATGGTAATTGGAGAAATGTACTTTTTCCAGCTCCACCATGCTTGAACGATATGTTCCTTTGATGAAACAGGCGAATGTTTATATGCCCTGGGTGTATGAATCATTGCACCATGAATGATTTTATGTTAGCAAAATAGGTTTTGCGGGTGAAAATTATTACAGGAGGTGCAATCTAAGGCTATGAATACTAGTGAGTGGCGATGGCCAAGAAAGTCAAGTCATGAAATTTCTTAAAATTTGCCCCAATGCACTTCCTGAGAAACAAAGAGGACTAAACAAGGAAAGAGAGCAAAGCACAGCAAAAAGAAAAAAAAAACCTCTAAAAAGAAGTCAGAACTAAGTCAGGAAATACCAGGATGAGAACAGCATTGAAAAAATCCGACCAAATAAATAAATAAATACATATTTATGTTTTGTTTGTGAACACCTTAAGCATAACTCATAAGTCTCCAAAACTCCAGCTTAGATGAAAACAAAATAGAATCCAAGCTACAGTGGCAAATTATACAAGGCCTACTTTACCTCCTAGAGTAAGACCATGCAATTATATATCCTACTGGTAGTAATGGAATCAATCAAAGTCAAGTATGCAGGACTTCTTCATGAATCTCCTCTTTTCTGACATTTGAACATTATAACCATGAATCGGAATGAATAGGCAATAGCTACAAAAATTAACTACAGGAAAGATCATAGTGGACAGATAAAGGCCCAACAAAATAAGGAACCCCAAAGTGTTGTGGAAAATGGAAATGCAAAGCAAAAGGCAATGTGCCGGATTTTAGCATGTATAGCACCAAACTAGAGACCAAAGCAAGACAATAAAAGGCTTTCTGGCAAAGCAAAACCGTGTGGAAAACTTGAGGGAAACAAAAGGGCACATAACATCTTTTCTTTACATGGAGAACCAGAATAAGCAATCTATACATTAACAACCCACTAGAGCAGGTATCAACTATTTAAAACACCAAGAGAAATGAGAAATCTCATGGCAGCTGATACCTTATTCTTCGTATCATAATAGTATTTCTTTCCATCATCAGTTGTAACCAATGCCCAATCGCTGCCTGGCAGTTTCTCCCTGTGCAAAGAAAATGCAACATACAGTACACTTGAGAAAAATATATATATGATATATTAAGAGCCCGGACAACACAAAAATCTTCAGAAATAGCATAAAAATTGATCTTGAGTACCGTCATAGAACATCCCTCAGTAAAAACAACAGCAATAATACACTGAACAAGTGGTAGCAAATAGAGATGCATCTAAATGCCAGCCAAGCCAGAACCATCCATATGGCAGACCCTAATGCACTGATGCATAGGCTCAGAAAAGAACCAAAACACAGAAGGGTTATTGAACCAGAAAGAAATACACCCCTCCTCTCTCCATCTAGGTGACATGGAGTCTCCCTTTTCAAAATTTTGTGAAGAAATTTTGCAATTTGTGGGGAAACTTTACCATTCCATATTTATGGAGAAGTTGTGCCATCCAATTATAAATTAAGTATATAAACTTATATATGGATGTATGCATCCATGTATACATATGAAAAGAGAAAAGGCAGCAAGAAGTTAAAGTCCATATGTAAAATCTTTTTTAGAAGCTTTCAATATCCAGTTCCAAATTGTCAATTTAACCTATACCATAAATAATGAATATGACTACACCCCTCAGGTTATCCCATTGAAGTGGGCTATCTTTTACAATGTCAATGAGTTATATAAGGAAAGCAACTTGAGTTTGCAACCTCCAATGTAATATTCTCTACCACAACTCTTTCTAAATCCCAATATAAAAAAATATTATAATTGTCAAGAATCGCATGCATGGAGTGTGGAGGCTCCCTTGGGCATGGGAAAACAGTCCACAAGGGGACTGCCCACGTGGAGATCAGGGAGAGGAGGAGCAGCAGCCGGTGGCTGCTTGTGGTGGCCGGTGAAGGTGGTCGGTGATGATGGTTGTGGCTGGCTGCTATGTTGGAGAAGGAGAGGAGTATTTCAGGTTGGAAATATTATTGCTTACTCAAGAGATAAATACAAGAGGAAGGCTCTCTTTTATAGAAGAGAGAACATATCTTCTAAACTTGGAAACAACTCAATCAAATCAAATCTTCTAAAACAAGAAAGAACAAATTCCCACAAGTAATTCCTAAAACAGCTTTCTTAAGCCAAAACCTGGAACCTAAGCATCCAAAATTTGGACCCTTGGTCCTCTTTGCCGCCGGCCCTGAGGGCCCCACTGCTGCTGCCACGTGACACTGCCACATGGCCTGTCTGGCTGCCACATGGCAGTCGCATGTGGCTCTTTATTCCTAACAATAATCATTTCCAGTATTTCATGTATTCAAGATTCTCTATTTTGATTATTTGCCCCATGCATTGCACAGGTATGTACTAGTATTAATTTGTTTTGCAAAACAAATTATTCATTTATGATAAGGAGGGGAAGGGGGGAAAAATCAATATTCACCCCAAGGATCGAATTTTGACAAACATAGGAAACCAGATAGAGTTCCATCAAGAATACCATGAAATAGGAGTTGGCTGAGCCGTAACCTTATCTGCCTGCAGACATGCAGATAGCATTCAGAATCTTTTGGTTACATGAAAACCAAAAAAGGGGAAAAATTGTATGAAAAGTAACAAAATGTGTGAAGTGCATTACCTCCACCTTAAAATTTGCAGGTTTCTCATATGTTGATTCCCCAGTGACTGAATTATAGTAATATATAACACCCTCTTCAGTTTTGTGGGCAGTCCAAGCATCTGCATCTATCTTCTTCGGAGCATCATTATGGACAGGGTTATCATCTGTAGAGATGCAAAGTTCTGTTAACAGAATTAAATAAGGACAAAAAACTAAAAGATTACAATCAGTAATGGAGAAATCCAAAACAAATGATAACAATGCCTGTAGGAGGTGTTTTTGTTGTTGAAATGCCTGAACTTGGAACAGACCCCACAGTGACAGACAGAGACACCCCTGGAGCTGCCATTACTGGAACACCCGGAGGATGAAGGGCCGTGATAGGAGGTGTGCTGCGCATAGGCAATGGAAAAGGAGCAGGTGTTGGTCCTGAATAAGGAAGAAATGGAGGACGCTGTACGCCTCCAACCTGGGGAGGCAACCAAAGAGGCTGAGGTGGAGCAGCTGCAGGATACAACGGATGAGGATGATTCAGTTGTTGTGGAATGTTCTGCATAGTTGGAGTTTGGAAGGAAGCTGGATTTGGAAGAGCAGGAGAAGGCATCACTGTTTTTTGTGGCATACTAGAAGCTTCCGGTGCTGTTGGCCTAACAGTTACTGAGGCATTTGGCGCAAGCATTCCTGGATACCCTGGAGCTCCAGGGGGCCTAGGAAATGTTGGACCACCAGGAGTTAACGAAGTAGCGTGATTAAAATTAGCAGACGCTGCTAAAACTTGGGTAGAACTTGAAGAGGTGCTGGTACAAGATTGTCCTAACTGAGCTGCTGATGACGAGGCAGGAGCATTTTGTGCAGTACCTTCAGTGCTCTGAAAAGCCATGAGATTATATTACCACCACATTCCAATCCTAGTAAGTTGTTAGTATGTCATAATGAAACATACTGCAGTAGACAATGCTTCCTTCTGTTCTCTCGTTGAAGGCTGGGAACCCCCTCCAACAGAAAAACTGGGGGTTGAGGGCTGTCCTTTTGCCAAGGTGTAAGACAACTGGCTGGAAGCTGGGGGATTTTCCGTGACACCCCTGGTGAAGTTAGAATTTGATCCTAGAGGTTGCACTGATGGAGAAGAATGGGAGGATGGAACAGATGCCTGAGCAGGTAATATCTCCCCTCGAGGACGACTAGGTGCCTGACCAGGAACCTTAAACAAACAATTTAAGGGAGGAAAATCAATGGACAAACCAAGATGTTACAAAATTTAGCTGCAGAAAGTAAAGCTCATGAGAATTACAGCGGTAGGTTGAAACTGCTGACCAGGAGCAGGAATTGCATTAACATGTGAAACAACGTTGTATGAGAAAGATGGTCTAGTCACAATTGGCTGCCCAGGAACAGGAGGTTGAAGAGCAGCTGGAGAGATTCGATTGCTCAAATTTCCAGCCTGCAATTGACAATCAGAAAATATCAAAACCTAACAAGAAAAAAGGAGTAGAAAATATCTGAATATATTTGAGACCAACCAGAGCCATTGGACGTTGTTGAGGGGCTCCAGGTGGAGGATTTACTCTAGGAAAGACATTATACGAGAAGCCTGCAGGGATTGTATAGCCAGGGGTATTTGAAAAATTAGCTCGTATAGACTCTTGCGCTGCATTATTTCCAGGGAATCTAGGAGGTGGTGGACCAGCAGGAGATGTTGGCAGAGCTACACTAGGAGGCTGTGGACCAGCAGGGGATGCTGGTACAGATACAGTAGGAGGCGGTGGACCAGCAGGAGATGCTTGCACAGCTATGCTAGACGATGAGCTTGAACTGCCAGGAGTGGTAGCTGTACTTGAAGAGGCAAGAGATCCATTCCCTAATTTCTGCAAGAAGGTATCTGAAGATGGTGGGCCTGAAACTGCAATGCTGACTTTTGGCTCTGTGCTTTGAGATATAGATGTCACATCAGGTGGTGTAACCTGTACCTCTTGTGTTGGCAAAGTTGACGAGGACATTCCTACAATCACATATCCAAGCTTTAGAGGCCAGGAATAAGCTCAAACTATTTGTGATTAAAAAGTATTGGAAATAGAGCAGCCATGAAAAATATGGTGTAAAAGGTCGATAAGACATGCCATGAAACAAAGGATAATGACCTTCCAAAACCACACATGAAGAAAAGCTAACAAGATGAAGGAATGAGCTGCAAACCTATAGCTTCTGGACACTGTTAAACATAACCAATACAAGCAATAGCCACACTCATATGTAGAGCTTAACTAGCTTTTCTTTGTCGTTTTTGAGGATCCAAGTGCATGACTTGAAGCAAAATAAAGCTCGGGGAGGAGGGGGCCTACAGTGTAAAACTGCTAAGAAAATTAATGCTGAATATTAACAGCCAAAAGACTTGTGAAAAAGGCCATTAAACATTAAAAAACCAATCAGGTGCCAATATTTCATAAGATTGTCACAATCAAACTGCTACTGAGTCTAAAATGATATCAAACTGCAAGAAGAACAAGAAATCTATAGGTGAATATGTAATTATGCACCCTAATTGTAGGTTT
This sequence comes from Thalassia testudinum, assembly GCA_037157565.1. Taxonomy (NCBI): domain Eukaryota; kingdom Viridiplantae; phylum Streptophyta; class Magnoliopsida; order Alismatales; family Hydrocharitaceae; genus Thalassia; species Thalassia testudinum. The sequence continues at coordinate 13,525,380 of JAZHRO010000037.1, read as the reverse complement.
GATGTTAACCAACACCTCATTAAAAATTGGATCAACATTGGTTTTTTAGCTTGCACATATCTATGTTGTTTTGCATGAATTAACATGCCAGCCTAGGTCGAGTTGAAATGAGTTAAAGCCTCAATAAGCATTGATGGAGATTGAAGTCAAGGATTCAAAGAGATAAAAGGTGCATGACAACCTAGCTCAAGACTTATAGTTGATGCCTTGGAAGGAGATATACAGGGCCAAAGTGTGGTGGGTTGGGTGTCGGATCACTGAATGAGACAAATGTGGCATATGAAGTGGGCTGTTAGGTTCCCTGGTAGGAGTGATGGCATGGTGGCAAGGACACTGCGAGATTCCTACAGATATGTGGTGGAGGTTGCCTTGGGCCGTTTAATTTTGGGCAGGCCATTAGAGATATGGAGTTTGGTAAGTGTGGTTGTCCAGCATGCTCTGAAAACCTCCTTTTTTAGGCCGGTGTTCAGTGATGGCAGATTGTTTCTTTTTTTGCATGATGACTAGATAGGGAAGGGTTCCCCTATTTTGTAGCCAGGGTTATCAGAGGCGTCGCTGAATGAATTCCTACACCTTTTGGAGCTTCTGGACGGGCAGCAGTTGCTTCCAAATGGGCGAAACAGATTTGAGTGGAAAGATGGAACATTTTCTGCTGGGAAAGCTTAAGAAAAGTTGTTTATTATTGATGAGGGGCCTGTTGTTGATCTTTCAGCTGATTGTTCTATCATTTGGAAGATGCCCATGCGACTGAAAGTTAAATTATTTGCGTGGCAGCTGAGAAGAGAAAAACTTGTGACCAAGGTTTATAGGTCGAGGTGGATGAATTATCTGAACATAATACAGAATTTCTACCAAGGCTACGATGAAGACCTGCGCCACCTATTTTTCACTTGTGGGTTCTCTATGGAAGTTTAGAGTGAGGTGCAACCCAGAGGTGCTAACTGCTCCTCGTTTGAAGGTTTTTGGGACAGTTTTAGAAGGTTATCTCACACTGATACACTCGGCTAGGTTAAAGCCTTCATCGCCTTGTGGTGCATCTGGTTGCAGCTTAATGCTACCATCTTCGTAGGGGAATAGGCATGGATTGAGAATGTAAGTAGAGAGCCAAATTTTCTTTCTGATCTATGGCCCCGTATTCTGTAAGTCCATTCCTTTTATTAATACAATTTTCCAAGTGATTACAGACTCTCGATGATCTTCTTTCTTTTCTCAAACAAAAAAAAAAAAAACTAGCCCTTAAGCCATGTCTGTTTCGCAGTAATGGGATATGACGGAATGAAACGAGGTAAATAATGAGTTGAAGGAATGGAATAGAATAGATATTTCTAATCCTTCGTTTGGTTTAGTGTAGGAATAAAATCAGTAACATGGGTTTCGATCCCTTTCAAGAATTTGGTAAAACTTTGTTATTGTATGAATGGAGTCAGTGCAGGGGAACGGGGGGCACAAAGCTAAAATAGCTAAAATCCCTAAATCAGTGGAGAGGGAGGGTTGGTCAATACCAAGGTTTCTCTGCAGCAATTGGACCCTCTGGCATCCACTGGGACCGAATATTAGAATTTTGACACCTCCCCTCTTTCCATAGATCATTCTTCTATGGACAAATATATATCCTACACGTATGACCAATATCTTTTTTAAATAATGATAAGTTAAATTTGAACCAAGATTATCTAATAATCACAATTTGGTCGTGAATTTCAACATAAATATCTTTACTTGGATATTCAAAAGGGTGGGAAATATGACATACTTGAGCATATTCAGCAATGCATGCATATTTCTGGCAACATAGTCAGTCAATATGTCAGTCCTATATTCTATCATATATGAACAAGCACATGCCTATATATTTAGCCATAACATTTTTCCTAATCATCCATGGACAATGCATTTAGATCAAACATAACATATTAGAAGAGGCAATGTGGATGCCTAGTATGTGATAGACAATGTTGAATATGAGTGTCAAAAATATAACACCTCAAAAATATGTTAAATAATATAAATAATGTGAAAGCAAGATATCAAAAGTATAAACAATATAAACACTTGGATTTACATGGAAATCTCACTCACGAAGAGCGGAGAGAAAACCATGGGAGATGGCCCTGATAGGGCTGATGTTTTTATTCTTCTCAAGAAACAAATGGGGGTACAATAGCCTATTTATAGGCTCTCACATAGACCACACTTCTTCATTCTACTATGCGGTACTAAATATACCACAACAACACATCCTATCTCTCAACACTTTCCCTCAAGTTGGAACATGAAATGCTCAACTTGCACAAGAGATATTCCCACTCTACAAAGCACAAAAACACAACACACAATAAAATGATGCTGCCGGGTCACAGCTTCTTCATGCCTCTTGTGTCATCGGCTTCTTTGCATCCTCAATTGATGTGTCAGGTCACAGCAGCCTTATGTCACCAGCTTCTTTGCATCTTCACCTTGCTTATAGACGGGTGTAGATAGAAGTCCGGAGATGAAACGTAGACAATTTATCTGGTGCCGGTGAGAAATAAGCTCTAACACTCTCAAGATCAGTAGATAATGAAACAGAAATCCTAAGAAAATTAAAACCCAAGAACGAGTTGCCTTGATACCATATTAAATAATATAAATAATGTGAAAGTAAGATATCAAAAACATAAATAATATGAAACACTTGGATTTACATGGAAACCCCTCACGAAGAGCAGAGAAAAAACCATGGGAGAGGACCCTAATAGGGCTCATGTTTCTATTTTTCTCAAGAAACAAATGAGGATACAATAGCCTATTTATAGGCTCCCGCATACACCACACTTCTTCATTCTACTATGTGGTACTAAATATACCACTACAACACATCCTATCTCTCAACAATCCCACATAGGAAACTTAGTGAGATGAAATATTGAAAATTACTACTTGACAACTTAAGATTGAGTGTTTCTAACTACTGTCATGGGTCCACTGGTCTATACCCAACAAGTTGCCAGAGTTAATTTTTCTCAATTAGACTCGGATTTAAGCTTGGAATGTTGCCATGAACCAATCGAAAATGTGAGAGCTAAGTGCTCCTTAAGACTAAGTGCTATATCATAAAAGTGATGGTGGGAGCTACTTGTAGAATCCAATGTCACCTAGTAATTGATTGATAAACATAAACCCTAACAATGACCTCTTATTTGAAGTAGACATTGTAATACCTTAAAAATAGTCCCACATGAAAAACTCATGAAAGTAATGAGATATAAAAGATTGAGAATTATTTTCTTGAAAAGAGAAAGGGTAGTTATCTAAACGATAACCACCCAAAAATTATATTAAAAAATAAGAAGGTGCATGGCCAAATTACAAATCCGAATTCCACAATCTAACCAGAGAGAAAACAAACTCCACAAAGTTTTCCATATAAGGTCGTTGCCCCCTGAAAAAGATAGCATTCCTTCCCAACCATATGCTCCACAAAACCGCCAAAGGCTTCACCCCCTCCTTCGTCCGAAAGACATTCCGTCCCACATTGCTACCCCCACTTGTGAAAGATCTTCAAAAATCATCGAAAGTAGAAAACTTCCACCACCCTACATCAAGATGGCTCCAAAACTAGGTAGTAAAAGGACACCGAAAGAACAAGTGCTCAACATCTTCATCTACCCCAAGACAAAGGGGGCAATCTTTCTCCGCCTTGGGCGCCCACCTAGCCCTCAACACTTTTGTCATAAGACTACGTCTCCTAAACAGTCAAGCAAAAATCTTCACCTTTAGGGAGCAGGCCGCCGACCAAATCTAATTGCAATCTCTAATCATATTTAAATCCATCAGTTGACCTCCATTTCCCAACCTTCTATAAGCATCCCTAACTGTAAAATTACCTTCATCCCCAGAGAAAGCATCAACGCCACCCTCCGGTTGAAAGCCCTTCAGCTCCCGCAGCAAAGTCTGAACTTCATGTATCCTCGGATCCAACAAGTTCCCCGCAAAAGTAGGGCACCAGCAACTTGCCCCAACATCAGCCATTAACACTCCTCTGTGCAAAGCCATCGCAAAGAGTCTAGGAAACCGCTCGCAAAATCTCCCCTGACCCATCCAGCCATCCAACCAAAATCTGAACACGTCACCCAAACCAAAACTGGAACAAAAAAACTCTGCACTCTGGGCACCACCAAGGATAGACCTCTAAGGAAGTGTGAGGCACCCCTCGGAAGGGCAAAAGAGGAGGTCCCAATGCACTGGGCCAACATAGCATGATCAAAGGACCTTTCCCACAAGGCTCTCTCCGTTCTCCAGCAACCTGCCGATCCACTTTGTCAAAAAGTTGTCATTCATCCTTCCCAGCTCCTTAACACCCAGGCCCCCCACTTTTAAGGGCTTACACACCTCATCCCAGGACACCAACCTCACCTCCTTCCTAGCTACACCAGAATTGGTCCACAAAAGTTTCACATCAGACCCAATATCTTCTTCTTAATCTATTGTAGCATCTTCAAGATGGAAGTAAAATAAAATGGCATAGAAAACAGTATCGCCTTGAGGATCACCAACCTCCCATCTCTTGAGAGAATCCTGGACGCCCATCCTGCCAACCTCCCCTCAATCCTTTGAAACAAGGATGTCCAATCATGCATCAAGATCCTCCTTGGAGACCTAAGTAAGAAATAGGTAGAGCCCCCTGCTATGTGCCAAGAGCCATACTACATCAACTTGCCTCCTCCTCCAATAAATGGAAGGGAACAAAAGTTGACTTGGAAAGATTAACCTGCAGCCCAAATGCCTCCCTAAATAGTTCCAGCAACATATGCATCCTCCTTGCCTCGATATCAGAATCCTCCACAAAGATCAGATTATCATCAGTATACTAGAGCACCAGATTTGCAAACCCTTCAACCAAGGGGAAACCACTTATCATATTACTATCACATGATCTAACCACCGCCCTTGCCAAAGCATTCGCTGCCAACACAAAAAACATTGCGCCAGTGGGCAACCCTATATGACCCCCCTTCTCAGCTGAATCCAGCCCCCAACCGGGTTGCCATTAATAAGAATGGAGAAAGAAGCTGTAGTGACACATCGCTTCATCCAATTGACCCAGAGGGGTAGGAAGCCCTTCTTAACCAAGGACACCCAAAAGAAGGACCACTAGATCAAATCATATACCTTTTTAAAGTCAACCTTCCATAAAAAAGCCTTCTTCTTCTCCCTCCTCCAAAAGGCAAGGATTTCTAAGCTGTGACATACCCATCCAAGATGTTCATACCAGGGACAAAAGCCATCTACACCCAAGATAACCCATCTACCAGCACCCCCCACAATCTATTCGCCAATATCTTCGCTGCAATCAAGTAGATGGCATTAGACAGGGCAATCAGCCTAAAATCGTCAATGGCCTCCGCCCCATCCTTTTTCGACAACAAAAACATGAAGAACTTGTTAATCTTGTTAAATCATTGATTTCCATCTCTGATCTCATCTAGCACCTGCAGGACACCATCCTTGAGCATCATCCAAATCTCCTTATAAAAGAATACTGGGAAGCCATCAAGGCCAGGGCATCCATCCGCATTCAACCCCCAAACCACCTTCCAAACCTCCTCTGCAAAAGGCTTGATATAAGCATTATTACTTAACAACCTGGGCATAAGCATTTTGTGATTGTCATGAGTTCATTAAGCCATACCCAACAAGTTTTCAAGGTCAAGTTTTCTCTATTAAACTTGAGTGTCAGCCCAGGTTATTGTAGAATATGTCAAATTGGAAGAGAAGTACAAGAAAGACGTACATTAGCATATTCTCCTGCATGCATAAGGAAAATCAAATGAACTAACTACCATAGTTCATTCACAGACCATAATGCTTTGTCTACTGGATACCATCTTCCTTTTAAAAAAAACCTACAACTTTGCTGCTAAAGAAAATCCACAATTTGGGAGAAGGGACTAGAAGAGAGTTGATGTGTAGCTCATTAGAAAGAGGAAGAAATGTGGGCAAAGAAATGGGTAAGATAACCAGCATGGCCTGTCCAATGAGTGAATTCCTACAGAGAGAGAGCTTACATGGTAGATGGGCCACCTCTCTATACTTAGCTGCATTTTTGTCTCCCAAAAAAAAGGCGATTCAAGCTTTCTCTTATAGCAATGACAATTTAGCCCTAGGGAAGCCAACCGGCCAGCAAAAGAACAACAAACATTGCTCCTATGGTTGAAAAGCACATATAAAGTCAGTGTATTTCCCCTCCTAGCGAGCCCATACTATCTATTACAAGGAGAGATGTCCATGATGGAGCAATAGATGGGCAAAGTAAAACTCCCAACCCCCTCACCCCACTCCCAATGCAATATTACAATGCATTGAATGCAAGGAGCAAAATTTCACAGAAAAAGAAAAATTATGAAAATAGTTTTAAATCAACAAGTATAGGTAAATAAGCAAGTCCATGGAAGTAGCAACAGCTCAAAAAATGAGATTGGTGTTAAAAGTGACAAGGAACTTCAAGTGTTTTATGCGATAATGAGGTCGCTTCCAAAGCTAAAGGCCAGATACCATATAATAGAGTTTTTCAATACTCTAAGGACTTGATTGCTAGATTGACAGTTGGAGGCATGTCTAAAGGGCTTTCATGGCACAAGCTAAGATGCTAACAAGTATGCATGGTAAAGTCCCAGCTCCACAATGGCAACATGAGACAAGAAGTCAGTGCCCTACCAATTGAAACCTAAACCGAAAGATAAATTTATTGTAGCATGAGCATTTGTAGATAAGGCCAATCGATTACACAATCAAGGAGGTATCAAGGAGACCAATGAAGTGTCAAAAGAAAAACCCTTGAGCATGACATTCCTTTTTTTTTTATCCACAATGCAGAATGATCAGATTACCCAATAAGTAGCAACTTTATTTTTGTATCTGCACCATCTCTTAAGTGCATAAGTCTACCTTCCCAAAAGTTCATGGGGATAGTCAAGAGATCATCCCCGCAATTGTGAGATGTTATCAATGTGTAAAAGGGAAAGAAAAAAACCAGTTTCTCAGGTGAATATTGACTCTTTTCTGCTTCATTCATAGAGGTCGACCAATACTGTGACCACTGAGAATGAATTGGTTCTTGGTTCATTCTGCCATCCTTCCTAATGAATTATTCAAATTAGCCATTTAAGACTTTGAGTGCTAATAATTCTCCCCAAAATCTCCCTTAACTCTTTCCCTCCCATTTGCATCCCAAGTGCTGCCACTCCTCTACTACTCACGAAACACAAGAGTGGTCAAGGCGATGAAGACCAAATTTCCAACTATGATGAATTCGTAAAATTGTACGAGTTGAAGAATTTCATAGTGATGATCTCAATTCACGTGCGACGAATTGCTCCCGAATATATTCAATCAATCTCGAATTCCATACCGAACTAATATCATGCATCCTTTACCTAGATGATACCGATCGATGGAGCCCCAAATATAAACCGACGAGATACGAGATCCGAAGCTAGCAGTTGATGAAAGACGAACTTGATAGCAGGCAAAAATTAAAAAAATCAATAAAATCGAAAATCCTGCAAAATGAACTGCCACTTAAACCTGGGATCTCCTCGATTTCGTAAGTAGGAGGTGGATCGCGGATGACGAGACGTGAACGGGCTGGTTCCTAGCGGGCGGCTTCAAGGGGGGGGTGTGGCGGAGATGGTGGAGTGGGGAGGGCGGCGCGGTAACCGGAGAAGAGGGGCGAGTGGAGGGGAAGACGGAGAGGTGAGATGGGAGGCGTGAAGGAGTGTGGAAGTGTGGTGGCGGGCGGTGGAGATGAGCGGGACGCGCGGCGGTGAAGAGGAGGGTTTCGGCCCTTTGGGTGGTTGAAGGGGAGAAAGGGTTGAGAGCACGGGGTAACGCGGATGAGAGAGATTTGTGCCGTGGTGGCGCGTTGCTATCCGGGTTAAGAAAAAAAAGTTCTTTGCTGAACAAAATGGAGGGCTGTCCCTACAGGTTGCTTATCTGGGATATCTAAGGCAACATTTGATTGTATGGGTTTGGCATCTCTATTTTATTGTTCGACAATAAAAGAGACTTTATTGACTTTTGAATCAGATTATTAATTTTAAGTTTAGATAATTTTAATTTTGTGATGAAATTATTCTTTTTTATATATATTTTTGGATGTGATGTTTAATTCGTTGAAGTAATATTTAATTCTTCAAATTTGATTATTTAGTTGATTGCTAGTATAATTTTATTTTCCTAATTTTTCTTTCAAGATATTCGTAAAAATTATTAATGTAAAATTTATACATAACACTTTATTAATTTAGTTACACACCTACAAAAAAAAGGTAAAAGAATATATATTTGTATTTGCTAAATTTTGATTGATAAATATTCGTACCGAATAAAATTCAAAGTTGATATCCACACATACATCATTTACATCATATTTCATAAATAAATAATGTGTTCACATTAGTATCTACAAAAATCTAAACAATGTTACCAATTTCTTCTAAAATGAATGTTATCCTATACGAATATCAAAAACCTACATCCAATTACATCCCTAGGTGGTAATTACACATCATAAAAATCCCACTAGTTAGTTAATGTCTTCTTATGACTCATGCAGATATCACCTCTTTTTTCAAAAGTATAAATAACTGTTTAATTCCTTTTAGAGACTTGCGACTGTTAATATGGACCTTATAAGTGTCACATGAAGCATGCCTCTACTTTGGTCAAGACCTTTGAAATTTTAAATTCACTTTTCTTTAATCTACTTCCAATCAAAAACATGCTTCTTTGTACTTCCTTATGAACCTAAAAAGGATATTACCCCTCAAGAGCCAAATTAAATGGGTTCTTTGATCTTTAGATCTCTACATACTCACTAACTTTTGTTGAGTTGTTTATCTAGAGTTTTTTCTCTAGTTTGGTTCATTTTATTACTCGTATTTGGTTTTACTTAAATTTTCCATTAGATAGAACCTTCCATAATCTAAAAAGTCTAAAATAATTATTTTTAACTCAAAGAAGTCATGCTATGTTCTTTTGGAATTTATGATATTATGTTATTTTACTCTCTTGACACTACAAAGTATTTTTTCTTACAATGTTCATATGTATTGTAACATTTTACACATACGAAATAGGTTTATGCACTAAAGACTAAAAAAAAAATTGCCAAAGATATAAAAAGTCATTACACACACCAAATCTAAGTGCAATACTCTGAAAATATTTCGACGTCAATCGTAGAATATTGAAAGTTATTATTCATTTCTTTTTTCATTTATTTGAAATGGCTTATATTAAGAAAGCATCATAATGTATAATATTTTTTTCTAAAAGATCATAATGTATAATATTGTTAGCTAATAGCTTTTAATTGCCTCTAATACTATTTCCATCATGACCTAAACCCCTGATTGTCTTAATTAAAAGTCTAAGTGGTAATTTACAATTGCTTGAACATTAATATTTTTTTTCAATTCGTTTCACTAACACAAAAAGCAAGCATTTTAACACTAATCAAAGCATACATAAAATAAGGTTCTACAACTACTACTACATCTATTATAAGTTATATTATTACATCAATGATATTTAAACAAAAGAGGCATGCAACAAGTAGAGCTACCATTGCTGCTATGAGAGTGTAAAACCATTCCTCAAGGTTATGATTTGAAATAATCTCAACGAGCTCACTTTGTCAACCCTCATTATAAAAGCTTTCATTTCCTTCATTGCTATGATCTTGGTTCTCCATCATTGCTTGAATGAACAACGAAACACATGGAGGAATTATGAGAGAAAATAAGAAAGCTAAGAATATAGAGAAAAGGTACTTCCACAAAGTCACATGACAGCATTTACTTGGAGCGGTACTTGGCAAGAACCAAATTAGTGATTCTAAGATACAACTAAGTTAGTTGCAAGGGACCTTTGCCAACATGGCAGATGATGCTGATTATGAAACATGTCGTCGATATGCCCGAGCTTACATTTTGCAGTGCATGGGCAGCATACTTTTCCTATATAAGTATGGTAACTACATATCATTGATGTACTTACCATTATTAGAGGACTTGGAGATTAGTAGAATTTAAACTTAACGTTACATTATTTATTGGATTGTATTGAATGTTTACTTACATCCTCAACTTACCATTATGGAATGCATAAGGAGCATCTTGTTTGGCGTTTCTATACTACCAACTCTGCTTAGTTGCTTGTGTGGGGACTGATGAGGTTGGAAGAGCATTGATTGTGCTACAGATTTGGGCGTGGGAGAGGTTTCCCCACATAGCCCCAATTGTACATCATTGGCTGGAGTGGCAGGGATGTCCATTGGGTGCTCGTTGGTTGGCTATTTTCGATGTTCATAAGTAGTCAACCAACATTGTTATCTCTTATAGGGATGCATTTGACCTTCTAACTGCATATCAGGTATACAAGTTAACGTTCCCTCTTGAATTCTTAGGTTAACAATCATGTTACATTTTTTAAACTTACAGTCTTAACGCAGGTTGTCTGGAAGTCTTACATGAACAAAATTTAGCAAAACCTACCTACATATTGCTTGGCTGACAGGGAGATCTGGCGTGCACGAGTTCTTTTGATATGCTTCCATATAATAGAGCATCATTTCTCAAATAGCGTCCTCAGGCAATTTGGAAGTCTCCAGGGTGTTCTTTCTCAATGTGATTCAGATGACAGCCTCCATGACATCAATCTAAGAGGGAAATTTGAAATCGACTAGCGTCAACATCATGCATCTTATGCTGATACGCGCTTTAATAGATTTACGAGAAATATGCGTTGTAGTATAGTGAACGAAGACAGATCGACATTTAAATTTATAATGCTCGAAATGTGAGTTTCAAAGCCGTCTTAGGGAGCAACACAGCTACAATTAAACCACTAATCCAGTATAAAAAATGAGCACAATAATTTGATTTAAATTTGAATATAATATGCAATGAATCTAAGTCTTAAATAGATACAAATTTGAGTTCTCAGAGTAAAAAATGAACAAGTATAAGGCTTAAAAAATTATTTTAAACTAAGCACATATAGCCTTGATACTTAGGCCTTTTTTTTCAGCCAATCAGACGTCCAATATGAGCCACGGACGACTTAAAAGTGTAGTCCACAACACGCTTTCAAGTCAAAATTCACCACCGCACCCAAGCATCCATCCCAATGCAAAATCACCTCGATACATGCACCTGCACGTGTGGGCATGTGCGTGTGTGTGAATGTATTGGGGACCCGACTCCCTACTCTTGGGCGATGGCTAAGGGTGTAAAATCTTATTTGTTCCCAAATTTGGATTTGTTGTCCACAAGGTGGGACAAATGTTTCCCCATCTTCGTTGTTTCTTCTCCTTTAGCGTGGAGTGTAGCTACCTGGTTGGAGGACGTTCGGCCTCTGTTTTGCAAAGGCAAGGGCCCATATGTGACCCTCATGATGAACCGCACCTATTGAGGTGCTTCTCTTGAAGTTTGCTCACCGGAGGAGGGTTGTCGATCTGGAGATGGAGCCAGTGACGTGGAAGACCTATCATAAGAAATACGGGCTTTAAGCCCCAACTGGAACGCTCAAAAGTTTCTTTGTGAGGAGAATGTGGTAGAGGTGTTGATTAGGTGAATGGGGATGTAGAATGGCCGGACAAAGGTGCGGTGGACGGCAACTAGATGGGTTGTCTGGCCGAACACTTGGGGAGTCAAATGCCCCAATTTCTTGAGGGCTTTTTCTCCCCAAGGTGTGAGGAATGTTTTGGTGTAGGTGGCATTGTGTTATGTGGTGGCCGAACGAAGCTCGTCGGAGCTTCGTCGAACACAAAGAAGAAGAAAGATGAGGAAAGGAGATTGAAACCTAAAACTAAGGACCTATACCTACTCTAGAAGAGGGGAGGAAGAATATCTAACTATTGGGATGAAAAGGGGAAGAAACACGTCCGACTTGATTTCCCGGATGTGGAGAAGATGAATTAGTCTAATGAGGGAGACGACAATGAGGAATGAAGGAGAGAGACATAGCTATGGTTGGCTAGCATTAGGAGGACTTGAGGAAGAAGATGGCAATGCCAATTTAACCATTGGACACGCAAACGAAGGTGGTCAAGGAGGTCATCTGAGTTCATGAGTACGTGGCTGGAGGTTGAGGAGAATATGCTTTTTTGGCCAATTCACATCTAGGAAACACATGGGACGATGGATAAGCTTATATAGAGGAGGTTTTGGCCTCTAATTGCAAAGAATTTGAGAGATTGCTCGCAAAGTTGGCAACCCACGTCCGTGAATTTCTCGAGTCACCATCGGCCTTGTGCTCCAAGTTGGTTCTCGAGATCTGGTGCATTTGGAAGAGGATCCTCTCAAGACCAATCCCTCTAAGTTTGGAGGGATTTGATTGGGAATTGAGCAAGAAATCCCTGCATGAAGGGGCAGGTTTGGATTCAATTTGTGATGATGCTTTCTTGACTTGGTCGAAGGAGAAGGGAAGGGACCCTCTTGTGATTTAAATCAAAAGCTAGGGGTATTTATGTAATACACAGAGAGAATAGGGCTAGAATGCAAACAAGGTCAAGACGAATTCCAATTGGGCTTAAAATTTGGGGTTAACCTTTTGGACCCAAGGAATCTAGTGGTGACCTTAAATTTAGGTTTTGACACAGTTTGAATGGTTAATTTACATAGAAGCCCAAAATAAAGCAAAATCCTACTTAAGTCAAAACATGTTACAATAGTCAAAGTGAAGGTACTAAACCTCTTATAATATTTTTAAATAATTTTTAGGAGGTTTAGATCACATTTATTTCTACCAAAACCCGTTTAATTGAAGTAAGGCTGAATTTAGGGCTTTTATTAATAAAATAATCTTCGAAATACGTGAAAACCTTGTTCAGTCAGTTTAAGCCAACTTATGATTTTATGCTTATTTGACCATTGATTGACCCCTCATTTATTTTGCATTCGTGATTATACATTAAAACAACAGAATTAGCGTGTTTTCCCATCTTCTTGCATTTAACTTAGAACAGAAATACAACCTTTCAAAGCTTATTAAGGAGCATTGAACACTAGATTTTGACTAAAATAACCTAGTTATGATAGATGATGGTGTTACCACCATCTTACATATAGGATTGGGCGGCTAGGACAGAGCGTATCGTTCCACTAACATTGACAGATAGTCCTATCGCTATACCTGAGTACGTGACCTATAACAGGATCACCTAGAGGTTCATAGGTTGACTTGGTGCCTTACTTGATTACAATGTAAGTTATTATACATATCTCTTTCATAATAAAAATTGAGTTTTGCATTTGTTGTAATAAATTATTGTTTCGTTTTGCAATTATCTACATGGGTTCAACTTTGCAATATGACACGTAATATCCCCAAGTTTTCAGAAATCCACGATCTAGCTAGGCAGGCACTCGAGATAAACACTAAGACAATAACAGACCATTTCAAACCCCCTTAACCTCAAGTAGCAGATGGCCAAGATGATGCACCTACAGGGGGGAAATGGACGGGAACGAGGACGAGGTCAAGGATGTGGTCAAGGATAGAGGCAAGAAAGGAGGCATGGGAGAGGATGTGGAAGGGGACATGGACAGTATCCACACCCACCACAAGATGCCCCACACCCATCACCTGATTTACAAGCCCCCCCTCCGCATGATGTACAAGCTCCCCAAGATGCAGATGTTCTAGTACATGTAAAAACCTTCTATCCCTTTTAAGATTTTATTTATATCATTACATTGAGAATTTTCATTTCAGTAACTATTAGAATTATAATATGAACCAACATATATTACTATTAAGGAATTATACATTAAATATGTACATATGTTTGGACATCACATTCATGGTCATTAAAGAGATTTAGTTATGTAAATTGACCATTCTCATCTCATTAGGATATGGGATTTAATGCATAGAAACCTTAAGAGAAAAATGCAATTCCGTGATGGGTAGAATTGACATTTTAATTTAAGCGATCATAGTCCCTGAAGGGGTGAGGGCAAAACGGACATTTGGTTTTCTGCATCCCATCACAGAAAAGTTATAAATAGAGCCCAAAGGGGACCCAAGGGGTACCACATCTAACACATCTACCACCACCCCCATAAGTTCTTTTCACTTTCTCAACCCCCTGGAAGCACCATAGCCACTGCCTCTTGTTGGAGAAGCAAGCCCACGGTCCCAGAGGATTTCCGCAATCTCTACTTCGCTTCCGCTGCGATGGACTCAGGTATTCCTCCATCATTTTCTTTCGTTTTCATTTTGGTTGACGGTATATAGAATATAATGTTCTTGAGATTTGGTTGAAAATCATTCGATTTTGATTTTATACGAATTAAATCCATCAAGTGGTATCAGAGCCCCTTTCTATTCGCTATATCATTGCCTAAATGAATTGGATTTTGGAAAAATAATTTCCATTTGATTTTTGGGGAATTGTTCTTGATAAGAACCTCATCATAAACCCTAAACTAGCACCATCTAACCTAGATTTGCAAGAAAAAGCTCCTACATAACTTATAGAAAGGCCTGACTCAGAGAATTCTGAGTTTGTGAAGAAAACAGCAACTAAGGGGTAAAAATGCAATTTCACCAACACAATCTGTAAATAGGGTAACTTAGGGTCCAAACATAGGTCAAACTAACCTAATAAGAAGGAAAGTGAGATGAGTTGATCCAACCAGGGCTACAGCAACTCCAATGAATTAAATGATATCCTGTAACCCTAAAACAAACCTACTTCAATTCACGAGGTTCGAGGCAAAGTAAAAATTGACTAAACACTCTAAAAATCATAGAAAAATAATCTCTATGGTTTAGAACCTTCAATTTGGCCTTGGGAACCCATTTTGACCTACATTGAGACCCATGCCCAATTAATGATTTAATTTAGGTTTTTACGTAAATTGACAGGTCAAACAAGGTTTGATCTAGAAATAAAATTCACCATTAGAATCCTTAGGTCCTATTTAGACATGTATAAAAACTTTAGCCTAAGAAGAGACCTTCTTGACCGACTTTGCATTTTGGTCCTCATCTATTACGTTTTGACCCTCAACTTTTGAAACCCTCACGTTTTGACCCCTAAGTCTTCATCGTTCTTTGCATTTAGGTCCTCCCTGCAAAACCCTGAGCAGCGCCATGCTCCGGCGACTTTGCGCGGAGCATGGCGCCGCGCAGGGTGAGGGAGGCCCTCTGACCTTTCAACGGGGTGTTCCCTACGACGTCTATTGTTGCAGGGACACCTCCACGATCTCTGCAGCAGCCCACATCTTCCGTGCGAACGCGCAGAAGGTATGGGTCCCTACTCCGACCATCCTCCGGCGAGGGAGGCACATCGCCTCCCTCCGCCCACCTCTCCGCCTTCGCCTCTATAAAAACTGCCTCCGCCTGCAGAAGAGGGCTCGGTCCTGACGGAGAAATACCCCCATCTTTCCTCTCTTCCCACTCCGGCAGAAGCCCTCCAGCTCCGGCGGTTCTTCCTCCCCCTCCTCGTGGCTCTGCTGCAATACCAGCAGCAGAGCCACCCTCGCCCGCTCTTCCCGCGTCGCGCCGTACCTAGCGCGTGCCCTCTCGCTCTCTCCTCACCGCCGCCCTCTCCCTCTAGGCGTCTTCTTCTCCGGCGACAGTCGATACGACTGCCGCCCTGCTCCGGCCCCCTTCGTCCCTACAACTAGGTCAGAACTTCTCCCCACCTCCCCCTCTTTCTTTTCCTCACTATTTTACATTCAATTAAACCCTCGACCACTCCTATCCACCGTCACCCCCTTCGTCTCCGGCTACCATCCGGCGAGACGCCCCCATCGCTCCACAGCCCCACACGTCTCGCCGACCCTCTCAGAAGCTTCCCCTCACTCCACTCAACAGCTTCCCCCTTTCCATTCCCTGCCACATGCCACCTAACGACCCCCCAAACAAACCCATTCCTCCGACCACAGTCCGACCAAGGGCTGTCGCCTCACGCCTCACCACCACCCGCACGAGCTTCGCCGCACTCCGACGAAGCTCCCTACACCTTCTGACTAGGCCAAGAGGCCGTATGCTTGATTTCAGGTCACACCTTCTTCGCCGCCATTGCTGAGCAGGTGAAGCTCTTTCACCTGCAGCTGCAAGTTCACCCTCGCCCAGGCTTGCACTCCAGGACGCGCGGCTTGCCCCCACGAAGCTTCCCAGGCCTGCAGCTGGGGGGAAAGCCTCGCACACGGCCGCAATTGCCTGCAGCTTCCTTAGCTGCAGGCGCCAATTTGGGTGGGACATTTAGTCCCACCTCGGTAGTTCTGAAAGCCCCGCAGCCAAATAAATGAAAAAAGTGACATAGCCTCTTCGCCTCCGAACACGGGGTGAGGTCCCTCTCACCCGCTTCACCCGGCCTCGTCCACGACCACCCCCCGCGGACCTGGCCCTACCCGTATACCCGACCTGCACTCCTCGCCCACCACCGCACGCCGATGGGCCTGGACCCGGGTGCGAACCCGTACCCGAATACCCGGCTCTGGGAGAGTGATCCTACGAGCGAAATCTGAGAGAGAGAGACGCGGGGGAGGGTGGGGTTAGGTTTTTGCTCTGACCAGGCTATGTGAGTGTGCAGGCAGAAGAAGAAGGAGAGAGAAGATCGCAGAAGAGGAAGGAGAAGAAAAAGAAGGAAGAAGCAGCCAAAGCCTTGGCTGCTCGAAGCAAAGCAGAAGAAGAAGAAGGACTGCAAAAAGAAGAAGAAGAAAGAAGCAGAAGAGGGAGCACCAAGGAAGCACTGTAGCAGATGCTACTTAAGTCGTCTGATTGAGAAATCAAACGACGCTCTGAAGAAAAAGACAAGAAGAAGGAAAGAAGAACAGGCGCCGCGGAAGAAGAAAGAAAGAAAAGAAGAAGAACAGAATAGAAAGAAAGAAAGAAAAGAAGAAGGAAGAAGACAGAAGAGCTGAAGACTATCAAAGCAAAGAGAAGAGAAGAAAAAGAAGAAGAAGAAAGACTGCAAGAGAGAAAGAAAAGAAGAAGAAAAAGCCAAGAGATCAATCTACCTCTCTCTCTCTCTCTTATTTTTGTAACAGAAACATTGTACTTCTAGAATTATAAGTTTGCTCCCTGAGTTCGACCTCGGAAAACCTTTTCTGAGTAAAAATTGAAAATGATGGCGACAACCGTAGCTTATACTATAACGACTATACTATAATAAATACAAAGCACCACGAGTTGCCTGCCATTCATCTTTCAGTTCTTCATTTAAGTTTTTGGATTGATTCAATCCCATCTTGATGAATTGATGACCACTAATGTTTGTTTTTTAGTTTTCATGTTCATTTGTATCCCACGTTTAATAATCAAATCGAGTTTTGCAATTAGAATCGTGATTTGGGGTGTTTTCCCCAAATCCCTATTTCAGATCGCCGCCATGGAATCAGGTCGTGATTGGTCCGATACCGGTACTCATGATGAGTACCCATCGAGCGCTTCCTAGACGGTACTCATCATGAGTACCGGTACATGTTGGATACTGGTCGAGCACAAGGAAGTGCTACTAGTATCGAAGGAGTACTCATCATGAGTACCGGTACATGTGGGATACTGGTGACGTCCAGAGGCATTGCCAGTATCATATGAGTACCAATACTCATGATGTGTATCGGTACATGAGGGATACTGGTCGCGACCCAGGACCGATCCAGTATCAATGGAGTATCGATACTCATCAAAAGTACCGGTACATGTAAGATACTGGACATGGTCTTAGGATTAGTCCAGTACTCATGAAGTACCGATACCTAAGATCAGTACCGGTACTACTCATTTCGGTACCAGTACCAATCTTGAGTATCGGTACTAGAGTAATATTTTTTGGGGTACATTTGTCATAAAATTTTGGTGTGAACATTAGTAGGTGGTTTTAATGTATTAAGTACTCTGTCACGTTTAGCAATTCTTGCCAAAGCAGGTTACTTCTAGATAACGGCGGAGTTCTGTCGACCGAACCGTGGCTAGTCTTTGTTTGTTTTAGTGCTTATTACAGTAATGTCGTTGTGGTATAGATAAAATAGCTACGGTTTGTCGTCATCGCCACCATTACAATTTTACTCAGAAATGTTTTTCTTCCGAGGTCAAACTCAAGGAGCTACTGGAATTCTAGAAGTACAATGTTTCTTTTATTACAAAAATAAGAGAGAGAGAGAGGGAGAAGTAGATTTCTGTGTCTTGGCTTTTTCTTCTTCTCTTCTCTCTCTTTACTTGTCTTCTTTTTTTCTTCTTCTCTTTTCTTTCAGCTGCGGAACCTTTTCTTTTCTTTTTCTTCTTCTTTGCTTTGTCTTCAGAGCTTCATCCGTCGTCTGATTTCTCAGTCAAACGACTTAAATGGTGTCTGCTACAGTGCTTCCCCTTATCTTCCTTTGTTGCTTCTCCTTCTTCTTCTTCCTCTTCTTCTTCCTTGGCCTTCTTCTGCTTCCTTCTCTTCTTCTTCCTTGCAGCTAAGTCTTTTCTCTTCAACTCTCAGCCTGCCTGCACAAGGGAGCAAAACCTACCTTGTCCCTCTACCCGCACATCTCTCTCTCTGCAAATCACTCACAGGACGCTCTCCCAGAGCTGCGGGTAATCGAGTCGGGTTTCGTGCCCGTGACCAAGCGCACCGGTGTGTGGATGATGCGCGAGGTGTGCTCAGATAGGGTCGGGTCAGGTCACCAGATCCGCGTAGTGAAATCGCGGACGAGGTGGCATGTATTAGGTGAGGGACCTCACCCCAAGTGTAACTGGAGGTGAACGATCTATTTCACAAAAACAATATAAACCACTCCAGCCGCTTGTAACTTCATGATGTGGGACTAAAGTCCCGCCTTCTCTCGCGCGCGCCCACAGCAGACCTTCGTGCAATTGCCTCAGCTGCGGCCTCTGTTGGTGTTGATTTCTCCAGCAACCATCTTCGCAAGACCTGCCCCAATACGCAGCGCTTGATGCTTAGCAGTTCTAAGGTCTGGAGCAAGCTTGAAGCTCCTCGAATAGACGTTAATGGCGGCTGGGGCGTGGAGTCTGCCAGACACGAAAAGGGCCTCTCGGCCTAATCAAATCAGCGGGGGACCTTCGCCGTGGCACGGCGAAGGTGGTGCAAGGTGCAGTAGGTCGTGGGGAGGCCTAGGCGTGCGTGCCTAGGTCGTCCTGTGATCGGAGGTGTGGGTGTGTTCGGGGGAGCGTTGAGTGGGTGTAGAGCGGCAGTGGGTGGGCGGAGGTTGTTCAGCGTGATGAGGCAGAGGTTATGTGAGGGTCGGCGAGGCGTGTGGGGCTGCGGAGCGATGGGAGCGTCTCACCGGAGGGTGGCCGGAGACGAGGAAGGTGACGGTGGACAGGAGCGGTCGAGGGTTAATCGAGTGAAATACAGTGAGGAAAAGAAAGAGGGGGAGATGGGGAATAGTTCTGACCTAATTACAGGGACGAAGGGGCCGGAGCAGGGAGGCAGTCGTACCGACTGTCATCGGAGAAGAAATACCCAGAGGGGGAGGGCGGCGGCGAGGAAGAGAGCAGGAGGGCGCACGCTGGATACGGTGCGACGCGGGAAGAGTAGGCGAAGGTGGCTCTGTTGCCGGTATTGTAGCAGAGCGACGAGACGAAGGAGGAGGAGCCGCCGGAGCTAGTGGGTTTCTGCCGGAGTGGGAAAGAGGAAAGGTAGGGGTTTTCTCCGTCAGGACTGAGCTACCACAGTCGGCTAGCGACACTGGTTCTTATAAAGGCGGTGGCAGAGGGAGGCAACGTGACTCCCTCGCCGGAGAATGGCCGGGATACGCGACCCATACCTTCCGTGCGTTTGCACAGAAGGTGTGGGCGAGAGCAGAAGGCATGGTGGTGTCCCTGCAACAGCACACGTCGTAGGGAACACCCGGTTCAAACTGCAGGTCGCCTCCCTCACCCTGCGCGGCGCCATGCTCCACACAAAGTCGCCGAAGCATGGCGCTGCTCAGAGATTTGCAGGAGGGACCTGTATGCAAAGAACAACGAAGAATCTGGGGGCCAAAATGCAAGGGTTTCGAAAGTTGAGGGTCAAAAAGTAATAGATGAGGACCAAATTGCAAAGTCGGTCAAGAAGGTCTCTTCTTAGGCTCAAGTTTTTATGCATGACTAAATGGGACCTAAGGATTCTAATGGTGAATTTCATTTCTAGGTTAGACCTTGTTTGACCGGCCAATTTACGTAAAAATTCAAATTAAATCATTAATTGGACATGGTTCTCAATGTAGGTCAAAATGGGTTCCCAAGGTTAAATTGAACATTATAAACCCTAGAGATTATTTTTCTATGAATTTTAGAGGGCTTAGTTGATTTTTACCCTGCCTTGAACCTCGTGAATTGAAGTGGATTTGTTTTAGGGTTACAGAATATCATTTAATTCCTTGGAGTTGCTGTAGCCCTTGTTTGATCAGATCATCCCACTTTCCTTCTTATTAGGTTAGTTTGACCTATTTTTGGACCCTGATTTACCCTGTTTACTGATTGTGTTGGTGAAATTGCATTTTTACCCCTTGTGACTTGTTTTCTTGTTAAACTCAGAATTATCTGAGTCAAGCCTTTCTATGAGTTATGTAGGAGCTTTTTCTTGCATATCTAGGTTAGATTGTGCTAGTTAGGGTTCATGATGAGGTTCTCATCACTTCTTGTGTCGGTTTATTTGAAACATTAAAGCGACCGTGTATATTGTATTCCTGTGTGGGGAGCTTAACCAAAAGGTAAGCCACCTCATGACTAAATGCATATGTATACATTAAATGATACATATCCTATTGAATTATTAGGTTTTCATGTGGGTAGTTAAGTTAATCCAAAGATGGCTTGATTACTTACATGATTGTTTTCAATAGCTATTTATCATTCTTAATACTGCCCTTTACAATATTAATGTTTATTGTCCAAAGACTAAATATTAATGATTGTATTGTTAAGTTACTTCATTCTGAGCATGTATTTGGTTTATTTCCTTTATTTTTCCAGTTAACTCCTCTACATCTGCCATAACTGCCAACTTGAATTCTATTCCAAAGCTAAATGGATCTAATTTTAAATTATGGAAAGAAAGTGTCCTTATTGTTCTGGGATGCATGGATCTAGACTATTCACTTCGGGTTAATCCTCCCTCCCCTCTTATGGATAAGAGTTTTTCTGAGGAAATAAAGAACTCTGAGAGGTGGGAGCGATCAAATAGCATGTCTAATGATTATGAAACGTGTTATTCTAGAAAACTTTAGCGGTGCTATCTCAGAGGAATTAAATGCTAAGAAATTCTTTGATGAGATTGAGAAAAGATTTGCTAAGAGTGAGAAAGTTGAGACAAGCAATCTCCTTGTCAAACTTGTCTCACTTGAGTACACAGGCACTGGAAACATAAGGGAGCATATTATGAAAATGTCCAATTTAGCCTAGAAACTAAAGGCACTTAAGTTGGAGTTGTCAGATGCCCTCCTTGTGCACTTAGTTTTGATTTCCCTTCCACACAATATGAGGCAGTTTAAGGTCAGTCATAACTGCCAAAGGGAGAAATGGACTCTTAACAAGCTCATTTCTTATTATGTGCAAGAGGAAGAGAGGCTGAAACAGGACAAACAAGAAAGTGTTCATCTAGTTACTAGGCCTAAAAGGAAGCGGGCTAAGGATACAGCAGCTGCCAGTTCATCCTCCTCCAAAGGGAGTCAGAAGAAGCCTAAGGCATCCTGCTTCTTTTGTAAAGGAAAAGGACACGTGAAGAAGGATTGTACCAAGTATCACACTTGGGGTGAAAAGAAAGGTACATCACTCTCTTTGGTTTGTTCAGAAGTTAATTATGCTTATGTACCCTCAAACATTTGGTGGATAGATTTGAGAACTACTATTCACATTAGTGTGTATATGCAGGGTTGCCTAAGCTGCCGAATGTCAAGTGATTGAAATGACCCTTTCCAAGGACCATTCGGAGTTTTTCGAAAAGTTAGGGGCGTAAGCGAAATTCTAAGCCCCTTGGGCTTAGGCGTGTGGGGTTTGCGGGGAAAGAGGGAATTTCGAGGGGGTATCACACAATTTTTCCCTCCCTCTCTCTCTCTCTCTTCTCACTCACACACCCACGCACACACTCATCCACACACACCTCTCCTTCCTCACCAAAACCCTAAACCTACTATTTAAACCCAACCCCTTCCTCCCTCTCCATCACCACAGCCTCTACCTTCATCCCTTAGCATCCGCTCCTCCCTGTCCCTTGCAGTCACGAGTGGAGGAAAGGAGCTCGTGAGCGGAGGAGAGGGAGAAAGGGAGAGAGTGTGAGCGAGGAAGGGGAGAGCTTGGGAAAGAGGAGAGAGCTCGGGGGAGCTCAAACGTGTGCGACCGGAGGAGCTCGAGCAGGAGAGCTTGCGTAAGGGAGCTTCCCTTGCTGCGATTGCAGCAGCAAGCACTCGGAGGTGCGAGGGGAGGAGCCGCGGCCTGAGTTTCTGCCATGGGAGCTGAGGGAGCTCGTGCAAGAGGAGAGGAGGCCGCATGAGGAGGATCCGCAACCTCCTGCAACTGCTGGAGCAACTGTTGTGGGCAAAGCTCGCGAGAAGACGAACGCTGCGAGGGAGTTCTGCGTACTGGATTTTCCAATATCAGACGTATGGAGCATTTACCGGACTTCTGGAGCAGCGTGGGACGTCCAGAGCTGAAGTCGGATGTTTGAAAACGCGGAGTGCAAAGGTATGAGTTATGTACGCTTCTGCATGCACGTATGTGGAGTACGTTAACGTTGCTCTGTTGTCGTTTTAAACCTACAAATGCATGAGCAAGTACAGGGCTTGGAAAGGCACGTAAGCATGCTCTTCGAGACGCTTTAGGACATCTGGTGACTCTACAAATGTCTGATCAGAAGTCTAGATGCACTCACAGACGTCTGGAAAGGCCCCAGGACGACAGTGAGGGGTTCCAGACGTCTGCTAGCAACGCAGGAACACAAGGTGAGTTTCTGATGTTGTTTAAGACGTCTGGGCATAGTCCCAGACGTCTTATTTTAGTTAGTGTGCACTGTTTTTGCCCGTTCGGGGCCCAGACAGAGTCGGATTTACGCAAACGAATACTATTATTTTCCGCTTGAGTTTCTCTACGTGTTAGTGACACTTGTACACTCTTTTGAACTCGTCTGATGTGATTTAGTCACCGGTGTAGGTTTCTAACCTGTAGCATGCTCGGGGCCCGCGGAGATGACCGAATCTGCGATTCAGGTCCCCATTCCTCCCGTGTATCCCGATAGAGTGGTTTACCTTCATACTAAGATTTAATTAAGTAAAATGCATGCTTATAATAACTTGATTGAGCCCTAGGATGTGAAATGAGCCCTAGGGAAGAAACAAATAAACATCGTTTGAGCTACACTGTTTACTTTGAAATGCATGTTAAAACCCTAATTGCTAGCAAGTGTATAGATACATGATGTGATGCTTTTTCAGTTATTAAAATATGAGCTGCCTGTTATATGAATGAGAATCAAAATGTGAACAATGAGATATGCGTGTTGAGAAATGAAATGAATACAAGCATGAACCCTACAGGGAACTAGGAGAACTCTTGTATACAGAAAGAATCTCATATATAGACGAGAAGTGAGCTGGTCCTTGTGTATGCAGTACCAAGGAGAGCAGCTGTCCCTTCAGTGTAGAGGGGAGCTAGCCGCCCCTTGGGTTGAGACTCAGGGTTAGCACTAGTCACTCTACACTGACTCCTGTTGGTCCTCGCGTACGTGGTATCAGGGTGAGTTATTTAGTGTAGGGAGGAAGCTAGCCACCCCACGAGGCCCAAGGTTAGGACTAGTCACCTTACATCGACTCTTGTTAGGCCCACTAGGCAAACCAGGATAGTTGGGTAAGGGTACATGGACTGTGGAGGGGCGAGACCCTTATTCTGTTCTGAGGGGCAAGACCCTTGTTTTGATAAGGCAAGGCCCTGTACTGTTCCGTGTTGTACTTTTAGGCGTATCCACTATTGGAAACGACTGATTGCATGCTAGTGCGGGATTGCTACCCGTGCGCTTATCGCACGTACCATGGTCACCGTTATGTCTCAACCGTGACCTCGGGGTGGTAGACCGGGTGTAAGACTACCACAAGGGACTCTCCCAACCAGGAGAGCATCACGTGTACATCCTACATCATGGAAAAGATTACAATCAAGATCGTTCCCTTGAGGGACAGGCAAGATCAAGAAATGAATGGATTCTTAATAGAATAAACAAATCAGAACCACTTAGTTGAGATAAATGGAAATGGATAATTAATTAGTTGCTTGTCTTATGTAAAAAGCTTAACCGCCACTATACTCAGCGTTCGTTGACCACGAATTGTATAACCTTGTTCAGGTTAGGGAGTTAAGCATTCAGCACCACCGGTTGCAAAGGAAGCTGGGCCCAGTCGAGCCCAACTATAGCTGTTGTTACCTTTCTGTTCTAGAGCGTTCTTTTATTGCAATAGTGAGTACTTTGATATATGTATTACTGCTCTGTTACGTTTATGTTCTACTTTCCGCTGTTGTAGTTGTGATGGCATGTAATATTGTAAGACATTTCGTTTTGTTTCCTTTACTGTCTTTTGATTATTTCTACGTAGTTACATTGCGTGTGTGGTTGTGGAATATTTTCTATTTTTGATTATTTCTCGTTAGACGACTGGATCTTGGGATCTAGTTGAGGCGAGCCGGTCTCGGGTCCTCTAAGGAGCCAGAACCGGGTCATAACAGTGATGGTGAAAGATACATCTATGTGGGCAACGACAAGAAGGTGGAGGTAGAATCCATTGTGGATTTCAGGTTACCATTGACTACCGGTCACCAGTTAGATTTGAAAGAAACATTCATTAAGCCATCGTTTAGACGGAATTTAGTTTCTATTTATCTATTGGACAAATTTGGTTATTCTTATTCATTTGGAGATAGACAATTTCAGTTATTTCTTTATTCAAATTTAGTTGGTTCTGATTTTTTGTATGTAAGTGATAAATTATATATGCTGCATACTTTTTCCTCTAATTTAGAAACCTTCAATGCAACTTTTAGTGGTACAAAGCGTAAAATAACTCAAGAAAATTTCGCTTTACTGTGGCATAAGCATGTAGGCCATATCTCTAAACAGAGAATGGATAGGCTTATTTCAAATGAAATTCTTGATTCCCTTGATTACACGGATTTGGATGTCTGTGTAGACTGTTTAAAAGGGAAAAGAATAAAAAAGAGAGGTGTAGGTGCCACTAGAGCTACAGATATCTTAGAACTAATACATACGGATATCTATGGCCCATTCCCTATGGCTTCCTAGAATGGGCAACAATACTTTATTAAGTTCATAGACGATTACTCTATATACGGGTATCTATTTCTTCTTCATGAAAAGTCACAGTCTTTGGATGCGTTCAAGTTTTATAAGGCTGAGGTGGAAAACCAACTTGGAAAGAGGATTAAGGCTGTCAGATCTGATCATGGTGGTGAGTACAACAGACATGATGGATCAGGAGAACAACGTCCAGGACCATTTGCTTCTTTTCTAGATGAGTGCGGCACAGTGTCTCAGTACACCATGCCTGGGACACCAAGCATGAATGGTGTTGCTGAACGCTGCAACATGACTCTTAAGGATATGGTATTGTGTATTATTAGTCATACTTCTTTACCTAAGTCTATATGGGGGAGAAACACTCAAAACAGCTGTATACGTTCTCAATCGAGTACCAACTAAAGCAGTGCCTAAAACCCCATATGAAATGTGGACTAATAAGGAGCCTAGTCTGAAACATTTTTATATCTGGGGGTGTCCAGCTGAGGCTAGGCCATACAGGCCTACTGAAAGAAAACTGGACTCTAAGATGGTCACCTATTATTTTGAAGGGTACTCTGAGAGGTCGAAGGGTTATAAGTTTATGACTCAACAACTCGCTCATTTTTTGAGACCAGAAATGCCCACTTCTTTGAGGATGTTGGTTTGGGGGGTGATAGTTGTTGGTGCTAGAGCACCACGATCATTTGTTTTGATGATAACAAAACACGTGTTATTTAACATTTGCAATTTTAGTCCTAGATTTCAGGTCAATTGCAAATGTGGACGTGTTTAGATGGAGTTCGAGCTCGCATCCAGGATGGATTGGAGGAGCTTGACGGAAAACAGAGGAGGTTCACGTGGAGCAAAAGATTGAAGATGGAAGGAAAAGA
This sequence comes from Thalassia testudinum, assembly GCA_037157565.1. Classification (NCBI taxonomy): domain Eukaryota; kingdom Viridiplantae; phylum Streptophyta; class Magnoliopsida; order Alismatales; family Hydrocharitaceae; genus Thalassia; species Thalassia testudinum. Next base: position 13,499,223 of record JAZHRO010000037.1, on the reverse strand, counting down.
AGAATAGGATAGATTCCTTCTTTTGTACTTGTTGTATTTTTCATTTCTTTTGTTGCTCTTTGTTTCCTTAGATATTTCATGTTAAAGAGCCTCAAAGAACCCTAACAGTAGTCCTAGGAACACCGGCACAACCCTAGGATACTTTGGTTTTCTGTAGAATACTTAGAAAACCAATATAGGGTTTAAACAGCACTTCCAGACGTCTAATTCCCAAATCAGACGTCTGATAAAGAATTTTAAGACGTCTGACTGTTGTTTCAGACGTCTGATAACTGTTAGGCTGGACATAGTTAGTTCTGTCTGATGAAATCAGGCGTCCAGACCTTAGACCAGACGTCTTAGGAGACGTCTGATGACTTTGCCAGACGTCCAATTAGTGGACCGTTGGCTGGCTTAGAAAACACTCAAGATTATGACCGTTAGAGCCTTATCAGACGTCCATAGGACTTTACAGACGTCTGATAAATGACCATTTTGCCTCGGCTGACCCAAAATCTCTTCTCAGAGATTTTCTAGCCGTTGCAACGTTTGGAAATCAATTCCCACAGTAAAAGTAGGTTTCCAGACGTCCAGATATAGTGCCAGACGTCCTGTATGTCGTTTGATGGACTTGCACAAAAACCCTGTTTAGATCTGATTCAAGTCAGGGAGAAACCCGCATAGAATCAGACGTCTGACCTTTGAATCAGACGTCTTAAAGTGGCCTTCCAGACGTCTGATGCCAGAGTTAGACGTCTGATAACCCTGTCAAATGCAATCATTGTCCTGATTTCGGCCTGATTCTCTTGGGCTTTGCACCCAACGGCTATAGAACCTTTCTTAGGCCTTCCAAAGCCTTCCTAAGGCCTCTATAAATAGAGGGGAGCCTTTGCAACACAAAAATACACTTGGATACACTTAGACACACAAGATACACACTTAGAAAAACACAAGACACACTTAAGCAACATACTTCCACTCTCTTGTGTCCAAGAAGCTCTTGCTCTCTAAGCTCAAGTTCTACATCTTGAGAGCATCATTCCCTTCGCGCACCCGCTCTCCCGCCGTTGTCTACGAGAGCGACATTGCGCCGTTGCGTGGCTCACGCACCCGCGTCATCGTCGACGCACTCCTTGCAAAGGGGAGTTTCCTAAATCCTATAGAAGCTTAGGTTAATTACTTTGTTGGCTCTATAGGTTTGTTGTTTTATTTTACCTTTGTCTTTTGGTTGGGTATTCGCTTTGCGAATTCCCGTCTCCTTCGTGGGACAAAATCCTTCTCGTGGAGAGAAGGGGTTGAGGAACGCTACCCTCGTACTTGTAGCGTGGTTGTACTGAGGTTGAATCACCCTCGTTTAAAGTGATTCGTTTAGTGGATTTTGATCAACTTGGTTGATCGGAAAATCCTAACTCGAGAGGGTTAGGTGGTGGTTTTCACCCGGTTTGGGTTTCCACCTAAATATACCTGTGTACATTGTGCGATTGATTTTTGTGAGATTGCTTTATATTTTATTTCCGCATATTATTACGTCACCCCTCCTAGTAGGGAACTTTCAATAGTTGCCACATTATATTTGAAGAACTAGATCATGTTCATAAGGAAATCATTGAACATGGTCAAGTTCTTATTTCAAACGTTATTCTAATAATATCAGGGGAAGAAAGTAATATGGATAATCTTCCCATTAATCAAACCGAACAACCTCAAAACATTCAAGATCCTGCACCCATTAGGAGATCCAGTAGAGAAAGGAGAAGTGAAATATCTAGTGATTATGTTGTCTTTCTCCAGGAACTAGAGACAGACTAAATGGATACGGATCCCATTTTAGTCACTCATGCCATGAGGAGATTCCATCATCAGGACTGGATCGATGCCACAATTGAAGAGATAAAATCCATGAGTGACAACGAGGTTTGGGATGTTGTCCCATTGGCTGAAGGTGTGAAACCTATTGGTTGTAAATGGATATTTAAAGCCAAACGGGATTCACAAGGCAATGTGGATAAATATAAAGCTCGTCTTGTTGCTAAGGGATTCACCCAAAAGGAAGGCATAGACTATAAAGAGACATTTTCGTCAATTTCATCTAAAGATTCATTTAGAACCATAATGGCTTTAGTAGCTCATTTTGATTTGGAGCTACATCAGATGGATGTAAGGACAACGTTTCTTAATGGAAATATTAATGAAATAATTTACATGGTGCAACTAGAAAACTTTTCATTAGGAAATGCAAAGAAAATGGTTTGCATACTAAATAAAGCCATTTATGGACTAAAGCAAGCTTCAAGACAGTGGTATTACAAGTTTCATCAAATAATCGTCTCATTTGGCTTTGAGACAAATCTAGTTGATGATTGTGTATACCACAAACTTTGTAGGGAGAAATATATTTTCTTGGTTTTGCATGTAGATGACATCCTTCTTGCCTGTAATGACAATGGTTTACTTCAGGAAACCAAGACATTTCTCAATGGTAATTTTGAAATAAAGGATCTTGGTGAAACATCTTTTGTATCAGGAATACAGATACAATGATATCGTTCTCGGGTATCCCTTGATTATCACAAAGGAGATACATTGAAACCATTATAAGGCAATTTGGCATGGAGGATTGCAAACCATGAGATACTCTAGTAGTTAAGGGAGATAAATTCTCTTTTAACCAATGCCCTAAGAATGAGTTTAAAGCTAAAGAGACGGCAGTAGGAAGTTTGATGTATGCCCAAGTCTGCACACGGCCAGACCTAGCATACATTGTTGGCATATTAGGCGGATATTTAAGCAAGCTAGACCCGACCACTGGAAGGCAGCTAAAAGGGTCATGCACTACCTACAAAGAACAAAGGATTTCATGCTCACATACAGGAGATCAAATCATTGGAGTTTTTCTGATATTCTGACTCTAATTTTGTGGGATGTCAGGATACCTGAAGATCTAATTCGGGATACATTTTTCTGATGGCTGGAGGGGGTATCTCGTGGAGGAATGCAAAATAAACCTTGATAGCCACCTCTACTATGGAAGCAGAATTTATAGCATGCTTCGAGGCCTCAAATCATGGAGTATGACTTAGGAATTTTGTCACAACACTACAGATTATAGATGGTGTCAAAAGACTACTTCGGTTTTACCGTGACAATAATTTAGCGGTGATGTACTCCAACAGCAACGAAAACTCTTTGAGGTCGAAGCAAATTGATATCAAGTATTTAGCGATCAAGGAAAGAGTTCAAAGTGGACATGTGTCCATTGAATACATTGGGACAAATTCCATGATAGCAGACCCGCTCACTAAAGGGCAACGCCAAAAGTTTTTCATGAGCATGTTGTCTATATGAGTATTGTATCTATTCTATAATACAACAATTCAGTGGGAGTTTGTTCTATTTTGGTGTTTCATGTATAGACATGTTTTGGATTATGCGCAAAATAATAAAGTTTTTCATTCTTTGAACTTATTAGTCATTGCCATGTGATCTCTTGTATGATAAAGTTTTCGACCAATTGAAAATAGGCATGTGTAGATCACATTAACATGTAATTTTCATGCTATATACCTATATCAGATTTATGTCATTACTTGTGTTAATATATGTGATCATTGTTTGGTTTAGTTGATTTCATAATGGCGAAAACCAACTTTGGTCATATGTTAACAGAGTATGGACGAAATTGGTGGAGATGTGGCTTATTGTGATGTTGAATTAATGTGCTCATACAGATATATATGAATGTATGATTATAAGGATGACATATATGGTTCGAGTGAGAGATTGTTAGAATCATAATACGAACCAACATATATTATTATTAAGGAATTATACGTTAAATATGTACATATATTTGGACATAACATTTATGGTCATTAAAGTGGTCTAGTTATGTAAATTAACCATTCGCATCTCATTAGGATATGGAATTTAATGCATAAAACCTTAAAAGAAAAATGCAATTCCAAGATGACTGGAATTGACATTTTAATTTGAGCGGTTATGGTCTCTGGAGGGGTGAGGGCAAAACAAGCATTTGATTTTCTGCATCCCATCGCAGAAAAGTTATAAATAGAGCCCAAGGGGGGTACCACGTCTAACACGTCTACCACCACCCCAATAAGTTCTTTTCGCTCTCTCAACCCTCTGGAAGCACCATAGCAACTGCCTCTTATTGGAGAAGCAAGCCGACGATCCTAGAGGATTTCCATGATCTCCGCTTCGCTTCCGTTGCGATGGACTCAGGTATTCCTCTATCGTTTTCTTTCGTTTTCATTTTGGTTGATGGTCTGTGGAATAGAATGTTCTTGGGATTTGGTAGAAAATCATTCGATTTTGATCTTATATGAATTAAATCCATCAGCAACTAATCGCTTGCTACAACGAGATCGTGTTTTTTTTAAAAGGATATTCGTTGCAGTATATTTGAAAATGTCGTATAAACAATTATCAATTTTTATTACTCGAAATTCAAAAACTTCCGAGATCGAACTCAGGGAGTAAATTAGTATTTCAGAAGAAAAATCACAGTTTTCAAAAGATGATATGAATGCAACCCAATGTATATTAAAAAAAAAAACTAGAGAGAAAATGCAAAAATAAATAGATTCTTTTTCTTCTTCTCTCTCTGTGACTTCTTTTTCTTCTCTTCTTCTGCCTGGCCGCTTCTTTTCTTCCTTTCTTTCTTTGGTTTTCCTTTTCTTAGACGTCTGATTCTGTGAATCAGATGTCTTAACTGTTGGATGCTACAGTGCTTACTCCTCTACAGTCTTCTTCTTTTTCTTCACTTGGGTTTCCTCTGTCTTCAGCTTTTCTTCTGTTGTGCCTCTGCTTCTCTCTTTCTTCTTCTTTGCCTTAGGCTTTGGTTGCTGATGAGCACCTCATCATAAACCCTAACTAGCACTTCTTGACCTAAATAATTGAACAAAAGCTCCTATAAAATCAAAGGGTAGACTTAAATCTGGGAATTACAAATCTGAGAATAAAATAATTCATAAGGGGTAAAATTGTAATTTTACCATTGTAGTGCATAAATGAGATTTCTAAAGGTCTAGGCACAGGTCAAATGGGCTTAATAAGAGAAAAAGTGGGATGATTTGATCAGGAAAGGGTTATGACAAAATCTGGGAATTAAATGACATTCTATAACCTTAAAACAAATCCACTTTAATTCACAAAGTTTCAGGCAAGATAAAAATCAATTAAACCCTCTAAAATTCATAAAAAAATATTCTCTAGGGTTTAGAACCTTCAATTTGGCCATTGGAACCTATCTTGACCTAAATTGAGAACCATACTCAATTTTTGACTTAATTTGGATTTTTGTGCAAAATATCCGATCAAACTTAGTGAAACCTAAAATCCAACCTCACCATTGGATTCCTTAGGCCCAAATTAGGACATAAGGGTAGGTCGCCTTGACCCACTTTTCATAACGATCCTCGATAATTACTTTTTGACCCTTAACGTTTTGACTTTTGCAGAGACCCCCTACCTTTCTCGTCTCTTTCTTCAAAAGGGTCTCTCTGTCCCTGCACTACGCAGGCCATACCTCCGGCGACTTTTCGCAGAGGATGGCGCTGCACAGACTTGGGGAGTCGGCCCCAGATTTGAAAGGACTCCTTGCATTGTCCTCTTCTGCCTAGGTCGGCTCCCATGTCTTGCCGGCCACCATACCTCTCGTGCGAACGCTCGAGAGGTATGGGTCATTTTCCTGCCATGCCTCCGGCGAGGAGCCCATGTCTCCTCACATTTCCCTCCTGGACAACACCTATTTAAGGAACGGCATCCCCTGCCGCTTCCTTCAAGCTCGACTTGGCCGAAGATTTCTCCCCAATTCGTCTCTTCCTCCTCCGGTCAAGAGTCCAGCGAGCTCCGACGAACCCTCCTCCTCTTTTTCGTCACTCTGCCACAATACCAGTGGCAGAGCTGCCTTCACCGCCTTCCTCCGCGTCGTGCAACACCTGCACACGCTTCTCTAGCCCCGTCGTCATCACCGTCACTCCTTCCCTGGACATCATCTTCTCCGGCGATAGCAGGTACAACCAGCCACCAATTCTCTCCCCTTTCGTCCACTTAGTTAGGTTAGATTTATTCCCCTTTTTCCCTTCTTCATTTCCCCCTTATCTATTTCCTAAATCACTCACTGCCACGCGACGACCACCATCACCTTCTCCACCTCCGGCAAACCACCGGCGAGGCGAAGCCACCGCATCACACCTCCACTCGCCTTGCCAGACACCCCACGAGCTCCGCCACGACTCACTGATCACAACCCCCTTCTCCATTCACCGCCAAACACTCTCGACACGCCCCCCAAACAAACCCACCTGCATAGCCACAGGGCGACCTGGGCACGCACACCTAGGTCACCCCGTGGCCAACTGACCCCTTCTTCACCTTCACTGTGATACGGCGAAGGTTTTCCCATAGTCTGACAAGGCTGCAAGGCCGTTTTCGTGTCTTGCAGATCCTAGCCTCGGCCGCCATTGACGACCGTAAGCAGCTTGCTTGCTTCAGCGCTCCAGGCCACGAACGTGCCAGGACTCTACCTCAGGTTGCGCGGAAGATACTCGCGCACGCTTCGGGGTTGTCAATTGGCGTCAAAGGCAGCAGCAACTGCTGCGTTCAGGGAAGCCTTTTGCTGCGGTGGCAAGCGCGGAAGCGGGTGGGACTTTGGTCCCACCTCGGAAGTTTGCGAGCAGGCGTCCACGCTTAAATTGAATTTGTGTTTCAGGCTTATCGCCTTGAAACACGCTAGGGTGAGGTCCCTCGCTCCCCGCCACGCCTCGTCCGTGACACTTCCCCCACGGAGCTAGCACCCGGATCCAACTGACCCCACCTGTGCACACCTCGCGCACCACCCACGCCGGTGCGCCTGGTCCCGAGAGCGTCACCCGACTCGCATACCCGGTTAAGGCTCTGGGAGAGCGAACCCTGGAGTGAATTTGAGAGAGATACACGAGGAGGGTAGGGGTTAGGTTTTGCCTAACCGTGCACTGTGCAGGAAAGCAGGAGAAGAGGAAGGAGTGCAGCAGCGAGAAGAAGAGAAGGAGAAAGAAGGAAGAAGAAGAAGTCAGGAAAGAAGGACTCGCACAGCAAAGGAGAAAGAAGCAAAGGAGGAAGATGAAGGAAGCACTGTAGCCGCAAAGAAGCTGAGGCGAAGAAAGAAAGAAAAAGTACTAGGCACACAACAGAGAAGAAGAAAAGAAGAAGAAGAAGCCAAGAGGAAGAAGAACTAGCAGTAGCGACAGCTGAAAAGAAAAGGCAAAACACTGTAGCAAGTGGAGTTTAAATCGTCTGACTCTTGGAGTCAAACGTCTGAAAAGAGAAAGAGAGGCAGACAAAAGGAGAAAGAGAGTGAAGAACAAAAGAATCAATTTTCCTTTCTTTAATCTCTTTTTTGTAAAACAGTATATATATTGTAAATTGTGATTTTGTATGCTTCTAGAATCAAGTGTTGCTCCCTGAGTTCGACCGTGGAGATTTTCTATTTTCGAGTAATAAAATACAAACCGGTCGGTCCTAAGCCGCTACGAGCTACGTCTTCATCTTCTCCTTCCTTGGCCTCTACAGTCTTCTTCTTCTTCGGCTCCTTCCTTTGGCTTCTTCTTTTGCTTTTCTCTTTCTTCTGTGGCTTCCTCCTTCCTTCTCTTCTTGTCTTCAGCTACACCTTCTCCTTCCTTCAACTGCTCCTCTTCTTCTCTTCTGCCCTGCTCACATAGAGGCAAAACCTAACCCCTACCCTCCCCGCGTCTCTCTCTCTCTCTCTCTCTATTCCGCTCTTAGGACAGCTCTCCCAGAGCCTTCTCAGGTTGTCAGGTCAGGTATGCGTGCCCGGGACCAGGCCCACCGGTGTGCAGTGGTGGGCGAGGAGTGCACGGGTAGTCGGGTAGGGTCAGGCCAAGTCCGCAGGGCGTGATCGCGGACGAGACCGGGTCGGGTGAGTGGGACCTCACCCTATGGATCTGAGGTGACAAGGCTACTGCACTTTTTCCTCTTATGCAGGTGCAGGAGTGCCTTCACTTCAGAGGTGGGACTAATTGTCCCACCTTCCTTTCGCGTGCGCTTGCAGAGGTTGAGCTCTCAATTGCAACTGCTACGAGGGCCTTTGACTCCAATCGAAGGCCTGAGTCCGTGCGCGAAGGTATTCCACACAACCTGGGGGTGTAAGCCTGCAACAGCAAAGCTTGGAGCTACAACAAGCTTGCTTCAAGCTTCCTCGTCAATGGCGGAGGGGCGACGAACCTGAAAACACAAGATTGGCCTTGCGGCCACGTCAAAATGTTCAGCGAGGGTCGCTGGACCACGGTGAAGGTGCTGGGGGTGTTGGCATGGCTCGATAGTGCTTGTGTGTGCGTGCCCAGGGCACACTGTGTGCGAATGTGTGGGTGTGTTCGAGGGAAGAATGTGGGACGTGTGGTGGTCGATGGAGAGGGGGGAAATGATCAGTGGATGGTGGCGGAGCTTTTGAGATGTTTGGCGAGGTGGATGGAGGCATGGAGAGGTGGGCACACCTCACCGGTGATCTGGTCGGAGGTGGGAATGATGGTGGTGGTAGTGGCAGTCAAGGGGTTGAAAATAGAAATTGATAAGGGGGAAATGAAGAGGGGAGAAAGTGGAATTAATTGAGGGACTTGGAGCGAAGAGGGGAGGCGTAGGGTGAGTGGTGCATGTCTGCCATCACTGGAGATGAAAGCCCTGAGGTGAAGAACGGCGACGAGGAAGAGGGTCGAAGGGGCACGCACTGGTACGGTGCGGCGCGGAGGAGCACAGCGGAGAGGACTCAGCCACTGGTATGGTGGCAGAGTGGTGAAATGAGGGAGGGAGAGTCGTCGGAGCCTATGGGTAGATGGACGGAGGAGGAGACGAAATTGGGGGGTATTCTTCGGCCAAAACAGGCTTGAAAGAAGCGGAGGGATCTAAGGCTTCTTAAATAGGCTTGGGCAGAGGGGGAATCGCAAGGAAGCGGCGGGAACACTACGTCGGAGGTATGGCCGAAGTGAGACCCATACCTCTCGAGCGTTCGCACGAGAGGTATGGGACGATTCAGGATATGTGGAGCTGCTCATGCGGTAGGGGACTTCGCAGGGAGCTCCCCTTTCAAATCTAGGAGCAGTTCCCCATGGAAATGAGGAGAAATCCTCCTCGAAAAGTCGCCAGTGGTATGGGTCCCTGCTGCGATGGCAGAGGGACCAAAATGAAGAAAGTGATGAAGAAGTTGAGGGGGTCTTTGCAAGGGTTTCCAAAAGTTAAGGGTCTGAATGTAATTTGGTGGACCAATTTGCAAAGTAGATCAAGATGACCTTCCCTTAGGTCCAAATTTTGGTATAAACCTAATTTGGACTTAAGGAATCCAATGGTGAAGTTGGATTTTAGGTTTGACCACGTTTGACTAGATATTTTGCACAAAAATCCAAATTAGGCCAAATATTGGGCTTGGACCCCAATCTAGGTCAAAACAGGTTCCAAAGGCCAAATTGAATGTTCTAAATCCTAGGGGATATTTTTTCATGAATTTTAGAGAGTTTAATTGATTTTTACCTTGCCTGAAACCTTGTGAATTAAAGTGGATTTGTTTTAGGGTTACAGAATGTCATTTAATTCTTAAATTTCACAATAACCCTTATCTAATTGAACCATCCCACCTTTTCTCTTATTAAGTTCAATTGACCTATGTCTAGACCCTTAGAAATCCCGTTGATGCACTGCAATGGTAAAATTGTAGTTTTTCCCCTTATTTCATGTTCTCTTCTCAGATTAATGTTTTCTTGAATTAAGCCTTTCTCTTGGTTATGTAGGAGCTTTTGTTCACTTTATTAGGTCAAAATATGCTAGTTAAGGCTCACGATGAGGTTCTTATAAGCAACCTTTAAGAGAAGAACCCGATCATGCCTTACAAGATTAAACCAAGGATTCACAGGCCCCATCTGTGGTGAAATACTTAAACGAATCCGATATTCTCCTTCTCAGTACAATTTAATGACACCTGATAATTTTGTTTGCAACAACCTCTAAGAGTAGAACCCTCGCAGGCCTCACAAGATGGAACGGAGGTGGAACAACCCCAGGATTCACAGGCCCCATCTGAGGTGAAATACTTAAACGAACGTGATGTTCTCTTTCTCCTCAATTTAATTACACACTTGAAATTTTCCCTTGCAACTACATGACAGTGAATTCATTCACGACTCCAGCCACTGAGTTACCTGATGTGTCTAATATTACACCAGGAGCTCCCTTAAAGAGAAAAGCTGGAGATGCACACTTGGGGGAGAAGACCTCAAAGGTTGCTTCTCTTGCCCCATCATCCCTTCCCACAACTCCAACCTTTGACGAATCAGAAGTGGTGGATGTAAGTCAGATTGAGGTGATTATTGCTATGGAAGATGATACATTCAAGACTCCACCTATCGAGTTACCTACCGTCTCGGAGTTAACACCAGGAGCTCCTCCAAAGAGAAAAGCTGAAGATTCTGACTTGGGTGAGGGTTCCTCACAAGATGTTCGTCATGCCCTGCTGTCACCCCTAACACCTCTAAACTTCGGCGAATTAAAAGATGCCACTAGGATAGAAATTGACAAAATTGCTTAAGAGGGCTGGTTGCAAGAAATTAATCCTCAATCCGCAAAGCCTTCGGGGACATACACTCGAAGGAGAAGACCTAGAAAATGATTCTAGCTATCATTTGGTTTTTGAGTTGAAATTTGGAATTAACTATAGCCTTTGAGACAAGATTTTCATGTAAATATCATTTTGTGAAGGTAGAACAATATATTATTGAAATTCTAAAGATTTATCCCAACAAACTACAATTGATTACTTGGTTTAGATTGATTGGTTGGTTGTAATTGATTGTTTGGTTCTAACTAAATGTGTGTGTGATTGACAAAATATAAGCAGCAGCAGCACCAACAACACCCATATGAAATAGCAATAGCAATAGCAGTTAGCAACAACAGCAGCTGCTGTTGGCAGCATCAACACCAGCATTAAGCATCAACCAACCTCAACTGCTGTTTGTAGCATTAAAAGAAGCATTAAGCAGCAGCAACAATACTAGCAACAACAGCATTACTAGCACCATGAAATGGGTATAAAAGGGAATCATGTGTCATTGGCCATGTGATTTAGCTGTCATATTCTTGGTAGTCTGGTCATGAAATGCATCCCTCAACTAAGCTTTGGTTCGACATAATATTACCTTTAGAATGAGGTTAGTCAATTTTTTTGTAAGTGTGCTATCAAAATTTCCTTCTTTCCACTCAGGTGTGCATGCAGCCCATCAAATTGTAGTAGCAAAAAAAGCAAGCTGCAACAACATCAACAGCTACTACAACATTAGCACTAGCTGCAAACACCAACAGTAGTAGTAGTTAAACAAAAAACAGAACAGAAAAACTCGCCTCTTGTAGAGGCAAGTTGCGTGAAATCCTCCGACCTCCCGAAAAATGCCTCTACTAAAGGCGAGGTATTTGCAAAATTAGACTTGCCACTACAAGAGGCGAGTTTCCTACGACTAATTGAGAATTTTGTTCCCCTGTACGGTAATTGAGGAATATTATTCCCTAATAACCGTACTTAGGAAAATTCTTCATATTCAGAGGGTTGAGATAAAGCAGTTCTCGTTAGGGGATGAGCCATTGTCAGTGAGAAAAGTGGAGCGTAGAACTTCCCGCAGAGCCAATGATCTGCAGTATGTGTTTGCTACCATTTCACATGGAAGAACTCACCTCTCTCCATCTCTCTCTCTCTCCCAAGATGTTTAGATGTTCTGTTTGAGAAATGCTAAGTAGTTCTATTTCTGTTACTTCTAATGGTTGTGCCGCTTGTTTATGATTATTTTGCATGTTGTTGAATTTTCTAGGTGCTTTAAAGCCCCTCATGCAAAATTTATTGATTGTTTATCATTCTTATTAGATAAGCTTTTGGTGTCTATTATGTTGTTCAATGTTAAGCTTTGATTGACTCTTGCTATCATCATTGTAAAATGGAAGGCGCTTGCATTTTGTAGAAAGCAAAAATATGATCCTGTGGGTTCGATCTCACAAACAATCATGATATTTTGGGATATAATTGTTGGATTTTAATTCAATGCATTGGCCTAAGCATATTTCAATTATATTTTCTTGGTACTTAATTCTTAATATCTTAGGTGATAATTGATATGGCCTGCATGAATGTTTAATTTATATTTATGTGCTCAATTCACCTTTGATTACATCATCTTTATATTATTTACATTTAAAGGAGACTAAATTAAGTGGACATAGGAATCAAACGAAGCATCAAGTGAGTTGCATTCGCAATTTATCCATGTAGAACCCCACTCATGCGCATTATCAATTTCGTATCATCAATTCTCTTTCCAACTGTCCTTCCAGAGGCGACGATGCTAACTTTAGTAAGGGATTTAAAATCCATTAATTCGAGTTGGGGAAAAAGCGAATGAGGAGGATAAAAAAAGGAGTCTTCACGCACAAGAACGATATCTCTTCCTTTTCCCCCTTCGGGGATCTTCCCACCCACCGCCACACTGTAGCCACGGAGCGTGCACTGTGGACCTAACACACACCGTTCAACAGGCATGCTCCACCTCCACTCAATCTCCTTCGGTGGTTGCGCAGTGACAGTGGGCAGCCACACCACCTTCTTTCCTCCTTGCATAACCCACCACCGCCTCCACCTTCATCTCCTGCTGCACCCACCAACCCAACAGATCACGACCACCACCGCCAACGATTCACCACCATCTCCAGCCACTCCATGCCACCAACAACTACACTCAACACCAGTTACGTGCAGCCACGCTCCACGTCCATCATCGCCGACTTCTTCACTGTTCATTATCTTCCTCGACGGGAACTCATCACCCACTGGCCACTCGCATACTCCAGCTAGCCACCGTCGTCCACCATTCTCGCCTCCGTCGACACCGAAACACTTGCCTCACCACCACCGTCACTCTCCCGCCACCCACGCCGCCATTAATGCCACCAGCACCCAACGGCGGTGGGTGTTCGGCCCTCTCCGGCAGCCGTCTCCGATCGCCCTAGTTCGAGTTTGAGCCACCACCGCTGTTGGGTTTCCCTCGCTCCAGAGAACCTCCACTTGCGATCATGCTGGCTGACGCCCCTCTCACACGTGCGAGCCCGCCATCCTTCTCCCCCATTTTGCTATGGGACTCCCTTATCAATTGCAATGTTTGGATGAGAGGGTGGTTGAAGAGTTGAATTTTGATATATATATTTATATTGTCTCATTTGCATTCAATGCTCTCTCTCTCTTTTCTTTTGATTTCTCCCTCGTTTACCAACTGCTTCTTGCATTCTCTCGAATATTATCTTTGACCTTTCTAATGCGATTGTTGATGCAGTAATTTTATCAATTATCTTAGAACTTTCATATAATGCATTGTCTGATATTGTGATTAGATCTCAGTATGTTTTTAGTGATCTTTGATTGAAAAATTTTATATCATGCAATTGCAACGACATATTAATTTTATTATTATATTTTGAATTAAATGAAAATCTCTTTATCAACTACCATTTACCCTACATCACATACTTACTAACCTTTACGCTCACAACCTGTTCAATGAAATCACCCAGTGAAATACCTAAACCCTCCACCCCCTCCCCGCTAGACCAACACACAGACACACATCAAACACTCTCAGGTAGTCTCATCAAGATCCTTAACCTCCACTTCCTTAAGTGTCACGATCCTTTGCATGATGGGTTGTGCTATGCAGTCACCCTTCTTGACCTCTAAGTCGATGTCGGAGTGGTTGAAGAGGACGACACCCACGGGACCGTGGTAGTCCACGTTGATCACAACCACCCCCATGTCGATGGAGTTCCTCCACGCCAGGCTTGAGTAGGGGGCCACATAAGTATATGTGTCGTGGGGGATGGAGATGCTAAGGTCGGTGGGGACGACTACCTTCACCCTACTGGGGACCTTCGCATCGGCTATGCTGGAAAAGTCATAACCTGACGAGAGTGGGGAGGTCCTGGAGGGGAGCACGGCATTGGGAGAGAGCCTCTTGACCTTTAGAAGAGGGGTAGGGGAAGAGGCTCCTACTCCCACTCCTGCTTTGTTATGCTCGACTTTCCGAAGATTAGGGGAGGAGCCTTCTACCTCCTCCGCGATCATGCCAATGATGTGGTTGTTGAGATCGGTAGCCATGAGGAGGAGGGGTCGTCTATGGAGTGGTGGTGGTGGTGAATAGATGCTTTGTAGGGTTTCTCATCGTAGTCATGTGCAGTTAATGCACGTATACTCACATCTCAATTTGGACAGAGGAAAGGGACATGTAGGAATTAAAATTTTTAAGGAGAGAAAGGCGTGTCCTACAATAAGTCACCCATCATTTTGATATCTAAAATTTAATCTTTCCATAAAAAAAAAAGCAAATGATCCAAACCAAAGTCAAATTTTTTATTCCTCACACTCTTTCCCACACCCTTCACAAAAATGGTGCTCACAACCACAAGTCTCCTCTTTATCCCCTTCCTCTTCAAGTTAAGTCCTCCATTTGCCAAATTCTTCCTACCAAAGTCACTGCCAACGAGAACCACGACACGTGGGGTCCATCGAGGCTGTCAAGTCCTCTAATTGGAGACGATGGAAAGGCGTATTCCTGCCATGGGATGACCCTCGTGGCCTTCCACTCAATGGAATAGTTGCTTGGGCCCTCCCTCTTGGCTACTCCTTCCGTCCAAATGCACCTCTCTCTCGGAAATAAAACCAACTAGGTATGTATTTAGGATTTCGATGGTAATATTTTTTTTTCATCGATCTCTTTGATGGGTGAAAATTTTATTTTTTTAGACGGAAGCTAACCTCTTTCCACCATCATTTCCGTTCCTTAATCACCTCCATAATTTGAGGGATCAATTTCATGTTCACCATGTTTGACATAGTTTATTCTCTCTTTTTTCAGATTGAAATTGTACGTCACAAAATTTTGGAATCGATTTGAGTAGTGAGAATACAAATGGGAGAATCAGTTATATGGAAGAGAAACTTATGGTTTCCTAATTATGTTGCGGTAACCTAAATGGATATTTCTTGGCAGTAATACACAAATAATCAAAACAATCCATTGTGCTTAAACATGCATGTGAGCATGTGTTTGAGTGGAATCGTGTTAGAGTAATGCACACACCAATCCTGAAACCAATAGATGTGCTATCACAAGTTCATGATTTGCACAAATATATACGAGGTTCGTACAATTAATTCATGTCAACTTACCTGAACAACGAATGAGCAAGTGAAAATCGTGACACCCTATATGTTGATAAGGGTGTGAAGAGCACATGTGGGATGATATGAACAAAAATCATATACTGTAGGTGGATAATTTGATTGAAGACTTTTCATTGGAACAATTTCAGTTCCTATTCATGAATATTACCTAAAACTATATTAAAAAAAAAAGAGAGTCTTACTTGCAATAGCTAGAAAGGACAATCTTAACTTTGATTGATCAAATTATCACTTGGTCATCACCAAAGATAGTAAGAAAATCCACACTTTCTGGGTTGCTATATCATATTTTCTGAAAGAAGTATCTTATTGAGATTGAACTCAAAGTCACTTCAAAATAGGAATCATTGTTTGTTCAAATCTTTGTTGGCATATTACAAATATGATATATTGCAATTTCCAGAAGTAATTTTCTTGGTGCTGTTCTTACTCAATTGCATCTGTCAATTACAAGGCAACAATCGAACACATGTTTTGTATGCAGATATATTTGATAGCAGAAGACAGGGTCATAGAAGTTATACCTTCAAATGTTGCGAGCTAAGAGAATGGTGTGGAGATATTCTTTGGTCCAGGGTCTAATGTCGGAGCATCAGGCAGGATGATTGGGATTTGCATCAGTGTCTGGAGCTCTGCGTTGTTTATAAACGTCGAGAGGCGGGGGATTTTCGTGTTCGATTTGGGTGGGCAGACCCTGTGGAGTGGTGGACCCTCCATAGGGAGGCTTTATAGGTTTGGCTATCTTCAAGGCTGCAGGGAGGATGCTACTAAAGATTGTTGCTTCAGCTCACCACCTTCATGTGATCAATGTGAAGTGACCCTCTATGTGAGTATGCAAAATTCCAACATGCCCAAGCTAGGAATCGTTTTGTCCAGAGATGTGTAAGCCAATATTCTATATTTTTTCTTATAAATGCAGTTGACTTGGAAATCCCAAATGGTTTTTAAAAAAAGGACAGGGAGTGTGCAGCTCACTTGCACCTAAGTTACGTGCAACTTAAGCATATTTCTATATACAATCAATGTTTCAAGATGAAAACTTAGGGATCGAAATTATTTGGCAAAAATGTAAAGTGTATAAAATTTCATTAAAATTTGATGATCCTAGTACCTTCATCAAGTAGGGCTGAATTTTGGAATACTTAGGCCATCGAAATTGAGTCCCCTTCAATGCAGGAAGTAAGAGTGTTAGATTGACTTGAAATTTTGTGCATAATATGTTTATATGGAGTGATTTAAATTCCCAAATTTTTACTATTAAACATTACTCTTAATGAAAGATATTAGCTAAATTTCACTTAAATTATGTGTAAATAAGCTTCACGCTCTCTTTTCTTTTTTAAAAATATTCTCATCTTGTTCCCATTGAGGAATGCAATACTCTGTTGGACTTGCAAAAAAAAAATGTTTGCTTTATATTTCACGAGGTTTTTGCATAAACGCTCTTGAAATCTTTTACAATAACATGTATACTTAACTTTCTTACTATTGACACTGATGGTCCTAGAAAGTGTCTTGTTTATATGTATCTCTCTCCCTCGTCAAAGTTAATGGAATGTGACTTAAAAGCAAGAAAATTTTTTAGGCAAGCTGTTGAATGTCTCCTTTTGAAGCTGGGGTACTGAACTTGCTCGGAAATGCCCTGATTGTAAAAAGGAGATCGCCCAAGGAGGAGGCTCAAGGTGAAAATTGAGGGAGAGAATGAGGACAGGAGAAAGTAAACTTCAACCTTGAATGCAGAAAATCTTACTTTTAGTCCAATTACATCAACTTTGACGGTGAATGCATATAAGTGTGAATAGGGCATGTTTTCCTCGAGGTATATGTGTAATTAATAAGTTAGTAACATGTGTGTTATTTCAAAAGATTCCATGGGTGCCCATGTAAAAAACCCATTTTCTTTAGCATTTATAAAACTTTTTGAGAAAAACATGAATCACTTTAATTGGATCTTTTACTCAATAGAATCAAGATGGCTACACCATAGCCTGTTCTCTCCCTTCATTGAGAATAGTTGTTATTTTTCATCATTTAGAGTCTTGTTGTGATTTCCGTAGATTATAGAATCTGAATACATATAATTATATGTAATCATGTGTTGATAACATTTTCTACAATATTTTTACTTTTAGATCTCAAATAATGAAGGCCAACTCTACATCGAAAGTGCATCGGTACTTACGACGAGTACGAATACATAAGGGATATTGGTCGGACTCAAGATTGTTCCAGCATCGAGGTAGTATCGATACTTATCATGAGCATCGATACATGTTAGATACTGGACACGTTAAGGAGTACTGCCAATATCGATGGAGTATCAGTACTCATCATGAGTACTAGTATATGTAGGATACTGGTCATGTCCTAGGATCGATCCTGGTACCAGTACTCATCATCAGTACCGGTATATATATGATACTGGACATGATTTTAGGATTGATCAAATACTAATGTAGTACCGGTAGATATTATTCTGGTACCGGTACTTGGTTATTGCCGTTGGTATTGATACTTATCATGAGTACTGGTACTGGAGTGTTGATTGGGATATATTGATCATGATTATTTTGGTACGAACATTAGTGATATGTTTTAATGTATTAAATACTCTGTCATATTTAATAATTTTTGCCAAAGCGGGTTGCTTCTTATGTCTATTTGTTTAAAACATTAAAGCGACTGTGTATGTTGCATTCATTTATGGGATGTTTAACTCAAAGGTAAACCACCTCATGACTGAATCCATATGTACATATTTAATGATAAATTATCTATTGAATTATTAGGTTTCATGTGGATAGTTAAATTAATCTAAAGATGACTTGATTACTTATATGATTATTTTTAATAATTATTTATTATTCTTAAGACTGCCTTTTACAATATAATGTTTATTGTCCAAAGACTAAATATTAATGATTGTATTGTTTAGTTTACTTTATTCTGAACATGTATTTGGCTTATTTCTTTTATTTTTCCAGTTAACTCCTTTGCATTTGTCATAACTGCCAATTTAAATTCTATTTCAAAGTTAAATGGATATAATTTTAAATTCTGGAAAGAAAGTGTCATTATTCTGGAATGTATGGATCTGGACTATACACTTTGAGTTGATCCTCCTTCCCCTCTTACGAATAAGAGTTCTTGTGATGAAATAAAGAACTCTAAGAGGTGGAAGCGATCGAAACGCATGTGTCTGATGATCATGAAAATGCTATCCCATAAAACTTTAGGGGTGCTATCTTAGAGGAATTGAATGCTAAGAAATTCCTTGATGAGATTAAGAAAATATTTGCTAAAAATGAGAAAGCTGAGATAAGCAATCTCCTTAGCAAACTTGTCTCACTTAAGTATAGAGGCACTGGAAATATTAGGGAACACATTATGGAAATGTCCCATTTAGCCTTAAACTAAAGGCACTTAAGTTGGAGTTGTCAAATGTTACGACCCGATTCCCGAATCCCTACAGGGCACGAGAATCAGACCAACTTGACTGATCCCAAGACCCAGTCGTCTAACGGGAAAGTAACCAAAAAGCAGTAAAATAAACCACATTCACCATACAAGTAACTAGCAGTAATAAAAGTACAGCAGTAAAGAAAAGAACTACTACAGTACATATCACCACAACAGTAGAGAGTTAAAAGCAAGTACAGTAATATGAAGTTTGCAATAAAATAGTATAAGGTGTAACAGAAATACTCACTACTACAGAAAAACAGGTACAACCAAAGTACAACTACTGGGCTCTACTAGCCCCAACACCCTCCGCAGCCGTAGGCTCTGGCTGCTCAACACCTAGTCCTGAAAAAGGTGACAAATATGACACGTCAGCGAAACGCTGAGTAGAGTGGCAACCAGCTAGCTAAGTAAAATAGTAAAGGTGGACAAGTAGCTGTTGTTTTTAATTTCTTTCTTTATTTCTCTATTTACTCTTTTTTGATTTATTTCTCAGGTCTTCCTCTTGATCTCGAATGTTCCTCGTGGGAACGATATTAATTGCAGTCTTTTCCGAAAAGTAAAAGTAGCACGTGGTGCTCTCCTGACCGGGAGAGTCCCCCGTGGTGGTCTTACCCTCAATCAACCACCCCAAGGTCACTGATAGACGTAACGGTGACTACGGCACGCGCGATAAACGCACGGGTAGCTACCTCACACTGGCACACGGTCAGTCATCTCCGTTAACGGGTGCGCCCAAAGTACAGCACAGAACCAGTATAGGGCAGAGCCCTCTCAGTAACAGGGGTCCAGTCCCTCCACAGTAACCAACAGGGGTCTTGCCCCTCCACAGTTCGCGCACCTTCGCCTGACTACCCTGGTTTGCCAAGTGGGCCTGACAAGTCGTTGTAGGACGGCTAGCTGAACCCCAGGGCCCATGGGGTGGCTAGCTCTCTCCCTACACAAGTAGCTCTCCCCGGTACTGTGTACGCAAGGGTCAAAAGTCGGTACAAAGTGGCCAGACCCAACCCCGGGTCCCTAGGGCGGCTGGCTGCCCTCTGCACTAAGAGGTAACATGTGTTTTCCTTGGTACTACGTACCCAAGAGACAACAAACTTTCCCATTCACTTTTCCCGTTCCATTCCATTCATTTCCAGGAGTTTTACTCCTAATTCCCCGTAGGGTTCATGCTCATGTTTCTCAGGCCAAGCCATACTAGGTTTCATCATTTCAGTTTTGTTCGCATATAGCATGTGTTTCCAACATTTAATCTTTCCTTTTCAATATATATATACAAGCAGCTCGAATTTAGTTTCCAAACAACAAGATACAAGTATTTTAAATAAGTAGATGAATTAATTCTGAGAAGAATGAAATCTTAAACGCGGAAATCGGACCTCAAACGGACCCTAAACGGGTCAAAAATGACAACTCTGACTTAAATCAGACGTCTGGAACACCTTCCAGATGTCTTAAAAAGTGGTCCAGGTCATACCTCACTCTGCGCTGCTCCTCAGATGTCCAGGGATCCTGCTGAACCATCTGGACCCAGTTCTAGACGTCCGACCACCTCTCCGAACGTCTGAGACACTCTCCGCCGTTTGGTGCCTTGCCCAGACGTCTGAACTGCGTGGGAGGGTGTGTCCCCGCACCTTCCCGAAACGAAACCTGCACGAGCGATGAAAACCTCCTCAGCACGACACGTCTCAGAACCTCGGCGGAACGGCCTACATGGCCGTATTCGCAAAAGGAGGTAGAGGAGGAAATATGTCCCTCTCAGTCGTCTGGAGCTCCTTCCAGACGTCGGCCGCGTCGTCTGGACGTAGGTCCAGACGTCTGATTTTGGGAAAAATTCCTAGAATCAGAACCTCCTCGTTTTCTTCCGACTGTGCGTGACCGTGTCGCGTAGTCGCTTATCTGCTACTCGAGCTGCAGCAGCACCAGGGGAGATCTCCCCAGCACGACACTCCTCTGCACGCACGCCGGCCGGTCTCGAGCTGCTCCGGCGGGCTCTCTCTCTCTCTCTCGCGCTCTCCCTCTTCTTCCCTCTCGCTGCACCTCTCCTCTCCGCACTGCACCCGGCAGCAGCTGCTGCCCTCGCTCTCGCGCTCATGCTAGAGGAAGGAGAAGACGGTGGGGTGGTGAGCGAGGGAGAGGGGTATTTCTAGTCGTGGGAGAGGCGTCTGTAGGTCGGCGAGGGGAGAGAGAGAAAAAAATAGAGGGCGGCGGGTTTCAGTCTACGCGCGGCACGCGCTCAAACTCGCCATCGTACTCACGCAAAAAATTATTTCCAGACGTCTGGGAAGGCGTCCAGACGTCTGAACCAACTCCCACACTTCTTAAAGTGTTTTTGATGCCTCGGGCCTTAACATTAGATGGCCTCCTCGTGCATTTAGTTTTGATCTCCCTCCCTGCATAATATGGACAGTTTAATGTCAGCTATAACTGCCAAAGGGAGAAGTGGACTCTTAATGTGCTCATTTCTCATTATGTGCAAGAGGAAGACAAGCTGAAATAGGACAAATGAGAGAGTGCTCATCTGGTTTCTGAGCCTAAAAGGAAGCGAGCTAAGGATGCCGTTGTTGCTAGTTCATCCTCCTCCAAAGGGAGTCAGAAGAAGCTTAAGGCATCTTGCTTTTTCTGTAAGGGAAAAGGACACGTGAAGAAGGATTGTACCAAGTATCATGCTTGGCGAGAAAAGAAAGATACATCACTCTCTTTAGTTTGTTCAGAAGTTAATTATGCTTCTGTACTCTCAGACATCTGGTGGATAGATTCAAGAACTACTATTCACATTAGTGTGTCTGTGCAGGATTGCCTAAGTTGTTGAATGCCAAGTGATGGTGAAAGATACATCTATGTGAGTAACGACAAGAAGGTAGAGGTAGAGGTCATTGATGGGAACACCATCATGAGTCATAACTAGCTCAATTTGATCTAATAAAGTCAACAAAAGCTCCTACATATCAGTCAGAAGGTCTTTTGGGCAAGTTAAATTGTTTTGAGAAGATAAGATGAAAACGGGGTTATTTCTGTAATTTTATCATCTTATTACAAATACAGAATAACCACAGGGTATGTCGGGGGTTTATTAAAGGTCATTTATTTATTAATGTCTAATAAGTGGGTCCATGTAAGATAGAAACGGGTTTTCATGCATCTCAAGAATTAAATAACATCTGAAACCCTAAAAGTAGACCCGTTTAATTAACTGAGGTTCTGGTCAGGATAAAATTCATATAAACCCTCTAAAAATCATAGAAAAATATTCTCTAGGGTTTGACATCTTTGATTTAACCATTTAAACCCATTTTGACCTAAAATAAAGTCTTAAATAGACTATTGTCCTAATTTGAGTAGTTACATAAATTACCTAGTCAAACTACGTGAAAACCAAAATATAACTTCACCATTAGATTCTTTAGGTCCAAATTAGGTTTGTACCAAAATTTGGACTTAATAAGGGATTGTCTTGACTTAGTTTATAATTTGATAAAATCAGACTCTTTTTCTCTCACACAACCCCTCAGCTTTTGAAATTCCTTACAAATACCCCCTATCTTTGTCGTCCTCTTCGCAAAAAGGTCCCCATCGCCTCCATGTCCTATTCCTACAACTCCGACAACCTTTAATCAGAGTTTTCTCCTTGATTTCACGCTCAATCCCTTCCAAATTTGATAGGAAGATTCCTAAGATATTTCTCTGCAATTTGAACCTAGTCGTGGGCTCCAATTCTTTCCCAATCTCTCATGCGAATGCATGAGAGATATGGGTGTTCTACTCCGACAAGCTTACCAAGCTTGAAAGCTTGGTCTCCAAGCTTGAAACCCCTCCCCATGGCCTATAAAAGGATCAGGGGCAAGAACCCTTGCTCCTTAGCAAATTTTGGTCAGAGAAAAGCCCTCTTCCTCCTTATCTGGCCATCTCCGCACCTTGCTCCGGTGACGTCCTTCGTTCTCCTCGTCTGTCCATCCAACAGCCAAATTGGACGGCTTATCTTCCTCCCCTCGTTGTCGCGCGCCTCTCCGAACAAAGAGAGGGTGTTTCTCTCCCTTGGCCATCTCCGCACCTTGCTCCGGTGACATCCTTCGTTCTCCTCGTCTGTCCATCCAACAGCCAAATTGGATGGCCTATCTTCCTCCCCTCATTGTCGCACGCCTCTCCGAACAAAGAGAGGGTGTTTCTCTCCCTTGTTCGTTGTCGCCACCTCTCCGTCCCCTTCATCTTCTTTGACACCGGTTTGCCACGACTGACCTCGTACGGCCACCTTCTCCTCTCCTAAGCCCCTCTATCCTCTTCTTTCTCTCCCTACTTTTTTTCCCACACTTACGACACATGCACGACCACCGTTTCCCCCTCAACGTTGTCATCTTCCTCCACTCCGGCGAAGCCTTCCTGCCACTCCACCGCACAAAAATTGTCGTCGTCACCTCCACTAGCTTCGCCGCGGCTCGGTCTACAAAAGCCCTCACTCAATTTTAGCTTTCACTCACCATAACCTCTCCTCGAACACAACCACCTATGCACTCGCTCTCCGACGTCGCTACACTCACACGCACACTCTCGCACAACGCCAACCCCCTCATCTTGTTCGCCAAAGGCCGGCAATCCTCCTGAGCATATTTGATTGTGCCATCAGGCCGTGTTTTCTTATCTCAGGTCCCACACTGGAGCTCCATCACCGCGCTTCCTTCTCCGACTCCGTCTGACGCACTCAGGCTGAGTTCTTCCTCGTGATGAACCCAGGTGCTGCGGCCCACTCCCAGGAAGAGACCCAGGCTTCCAATTGAAGCATCAACAGCTCCCTTCGACTCCAATCAGACGATTTCGTCCATTGCAGCTGCAGTGCGAGGCAACCTGTGGGAATAGTCCCACATCGTGAAGCGGCACACCTCCTGCAGCACATAAGTTGATTTTCTGTCTTAGCCCCATTGCCTCAATGAGCACAAGGTGAGGTCCCTCTCCACGTGCACACGCACGCCCTCGCCCGCGGTCATGCCACGTGGGTCTAGGCTATGATCCGAATATCCTTATACCTAGATCCGATTAGCACATTTCTGAGAGAAGAGAAAAAGGAAAAGGAAGAAGAGAGAGGGGGGGCGGGGGGTTTTGCTCTGCTGCCTACCTCTTGACACTTAACAAATTCTGAGGGGGCTTTCGTCTCTGTTGGTGTTAGTGCTGAGCTCTGCTGTGCCTCTTCCTGAGGCTTGAAAAAAAGAGGTCTTTGCCTCTGTTGCTGGTTTTGAGTGCACTGTGCACTTATTATACGTGGCATTTGGTTGATTGATACTGTAGCATTATTTGAGTATAATTGTTGTAGGATAATTGGTAATTCAAATTACCATTTTACCTTAATCTTTTTGCCACATTGATTCTTAAATCTTTATTTATATCATTTATGCTTAAAATTGCTATTACATTACTATCTTCTTGCTTATAGTTGTGATCTTGAGATTAATTGCAACATTTGCTCCCTGTGTTCGACCTCTGATTTACATTCGAGTTATAAATTATATTTGTTCACGTGCTATTTTCGGTTATATTACAACGAAGTGATTTTTAAACCCCGATTTAGCACGCAAGCAGCCATTGCGAATTTCAGGCTATTACTGGCTATCGATCACTAATCTGATTTGAAAGAAACACTTATTGTACCATCGTTTAGATGGAATTTAGTTTCTATTTATCTATTGGATAAATTTGGTTATTCTTGTTCATTTGGAGATGGACAATTTCAGTTGTTTCTTAATTCAAATTTAGTTGGTTCTGGTTCTTTGTATGTTAGTGATAAATTATATATGCTGCATACATTTTCCTCTAATTTATAAACATTCAATGCAACTTTGAGTGATACAAAGCATAAAATAACTCGGGAAAATTCCGCTTTACTATGGTATAAGCATTTAAGCCATATCTCTAAACAGAGAATGGATAGGCTTATTTCGAATGAAATTCTTGATTCCCTTGATTACATGAATTTGGATGTTTGTGTAGACTGTTTAAAAGGGAAAATAACAAACAAAATAGGTATAAGTGCCACTAGAGTTATAGATGTCTTAGAATTAATATATATGGATATCTGTGGTTCATTCCCTATTGCATCTTGGAATAGGCAATAATACTTTATTACGTTCATAGACGACTACTCTAGATATGGGTATCTATTTCTTCTTCATGAAAAGTTACAGTCTTTTGATGCGTTCAAGTCCTATAAGGTCGATATGGAAAACCAACTCGAGAAAATGATTAAGGTCGTCAGATCTGACTGTGGTGGTGAGTACTATGACAGATATGATGGATCTGGAGAACAACGTCCAGGACCATTTGCTTATTTTCTAGATGAGTGCATCATAGTACCTCAGTACTCCATGCCCTGGGACACCAAGCATGAATGGTGTTGCTGAACGTCGCAACAGGACTCTTAAGGATATGGTATGGAGTATGATTAGTTATACTTCTTTACCTAAGTCTCTATGGGGAGAAGCGCTCAAGATAGCTGTGTATGTTCTCAATCGAGTACCAACTAAAGCGGCACCTAAACCCCGTATGAAATGTAGACTAATAAGGTACCTAGTCTTGAACATTTTCATATCTGGGGGTGTTCAGCTGAGGGTAGGCTATGCAGGCCTGCTAAAAGGAAACTGGACTCTAAGACGGCCACCTGCTATTTTGTAAGGTACTTTGAGAGGTCGAAGGGTTATAAGTTTTATGACCCAATGACTTGCTAATTCTTTAAAACTAGGAATGCCCATTTTTTTGAGGATGGTGGTTGAGGGGGTGATAGTCACCACATTACAGTTGAATAACCAGATCCTATTCATAGGGAAATCATTGAACATGGTCAAGTTCTTATTCCAAACGTTGTTCCAATAACATCAGGGGAAGAAAGTAATGTAAATAATCTTCTTATTAATCAAACCGAACAACCTCAAAACATTTAAGATCCTGCACCCATTAGGAGATCCAGTAGAGAAAGGAGAAGTGCAATATCTGGTGATTATGTTGTATTTCTTCAGGAACTAGAGGCAGACAAATGGATACAGATCTCATTTCAGTCACTCATGTCATGAGGAGTTCCCATTCTCAGGACTGGATCAATGCCATGAATGAAAAGATGAAATCCATGAGTGATAACGATGTTTGGCATGTTGTCCCATTGCCTAAAGGCGTGAAGCCCATTGGTTGTAAATGGATATTTAAAACCAAACGGGATTCACGAGGCAATGTGGACAAATATAAGACTCGTCTTGTTGCTAAGAGATTTACTCAAAAGGAAGGCATATACTATAAAGAGATATGTTCTCCAATTTCATCTAAGGATTCATTTAGAACTATAATGGCTTTAGTAGCTCATTTTGATTTGAAGCTATATCATATGGATGTAAAGACAACATTTTTTAATAGAAACATTAATGAAACAATTTACATGTGCAACTAGAAAACTTTGCACTAGGAGACGCAAAGAAAATGGTTTGCAAATTTAAGAAAGTAATTTATGGACTAAAGCAAGCTTTAAGACAAGTGTATTACAAATTTCATCAAGTAATTGTCTCATTTGATTTTGAGACAAATCTGGTTGATGATTTTGTATACCACAAATTTTGTAGAGGAAAATATATTTTCCTGATTTTGTATGTGGATGACATCTTTCTTATCTTTAATGACAATGGTTTACTTCAAGAAACCAAGACATTTCTCTCTGGTAATTTTGAAATAAAAGATTTTGGTGAAGCCTCTTTTATATTAGGAATTCAGATACAACGAGATCGTTCTTGAGGTATCCCTGGATTATTACAAAGGAAATACATAGGTACCATTCTAAGGCAATTTAACATAGAGAATTGTAAACTAGGAGATACTCCAGTAGCTAAGGGAGATAAATTTTCTTTTAATCAATGCCCTAAGAATGAGTTTGAAGCTAAAGAAATGGAAAATATTCCCTATACATCGCCAGTGGGAAGTTTGATGTATGCCTAAGTTTGCATGTAGCCAGACATAGCATATATTGTTGGCATGTTGGATAGATATTTAAGCAAGCCTGAACTCTATTATCGAAAGGCAGCCAAACGGGTCATGCGCTATCTACAAAAAAGAAAGGATTTCATGCTCACATACAAGATATTAGATCATTTGGAGGTCCTCGGATATTCTGACTCTGACTTTACGGGATGTCAGAATACCGGAAGATTTACTTCGAGATACATTTTTCTGCTGGCTGGAGGGGCTATCTCGTGGAGGACTGCAAAGCAAACCTTGATAGCTTCCTCCACTATTGAAGGAGAATTTATAGTGCGCTTTAAGGCCTCAAATTATGGAGTATGGCTTAGGAGTTTTGTCACAACACTACGGATCATTGATGGTGTCGAAAGACCACTTCGACTTTATTGTGACAATAATTTGGTGGTGATGTACTCCAACAGCAACAAAAGTTCTTCGAGCTTGAAGCACATTGATATCAAGTAGTTAGCGGTAAACTAAAGAGTTCAAAGTGGATAGGTGTCCATTGAACACATTGGAACTAACTTCATGGTAGTAGATCCACTCACTAAAGGGTTAATGACAAAGGTTTTTCATGAGCATGTTGTCTGTATGGGTGTTGTATCTATTCTGTAATACAATTCAATGGGAGTTTGCTTTATTTGGTGTTTCATGTATGGACATATTTTGGATTATGTGCATAATAATAAAGTTTTTCATTCTTTGAACTCATTAGTTCTTACCATGTGATCTCTTGTATGATAAAGTTTTGGATCATTTGAAAATAGGCATGTGTAGATTACATTAACATGTAATTTTCATGCTATGTACCTATATTATATCTATGTCATTACTTGTGTTAATGTATGTGATAATTGTTTGGTTTAGTCGACTTCATAATGGCGAAAACCAACTTTGGTCGTATGTTAACCGAGTATGGACGAGATTGATGGAGATGTGATTTATTGTAATGCTATATTAATTAGCTCATACAAGTATATATGAACGTATGATTATAAGGATATAAATGTGATTCGAGTGGGAGATTGTTAGAATTATAATGCGAATCTACATATATTATTATTATGGAATTATAGGTTAAATGTATACATATATTTAGACATCACATATATGGTCATTAAAGTGGTCAAATTATGTAACTTAACCATTCACATTTCATTAGGATATGTGATTTAATGCATAGGAATTTTAAGGGAAAAATACAATTCCGTGATGATTGGAATTGCCATTTTATTTTAAGCAGTTACAGTTCCTGGAGGAGTGAGAGCAAAGTAGACATTCGATTTTTCTGTATCTCATCGTAGAAAAGTTATAAATTGAGCCTGACAGAATCAAAGGGTACGGCCACATTTACTTCTCTTCCGCTCTTGCCCTCTAAACCCTCTAGAAGTATCATTGCCACTGCCTCTCATTGGAGAAACAAGCCCACAGCTCCAGAGGATTTTCGTGATCTCCTCAACATTTCTGCTACGATGGATTCAGGTATCTTTCCATCGTTTTCTTTTCCATTTTCATTTTGGTTGATGATATGAGGAATAAATTATTTTTGAGATTATAGAAAATCATTTGATTTTGATTTTTATTCGATCTTAATTCAATTAGTTGTATCTTAGATTTTTCTCTTTTAACGCTGGAATTTCTAAAAGGATTTAATAATGCGGGTAGCACTCCCAGAATGTGCGTCAAAGTTGACATTTCCAAAGCCTTTGATACTATTCGGCGTAATTTCTTGATATGTTCCTTGCAACTTATGGATTTTCCAAAGAGATGGACCTTCTGGATTCGAATGTGCATAAATGCCCATCATTCTCGCCCCTTGCTAATGGGTGCCCAGAAGATTTTATCCACATCGAGCATGAACCAAGACAAGGGAATCCCCTTTCCTCATTGTTATTTTCCATTGGCATAAATGTGCTTTCCACCTTGTTGCAGTGTCAAATGTCACTCGGAAGACTTTTGCTAGCCAAAATTCATGGTACCACTTTTCCTTCACACCTCCTTTTTGCCGATGATATACCTATTTGCTCCAAAGCTACTGCACTTTCGACTAAAGCCATCCGCAACACCTTGGTCATGCTAAAAAATCTCTCAAGTCTTAAGTATAACGGGGCAAAGAATAAAGTTTATATTTACAGGAGATGTAATCAAAGCTTACCATTTGTGTGCAACTTGGAATACTGGAGGGTAAATTCCCTATAAGATATCTTGGCATCTCTTACATCTAGACATGCTCCCCAATCCATCCGTTGCACTTGAAGATCGAGTAAAGGCATTGCTTGCTGGGTGGGCTAGGAAATGCCTATCTTGAATGGGGTGTGTGCATTGGGTGAAATGAAGCATCGAAGGGGTCCTCAACTACTAGTTGAACAACATAGTTGTGCAAAAAAACTCTTTTGAATGCATATGTAAATGAATTGCTGATTTTGTTTGTGCAGGAAAAACACATTTGGTCTCTTGGGAGGTTATTTCTAAACCCTTAAATGAAGATAGCCTTGGACTTTGCGAATCTGGTGAACTACAATTATTAGCTTGCACCAAGATGGTCCATCGCCTGCTTACTGGGCTAGATTCTATCTAGAAAACATGGTTGGATGTGGAATACGAGGACTATCTTTTTATCATCCCCAAAACTAAGGATTTAAAGCTCGGAAGCAATTGCTTCGCTTTCGTCAAGAAAGTATATCAGCAAATCATGACGAGAATGAATGGAAATGGCCCACTCACGTCAATGAAAACATTCACACGAGTTGATTGTCGGATGCTATTCGTGAACAAGCTAGCGCGTGTAGAATTTGGACAAATTTATGTTTATACCCCCATCCCCCTAAAGTAGAGTTATTGTTATTGACTTGCTGCCTATGAGAGGCTCATTAATATGGACATGATTCAACGATGGGCTTTGGATGCACACTCTATGTGCAATCTTTGTAAGTCTGAAGATGAATCTCACGTCTATCTCTTCTTTATATGCATTTACTCATTTGTGATCCGTAATCTCGTTAGGAGAGCCTTCATATTGATTCACCAATCCTTACGTCGCTGGACAGTTTGACCCTCGATAGGCTGAATACAAGACACACCTGGAAGGTTATTGCAGTCTTTGCGTAAAATCTTTGAAAGGAAAGAAAAAAAAATAACGTGACGAACAAGAACTTTTTTCATTTGTATCTACATAGATGATTATTTCGATTTCTTGTCGTATGTAATTTGTCTCATATTATTTCTCTAACTCAAATTATTTCTCTTAACTAATTAACTTATTTTCTTTATTGCACTAACAATCGAGTTCTAAAAAATTTTTTAATCAATCATTTGAGTAATATATTACCTCTAATATAAATAAAAAATTCAATTTGCATCTATTTTAAAAATAAATAAAATAGGTTCGGTCGGAGCTCCGACTAATATTTCAATTTCGGAGACCACGCAAATCTCAGCGCCGTCCCACAACACCCCCCCCCCCCCCACCCCCCCCCACACCACCCACCCACGGTCTCGGGTTTTTTCCAACACGTGTCGGTCTCCCAGGCCATCGCTCTCCCGCATCCCTGCCGCCTCCGGGGCCCACCGCCACCCTCTCCTGCGGGCTCCCCGAAGCCAATTAGACAGTCCCCGTCTCGCTCCCACAAAAATTTCCCCTCACTAGAATTTTCGCAAAAGCCACTCTCCTCTCCTCACACACACGTTAAAAAAAATGAAAAAAGTACATCCAAAAATCGTTGGCTCCTCCTCTTCCTCGCCCGCTCCTCCTCGTTGCCTTCTCACTCCAACGCCTTCCTCCTCCTCCGTCTCCACTGGTCCACTTCCCTCGTCCTTCGCCACGAAGCCCCTCCCGTTCGTCCAAACAGCCCCCCTCGTCAAAACACGTGCTGTTCGATTACGCCTACCCGACGTCCCTCTCGCGGTGATCGTGCCGTGGGTGACACGTTCACTCCGGTGAACCCTAATCCCACACTCCTCGGAGCGGCCCCACTCCGAGAACCCGCTAAAGTTCGACTCACAGCAGCGGTAGCCAACTGGAATTCGCAAGGAACGCGTGCGGATTCGCATTCATGGCGCCTTCCAATCAGCAACCAGCAACGATACGGTAACAGATTCATGTTCTCGGTTGGGGTTGATGCGAATCCCGCGGTCCTAGTCACGAGTGGGACTGCTGGATTCGGTTCACCAGATGCCGGCGCTAGCGGAGGCCGCGGGGGCGCTCCGGCGCGCTCGTTTCCCCGCGTGCCCGTGCGAATCCCCGCACGGAGATGCGCGGAGGGGTTCGGGAATGACTCGATGCGTAAAGAAGGGGAGTTCGGGATTGCATCTGCTCAGGAACTATGGGAGGAATTTTCGCTTGAAACTCGGGAATTACGCGAAAGATGGGGCACTCGGAGCACAAAAATTGTATTCTGTCAAGCATCTGTCCGAGGAGTTGGACTGTGAGGGATTGGACCGGGAGAAAATCGAGATTGCCTCGAGGTTCACAGGTTTTCAGGAGGACCCCATGGTCGATAAGCTTCGGAGCCAGCTCGGTCCGATGCACCCGATCCCTACCCCGCCGTTTAACCGGAATGTAGCCGGTCTATTCGTCATCTTCTTTATGTTTGGCGTCGTGTTTGATAAGATATATACCGCGTGGAAGAGAAACCGGGCGGTGGCGGAGGCTCGCGATGGCACATGGCCACAGGTGCCTATTAGTTTCTCACAGTTCCTTGAGAAGGATCTGCAGCGTAAGGAGTCGGTGGAGTGGGTGAACATGGTGATGGGTAAGCTGTGGAAGGTGTACAGGGAAGGTGTTGAGAATTGGATCATTGGTCTGCTGCAACCCATCATAGATGATCTGAAGAAGCCTGATTATGTTCAGAGGGTTGAGATAAAGCAGTTCTCGTTAGGGGACGAGCCATTGTCTGTGAGAAATGTGGAGCGCAGAACTTCCCGCGGAGCCAATGATCTGCAGTATGTGTCCACTACCATCTCACATGGAAGAACTCACCTCTCTCTCTCTCTCTCTCTCTCTCTCTCAGCATGTTTAGATTCTCTGTTTGAGAAATGCTAAGAAGTTCTCTTTCTGTTACTTCTAATGGTTGTGCTGCTTGTTTATGCTTATTTTGCATGTTGTTGAATTTTCTAGGTGTTTTAAAGCCCCTCATGCAAAATTTGTTGGTTGTCTAACATTATCGTTAGATAAGCTTTTGCTGTGTATTGTGTTGTCCGATGTTAATCTTTGATTGACTCCTGCCATCTTTGTAAAATGGAAGGCACTTGCATTCTGTTGAAAGCCAAAACATGATACAGATGGGTTTGATCTCACAAACAATCACGATATTTTGGGATATAATAGCCATGTCTGCAATAAGGTCCTTAACGGGAATAACAGTCATGTGTCTCAAGATGGTGAATATTCGTAACACTGTCACATTCCAGGCCACGTTTTCTCTAGATGGTAATATCCTGGTGGGTTGGTTTTCCTTGATTCATCTTTATGTCTGTTGAATGGAAGCCCATAGGGTATTCACCTTTTCCAAAGAGACTTTCGTCTATGGTGGAGTACAAAAAAATTAAAATTGAATAAAATAACATCTGGAAAGAAAGGAATAAAGGAAGCATGTTGTGGATCCAATAGATTGATTGGATTTTACAATGTTCTAAATATATTTTTTTGATTTTATTATTGAATTTTCAAATTCTATAGAAATGGATTCTAGTCATTGAATAAATTGTGGTTGTTCTTCAGCATTTGAGCAAATGATCTATTTTTTTTCTAGGTACCAGATAGGTCTACGATATACTGGAGATGCTCGTGCACTTATGTCCTTGAAGTTAAAATTTGGCATTATTCCTGTCATTGTTCCAGTCGGAATACGGGATTTTGACATTGATGGAGAATTGTGGGTCAGATTACGGCTAATACCTTCAGAACCATGGGTGGGAGCTCTGTCATGGGCTTTTGTCACGCTTCCGAAGATCAAGTTTGAGCTATCACCATTTCGTTTGTTCAATCTCATGAGTATGTGATTATTTGGGTTGTTTCTTGATAGTTTCTTTGACAAAATACTCTTTCTATTTTTAATTAGTAATCATATAGTCCTTTCCAGGAAAATGGATTAGAACCTTCAGAATCCAGTAACTTTAAGAAAATGACTTGAGATATATCTTCGTTAGATGCATTGCAGAGAAAGCAAGTCTTATCTATACCCTCCACCCACCTAGCTCTCCATACTTTTGTCATCAATCTTTCTCTTTTAAGTAGCTAAGCAAAAATTTTTACCTTCAAAGGACAGGCAGCAGACCAATTCTGTTTGTAATCTCTTATAAAGTTGAGATTCAACCCCGTTCCACCCTCATCAAGTCTCTAGTATGTCAATCTAACTGAGAAATCTCCATCACCCCACAAGAAAGCATCTAGACCACCCTCTGGCTAATATCCTTGAAGTTCGTGCCACAAAGAATGGAGTTCTTGAATTCTTTGGTCAGAAAGGTTCCCCACAAAAGTAGGATTCCATGTCCCTTCCCAACAATCTGACACTTTTTCCTCCTTATTTGCGGCCATAACAAGTAGTCTTGGGAATCAATCTCTCAGCTTGCCATGTCCCATCCAGTCATCCAGCTAGAATATAAATGAATCACCCCTACCTACATGAGGGGAGATAAAGGTTTGTATCTTAGGCAATATTCAAGACAGATCTTTGATCAGATGAGATGCTGTGCTTTGAGGCAAAGCCAACTGGGTCCCAGCATGTTGTAGTTTCATAGTAGGACTCCAAAGTCCTCCCCAACAGATCCTGTCTGTGCTCCAGGATTGTAACAATTCACTTTGCTAATAAATTGTCATTCATCTTCCTTAAGCCTCTCAATCCTAATCCCCCTTCTTTTATTGGCCTACATACCTCTTCCCAAGTAACCATTCTAGCACCTCACTTAATGGAGCCATAGTTAGTCTAGAAGAAATCTCTCATTAGACCTGCAATCTTCCTTTCAATCATCAGTGGCATTCTCAGAATAGAGGTGAAATAGGAAGGCATGGAGGCTAACACTGCATTTGCTAGCACTAATCTTCCACCTTTGGAAAGAATCTTAGATTCCCATCCCACGAGTCTCTGCTCCAGCCTTTCAATCAAAGGCTTCCATTCCTGCATAGATATTTGCTTGTCAGACAAAGGTAGTCCCAAATAAGAGATGTGAAGGGAATGTTCCGCACTACGCAGTGCCATTCTACAAGTGTTTGCTTCATGCATTATCATTTGAAATGGGACAAAATTAGATTTAGAGAAATTAATCATCAACCACGAGGCTTCTCCAAAAAATTCTAAGAGAATGCACATCCTTCTAGTGTCATTAGCAGAGCCTTCCTCAAAAAATAAGGTGTCATTCGCATATCAGAGAACCGAGATATGAACTCCATTCCATTCCTTGAAACATGAAAAAAGATCTCTTGCTGGCTCTAATTGCACATCTTCGCAGGGCATTTGCCGCTAGAACAAAAAGCATTGGCATCCTTGCCTAACTCCTCTCCTAAGTTGGATCTATCCACCTGTTGGGTTTCCGTTAAGGAGAATAGAATATGAAGTTGTTGTCATACATCGCTTCATCCAATCCACCCATTGAGGGGGAAATCCTCTTTTCAAAAAAGATGCCTAAATAAAGCTCCATTGTATGGAATCATAGGCCTTAGCAAGATCCACTTTCCACAAGAAAACCTTTTTCTTCATCTTTTTCCAATAAGCCAAGATCTTCTAGGTGATCACATAGTCATCCAAAATATTCCGACTCGGGACAAAAGTTGTTTGCATAGGTGCTATGATCTCTCCCAGAACCATTCTTAATATGTTTGCAAGGACCTTGGCCACGATAAGGTAGATGGCGTTGGAAAGCGCAATAGATCTATACTCCTCAATAGCCTTCACTCCCTCCTTGGGTAGTAAAAACATATAGAATCTGTTGATCCTACTAAAACCATGATTTTCAGTAGCGAACTCATTAATCACTTGCAGGATGCTCTCCTTAAGGAGTGGCCAAAATTCCTTGTAGAGATGGACAAGGAAGCCATTAAGTCCTGGACAAGCATTAGCATTCAATCCCTAAACGACCCTCCTGACTTCCTCCTCAAAAAAAGGCCTAACAAGATCCTCCACCTGCTTATCTGTATTAGTCAGGATATTTGTCCCCAACCACCTCTAACGTCCCCTCATTCTTTTCCCTGTGGAGTCCTTGAAATAATTTGCAACTGCCCCTGCCAGAAAAGTCATCTCCATTGACCCTTAAGCATCTATCCAATTCCTCCTTCGTCTCGCAGAGGACATCATATGAAAATATTTTGTGTTGAGTCTCCTTCCTTCAATCATTTCTGCCTGGATTTAACCTTCCATTCAACCTCCATTTTCTTGTCTTCCATTTGCATTGTTTACAGATGAGTCAACCTGGCCCGCCGGTCTTCTTCTAAAAAAGTCCCCATATTTTCTTCCCTTTCCAACCGTGCAATCCTTGCTTCCCTTTTCTGCTTCCTAAAGGTCATGGACTCAACTAGAGTCTAAGGGCATGGTTTCAAAAGCTTTCAGATGTGATTGAGAAGGTTGGCTTCAATAGATCTTTTGTCAACAATTTTCTATTTGTAAAGAAATCTGGAAAAGGAGTGATAGTGATGCGAGTGTATGCGGTTGATATTATACTGATAGGGGATGATGCATATGCCATTACAATTACTAAGGAATTTATGTCCAAGCACTTTGTTGCAAAGGACTTATGCTCACTCTGTTATTTCCTTGGAATTGAGGTGGCTAGGAATTCACATGGAGTAGTTCTTTCTCGGAGGAAGTATGTGGTAGATCTAGTACCTATGTTGATTGATATAGTTTTAGTAAAAAGTGTATTAGTAAAATTGGGAAATACGATGTCTAACCAAACACGACATCTCTTGAAATCTGCCTGGACAAGTTCTTGCAAACACAGGTATAATCCACAAATCTATGCATTGGTATTTCATGAGAAGTTAAAATGGCTCATTTGTGTTCTCTTCATCTTGACAACCATGACCTACGTCTTGCTTAGAACTTGATATTCACCATCTCTAATGTTTCATGCGATAAAGAGCTTTACACCCTTATCTCAGGCACCTTTGTCACAACAGTGGGTGGGAAAAAGGACCGGATGGAGATTGGTTGCATGTCTTTTACATGGATACCGAAGTTGACCGAGTGGTCATCAGTCGTCACTACAGGGGGCGATGAGTAGCATGATGGTGTCAAGTGTGGCTGTTGGGATGTTGCTGTATGCATGTGGAGGCACTAGAAGGCTTCTTGCAAAATTACTTTCCTTTAGTATATTATAGAAGATTATCAGACGGTGATTTGCAAAGCAAACTTTAATTCTTACTTTCGATGCAATATTATATCAGATCATATAGGAGTATACTCCTAAATTCTGCTGTTTTTCATTTTTCTATATTTTATTGCAATTTATATTTTTACAGCGGGTTCTATTTTTTTTCCACTTTAAATTCTTCTAACATTCTTTGGAATTTTTATTTTCATGTGTGTTTGGGACTTACTTCTTCAGGCATTCCGGTTCTTTCAATGTAAGACAACTCTTTCTTCTCTTTCTGCGTGTCTTGCTCCATTGCTGTTGACATTGTCCTTTTTTGGATGGCATCTTGTCTTCGGACCTGGCCTTCTAGAACTTGTCATTTCAATTGTCTAAAAAATTTCACCATGAACTTGCCACGCAATTTGTCATTTAACATATTGGATTCAGTAGGCAATCCCTATTTTGCATCATAAATTTGGTGAAGGCTAACTTCAACGTGGTCAAAAGCAAGCAAATATATTCACTGGAAATTTACATGCATAGACAATTTATTGTGAAGTAAGAATCATATAAAGATGCCATATAGTTCTTGTATGGAATCTTGCTTTGCATTTGATTCCATGCATGTATAATATTATGATAAATCTCAAAAAATGTAAATTCTAGAATGAAGTATAATTTTCAGCTGATTCGTTGTCTAGGTTTATAAGGTACTCTAAAATAAGGCTTATAAATGCCAGTTGATGATGGTAATGTTTTCTTTTACTGCACTTTGAGCACGTCTATGGTACATATTGTGGTTCAAGTATGAATGCTTATCAAATGTTAAAGGTTTTTGGGGGCAAGCCCTATGAGAAATTGGTTGGGTATTGCTTTGTCAGTGGACAGAAAGTATAAAATATATAATACTAAGGATCACAACTGCTCTAACAGTCCCCATGAAGTTGAAGCTTATGTTACTTTCTCTTAGCTTAGAAATGATATCTAGGAAACGAGAATGTGGAAGAGCATTGTCAAAGATATCTGCAAACTACTATTCTGAATAGAGACATGGTGAAAACAAAGGTAGGGCAATGTTTATGGCCCATGAGAAGATAGTTTGACGTCAACATTCTGGGAGGAACTTCATAAAGTTGGGAATTATGCAGATGTAAGGTTGTGGCTGGTGGGGGGGAGATTTCAATGCTACATGGATGATGGACTGGAGGGCGGGGGATGGGTCAATGGAGCCTTTTTCTAACTTGGTGGCTGATTTGGAATTGTATGATATATCCGTATCAGGGGCGTGATTCACTTGGAGGAGTACAAGTGGGGCACACTCCATGCCGGACCATTTCCCCTTCTCCATCAGCATGGCTGAACATTTCCAGATAGTCAATGTTACTTCTTGCCACACATCGTTCTCTGATCATACTCATGATTTGGGATTCTATAGAAGATTTGGTTGTGACTACGTACTTCACATTTGACAATTCCTAGCTGTTGGAATCGGTATTCAGGGAGTTTGTGTGGGACAAGTGGGATGAAACCCCTTCAGGGCATTCAACTGTGAGAACCGTGGCGAATGGATTGCAACACCTGAGGTCTGATCTCATCAAGTTCAAGAAAGATATCTGGAAGAGAAGGGAGTCTGTTAAAGAGGAGGCACTCTGGATGGTTGCTTTTGAGGATTCCAGGGAAGTTATAGTACCGGAGAAGGAATAGAGAAGAAGATGCAATATGTTGTGCAGCAAGAGGGCCTCAGAAAGGAAATGGATTGGCACTAGTGATCTAGACAAGTGTGGCTTAAAGAAGGGGATTCAAACAGGTGTTTCGTCTACATGGCTGTGAGCCTTACCAATTGTAAATGGCTTGGTGAGGAGATCATAATGGGAAGAGAGGGTGCTTGAGGCGTAGAAGAACCACTTTGGGGTGGTTTAATAAATGATATTGCTTTCATTCATGCAAGTGATGCTACAAATTCGGTTAGAGGAATTGTGAACAGTAACCTGCGATATTTGTGCAATGAAACTGTTTACATGATGGAAAATACCCAAGTTACTATTTACATGGTGAACAGTAACCTGTACTACCGTTGAGGTGGTGATCAATGAAAAGGAAAGCTAAAAATGCAATGTGAAGCACTTCATCTTGTTATCGATGAAGGTCCGATCGAGAAAAAATGCTTTGGGAGATAAAAACAAAGGAAATCTAGATGTGTAAAGGCTATGTTATAGAATTGTTGCTTTGATAGCAAGTTAGAAGAAATGACCAAGAGCCATCTCTTTTGAGCCATAATCCTTGTTATGTAGAGGGTTTAGAAAAAGTATACGCAATCTTTATATTACACAAACTATGGAAAGACCTTTTCTTTGAAAGGTGGAAAGATCAAATATACAATTAATAACGATTATAATCTTAACAAGGTACTAGGTAGTTTTTTACCTTGAGAATATTGATCTTTTTTAGGATTTACCTTCAGCATGGAGATCATTGTTAGATCATAAAGTCCAGGACCAGAGTAATTTAAGCTTCAGCTTACAAAAACATAGTAAAATAGTCAGCTAAGCTAGCTATAGTTTGTAGCTCTCAGATCAGGAAATTATGAGCAAGTAACAACTAACAACAACACAAGTACCTGTCAAAAAAAAAAAAAAATCCAAGTATTACCGGTTTCCAGCTTTTCCAAGAATCTAGTGTATGGCTACAAATACAAGCCAATTACTTAATAATCGAAGGTCTGTGGCCAATGGTGGCAAGTAAGGAGGGGGGGTGGGGGGTTAGGTGGTGGAAGGGTCATGGGCTGTCCATATAAAAATTGGATAAGTTTGTATTTTGAAAACACAAGTGGGCGAATTTGGGGATGTTGAGGAAAGGTCCTCCACAAGCATTGTTATATGGTAAGATTATACCACCTATAACTAGATAGTAGACCTCTAGGTTAACTCTGCCAACATGAGATGGGGGAATTATGAGATAAAATATAAAGAACACAGATAGTAGATATGGAGGGGGGGGCTCAGAGATTGTTTGCCTTTGGGAAATGGGAGAAAATGAAAGGAATACGGCCTGAATGGAAGGAGGAGAAAGTACCAACATGGGAAAAGAGAGTAACATGCCTGATGTGGTAGCATTACCAGATTTGAGGCAGATATCGCTCCATCTCTAGGATGATTTGAAATTTTGGCACCAAAACCTTTGAGACTTTCCCCAATTCAGTTGATATCCAGGATGCAGCATTGAAATGCCTCAATAGGGACGTTCACCCCATACATTGATATGGATCACATCCACTATGCAATATTTCACCCATATATCACCAATATATCACTCGATTTTGAACCTATATTCTTGAGGATATTGTTGTTGACATAAAATGGTGCTATTCTTTGATAATATAAGAGTTATGTTGTGTGTTTCAGTGTGAACATTGTCCCTACTTTTAATTCATATAGCCAACTTGTTTTACTGATATCTTAAAATAAAAATATCCACATGTCCTTATCACTACGGTACATGGTAGTATATCATCATCATCATCAATTTTGCAGGTTTCTGTTAAAGCTTCTTACAGAAGATTTGCCTCGGCTGTTTGTTCGACCAAATAAGATTGTGCTTGACTTTCAAAAGGGAGAGGCACTTGGTCCAGTTCCTAGTGATTTCAACACTGATGCAATTCCAGAAGGAAATAAGGACTTTGTTGGAGAATTATCTGTAATGTTGGTAGATGCTCGGAGACTTACGCATTTTTTCTTTGGTAGGTATTCACCTTGAAACTTTTGAGTTCCTTTTGTAAAAACAAACAGATGCTTTCGAGTTGCATCAAGATCCACTCGGCCTTGTGGTGGCAAGCTTGAGGAACAACTGAATAAGGTTTAAGCATATATGAACAAACTGTTATCACTGATAGTTATCAAATCAGCCTTCATTCGCAGATGACTTGTATATCCTGTAGTGGTTTCTACTCAAGGACTATGCAATACCACCCCTCCCTTGCATTTATCATCAGGAGAAAAATTCTATCTATGTTGCATGTAAATTAGAAATGTTTAAAAGTTAATAAGAGGCTTAAAATTTTTTTTTTTGAATATAAAAAGTTGTCAAATTAGTTCCTTTTGCAGTTATGAAAACGAAGTATTGTTTCTTATATTCATTTACATTGTCATTGTAAAATTAGGAATGATTTCTATACAGTTTAGTGAGATTTGGAAGTTCAAAATCTCTTTAATTGCTACATGACAGGGAGAATGTAGTTTAGTTAAATAATGAAGAAAGGTGAACAAACACCAGATAAAAAAAGCAGCCTTTTGGCTACTTTTTGTTAATTAAAAAGAACGAGTACTTTACAAAAGAAAAAAATAGACACAAGTAAAGACATTTTTAAAAGGTATAACCTATTTTTTTGGGATTTTTACGTAGATGCTACTGAAAAGTTTCAAAATTAATTTTATGCCATTGGGTTGCAACTATTGCTATTAATGCTATTGTGAACTTACACCGTTAATGTAAATGCCATTCCGTTATCTCTCTGTTAGTCCACTAACTAGGGTTAAGAAAAAGTTGACTCAAGTTAAGTTGAAAATGCTAATCTCAAAGAAAAATGGACGGTGACGATTTAATCCATCTTTGGGGATGGATTGAACGGCTAGGTTTCCATAGGTAACTAGGGTTAAGAAAAAGTTGACTCAAGTTAAGTTAAAAATGCTTATCTCAAAGAAAAATGGACGGTGGTGATTTAATCCATCTTTGGGGATATTGATTGAATGGCTAGGTTTCCATTGGGATTGAAGCTCCTCCTCCTTCCTCTTCCTCATTCTTCCTCCTTCCTCTCGTCTCGGATGCCATCCAATCCTAAAAGCTTGCCATCTGTGCCATCTCTTGCCTCTAGGTCCTCCCCGACGGTGATGTCAAGCTCCTCTGCGACATCGTCATCGACCAAGTCCTTCTTCCTCCCCCTTTCACCACCCTCCTTCCTCCTACCTTCGACCACCACCACTATGACCCCTCATCCACATTACCACCACTGTGTCCTCCCCTCTCCCCCACCATCACCTCCTCCCTTTCTTACTAGATCTCTGCCTCCTACCACCACCGCCACATCCAACCATCACCTCTTCCTCCTTTCTTTTCCCCCACCTCCACCTTCGACCAACTTCTCATCCTTTAGACCTACTCCTCGCCCTACTCTTGCTCCTCCTTCGGCATCTTCCTCCTTCCTCTTCTGCCACCTCCAACCTGCTCCTCCACCTTTGACCTACTCCCCCTCCTCCCTCCTCCAGACCTCTTCCCTATCCTCCCCTTCCCCCCTCCATTGCTAGCCACCACCTCCACCTCTGATCCATGACCTAGGCTGTCGCCCACACGCCGTCGGCCTCCCCCTTCCTCACCACTCCATTGCTACCACCACCACCTACTAGCTCCCCACCCCCCAACCCTGCGCACACTCCTCTCTCGCCATTGTCGCCTCCCTTGCCTCCATTATCCTCTCCCCATCCTCAAAGTTTCCGTTGTTGCTGTTGTTGTTTTGGTTGCTATTACTATCGCTATTGTTGTGGTTGTTACTGCTGTTACCGTTGTTGTTGTGGTTTTTCTTGCTATCGCTGTTGTTGTGGCTATTGTTGTTACTGCTGCTACTGCAGTTGTTGTGGTTGTTGTTGTCCCTACTGTTGTTGTTGTTGCAGTTATTGCAGTTGTTGTTGCTGCTACTTTGGTGGTGGTTGTGGTCAGGCGTCCCCCTTGCATGCGTGCACGAATGTCGACACCAATATAACTTTTGAAGGGGGCCTTTGTTGCGGAAGCCTCCACAATTGTGGAAACCATTGCGATTGTCGCCACCGCGGCCCCCACAGCCGTCGAAGCCGTCGCAACCCCTCGGAGGGCGCATTGTTGTCACGTCGAACTCAAATGCATGAATGTGGGAGATCAGATGCGTGGTAAAGGTGGTGAACATGGGAAATAGGTTAACGGTAGAAAATAAACATCCATTAACTCAAATAGGACAGGCCTTAACCCAAGGGGTATAGTCATAATAGGGTCATATTTTTTAGTGGCATTATAGCAATAGTTGCAACCCAATGGTATAAAATCAATTTTGAAAGTTTACGGCGACATCTATGTAAAAATTCCTATTTTTTTTCTCAATAAGCTTAATGTTATTGTACAAAGTAAACAAAAGAGTAACCTTGTTTCTTTCTTGGATTCTCATTGATAATTTAGTTGATGGGCTTTTGGGCCTAAAAAAATATTACCATCCTGAAAACTAAAGGAGCAAGGTAGGATGGTCAATGTAACTACAGTTGCAACACTAGTTACACTAATATAAATGCCAATTTTGATGTCATTTTAGTGATATGAGGAATGTCCATTCTCGAGGTGTGCCAGGCAAATGACAGATTTCGGACATGGAATTTCAATGACTTTAGACTCCAAAAAGTAGGTATTTCAGTGGCATGTAGTAGGCTCTGAAATGATATCGAAGTCAGTGCTTGACTGGTTGAGATTGAACTCTACGTCATCCGTCACTTTGTTCATATATAGGGCCCAAAAAAGGGCAGAGAGCTTTTGAGAAAAAAAGGGTACCATGTTTAAAGTTGCGGAAATCAGTTATTATCATATAATCACCTTTTTACACAAATAATTGTTTTAAGTTGGATGCTTTTGCAATTAATTATAAAGAATTTGATACACTTAAAAGTTCATCGGGCATAAAGGAATCTAGAGGATACCTTTTTTTTTTAATATGAAGGTACAGAATCATGTTGGGGACTGGAACCCTTAGTGGAGTGAGTTCTACAGATTATTTGTGTGATTGTTCACTGCAAAGGACTGGGGCTGTCATCTATAGGTGGCAAATAATCATTCCAGATGTTTTTGTTGGAAGGAAAAACATGGAAGCCATTGGATCCTAGTATCCCATGGCTATTAGGATGCTATGTGGGGATGGGAGCATATCAGTCTACCAATTCCTTACTGACCTTCGCTTCATACAATGTCATGGAGGTGGACTTCTCTTTCAGAAAAACATGAACACAGACTTCCTGTAAGTTCACAAATTTAGACAAGATTGACTCTAGAAATTTTTTAGGTTTATATGGTACTCTTGATTAGCCAAAAAAAAATCAGAATAAATTCATCACATATTGCTTCACTGTTGCCTTTTTCAAAAACAAAAAAAAAGCATCACCTTAAATATTTTATTGCTTATCATAAGTTGTCCTTTGGTTGATTGAATGCCTAAATCTGTAGAAAGGATTAGGTATCCTCCTGTGTTATTAAGATGAAATAATGGTGTTTTATGCAAAATTATTTAAAGTTGTTACTTCTAGTCCCCGCATATGAAGTCAAAATGCCTAACAAGGCCATTAGGGAACTTCCTTAGTGACAGCCACGGGAATTTTTGGTGGTTTACATATATTAGATATGTATCTCTCTCTCTCTCTCTCTCTCACAAATAATAATAATAATAATAATAATAATAATAATAATTGTTGAGTTGTAGGGGTATTTGGTGCTTTTTTTTAATTTACAGGGGTACTTATGTATTTTACCCAGTCTTCTTTCTCTATAAAAGAGGGCTAGGGTTTTCTGTTGAAAGTAAAGCAATTCTTTTACTCCAACATGGTATCTAGGACCGCTGCTCCGATATCCCACCACAAATCCACCGAAAATATGATTGAATCACCCTAGGAGGGGTGATTCTCATGAGGGATCACGTGGATCTTGATCTCAGTGTCGATTGGATGGAGATCTTCACTCAATCAACGCTGCATGAGTAGATCTTCACCGAATTGGTGTCGCTGCAAGCGAGATCGCGACTCCACACCCACGATAGCGATTGATTTGGTGGCCCATGCTGCTTGTATGCTTGGTCTACGTCGTTGGAGGATGTCCTACCGGTAGGCGATGAGGTTGCTGCATCTAGGGATACAAGTGGGTTGGGTTCGGGTCGGGTTTGGCTAAACCCGTACCCATACTCATTTACAAAATCCATACCTATACCCTACCCATTTACCCATCGGGTATAAAAATTCAAACCCATACCCATACTCATCTACCCGTCGGGTACCCATTTATCCATCGGGTATTC
Organism: Thalassia testudinum; assembly: GCA_037157565.1. Lineage (NCBI taxonomy): Eukaryota > Viridiplantae > Streptophyta > Magnoliopsida > Alismatales > Hydrocharitaceae > Thalassia > Thalassia testudinum. Next base: position 13,455,178 of record JAZHRO010000037.1, on the reverse strand, counting down.
ATTTATAAATTGATTTTAGAATCAAATCATGACAAATTAGAGTCAAAGAAGAGGAAAAATCTATAACACCAAATTATTTATTTTTAGCAAGCTCTTCACATAGGAACTCGGGTTATTCTACTTTTATTAATCTCCATTAAAATTATTAGAAAAAGAGCCTTTCAAAGGGAATACATCAAAAATAAAAATACAAAAAATACAAAGAAAGACTAAATATAAGTACATTTCCAATAAAAAAATTTTCCTCTTCAAAATAAATGTTTAATGGAAACTTCAGGAGCATTCCCAACCTTCAAAATCATGGAGGGAATCATGAAAAAGATTAAGGTTGGGGGAATGAGGGACTTAGGGTGGGACTGATATATATCTCGAGTAAATGGGATTTTATTCGGGTATTCGGATATGGTAATTGGGTATAAACTCATACCTATACCCATATCCAAACCCGGTCGGGTTTAGATAAAACCCATACCTGAACTCGATTGGGTTCGGGTCGAGTTTTACCCATTCTTTTTGGGTCGGGTTAGGTTGGGTTCGGGTCGGGTTTACCGAAACTTGCATCCCTAGCTGCATCGCTGGAGGTTGCCCTACTGGTCGGCAATGAGGCTGCTCTATCGGGTGGCGATGCCTTTGCTGCGTTGCTGGAGGTTGCCCTATTGGTTGGTGATGCCCCTGCAGTTGCTGCAGGGTGCGCTGCTGGTGGGGTAGTAGTTCCAGACCCCTCCATCGCACCTGTGGTGATAATGGTTGAGGGATCTTGCTCGTCTTCAATTTGGACAGATGCTCTGTTGCATGTGTTTGAGCTTATCTTGCACATAGCAAAGGTGGTGATGAGCTTTCTCTTGCCACCAATGAGGAAGATACATTGTTTGAGCATAATGAGACTTTTCTCATGCCAAGAAGATAAATTTGATATGTTGGAAACATCAAACTCAGATGTGAAAGGACTAGCATGTGCAGTCCAAAATGTTGAGAACAGAAGAAAGGGATGTAGAAGTGCTTGGTTGATAGATTTCGGAGCCTCAGTTCATCTCACAGGAGACAAAGATCGTATGAAGAACTCGATGATCCCACGTGGACTACAGGAAGTGCGAGTGGCGAATGGAAAGACCTCCCCTGTGACTGCTGTTGAGAGTATAGATGCTACACTCAAGATGAAGATAGAGGAGGTATACTACGCGCCTGAGTTTCCTATGAATCTTTTATTTGTGAGCAGGATTTGCAAAGATCTGAGCTGCCATGTCATCTTTGACGAGAGGCATTATTATTTCCAAGATCAAAACACAAGAGATATTATTGGCAATGGCATTTGCAGGGGCGGTGTCCATCTTTCGTGATCCTTTACTGTGGCATCGAAGACTTGGGCATCCTTCTGTGAAGAAAATGCACCAAATGTATCCAGAGTTACTAAGATTGTTGGTTTTGGACTGTGAAGATTGCCAACTGGGGAAGCATACATGAGCAGCTATCCTGATAGAGGTACTGGTGTTAGGTCTACTCCTTTTTCCCTAGTACATTTGATGTTTGGGGACCATCTAGAGTTTCATGTATTGGTGGACATAGATATTTTGCAGCTATAGTTGACGACTGCAGCATATTCACTTGAGTTTTTCTAATGAAGGCTCGTAGTGAGATTCTCACTATTGTTCAACATTTTCTATCACAGGTGTAGACTCAGTATGGTACTACTGTTTGGATTTTTCGTGGTGACAATACACTAGAGTTTATGCATGGTGACTTACAGGAGGCCTTCCATGCCAAGGGGATCATTCATTAGACATCTTGTGCTCATACATCCCAGCAAAATGGGGTTGCAGAGCGAAAGTTGTGCCATTTACTTGATATTACCAGGACCTTGATGTCACAAATGAGGGTGCCTAGGCAATTTTGGAGTGATGTCATACTCTCAGCAGCATATTTGGTTAATCGACAACCATCTTTCGTACTTCAGGGTCAAATTCCATATCAAATCATACATCCTGAATGCAATAGAGCCTTTCCTGTGCCACTATGAGTGTTTGGGTGTATTTGTTTTGTTTAGAACTATGGGATCCAGGATAAGTTTTCTCTCCGCGCCACGAAGTGTCTTTTTTGATTACTCTAGGACCCAGAAAGGCTATAGATGTTATGACCATATTCGCAGGAGATGTATGGTTACTGCAGATGTGACCTTCTTTGACAAGATTCCTTACTTTGCAGAAGAAGGATCATCCATTGAGGCTGCCATAGAAGAGAATAGATATATCACATGAGAGTACAGCCACAAGACTCAACCTGTGACCAGCCAGCCTAGCTTGTTGTTACTTCAGACAGAGATGAGTCAGATAGGGAGGAAGAGATTTTGCAGAGGAGGACTGACATCATCCTTCATCTTATATCTCGATACACTACCGTAGCTCATTTTTAGGGGGAGGCCAAACAGTTTGCCTCGGCTATTACGAACGCAGTTCTCCCCAGAAATTTTGTCCAGGCTCTTCATGATTCAAAATGAAAGGCCGCGATGAATGTGGAAATGCAGGCTCTTCAGAGCAAAGGTACATGGGAGCTTGTGTCATGTCCTGAGGATGCTACAGTGGTCGGTTGCCGATGGGTGTATGCCATCAAGTATTGATCCGATGGGACAGTGGAGATGTATAAAGCCAGGTTCGTTGCCAAGGGTTTCACCTAGACTTATGAGGTGGATTACCTTGAGACTTTCTCTCCTATGGCGCGTATTACATTCGTTAGGATCATTCTGTCTCTAGCAGTAATCAGGGAGTGGTCACTGCATCAAATGCATATAAAAAATGCCTTCTTATATGGTGATTTGGCAGAGGAGGTCTACATGAGATAGCCACCAAGCTATGATAGTCAGGGGGAGCTTGTTTGCCGCTTGCAAAATGCCATTATGGCCTAAAATAGTGCCTGCATGCTTGGTTTGAGAGGCTCAATCTTGATATTAGAAAGCTGGGATTCCAAAGATCCACTACGACCATCTATATTCATTAGACAAGCAGAATATGGTGGGATATGGAGAGTGGTTATTTTAGCAGTCTACATTGATGATACGATATTGACAGGTGATGATACTGATGGCATTATTGAGTTGAAAGCCTTTCTTCAGCCTACCTTTGTCACCAAGGACTTAGGTGATCTTCTCTACTTCCTGGGGATAGAGGCTGTTCGTCAGGAGGGAGGCCTATCCTTATCACAACGGCAGTATACTTTATAGATTCTAGAGGAGGCTGGCCTTCTGGGGTCCAAACCGTCAGAGGTACTAGTGGAGGCATCTACTGCTCATAACTCAGATGAGACAGATCCCTTGTTCGAGGATGTTACAAGGTACTGTAGTACGGTTGGCCAGTTGTTGTATCTGACTATTATGCATCCAGATATTAGCTTTGCAGTCAGTTTATGAAGAGTCTCAGGCATAGATTGAAATTTCGTGATATATCGACGATATATCGTCGATATATTGGTATCCCTGAGGTTGGGCATATCGATACCATTGATAGTATCTTTTTACCATGATATTGGCGATATATCGTCGATATATCAGCGATATCAGTGATATATCCTCGATATCAGCGATACATCCCCGATATATCCCTTTTTGACTTGTCGATACAATATCGATATTTAAAACCTTGATGATGGTGCAGTAATGGTTGATGAGCCACAGGAAGAAAGTAGTGGTGGAGGAGATGAGGGATATCATCATTAAGTTCATAGTAGAGAGGATACCCAACATGAATACACAAAAAAAATATACTAATATACATGGAGATCCTATACCAAGTCCACCTTATGACTATGACACAGGGACAAGCCCAATAGGGTATGGGTATGCTTCAGGCCATTCTATGATGTCCATTGATGATTTAAGTTTATCAGTGGGATTTCTTAATCTGACATTGGAATCATTCTTTGGAGGTGGTCCAAGATCATCATCATCAAGTTACTATGGTGGCTATGGATTTCATTACACCAGCCCTCAATGCCAACCCCAAGATGAGGTGCAAAGTTCATCTAATTACTTCCTCAGCTACACCAACCCTCCATCTTATTATGATTCCTCATATGGTTATGTGCATGATGTTCGCTACCAAAGTAATAGTACCCAAAGTGATCTTGCATCTACAAATTATGGCTATGGGGCTTTCCTTGAGTATTTTGCATCTCATAGTCCTCAACAATTTTCTTATCAGCCTTCCCACTTTGCTGCACCACTTCCTCCTCGACCACCACGAAGTTCATCGATGAGACAATATGATGAATCATCAGGTTCTACACTGAAACGAGGTGGGTCTACCGCATCCACAGATTCAAGAGGACATCGAGATGAGTTTACTTAGAATCAGGGTAGATCTAGAACTAGAAGTAAGGGTAGCTCGTCCGACAGTCACAGTCGATATCTACGTCTTGGAATACTTTTTTATTGCAGTGATGAAGACTATCAACGATACATCAATGAATACAATACTCGATATAGCTACATGGTGTGGGAGTCATGCTGTGAATATGTTAGAGTGCTACAAATTGATGAAGATAATTGGAGGAGAGGTATCGAACCAGGTCAAAGCTCAACCTGGTATTAATTTGGTGGCATTGGCTAGTGCTTTTGTACTTGGTGTAGTCAATTGATACTCTGACACTATTTATATTTCATATTTTTTGTGAATAGCATTATTATGAATATTTTTCAATTATTATCTTGTTCTATACACCTTTTCAATATATGACTTTGTCTATATGTGACTAGTGCATTTCTATTATGTTTTCATTCAAAATTTATGATTTTTGTCTTCTAGTCATTTCTTCATGATGTATTAGTTATTAAAATGTTAATTTTCATAAAATTTGTGACATTTTGGGACATTTTAGACCTTTTTGAGCGATTTTCCCAAAATTCACCAATATCAGCGAGATATCCCTGATATATCCTTTTTTGACTTGTCGATATGATATCGATATCGATATTTAAAACCTTGGTCCCAGGTATAGTCATTAGCATGTTGTGTGTCTTATATTGAGATATCTGAAGGGCACTCCAGGTCGTAGCCTGTGTTACAGAGTGAGTGACTGTAGATCTTGTGGCCTATTCTGATGTAGATTATGCAGGGTCAGTAGAGTATCGGAGATCTACATCTGGCTTTGCTGTTTATTTAGGAGGAAATCTGATTTTATGTAGGAGCAAGAAACAGAGTATTGTTGCTCGCTCTAGTGCAGAGGCTAAATACAGATCTATGGCCCAGGCTGCATGTGAGATCATGTGGATGATTGGCTTCTTGTAGGATCTAGGAGTGACGGTTGATACCTCGGTTTCACTTCATGTGATAATAAGTCTGCCTCGTATATTGCTTCTAATCCTGTCTTTCATGAGAGGCTGGAGCATATAGAGGATAAGTATCCTGTATATTTCATCAGAGTTACAGGTTGCTGACATATTTACCAAGGCCCTTAAGAAGAAACGTCATGACTTCTTGAGTAGCAAGTTGGGGCTAATTGACATCTATGCTCCAACTTGAGGAGTGTTGAGTTGTAAGAGCATTTGGTACTTTTTTCTTATTCACATGGGTACTTATGTATTTTACCCAATCTTCTTTCTCTATAAAATAAGGCTAGGGTTGTCTGTTGAAAATAAGGCAATTCTTTTACTCCAACAACAACAGCAACAATAATAATAAAATTGTTCCTTTTCATGTTTAGGGAGATTCTACTAGATAAGTCTTATTCAGGAGCTTGAATATTCTAATTTCTCCTTCATTTCCTTTATCATGGTGTTATCTTTTAGATAAGTATGTGGTCTGTCATCTTTTCTGTCATGAACATAAGAAGAATGTTATATAAAATATTTGGTAAATATCTTTTCAAAAAATATTTGGTAAATAGTGTGCTCAAGGAGTTGAAGCCATGGCTTTTTGACTAGCCTGGTGAGATTTGATTGTTGCTTGTTTGGAATCTTGCATAAACTGTCATTAGCAGTGGTGTTGCTCGACTGATGGTGGTTGGCAAGCCACCTACTGCAGCTGCAATCACAGATGATTCTCACCATAGTTTTCTGCTTAAATTTTCAGCAAAGAGTGATCCATATGTCATTCTAAGTTTGGGAGATCAAGTGATCCGCAGCAAAAAGAATAGCCAGACAACAGTGATTGGACCACCTGGAGAGCCTATTTGGAATCAGGTCAAGTAATTGGTTTTTGCTATAGCATTTTTTTGTTATAAATGGATTGTTTACTCTAATAAGCGCTCTTTTATCATTTTTTCTATTATGTACCTGAAATTTGGTCTAGTTTCTCAAAGCAGGATTTTCATATGCTGGTTGCTGATCCTAAAAAGCAGAAGCTTAGTGTTCAAGTGAAGGATTCGATTGGTTTCACTTATTTTACTGTTGGAGCTGCTGAGGTAATATGTTGCTTTGAGATGCCTTTGATGTTTGTTTACCTGTTAAGCGTGCTACTCTTAATACTCTAGGTTTTACTTTATGGTGATGGTCTTGAATTGCTGTCTTTTCTTTGGAACTTCAATAATGATGGGTTTTCTATAATTTGTAGGCTTAACTTCCTGTCAATGTAAACTTTGATGTCAGTCTTTGTTTTGTACATCTTTCCTGGGAATACCATTTTTATGATGGGAAATATTGCTTCAAGGTACTTGAACTGCCCAATCCAGTCAATTTCAAAGGTCAAACCACAAGTCAATACCAACTTAAAAATATGATTTCATTATAAGTGACATGAATCTAGTATCTATTCTCAATTATTGCCTTTATATTCTTGCATTCATAGCTATCCTTGTTCAGAAATCAGTCTTACAACGGTTTGTCCATGGTAGAGGATTTACAAGTAATACTGACTTTATTTTGGAAGCAATCTCGTCATTTGGTGGCGTAAAATTCTAAAAATTCATTCTACAACTAGGGCAGAGGCAAATTATGGCATTGTGAGTTAGAGAAATGCTCTAGTTGAAGATTCACTTGTTTTATTTAAGGTTCCAGCACAAGGTGTTTATCATTCTCTGTTGCATTAGCGGGGTTACCATAAACCTCTCATGGTAATCATGTCCATGATCGTAGAAAGCATGTGGAGCTTGATAGATACTTATGCATGATAAGATTGATAATCGAGACATGCCTTTCATATACCAAGATAGAGATTGAGTTGCTAACATGTCCACCAATGGCCTTCAAATTTTGAGTTTAAGACCAACACTAGCAAGCTGGGTATGTTTGATGCTAAGAATTGTTCATAGCCCAGCCAGGTCCAAAGCTTAAAAAACCCTAGCCGTGATGTCTATGCCTAACATGAGTGTGGAGAGAATGAAAATGTTTTATCTATTTCTATGAAACCCTAGATCTCCTTATATAGGGTGAGGTTAGAGAACTATTAGTCTATTACAGATAAGCCCTTAGGAAAGTAGAAAAGTAAAATAAATCATCAAAAATAAGAGAAAAAATGCCTATCTCTCTCTATACTCCCTTTTAAGCTAGAGTATAAATATCTATCATGCTTAGCTTAGAATAACACCGATAAAATGAAGTGTGGGGAAGTGCCGTGGTGAATATGTCAAGTGTTTGATCTCTAGAAGCCACATGAGATGTGTAAGTAAACCCTTTATGGAACATGTTGCGAGTGTAATGATAATCTACTTCCACATGTTTTGTCTTTTCGTGGAAGATTGGATTGTTAACAATGAAGAGGGCAACCTTGTTGTCACGTTTCATTTCCATGGGATTGGATACTGGAACCTGCACATCCGAGAGAACAAATTTAATCCAAATAAGTTCATATGTAGTTTGAGTCATAGCTCTATATGTAGATTTTGCACTCGACCTAGCTACCATAGTCTGTTTCTTACTTTGCTATGTAACTAGATTACCTCGAACGAATGTGTAGAAACTAGTAGTAAACTTCCTATCTTTTGGACATTTAGCATAGTCGACATCCGTGTAGGCCACCACATCTAGGGAGCTTTGTGATAAATAATGGTCCTTTTCTTGGAGCCAACTTTATTTACCTTAGCATCATCATAGTCGTATCTCAGTGTACTTTCCTTGGTTTGTTCATGAATTGGTGGCTCAGTTTGCTTACCACAAGTACAATATTAGGCTTTGTGACAATGTCATATAATAGCTTTCCTACTAAGCATCTGAACTGCTTAGCATCAACTTACTCTGTGTTATCTCCATATAAATGCACATTAGGGTCCATAGGAATAGAAGTGGGCTTCGCCCTTAGCATGGCGGTTTCTTGGGGTTGATCTACTTCATACTTCCTCGGAAAAAAAACTACTCCACAAGCATTCTTGACTACCTCAATTCCAAGGAAATAACAAAGTAGATCCAAGTCCTTTGTAACAAAGTGCTTGGCTAGAAACTCCTTGGTAATTGAAATGCCATTTACGTCATCCCTTGTCAATATAATATCATCTACATACATAAACATCACTATCACTCCTTTGTAACAAAGTGGTCAACAAAAGATCTCTTGAAGCCGACTCTCTCAATCACATTTGAGAGCTTTTGTAACCTTGCTCTTGAACTTTACCTAAGCCCATAGATTGTCTCATGCAATTTGTAGACCTTGCAACACTCGCCTTTAGCCTCAAATCCTAGAGGTTGCTACATGTAGACTTCCTCTTTTAGATTACCGTAGAGAAAAGTATTCTTGACATTAAGTTGATGGAGTGGCCAGTTGCTGAAATAAGTATGCGAATTGTAGGAAGTTGAGCCACTAGAGAGAATGTGTTGAAGTAATCAACCTTACATGTTTGAGTGTACCCCTTTTCTACCAGGAAAGCTTTATATCTCTCAACAGACCCATCCAAACAATATTTGATGCTAAACACCCATTTACATCCAACCATACTTACATCATTTGGAAGTTGAATGAGACTCCAAATCCCATAGTTGCATCATTTGCATCTCTTCCTTCAGGGCCTATTTCGATCATAAAGGGCCTCCTGATGGGTAGTAGGTGTTTGAACAATAAAGAGAGCTATAACGAATTGTCGATATTGAGGAGTGAGACTCACCATAGACATGTACTTGGACATTGAATGCAAAGTACATGACTTAGTGGCTTTCCACAAGGTAATAGGAAAATTGAAATTGTCTTCTACAGGATCATCTATCTCACCAAGCTTAAGCTCGGAGTCTTCGGTTGTTGCAATCTCAGGTTGCTGAGGTATATTAAAGTCTCCTTGAGAAATATGAATGTGGGTTTTTGTAGCATCAGGAATAGGATTCTTCTTAGAAGTAGAAGGTATCGGCTTTAGAGGATCCCCTAGAAGGGGTGGTTCTTCCTATTGAATCTGATGACGAGAATACATCATCCTAAACCTGCTCTCTGAGTAATAAATAGGAGGAGATGGACTCTCAAGCAGATGCCTTTGTGATTTACCTAAGTGTATAGGAATTAGGATGATTACCTTACCCTCAGGTGTCAAAATGGCAATGTGTGAGCTAGACATAGAATAATATGGACTCCATGAAGTGACATCTACACTTACATAATAGCGTTGACCAACAAAATCATAACATCTGGAACCTTTTTGAGTTTGTGAGTATCCAACAAAGACACACTTGACTGCTGGAGGAGCTAACTTATTCGTGCTAGATCCATGGAAGTGAACAAATGCTACACATCTGAATACCTTAGGTGGGGCCCCAAAGGGTTCATGATATGAAAATAGAATTGAATAAGGGATTTGCTTATCACTAATAGTGGATTACATCGTATTGATGAGATAGCAAGTAATAAGCGTTGTATTTCCCCAGTATGAAATAGGTACACTATTATGGATTAGAAGTGTACATGCCACATCCAAAATATGGTGATGTTTCCCCTCGGCTACATCATTCTGCTTTGATGTGTAAGGACAACTTATTTGATGGATAATCTCATATTCCCTGTAGAAGGTTTGAAGATAATGGGTACAAAACTCCAAGGTATTATTGGATCGAATGATCTTTACATTTGCTCTTAATTGGTTCTTTATCTTCACTAGAAAGGTTTTGATCATGTCACCTGCTTCTGACTTAGATTTTAATAGGAGCACCCATGCTAATGGAGAAAAATCATCTACAACAACCAAGTAAAATCTATGACCTTCATGAATGGGAGCACGACTAGGTCCCCAAATATCCAGGTGAAATTAACTGAAAGGAGTTCCATTGCTACCGTCCAAAAAGGAGTTCCTATAATGTTTTCTCAATTGACAAACCTTACATTGAAATGCAATTGTAGATGGAATTTGTGGTATCACACGTCGAAGCTTAGGCATTTGGAGATGACCAAATCAAAGATGCCATAAATAACTAGATGATCCACCTAATGGGAGTGACACATGTTTTGCATAAGTTGAGTGCAAAAGGCACTGGACACCCCTTTCTCCACTGCCACAACCAATTACTTGACTTGTATGTCTTGAAAAGTGACATTGCATTAAATATTGCCTTGCAATTCAACACCTTTGTAATTTTATTGACAGATAGTATACTTAAAGGGAAGTCAGGAGCAGGAACCATTGATTTAAATGCCGACGGCATGCCGTCGGCAAGGCCATTTCTGGAAGGGGGTTGTGTCGACATGAAAATATTGTCGATTTATAGGTGTGCCGCCGGCATGCCGATCGGCGCTGCGAGCAGTTTGAAATGCAAGTGCTGGAGATTTAGAGGGGCTGAAATATGAAATAGGACGCTTAGTCAAGGGCTGAAATTCAAAAATTGGGGGATTGTCACACACAAATAGAGCGGTTTGAATGCAGGAGTGGGAGATTTGAAACTGGGAATGTGGGGGGGGGGCTGAAATGACACACACACACACGATGATTAACTTAACTAGAGACACTCAAGCTTTCCAAGTAGACACACACACACTTCATTTTGAGTGTTTATGTGATTTTCTATTTCATTTTGAGTATTTATGTGATTTTTTATTTCATTTGAGTATTTATGTGATTTTCTGTCGACATGTTATCGGCATGCCCTCGGCATTCCCACGGCGTGCCCTCGGCATGCCCATTGGCATGCCCATCGAAAAACGGGCATTTCCACGGAGGCATGCCCACGAAATGTACACTTAAAATTTCGTAGGCACGGCGTCGAAATCGGCATTTCGAACCTTGGCAGGAACAACGTTCTCGAACCATACATGAGTTGCAACTTGTACCTTAACCTATGATTGGGGAATGCTACCCATTAGCAACCAACATGGTTCTGCCTAATGTGTTCAGTTTAAATTTGGAGAACTATCTTGCATCACCACATTTGTCGAGATGCACTTGGATCAACTAGTCAGTTAGCGTCTTCTTCTTGAGACTGGTACGCAACACCTACTTGAGAAGCTCTATACTCTTTAACTGTTCAAATTAATGTATCATACTCAATTGGCGATGTCATTGAGGTCCGACGGCGGTGCTTCGGTGTCGCCTTCACTTGGTGATGGCATGGGTGGGTGCCAGTGACCTCAACCTTGTTGAAGCGATGTAGATTGAGGGTCCCCTTCCTTGTGTCTTGTGCCCTAGGATAAGGACCTAAGAGATTCTTGAGAAGAAACCTTTCCTTTTTCTTAAGAAAGTGTACAAATTCTAATAAATCCTAGATTATTTTGTGGAGAGGAAAAATACAAGAGATTAAGGAGGTATCAGGCTTTGGCCTAAGACCACTGCTTTGCTATCACGTGGAGAGAGTGAAAATGTTCTATCTATTTCTATGAAACTCTAGACCTCCTTATATAGGGAGAGGTTAGGAAACTATTATAGACAAGCCCTTAGGAAAGTAGAGAAGTAAAATAAATCATCAAAATAAAAGAAAAAATGCTCATCTCTCTCTACATTGAGGGGGGGGGGGGGGGGGGTTGAGCTATAATAAGGTACATAGATCTTGGGGATGGACATGTAAATGTGTAGTACTATATATTAACCATCTTTTTTTTTCCCAGAAATAGTCCATGTTGTAAAAGTCGGTAGTCAGTATTTAGTTAGTTAGGTCAGTGACTAAGGACTATATGGGGGAGTCGTCGCGGAGTACTCAATCGGATATTTTTTAAATATTTAAATATATATATCAATAAGTAAAATATACTATTACATAAAAGTAAACTATTTTCAAGCTTAAGATTATGAAAATAGGCTATAAACCATAAGTCCAATGAAATAAAAGCATAAGTTCAAAGTGTTGAAGCAGTTGACGAAGAGAGGGGCAGTGGCGTCGGTGTGGTTGGAGCAGTGATTGAGCAACAATAGGGTTAGGGCTGTCGGGGCGATTCTCAGAGCAGTAGCAACAGCACCAGGTGCGGTCGGTCGAAGGAGTAGTAGAGATGTTGGCAGTTAGCTCTCTATGGAGAAATGGGGCATATACTCAGTCAAGTAAACTAACTACTTGATTGCATAGTCGAGCTTACCGACTATCTGCCCAAGTATGGGTTGTTTAGCCTGCTAGGCATCCAACTAGGAGTAGTCGGCCGACTTGGCTGATTTTTACAATAGAGGAAATTGTGATGATACTCTGTCTGTCCGGGGACCAATGCTTTCATGCATTTTCTCCTTCCAATTTTGAAAGGTTTCCACGAACATCTCGTCTCCATGTGTTTGCATGATAAGGTCATCAACAATTATTTGAATATAAGGGGAAGATAAACGTTCTTGATATAGATCAAAATACAGACTCGTCAAAGTTGCTATGAATTAAATTATGAAAAACTGTTTTGGTCAAAATGGACCCAAAACAATTGTTTTGTTGACATTGCTTTGCTTCATTTCTGAAAAAAAAAAACTTTTGCTTTGTATGGTCGGATTGTTAAAAAGTGCAACTGCTTTTCTTTTTCATAGTTTTTCATCAATAACTTTTAAAAAAATTTTAGCAACTTTGATATGAAGCAGTTATTTGTATTTGTAGTTGGCCTCTGTATTTCAAGCGTTGCTGAAATTCTTGAGGATCCTTAATTGGCTGATTATTTTCTGATGATTGTTGGGCACAGTCATATTTGTAGTCATCTTAATTCAATCATGGAAAGTTATTACGATCATTATTGCCCCTTTTCCAGGTAGATCTTGGATCGCTACAAGACACGGTTCCAACTGATAAAATCGTTGTTCTTCGAGGAAGTTGGACACCATTCGGCAGGGGCATTTCTGGTGAGCTTTTACTTCGTCTCACATATAAGGCATATGTTGAGGACGAAGAAGTGGAAGCATCCATGGATGGATACATATCCGATGATGAAATGTCTGATTCTGAAGAAATGAATGGCTTTTATGACCAAAATGGATATGCTTCTGCTGTCAGAAGAGATAAAGAATCTTTTATGGACGTGTTGACTGCTTTACTTGTAAGTGAAGAGTTTCGAGGTATAGTGGACTTTGACACAGTAACGGACAAAAGCGAAAATTCTTTGAATCTGCGGTCAACATTGGGACCACGTAGTGAAAATCCTGAAGAAAACGTAGAAAGTTCTGGAGGTAGTACCTATACACTATTTCACAAATTCGGTCCTGCTTTAGCTTTGCTCTATCATCTGCTAATTTGTTTGCAGAGTCACCATTGCTCTGGCTTGCTGCAATAACCAGCATCATCACATTAATTTCCATAAATATTGGTGGCTCTAGTTTATTTAATCCTTGATCGATGCTGAATTTTATACCAAAAGACCGGTATTCTTTTGAGCCAGGTATCATTTATGCTATTTTTCATGATCTGCCTTTATCTTGTAGGAAATCTCTTCTTGCTGATAAAATACGAAATTTGAAATTGCATGCATTAAAGGAAGGTACTTTAGGGGTTGCTGCTAAAATACCAAAATTGCAGTACTTCAGGGTTTTTTTTTTGCAAGGGTCTTGACACCATTTATCTTACCATGCTTGATTGCTTTCTTTGAACACATGTTTCGGTATACCAAGCCCCTTGCAAGGTTCATCATCCTCTTAAGATTACTTTATAGTGCTATTGCACAATTGACTAGATGTTAGCATATTGTGAGAGTTTTTAACAACTTATTGTGAGAGTTTTAACCTTTTCACAGTGTTTCTTGTATTACTTGATTGTTTTGGGTTTTTGTAATTTTAGCTTTGTGCCTTTTTTTTTATAGATACAGAGGTTCCTTAAATCAAATGAAACATCTCATTTTTGCCTTTATCTCAACATGGTTCACTTGTTCCCATAAGGAGCTGTAGATGCTAGTTGGACGTGATGGAGGCAAGCTTGACTTCACTCGTTTCACTTTGTTGAACTTTGTATTCATGTGGAGCTATTCACCGCTTTGCTCCACTTCATACTTTCTCTCCACTTATACCTTTTTTTCCCATCTTCTAACTCTATGGGAAAGAAATGAGTTGAGCAAGAAAAGATAACCAAGAAAATAGATAAGATGTGAAGAGAGAGGGAGAATGCTTATGAATTTCCTGATTTTGTTCTTGGAAGCAGAGGTCAGAGAGGGAAGCAGGTGATCTTGGGTTTGGAGTTACAAAGTCGGTTTTTACCATGCATGTCCTTTCTTTCTAATTGCTTGACCTTTCAAAGGGTTTTATGATTGGGGATCAAGGCATGGTTTGATTGGGCCACCTCCAACTTTATCCTACAATTGTATACCTTCATCATCCTACCACCTTTGTTGCCCCACCTTCTCCATCATTCCACCCATGGACTGTCTGATGTTGACAGCATACCTCTTGCATCCCACTGATGTTTGCAACTCCAACAAAGTTACGTATTGGTATATAGGGGTCATATAAAAATTAATATTGGCAAAATTTTGCTAGTATAACGTTAAAAAAAAACTATTGAAATTGAGGCACGCCTTGAAAATTTCTTCAACATGGACCAAGTCGTTGTTGTATGCTGAGAATTTGACATTATGTTATTGTGGTGGATGTTTTTGTATTTTTTCCTACTTTTTGCTATAAAAGAATTGAAGGTGGCAAGCTCAAGCCCAATGATTCTATTGCATGTTTGTTTTTAGTTATGAAGTAATAGAGTGGATGACTCCTGACCTCTCATAGCTGTTTTTTCCCTTTTCAAACAAAAACAGAACTGAAGGTGCCTCATTTTGGTCACATAATAGCAGAACAAGGGAGAGCTTAGGGAAAGTATGGGAGGTCTTATTTGATTGAAATCAAGTTATCCAGGTCAATTGAGGGAAAGTATGGAAGGTCTTATTTGACTAAAATCAAGGTATCCGGATCAATTTTCTTTGATCTTGCTCAATTTGGTTAGTAAGTACTAATGAGTCAGTAGCAAGAACAAATTAGCAACATTGTGAATTGTGATTATATATTGTTGAGAATAAAAGTTCCACGTGGCAGTCAATCTGGGCATCCAAGTAGGTGTCGGTTTTGAGTCTTGTGTGGAATTACTTTGGTTGCAAGTTTTGTTTTAGTTGGTATGTTGGTTTTTGGTATGTTTGTTTAGAGGATTTGCTTTGATTGATTAGGATTTGTTCTTTCTAAATTTAGGAGATGTGATTTGATTAGGATTAAGTTTGTTATTTGTTTTACAGAATTGTGATATGTTCTCTCTTTATAAAAGAGAACCTTCGTAATCCTTCTAATTTGAGTTGAATGCATTATTGTTTTCACAAAATCCAACACCAACAATTCCCTCTCTCTCCCTCTCTTCTAAACTGGCGGCTGCACCCTCTCTTTCTTCTCTATCGTGAGAACAAGAGCTGTTGGCAACACCTGCTGCTTCCTATTTTCCTCACATGGAAGAGCCTCCACGCTTCCGGATAACGCTAAACTCAATAGTAATATAAACATTTTAATAATTGTTCATGCTCTATAGTCATAATTACTACTATTAGTACTAACTATTTAATTAAGTTCTACTCAGCATATAATTACCAATTAAGTATATACTTATTAGTCTTATAGTTGTTGGGAAATAAGGTCTTGCATCCCCTTAACAATCGAGGGGTGCATGGGAACTTGAACAATTTGATTCCTGATTCCCGCGGTATCGTGAAAGCGTGAAAACATAGGCATTTGAAAATTTCTATGAAACGAAACTTGGGTCAATCGTTGTAAACTCGAATAACGAAAATCGAGAAACATATAACACCTATGTAACCGAAACCATATGGGGAGATACTAGATTTCTTCATTCTTAGATCCTCACTAGTAAGAAGTTAATACTTGTAGGTGGTGTAACACAACACCTACACGTTGTGCCTTATACTATAACTCTCGTCTATAGGGACTCTCCTTCTCGGCAAGCAGATGGGATCCTTCGTGTCGTGAAGAGCCGATTCCTTCGTGTATGGTGCAAACCATTCGTGCCATGCAAACTTCGCGAATTGAGAAGCAGCTCTTGCCTAGAAATCCACCAAAATTTGGCCTAGAGGATCAAATCCTCACGTTGTTCACTGACATAATGATCTAGACAAATAGGATCACAGCAATGATACTCGTTTTGGGCACGGGAGTACCCCAAGATGATACACTTGACAAACTAGGGGGCTAGCTTGTCACGATTAGGAGTAGAAATGTGGACAAAGGTGACACACCTAAAGATATAGGGTGGCACATGAAATAAGTTCCCATAAGGATATAGGATTTGCAAGGGAATAAGCTCATGTAGAGCTCACGACTAGGAGTAGAGCAGAGGAGGGCATGTAGTTGATGAGATAACTGGCTATCAAGACCACATCACTCCAGTAAGTAGAGGGCACACTATTGTGGACCAACAAAGTTCTAGCAACATCCAAGAGATAACGATGCTTCCGCTTTGCAACCCCATTCTGTCGAGATGTGTGGGGACAAGTAGTCTAATGCATAATACCCCAAGACTTAAAGAAATCATACAAATATTGATTACATAATTTCAAACCGTTGTCAGAGCAAACAACTTTAGTAATGGTATCAAATTGTGTCTTTATTTCCAAAACAAAATTTTTAAGAATAGAACTAACATCAAACTTTTGCTTCAAAAGAAAAACCCAAGACAATCTTGAAAAATCATCCACAATAGCCAGATAATGTGACTCAGTCTATTAGGAATATGAGTGGGACCTTAACATCAACATGAACTAAAATAACTCTTATGCTCGAGGATTCTGATTCATTGAATAAGTACTCTGATATGTTTTCCAAACTGACAAGCATCTCAAGTAATGATAATAGTCGGAGATATCTGAGATATGACATGACGAAGCTTGTCCAAAGACAAATGACCTAGATGGAGATGTCACTAAAGAGATCTCGTAGAAGAAGTGGTACCACCAAAACTCGCCGCAGTAAAAGGAGATTGGATCAAGCAATATATCCCTTCTTCATAGCCACCACCAATTGTCCTATCTGCCAAGATATCCTAAAAAGTACAAGTAACAGCATTAAATATGGCCCGACTGTTCAATGGGTGCCCTTTGCCTTGAGTACTACACCCTTTACCCCTCCCTCAAAGGAGAAAGCTAACTACGTCCATAGCCTTGGGCCGTAACCTAGGTAGATGTTTGACTGCATGGCTCCTCAGATGTGAGAGAAACAGAGATCCTACTTAGCCAGTTGTATGCTTCCTTAAGACTAGGAAGCTTTGCTAGGGTGAGCATCTGAGAATGAGCGGCCAAATACTCAAGCCTCAATGGCTTCCTTACAATGTGCCCTTTATGTGTCACAGGCATACATTAGGCGACACGCGTTGTACTTTTCAAAGAGTGCTAGTGTTGAGCAAAACTGAGATAGAGTGCGACCTTATTGTCGAAGGTGTGCCATCTTACTATAGATCTAGAAGACACGACCGGAATACTTCGCATGTGAGTAGGTATCTCTCAGACTATCCTACGTTTCCTTGGCAGTCCTGTAATACATGATCTCGTCTCCTATCTTATGGATGAAAGAGTTCATGATTCAGGCACGGACCATGGCATTGTCTTCCCTCCATGTGGTGTTCTTGCCACTCTTCTCCATTGGTTCTAGTTGAAGTAGCATGTACTCCTTGTTATGATTCTCCACAGCCACAAGGAAGGTATGTGACCATTAAGTGTAGTTGGCCTTGTCAAGCTTCATCGTAGGACCAAAGAAGGAGCTCTTGTAGGTCCCCGCCTCCATAGTATGCTTCGATGTCACCTTTGAAGAACTTTCGGATGCCATCGTATCTTTAGCCAAACCTTAAATTAACTTGAAATAGTAAAATCAAGATTCATACCATCAAGAGATGGGAGATGTAATCACCAACTCTTTGTAAAGAGCGAGTCAAGCCCTGCGAATTAAATCATGGAGCACCTAAAGTCCAACGAAGGACCTAGTACTGCTCACGAGGGTAGATCTAGGCTAAAATGATGTGGGAGATCACCACACAACCCTTTGCACGGTGTTGTGAGGTAGATCAAAATTGAGAGGGCGGCATTAAAGGTGAAACAACCCCTATTGTGGTGAAGAAGCAATGCAAGGAGGCCCTGGCAACATTGTTAGGTCGCATAGGGAAGCCTAGTGACGCTGCTAGAGGCCTCCCAGGTTGTGCTGGTGGCTGTAGGTGGAGGAGGCAACGTTGCTCGGCACCAAGGCGATGCTGGGGAGGTCCTAGTGATGCTACACAGCCATGTGGAAGGCTTGACGGCGACGTTGGGACTTCCCTTGGTGACATTACTCATGAGAGAAGGATCCGATCATAAGATGGATGTGATCAGGGACCCTTGTTGCTAGTGTGCATTGTTGAAGAGAGGAAGAAGGGCCAATGGTAGGGAGCACAAGGGGCCACTGACCGGCCAAGAGGGTGGTGATGATGGTGGCAGCGATGTAGGCTTCCATGCTGCAAGTTAGGGTTTTTTTTTTTTTTCAGGTGGAAGAAAGGAGGTATGGGAATCAAGGTGTGTATAGAACACCGGCCTATGATCACTGTTGTGATATCAAGTGAAAGAAATGAGAGGAATCTGTAACCCTAAATCCCAAAATATAGAGATGTGGGTAAAATACAAGAAGGCCCTCAAGAAATAAGAAATCATACATAAGACGCTTTATTACACATCTCTCAAAAGACCCCATCCACAGACACCCTCCTATGCCTAAAAATAGCCCCATTGCGCTCCAACCAGATACACCACATAAGCAAAAAGGCTCGCCTAACAATCTCTCCATAAGCAAAGTCTCCATGTAGGCTAGGCTAGAACTTAGCCATTGAAGAGTGCGAAATGGACCAATGGACAATGCCTGTCCAACGGTCAATTGCAAAAGGGCAGCAAAAGAAGAGATGGTTCACATCCTTGACACCTTCCCCACAAAGCGGGCAACCGACATCGACATCCGGTGCCCATCACCCCCTATAGTCCCGGTAATTAACTGACCCCTCCTCAAGAGCCAGAGAAAGAATTTGGGGTATCCTAGATTTCCAAATCTTCTGGCAATCCTTTGCCAAGTTCTGGTCCACATGCCTATTATCCTGTATGTAGTAGAGATAATAAGCCTTCTTAACGGTAAAAGCACCATGTTTCCACACCCAATCATCATTGCCCACTCCGGGTTGGATTTTGAAGATGGTCTGCAGCATCAGAGTCAAATAAGGAATTACAGCATTCGGAAGGGAGGCCGCTAAAGCAGGCAACCAAGAGCCATCCACAATGCAGTTAGAAACTGAAGCCATAGGTTCCAATGCCAGGACAGCTAGTCTGGGATCAATATCAACGAGAATGCCTGCGGCGACCAATCATCTCTCCAGAATCTAACAACACTGCCCCCTAGGGGGCTTCTACCGTGTGGCCTAACCTTCCATAAAAGCTTTTGCAAGTCATACCATAGTCCTCTCCTCCCAACTTACAGTGCAGCCATACAATTCATAAAGGATCTTCTGCCACAGGAGGAGCTAAGGATCCATAAGGCAAATAATCCACTTAGTAAGGAGTGCATCATTCATCTCCCTGAGGTTCAGCGCACTTCCAAGCCACCAAACTCCTTGGGGCTATAAACTTCTTCCCAAGAAACTAGTGTGAGAGACCTGTCACTGAAGCTCGAGGCCCAAAGGAAACACCTTCTGATATGTTCAATATGCTGCAGGACCGAGGCTAGGTCTTTCAGGAGAGGAAATAGATTGGCAGGGCAAACAGAATAGAGGGGAGTAGAATTAGGGATCCCCTCCGTGAAAGCAAGCAAGAACTCTATCTGTGCAATCTCTTTTCCATCCTCTCAATAACGAGTAGCCAATCCTTAGCTGTGACCTGTCCTGGTGAGAACAGGAACCCTAAATAAGGGAAGTGGAGTCGCAGCTTCTCAACTCCCAAAGCAGCACCAACCTGACTAGCCAAATCTGTAGACATTCCAAAGGGAAGGAATCCAGACTTGCAGAAATTTAAATGCAGGCTTCAAGCTTTTCTAGTGCTTAACCTTTATTGCCTCCTATATGGACCCAAATACCTCAGGATGAAGAGGGAGATCAAGGGAGATGTTTTTCGTGGTTTCATCACCGTTGACTCTTTAGAGTGATCTAGTGGAATTGTCGTGGCTTGGAAGGACTTATATGAGCTGGTTGGCATGAAGAACGGTAGCTTCTCAACTCCCAAAGCAGCACCAACCTGAGCAGCCAAGTCTGTGGACATTCCAAAGGGGCGGAATCCAGACTTGGAGAAATTTAAATGCAGGCTTCAAGCTTTTCCAGTGCTTGACCTTTATTGCCTCCTATATGGACCCAAATACCTCAGGATGAAGAGGGAGATCAGGGGAGGTGTTTTTCGTGGTTTCATCACCGTTGACTCTTTAGAGTGGTCTAGTGGAATTGTCGTGGCTTGGAAGGACTTATATGAGCTGGTTGGCATGAAGAACAGTAGATGGGTATTGTCTGGGTGCATCAGGAGGCAGTCAGATGGGGCATTGTTCATCCTCATCAATTTTTGGCCCTTATGAAGACGTGGAAAGACCAGAGCTTTGGCAGGTGTTGAGAGAAGCTGCAATCCTTGTGGGTGGCAGTTTCAAGGCTGTGGCTCCTAGGGGACAGATGATGGAGCCATTTGCAGACTTGGTGGCAGAAGTTGGAGTATGTGACATTCCTGTTTCTGGGGTGAGATACATTTGTTTCTTCTGCTTAAGAACAAGGCCTTACAATTTCTATTGCTGTCGGTGCTTCCACCACTAATGTGCCCTTGTAGATTCCTACAAGGAGGAATATTCCTTGGAGTTGTATCTTATTGCAAACCAATGGATGGGCGAAAGTTGATGCCCAATTGGTAGAATTCACAGCCTAGGAATGGCTGTTTGCCATTATAGCCTTACTTTTGATGGGGAGTTGGTTGAAAAATATGATAAATGGAAGTAAATCAACAAACTATGAAAGTGTAAACAAGAAATAATATTTGGGTTTACATGGAGACTCCACTCATGAGGAGTGGGGAGAAAATCACGGGAGAAGGCCCCGATAGGGCAAGTTCTATATTGATCTACTTAAAGAATAAGCAAAGGGGTACATGCCTATTTATAGGCCACCACACACTCCATAATCCCACAATAGATGATGTGGGACTAAATCAACTACGCATACTCCAACACTCCCTCTCAAGTTGGAGCATGCAATGCTTAGCTTGTACAACACAGAAATCCCACTCTATATAACAGAACACAACTCTCTCAATCTGGTTCTTGCATATAGGCGGGTTTGCTAATGATGATGGGGCTGGAGTTGCTGAACGAATTACTATAGTTGGCTTTAACAATGGCCTTTCCTCTGGAGACCTTAACTGGTGTTGGTAGCTCTCCATTCAGTATCATTGTCATGAGCCTTCCTCTGAAGATCTCGAAATTAGATCTTCCTCCTCTGGAGACCTCGAAACTCTAAACCTCTTAGAGTTGTAGTTTCTCATGTGGTGATCTCGAACAAAACAAACTCCCAAATGGGGGATGACTATAATAGGTTTCACACTCTCCCTTTTTCTCATACTCATATGAGAGAAGAAACAATCATAGAAAAGAAAGAATAACAAAATAAGAGCTTCTCCCCCATCTCTTCTTAAAATTCACCATTTTTTTCTTTTTTCTTTTTGATATTTTTCTTCTCCACTTTTCCATATCTTCCTCTCCTTTTTTATTTTCCTATCTTTTTTCTCATTTTTTTTTCTTTTTTTTCCTTTTCTCCTTTTTTTTTGATTTTTTTTACTGTTGTCTTCTCTTGTTATTCGTGCTTCTTCCTTTCCTTCTCCCTCTTTTCCTTTGTATAGCAAATAAAAGTAAAATCAAAGGGCAGAAAAGGAAAAATACCCATAAATACCTTTCATTTCTTCTCCTTAGGGTTCTCACGAACCCAATGCACGCCACCTCTCACAAGATCAATGTTGCAGCGCCTCCATCAGGCTCCTTGCTTCCTCTTAATGCAAGATCCATGCTACCTCCATCGCTTGTTAGGGTTCGAAGAACCCAACAAGATACTGATGCGAAAAATCATTCGATTTGTAAATTAGGGTTTTTATCATTGTATGCGTGAATTTGATCGCTTTTGAAATTTATAAAAATTGAGCAGTTGGAAAGTATTTAGGTTGTTCCAAGGGAGGTGGAATTGCAAACTAGAAGTCTCTCACTTGAAAACTAGAAATTAACTTTCTTTTTGTAGTTTTTGATATAAACCCTTTTTTTTTTGGGTTTTTGAAACAATGGACAACATAATACAGAAACGTGAAGAGGGACTACGCCTAATCACTAAAGCCTAAGTGACAAGAAGAACCTCTCTCTAAGCTCACCCTAGGTACGTGAAGACCTAGGATAATTAGAGAGTGTGAGTGAACTAAACTAAAACAAAAGCAAGTAAATAAGTGCAACAAAAATAAGAAAGCAACTTATATTGAGGAGGAATTGTTTTACAAAAATCCTCTAGAGGAATGCTTCTACTACAAAAGTAAAAATACAAAAGTAGTAAAACAAAATCCTCTTGGTAATGATGATGAAGAGGAGGGAATCCTTGCTCCAAGTTTAGCTGCTCCTGGGCTTAGAAAGGATCCTCCAACTCCTTCCTTGACGTACTCCTCCAAGTTGATGATGGTCCTCCTTGGCAAGCCCTAGATGGGGCGTGCCTTGCTCCTCCTTGAGGGGAGGAATTCCACTCCCAATTCTCCTCCTAGGGTAGACATGGACCACCCTAAAATTCCTTCTCTTTGGCCGTCTTCCTTGCCTGGCTCTCCTAGAAATTGACCCCTTGGCGCGGGCACAAGATAGAAGAGAAGAGGGGAAGGCACCAAGGAGACAAGGTTGTCTCCTTAATCTTCTTCTTCTCCTTCTTCTCTTGGCCAAATATAGGTAGCGGCTATAGGCAGAAAATGTGCTAGAAAATTGTAGCCAAGGGTGGTTTTTGGTGGTGGTTAGAAGGGGCAAATATAGGAGTGGATGGGGGGGGGGGGGGGGGGGGGGGGGGGGGGCGCTAGATAAGGGTGGCTAGGTGATCCTAAGGCCTAGGTTAATTGGCACCAAATCAAAGGATGGCATAGGGTAGTTAGGTGTTTTTGGCGGCATTCATGTGGTGTCCCTTGGTGGTGGTGGTGGGCTGAAAGGTAGCCCCTTTGTTGGTGCCAAAAAAAGGAATAGGAGTAGGTTAGCTAGGTGGACTAAATAAGGTTAGCGGTGGAGCTAAATAAGTAGGGATTATGGGTAGGTTTTGGTAGCCATTAAGGTGGACTAGCTAAGCTAGTTAAGCTAGCTTAACTAGTAGATGAGTGGAAAAGGAGGTAGGAGTTAGGATTTTAGAGGTAGAACTGAGGAGGAGCTGCAACTGGCTGCACTGGAGCTGATGGCTGTTGAAGGGGCTGAAGTTGAGCTCAGTAGCTAGCTTAGCTAGCTAGTTTTTTTGCTATTAGCTAAGCCAAGCTAATCTGAGCTAGCTCTCTTCTATTTTGAGTTGAGTTGAGCTCGATTTGGTCTTCCCGGAGATTACCTAGCTAGCTGGAATAGCTAGCTTATGCTAAGTATCAAGTTGAGCTGAGTTGAGTTTCCAGGAGCTGGACTTGAGCTGGCCTGAGTTGGTTGATATCTTTTTCAGCTGACTAGGCTAAGCTAGTTGATGGCAGTAGCTAATCCTAGTCAAGTAGAGCTTCCAGTGAACTGTTTTGAGCTGGAGGAGTTGGAATGGAGCTGTGATCAACTGTCTTGAGTTAGTTTGAACTGTCATCCAGTTAAGGTGAGCTGAATGCAGTTGAGGTGAACTAGCTTGAGCTACCATTCAGTTGTGATGAGTTGAATGGAGCTAAAGATGAGTTGATCCAGCTAGAAGGAGCTGGGATCCAGCTGGGTTTGGGCTTCCTCTTCATTTTCTGCTTTCCAAAGTGTTAGAGTTTACAGGATCTATCTGTTCATCCCTAACACTCAAATAAACGTGTCAAAAATATAAAAATATGCAATGCATGCCTATCCTAGATGGTGCCTAAATGTAGTCCAAAAATCCATTTGCGGAGATAAAACCCTAAGAGTTAGATCGATTTTAGGGCATAAGAATGATGATAAACTAGCATTTATTAGATACTACACCACCTCTCGTCGAGGTCATCTGCGCTGCCTTAGTAGATCTCACGCTCCTCCAATCGAGTGCTACCACTGCTTCGACTTGCACACCCATTCGTGCCTTGTTGCCTTGTGATAGGAGCAGCAGTGCCGCAAGTTCCCCTAGTTGCCCCCTTGCATCACCATCTGCCGCGCCACTGCCTGTCGCATTGTCGTAGCCTCGTACGCTGCCTCTAGTGATCAGAGAAGATGGAGAAGCTCTCCATCTCGTCGCAATGCCTCGTTCGAGCGCTCGAATGCCTTCCAAGCTTCGCTTTGCCCTTCTGTGCTCCTCGTTAGGCACGGTAAAGCACCAACTTCATGTCTCCTTGCGTGTTAGGGTTTATAGAACCCAACAAGCCATGGCAGCATTTCTTCAACCCTCACATTCTCCTCTTTAGACAATCATGGAGCAAAATAGAACTTCCAAGAACAAGAAACTAAGTTGAAAAATATAATAAGTGGAAGCAAATCAACAAAATATCAAAGGGTAAATAAGAAATAACACTTGGGTTTATGTGGAAACCTCACTCATGAGGAGCGGGGAGAAAATCGTGAGAGAAGGCCTTAATAGGGCAAGTTGTATATTGATGCATGCCTATTTATAGGCCACCACACACTTCATAATCCACAATAGACAATGTGGGACTAAACCAACTACACATACTCCAATAGAATTTGATGGTCAGCATTCTGTGGAAGTGGAAGTTGATCAATATGTGGACCTCTTAAGAAATGAATACAATAGTGATTATGTTGGTCATAGTTAGGATTTATGGGGTTGAAATTTTAGCATTACTTTTATGGATAAGTGATGATTCAGGAAATACTTAGCTTGCTAGTGAAATTTCCAGTTTCTGATTTGGCTAAAGGTGGCTGCTTATACCACAAAGGGTTGGGTGGTAGACCCCTAAAATGTCATAAGATCTGTTGGAGAAAATGAATTGCGTTATTCAAAAATGTAACCATGGCCTCTCTTAAATAGAGGTAGGAATGAAAATTATAGAGTCCTACTCAAAATATAAAATTGCATAACTAACTCTTCAACAAACTCAATCCTGAAATAACTGGACTCGAACTAAACTAATACTCTTAACACTCCTTCCCAAGTTGGAGCGTGCAACACTCAACTTTTTACTAGAAACAAAAGTGAACTCCCTTGCGATGTAGACATTTGGAGGAGTAGGCAGTAAATTGAGGAAGCATGTGGCGGCTATAACAGAACTAGCAATCATAGTAGCTAGCAAGGTTCGAAATGTCGATTCCGACGTCGTTTCGATAAATTTCCAAATGTGCATTTCGCCAATATGGCGCGGGTATGCCGACAAAAATGACAGTAGTTAAAATGATGAGAATTTTAAAAATAATTATTTCAATGGATAAATATTTTTATTTAAGCCTTGACTCCTATCTTTTACTTCACAAGTAATATGTCGATACATAAACTATGCAGTAACAGAAGCAGAGCTGTAACAAGAGCAACAACAACAATAGGAGCAGCAACATGCCGTTGGCATGCTGAGCTTACTGGTGGCATACCGATGATTTCAGCGGCATGCCAATGAAACACCTATGTTTTAACAAGTTGAGCATGTCGACATGGCATATCTTTAAAAATTACCTTTTCGATGGCATGCCGCCGGCATTTAAATCATTGGTAGATAGAGAGTAGTAGCAGGTAGCCAATTGGAGACGATCTCAAGTAGCATCAAAAGGTACGTAGAGATGGGAGATGATCCCAAGCAGTAATAGCAATAGATGAGAGAGTATCTTAAGCAATAATAGAATGAGAGATGATCCCAAGCAGCAACAGGATGAGAAATGATCCTAAGCAGTAGCAAACATGGCAACAATAACAACAATAGAAGATTGTAGAAGAAGTAGCAGTCATGAATAACAATAATATGGCTGTAGCAGAGGTAGCAGTAGCAGTAGTAGTAGCAATAGATGAGGAAGCGTTTCCAAGCAGCAATAGTTGAGGAAACGTTCCCAAATAACAATAGCCAATAGGTAGGTAATCAAGAGTAGGAGATGAGGATCCTTGCTTAGATCCCCCAGTTATCACTATTCTCATGATGAATAGTAGTAAGATCGCATGTTCCAGACTTAATGAACCAATCAGAAATGGTAGCAGTAGTATTAGTCGTAAGAGTTGTTGCAACAATAGTAGTAGAGGGCTCGCTCCTTAGTAGGCATCTCAGACAATCCAACTCCTCTACAGTCAATGGTAGAGAAGATTGCTCTATTGCAATCTCAGAATAGGGGCTCGGCAATGGAAGTCGAATTCGCCCAAGTGGACTTTTCAAACTTGTCCCAGTACCTATTAGTAGCATGATTAGTTTACTTACAATTAATGTAAGAAGAGTAGATACGACGATTACATCTAGAGGTAACGAGGGTAGAGGTGTTAGGCACAGTAGTAGAAGCAATAGTTAGTGTATCATCATCTACCTTTTAGAGGCGGCTTTATACTATCATTAGGTGAGGCACCAAGTCAAGAGATAGAATCTGGTCTCTAGTTGACTGGTACTGTGGTGCTAGGCCATCCAAAAATCGATAAGTCTGCCACTTTGCACGCTCAGTAACTTGCTTCTCGCAGTAAGAAGGCTGAAATACGGCTTACTCCTCAAATTAACCCTCCAAGGTTGTGAAATACGCAACCAAGGATATGTCACCTTGATTAGTATTTTGTATATGCTTGTCGATGTCTACACAATGGGAGTTGTGTGACTGTAGGGAGTACCTCTTCTTCAGAGTCTCTCAGATCTTCTTCATTGGCTTCTTATATAGCATATTAGAGTCAATAGTAGGGTTGTGCAACTTCTGTCCTCCAACGAATATGTGGAACACGTGTCCTTAACATGTAGTTTGGGGATCTAATCAGCTTGATTGTCGTCCCTTGAATTAGAACGAAGGCCAAGATCTTGGCCTCAAAAGTCAAAGTAGTGGTATCCGAGTCTGCCATGAGAACATAAGAATGCACATTTTTGCGCACAAAAGCATGCGGTATGCATGTAGAGTTGTAAATTGGATTTAGATCATGTGCACGGGAAACACCTGCTCAAGAGGCGACCATCGAAACTCACTGGATCTAATATGGTGACCTTAAGGTCCAGATCGCGTGAACTGAATTAGAGAGAAGAATCGGATCATGGGAACTCAGCTACAGGACCTTTAGCAGTAAGAGAAGAACCATATTCGATCTAAAATAATTGGATATGCACTGTTATGGTCTTAGCACTGTCACTGAAGCATCACTCGGTCGGGGAAAGGGTCATCGAACCCCCGCTAGTCGGAGGCAGTCGACTAGAGTGTCGCTACAATGTCTTAGGCAATGATTTGGGTCAAAGAAGGTCCTCTAGGCAACACAACTGGGGAGATGATGGCAATGCTTGACCACTGAAGTGCCCTACAGGGTTGGGTGATGTGTCAGAGGTGTTTTCTAGGAACCCTAAGGCTTGCTAGTGGCGTTAGTGATACCTCCTAGCTATTGCCCAGGGCACCGCAGCAAGAAGGAGAGGTCTATCGTGATCTCTATTGAAGGATGAGGGAGTAGGAGGGTCGCTGGTGGCTTACAAGAGCCTTCTCAGTTAGGGTTTTGAAACCTTTTTTTTTCTTGTATTGAAAGAAAGAAAAGAGAAGGGAGTCGAGCAAGTATCAAACGCTAGCTTAAGACTGTTGTTCTAATATCATATTGGAGAATATGAATTGTGTTACTAGAAAACATAACCCTAGACTCTCTTATATAGTAAGGTGGGAATGAAAAGTTACATAAAGCGACCAACTAAAAATATAAAATTGCCTAACTAACTCCTTAACAAACTCAATCCTAAAATAGCTAGACTCAAACTAACTGAATTAAATCCCATGTCTAGCATATTTACCTTCTCAAAAAATGGATGGTGTCTGCCAGTGTTCTAAATTCTAAAAAATATACAGGGGCAGTTACATGCAGGTACTTCAGATAGCGAACAGTTTGGTTAATGTTTCCCCAATGCCAACCAATGTGGCCAGCAATGCTCGACTATTTAGATAATCTCTTTTGCTTAAGATTTTCCTTGTTGAATATCAAAGTTCCCTCATCTGTATACCATGTTTTACTACAGGTTATCTTTTTGGATTAAGGTTACCATATATTATTTCTTTTTGTCATTTTCGCTGTCCATTTTTTGCTTCTTGACTGTCAAAGATTTCCATGCTTCTTATCTGACCTCTTTGGATTCTCTCCTTTTTGGTTGGTCTAACTGCTAAAAATATTTTACAGGCAGTGGTTGTTCTAACTCATTTATATAAAATATTGTGCAGGTTATGGCTTCATGATTGTGTACATTGACTCTCTCTTATTCCTTGTAAGTATATTGGGATGATTGAGAACTGTGTAGATTATTAGAGAAGAAACGCTCGAAAAAAGCGGCCTCTTTTTCTCCCTTCCAATCTAGGGTTCACCTTGTAAGTACTCATTTTCGTTCTTCCATTGTAATTAAACTATAGTGGAATAAAGCAGGTTCTTTTTGGGTCAAAGGATTGCTTCTGAAAGAGAGGAAAGAACAAAAAAGGAAGAGGCTATTTCTTGGTTTCTTGTTTCATTCAAGACTGTGCAACCTTTGAGCTTGTTGGGCGAATTATTTCAAAGGACGATAAGATTAAACAAAACTAGAAACCTTCTTTATCCAGAAAAAATAAGGATACATAAGATGGGTAGGAATGTTGCATAGGTAATATATAGCGTATATCCTTGCACAATGAATATAAAGTTTGCTGAATTTTGGTTTGGTGACAGCGTGGATCTAGGGTTCTTATGTGTCGAAACCGTTTTGAATTTCATAATGAGGGCCAATTGTTTAGTCCTCGTAAAGAAAGTCAATAATTTCGTTTAATCGCAAGCTACTTCAATGGTTGGTGAAGCACATATTTTGCAGTTTTGCAACTGATTTAAAATAAGTAGGCTTGGCAATTGACACATTGAGATTTCTTAATAACCATTAGAGCGATCCACGTGTATTACTTAAGTAAAGGGTGCTTTCCCAAAGCAATCCATCGAACTTCATCTCCTCGTTCTGTTCAAAGGTCCCTTTGCAACATTGGTTTCTTAAATGTTATTACAAGATCTGCTATCGGTACCATTTTGACTCGCTTGAGCTGATAAGGTGAGAAGAAAGATTAAAACAAAAGGGAAGGGAGGGAGGAAAAAGTCCATGGTAAAAGAATAACATAGGTTTCCTTCTCTAATGCACTCAGCTTGCATTTTCTAACGACGTATTCTTATAGTTGAGCACATACTTCACGTGACGAACCACTGGGCTGATTGTCTCATACAATTGTTGCTCAAAGCATGGTGGATGGTTCAGTCTAATCCGAATTCTTCCCCCATGACTTAAAGACCCATCATTGAGATGGATCCCTACAAAGTAGTCGTTTATGGGAATGGTACACTTGCTGATTCCTAAATGTTTTTTTGTTTGATTGCTTAAATTGACAATTATCTTGGTTTTCGAGAAAAGAGAAGAGTTCATGCAATGGTGGTCCAAAGAATTCAAGTCAAGACAGGGTGTGCTCAACAAAAAATTGTGATTATCAGCATGAATCGAAAGTGGGGATGAAACATTTATACCATACACTAAAGGAGAGTGCGATCACCCTTGTCATCCTACGCGTAAGCCCTTCTCTCACATCTACCCTGTCTTGGTTATGATTGAAAATAAAAATGCACGATCCTCTTCCTGCACCTCTTTCCACTCTCCGCTTCCCCGCAAACCCTCTCTGCACCACTATCACCGCCCCTACCGCCCACCACTATCACCACCCATCACCACCACCACTTTTCTTTCTTCTTCATTTTCTTCTTCTCCATTTTTTTTTTCATTTTCATCTTCTTTCCCAGTTCACCATCTTTTTCACCAAGAACCTATCACTGCCACCTTCACTGTTGCCTCCAAGCTCGTTGTCAACCTCCTTCCTCATCACCAACACCACCGCGATGACACCCACGCTCCACTGCATCAAGCCTGTCGT
The DNA here is from genome assembly GCA_037157565.1 of Thalassia testudinum. Taxonomy (NCBI): domain Eukaryota; kingdom Viridiplantae; phylum Streptophyta; class Magnoliopsida; order Alismatales; family Hydrocharitaceae; genus Thalassia; species Thalassia testudinum. The sequence goes on along the minus strand of JAZHRO010000037.1, from coordinate 13,424,758 downwards.
CCTTGTAGGCAACTCCATTGCTGCCAACTATGCCCACTGCTGTTGCTACCTCCATGTGTCGACCAGCTACCACCAGTCGTCTCCGGTCAAGTCGTTACCACCATTGAGTTCCTCCTCTTCGGCTGATCTCCTCCAATCGAGTTCACTGGCATGCCCCCCTCCCATCCATCCCAAAAACAGTATATGTGTAATTAGTGTTTTTTGGATTTAACTATTAAGGATTCTATTCATTTATTTAACAATTTAAATATTAATCTTTTGCGTTTACACTCCCTATCTTTACCTCTTATTTAATGTCAACTCTAAATATAAGTTTACTAGATATGTTGAAGTGTAGTGCATGATTAGCTTTGAGTAGGGAGGAATCCTTGTTTTCTATTATTATATATTACAAATTGTTGATTATTAAAAATAATTTATTTAATTTTGGGACCTCTTTCATACTATAGATCTGATTCGATACTCCCAGCAAGGTGATTTAGACATTAATTTTTAAAATCAACTACATTTTTTGATTAAGTTTGTTAATAGATTGGCACATGCTTTTTTTTATAAGTTAGCAAATAAACACAAAGTATCTTTTATATTTTGATTTGGTTTTATATAACTACAAAGTTAACTAAAAATTATTTTCGATAAACATGACTAATACCTCACTGTTTGGTTAAGAGAAAAAAACATAAATGATTTTTAAGTCAACATGAAAAAATTTTGATGGATCAGATATGTTCTTAATTTCTTTATGATTACTTTAAATAATAATTTTGATTTCTATATCACGTGTTAGATATAATTTTAGTTGTCGATCCATTTATTTAATAGTATATTTTGTTAAATAGGTATTTTTTCACTAGGGACCTACAATGAGAATGATAGGGCAAATGATTCTTTGTTTGGATTTAGTGGATGTAATGCGCGGTCGTATTTGATTGAGGAAGGAAAAAAAAAATGACGGGTGGAGTAAATCATTGATCATTGGTTTTTCCCTTCTACTCAGTTCAGAAAGAGAGAGAGAGGTGCCTTTCTTTTATTAGTGCAACAACATTGTTATGATCTTTTAAAACTTGAGTTGAAATGAGAAGAATTTCATTCTATTTATAAATCACTTCAATTCACTTATAATCGAGCTTTTAAACATTGCAGTAGAAATAAAGGAAGGACTGAAGAATTAACAACCTTTTGTAGTTATTATTGCAAAGTATCAATTATTTGTAAGGAAAAGAGTAGCCGTGCAAATATTATCTACAACATAAATTTTATATCTACGGTATCAATCTTTTTCCCGCTGCAAAACACGGGTATATCCATGGATAAAGAATAAAGACAAATTGAAAACTATGAAGGTTAAATGGTCAAGGAAGTCAAACCAAGCTACTTTTGAATGAATGATGATCCGTTAATTGTCATGTTTGCCAAACAACAAATCATTCTTCTAATCTCGTTATATAAGTTAATAACGTCAAACTCAACGAGTGCCTCAAATGTCAATCAGTTACCATCATGATCGTTAGAGGGATCAAAAACAACTAAAACATTTACTGTAGTTTGAAGGGAATTGTGTATGCTTGGTGAACGTGTGAGAGTCACACAAAATTCTTTGCAAGACAATACAATTTCATATGGAATCATCCCTTCTAAATATTTCTCCATAATGATCGTTGGCACATTTATTCTCCTTGCCTCCCGTTGGGCTGTCTCGATCGTTTAGGGATGTTAATTGATTGGGTCGAGTCAAGTAAACACAACATGTTTATTCACAAAGTCCACTATCTATAACCCACTTACTTATCCATAGGATATCCAAAACCCAGCCTCTAATTATAGTCATTAACTCCTTAAGCATCCATTCAACCATAGAGCAGCACCCTTTTATCTATCGAGAGGCTACTTTACGTACATGAGCCATTCTTAGCATGACACATACAATTTGTAGAGAAAAACATCTGGAGGTGTGCCTTAACAACAAAAAAATCATGATTTATACCATACTTAAGATCTAACCTTGAAAATGTCCACTAAGTTTAGTGTTGTTTGGTACACATCAATGAATAGAGATACAAGGACGTAACCAAATAAATAAAGTAATTACATTTTTAGTTACAAGATAAAGCTATTACTCGCTTAGAGAAAATAGATGGCTTGATATGATACCCAAAGTAAAAGTTCCTAGATGAAAAGTTTTCTCCATTGTGCTGTCTAAAATCTTTAAATTTTATAAACTTGATTGTGAAATGCACCAAATACATATAAGATATGGTGCAAGTTTATGTCCATTTATTTGCAGTTATTTGAGCAATTGCATTTGATATACTTTCATATTTGATGTCCTTTCCTTGAAAGTACTATCTTAAGTCAAGGGAAGGAGTATATTTGAAAGTCCAAATATGATGGTTTTTATGCTTAGTCCACGATACGTTCATCCACACACACACACACATATTGGGTAAATTGCTAACACCTTAAAATAGTCTGCCGGTAGAAACTAAGGAGAAAAGTAAGATGTAAATGAGTTGATGATTGTTGCCTGATAATTTAAACTTAAATATTTTGATTCGTTGATTTTGATCTACTTCAGTATATCCAATAAATTACGAAGGTTGCAGTTTCTGTTATTTGTATTTTTTTTTCTTCCAACGAGGACCCAAGCTTAGCAGAAGTTGTCATAATAATATTAGAATCATGAGTCACGTAGAAATTATGATATAAGTATGAAAATATATATTGTAATATATTTTATAATATACAGTTAAAAATTAATTAATTAAAAATAAAAATAAATTAGTTGAAATTAAAATATATCAAAATATATCGATTGAAAATAATTTTTAATTATTTAAAAATTAAAATATATCGATTAAAAATATACAGACATATTTTACTTTTTCACGAATGAAAAATAATTTTTTACTTTTTAGAAGGAATGTTTCACTTATAAATTAAATTTTCATCGACAAAAAATAATTTTTATTAATAAAAAATTAAAATAAACATATCAAAAGCACCACTCTTATCTTTAAGTCACAAAATATATTACAAAGTAAATTTATTTACTTTTTCTCAAATGAAACAACCATTGTGGAAAGGGCTTAGTGCTCCACTATTAAAATGATGGGGGAAAGGTATCTATAGAGCATATGGGGTCACGTATCCTTGTATGAATTTTCAGCGAGGAGTCTATTGTAATATTTCATATCAAAATGTGCTCGTTAATTGTTACATACGGATGGAAATTTATTTTTGAAACTTAATGATGGCGGATCTTAACCATTTTATTGAGGTTGAATATGCATGGTCGGATTAGATAATTCTTCCTCCAGCAATATTTGCATGATTTTCCACAACGTGTTTTTCTTTCTTTCTTTGCAGACCCTCTGAGTTATAAACCATAACATGACTCCATTATACATACATTTTGGCCTCACTGCCTAAACACGGGTACAATGCATACAAATGGCACAAAAATGCCTTCCTGGTTGATGCGTTCCCACGTCATAATACCCTAATTTTTAACCTTTATATTGCTACACGAGTATAAAAAGCTAACGTAATTTTAATTGGTGCATCTTAATTTTTAATTAGTAAAAAATTAATATACCATATATTATAAAATATATTACTTAGTGTATCTTAATTTTATGATATTTTTTCTTTTTGAGTTGGATCATGTTTCTTCAGATTCGAAATTGCGAATGGCTTCTAACCACATAGCCCTCATCACAGATCTTAGTAATGGACAGAGGAAAAAAAGTCCTTCTCGATTTAGTTGAAAATAATATTATAAAAATCAAATTGATCAGGTGTTAACCTAATTTTTTTTAGTGATTCAATCGATGGTTGAACCCGTGACGATATTAGTATGCAAAAAAATCGGATGGTAAGAATTTTATATTCATTTTTATTGATTTAATCAAATCTAGTTGGATTGAATTGATGTTTAATAAAAAATTATTAAAGATATATAATAGAAAATTTTAATTTGTAATTATGATTATGCTAAAGTTACATATTTTTTATCAAACATTGAATACAAATAAAAGATATAATTAAATTTGAGTTGAAATTGAGATTTTAATATTAAACAATATATATCTGTGAATTTTTATTTAAGTTCTAAATTCACATCCACTTTTTCTACTTTTTAAAATTTTTTTAACTTTTCAAATAAAATGATTAAATCGAATAATCAATTTAATCAAATCAATCAGTTTTACCTAATTTTGATCCATTTATATCGATTTTAATTTTTATCATTCGAATCGATTGATTCGATTGATAAGATATCAATTTTTAATTAAATCAATTAAATCGATCAATTCGATTAGGGTTTTCAAAATATCAGTAAAAAAAAATAATAAATCTCGTATCTTGATTTTAGCTTTCAGATCATGTCCCCATACACCGTTCCTGCCCGAGTCTTGGGTTTATCGTCCAAGAGCATCGCTCCTTTTGACTTCTCGCACGTTACTTGAATTCCCTGGCACGCCACTGCTTTGAAAGCTGAAAGGTTCATTGCCAGGCCAATGCCATCGTTTGGGACTTCTCCTCCCCAACTTAATTTCCTTTGCTTGCACTGCTTGAAAAAAGAAGACATTTTGTACAAGGCTGAAAGGATAAGTAAACCTACCATTTAGATGATCTGCTACATATCCATTTGGAAATGATTGTGGATATTCTCTCAGTCGTAGTCATGCATGGATAATGGTTTTAGCATATACAATATGTCTCCATGCTTGTAGTTAGAGCTATTTATCGAGGTTAATCTGATTTAGATTAGACAAAGTAAGGTATCAAGTCTAAATTTTTGCTCAAGCGGGCTCCTCAAGCCATCAGACTAGGCTTCGCGAGCCCTTTGGCATGAGGTTCCTTGGAATGTTGCATCTAGCTAAGAGGTAGGGCCTAATTTAATCGGTGGATTGTTTGTCCAAAGAGCATATAATCTTTGGTCTAATGGATGGTAATCTCAATTAGACATGAGAATTGATTTGAGTAATATTCTAGGTCTGAAAAATGATAAAAGGCTTGACCTCCCCCCTTCCACTTACTTGCCTTCGTAGCTTTTAGTTGATATTTCAATTCCCTGTTTCAAGCAACTGCACCAGAAAGGCTAGCTTATTCACCACCTATTTCTTGGTTCTTATCGCTTAGGTAAGGTTAATTTACCTGAGAGATCAGGAAACTTAGATTAACTTTCATTTCTTATTTACCTTACGTGTAGGAGTTAATGACCAGGTATGAGAAGAAAATAAATATGTATATAAATATACTTCTTAAACATAATATACCAATTAATATATATTCACTGTATGAAATCAATACATCCAACACTTATATCATTATATTAAAATATTACTTGTTAAACATCACATCAATATATTAACCATTTTATCCCATCATTTATCATATCACTCCAATCGAGTAACCTTCTCAACTTATCTCTCTCTTATCCTATCTAGAGGTAAGGTTATCCCCCATCTAAATACAACTTAAGAGCTGCAGTTAGCCAGAAAATGTGCTTAAATGTGTTTGACTGGAGGCAAATTATAAAGGTTAAATTTATAATTCCATAAGCGGAAATTGAAACGATGAGAAAAGGAGCATTATCACGATGATTACTTCACTTGTTCTAATCTCACGATGATTAATTTCACTTCTAAAGTAAATCCAGATATCTAGGTTTTCTTAAAAACTCATGCCATTGGGCTAGTGTAGGATTTAGAAATGGACATGGGAGATTTTGGGTTAACCATATTTCCTTCGTACACACAATCCATGTCCCAAAATAGGCACGTTATTAAAGACAAATGTAATAATTTTATTTAAGATTTGTTATCTTAAATGATAGCAATTAATATTTGAAACTTCGAATGGTACAAGGAGGATGGATTGAAAACTAAAGGAGAAAAGATGAAAAAAGATTAAGTTTCAAATAAAAGAGCATGTTCACAATGCTCTTAGATACCTAGAAATGTTTAGTTAGTTGTCTAAATGTAGACAAGCGTGCAAGCAAATCAAGGCATTGTATTGTTCGACTGCCTAACCTATTGAGATGACCAACTAGGGAGGTTTAGGCCTCTAAACATGAAGATGTCTAAACCTATCAATTGCCAAATGCTATGAACACAGCATTGTTGACATGCCTACCTTTGACCAGTTAGTGGGTGGTCTTTTAGAGGGTTTATGGGCTATAAAAGGACTCTTAAGGATGTAAGAGGAGGAGGACAGTGGTGGATTTGGGTAATGGTGGAAGAGAAGAGAAGTAGGATGATGGTAGGACTTCTCAATGCCAACATTCAATTACACAAAAAGATAGCAAGAACACAAGTTTTATTATGGAGAATTGCTTACAGAAGTTTGCCTCAAAGCATAAGGCATGAACAAGAGGAATGAAATTAAGTGGAAAAAGATCCCCTTTCTCCATCTTTGAACCCCTATTTGTAAACTTTCTTGAAGGTATTTTGTTCACTATGCTTGAGCATCTAGACACCTACCAACAAATCTAGACAATTTGTTTTATCAATAGTCAACTATTTGATTTGACTTAAATTCAACTCAATTCACTTGTTCACTTTATTACCACATCCTTATCATTTAGTATATTTTAGATTATTGGTGTTTTGAACTTGCTTACACCATATGAGAAACTTGTCATTGTTTGCTCTCTCTTTTGGTTTCACATTGATGAACACATCTCTAGAGCTCCAATCACCAATTCACTATCATTCCATCACTACCACAGCCATTCATCCTCCTCCTCCTAGTGTCTTTTGGGATGCTTGTTGTCATGCCCTGGTAATCTTTTAACGAATTAGAAACTAGATTAATGGGTGTAAAGGTACTAAGGTCTCAAACACTAGAGCAGTTAGAGTTCTAAGGAGTTTGTTCTCCTGGTTATAGTTAAGCTGATTACGCCTAATGAACCTTAACATGAGCATTGTCACATGGCACAAGCCCAAAAGCAACAAACAGCCAAAAAAAAAAAATGTAAGGTAAAGTAGCAAAAAAAGTAGTTAAGACTAAATAGGTATGGTTCACATTCAACAATTATCACTCATATTATTTACAAGAGCCATAAGAGTTTACAAAATAGAATTACGTCAAAAGTGGGGCCCAGCCACAATATATATTATACCAAAAAGCACCTACAAAATGGAAAACCAGACGAGTATAACACTACAACAGCTAACAACGAACACAAAACACCAGAGAGCATCTGACCTCCCTCTTGCATATAGTCGACCTGAAAAATGACCTTGGTGGATTTGAGAGCTTAATTGCATCAATTGGGATGCAATTGTTATATGGTGACGTGGGAATTCATGTTGAAGTTAGTGAGATTTGAGAGCGGTTTTTAGTCCCATACTAGAAGTGGACAAACCTCTCAGTGGGTGTAAAAGATTTTTGCCTTCCATTACGTATGTTGCAAAGAGTAAGAGGTGAGGCTGGGGACCACGCACACATGTGCACGCTGTTGGTGCTAGAGCACCACGATCATTTGTTTTGATGATAACAAAACACGTGTTATTTAACATTTGCAATTTGAGTCCTAGATTTCAGGTCAATTGCAAATGTGGACATGTTTAGACGGAACTCGAGCTCGCATCCAGGACGGATTGGAGGAGCTTGACGGAAAATAGAGGAGGTTCGCGTGGAGCGACAGATTGAAGATAGAAGACAAGAAGAATAGGATAGATTCTTTTTAATTCTTTCATGTACTTTTATCTTTATTTTTCTTGCTCTTTATTTTTCCTTAGAAAATTATGTTAAAGAGCCTCAAAGAACCCTAACAGTAGTCCTAGGAATACCGGCACAACCCTATGATACTTAGGTTTTCTGTAGAATACTTAGAAAACCAATATAGGGTTCAAACAGCACTTCCAGACGTCTAATTCCCAAATCAGACGTCTGATAAAGTATTTTAAGACGTCTGACTGTTGTTTCAGACGTCTGATAACTGTTAGGCTGGACATAGTTAGTTCTGTCTGATGAAATCAGACGTCCAGACCTTAGACCAGACGTCTTAGAAGACGTTTGATGGATTTGCCAGACGTCCAATTAGTGGACCGTTGGCTGGCTTAGCAGACACTCAAGAATATGACCGTTAGAGCCTTATCAGACGTTCTTAGGCCTTTCCAGACGTCTGATAAATGACCGTTTTGCCTCGGCTGACCCAAAATCTCTTCTCAGAGATTTTCTAGCCGTTGCAAATCCATTCGGCAGAAAAAGTTGGTTTCCAGACGTCTAGGCATAGTGCAAGACGTCCTGTATGTCGTCTGATAGATTTACACAAGAACCCTGTTTAGATCTGATTCAAGTCAGGAGGAAACCCGCACAGAATCAGACGTCTGACCTTTAAATCAGACGTCTTAAAGTGGCCTTCCAGACGTCTGATGCTATAGTTAGACGTCTGATTACCCTATCAAGTGTAATCATTGTCCTGATTTCGGCCTGATTCTCTTGGGCTTTGTTCCCAACGGCTATAGAACCTTTCCTAAGCCTTCCAAAGCCTTCTTAAGGCCTCTATAAATAGAGGGGAACCTTTGCAACACACATACACACTTAGAGACACAAAAGATACACCAAGGGAAACACAAGACACACTTAAGCAACTTAGTTCCACTCTTTTGTGTCCAAGAGAAGCCCTTGCTCTCCAAGCTCTAGTTCCATTCTCTAGAGAGCATCAAGCCTTCGTGCACCCGCTCTCCCGCCGTTGTCTACGAGAGCGACATTGCGCTGTTGCGTGGCTCACGCACCCGCGTCATCCTCGACGCACTCCTTGCAAAGGGGAGTTTCCTTATTCTTATAGAAGCTAGGTTCATAATTACTTTGTTGGCTCTATAGGACTTGTTGTTTATTTTATCTTTGTCTTTTGGTTGGGTATTCGCTTTGCGAATTCCCGTCTCCTTCGTGGGACAAAATCCTTCTCGTGGAGAGAAGGGGTTGAGGAACGCTACCCTCGTACTTGTAGCGTGGTTGTACTGAGGTTGAATCACCCTCGCTTTAAAGTGATTCGGTTAGTGGATTTGATCAACTAGGTTGATCGGAAAATCCTAACTCGAGAGGGTTAGGTGGTGGTTTTTACCCGGTTTGGGTTTCCACCTAAAAATTACTTGTGTACTTGTGCGATTGATTTTTGAGATTGCTTTATATTTTATTTCTGCATTTTATTATGTCACCCCTCCTGGTAGGGCCAAACCTACACGAGCACTCGACCCTACCCCGAGAATCAATTTGGAACTTGGAACTTGGACTCCTTCTGCTATGAATTTTTAATTTCACAATTCTGACCTGGATTGGCCGATCAATGAACTTAATTGGTCGATCAATTGCTGTGTTTCCATAAAACGAGAATTTCCTTAAACATTTGGTTGTGGGCTCTATATAAGGACCACAAGGGGGCTCTCATTTGACACACAACAAAAGCATAAAAGCTCTCTCCACTCTCTCTCTCTCTCTCTCTTTGTCATTCTTGTTTCTCTTTCTTGGTGCGTTCGTTCGACGTGAGATTAGTAGAAAAATCTCCAATCACTTTTGTCGAATTTACACAAGGAGATTAAGAGATCCATGAAAAGTTTTTGGTTGATCAAACATTTAGTTGGTAGATCAATAGGGAATTTGGTTGGAAACCAAAATGTTTCGGCTTCGTTCTCCTCAGGTGGATTTTGAGGACGTCCATGATCAAAGTGCACCGAATATTGGAGGTGAATCATTGTATCCTGGGAGGAGTTCGTCAGACCTCGACGCACCAGTATTGTAGGGGGAGATACCTTCTTTAAGGAGAGTCCTTAATGGGCGCTTCAATCAGAGTAAAATCTAATCCCTTCTCGTTTTATTTATTTGTATTATTGCATGCTATTTGTTTTTTATTTTACTCTGGATCTTGCCAAGTCATGTTTGACCTGCTTGATTTAATATTTTTTATTTATGCGAAAACATTGGAAATGCATATGTTTTTATTTATTTCTTTCTTATATTCATTAATTTCAATAATCTTAGCGAAGATATCGCTTAAATATAAAATATTTAGATGTCGGAATGACTTTTAAATCACGTATAAACTCATCTGGTATGCCCAGGAAATTTGGTTGGCAAAATTTCAAACATTGGCAATAACGCATGAAAATTTAGTTGATTACCATTGGTTTGATCTCGATGTTGGAAATCACTTGCCTGATTTTGGATAAGGAAAAACCTACTCCTGAAGGCCAAAAGGTGGTGGATGTGTGGAATGAGTGCAATCGTATATGTTTTGGTTGCATCTTATTGACATTGTCTAATGTGTTGTTTGATGTGTACAGCACATCCATGTCCATTGCGAATGGGCTATGAGAGTTGGATAAGAAGTATAATTCCGAGGACTTTGGTATTGAAAAATACTCTGTTGCAAAATCCCTTAAATTCCAAATGGCTGAGGGTAAATTAGTATCAGAATAGGCACACGAATTTCTGTTATTTCTCCATGGTTTAGCAAAGGCCGAAATGAAGCTTCCTGAAAAATTTCAAGTTATGTCTATCATTGTGAAATTCCCTAAATCTTAGGAAAACTTCGGAATAACTCTCAAGTATAGGAAGGAAAAGATTTCTCTTTATGATTTAATGATAGCCATTACTATTAAGGAAGAGCATAGGAAACAGCAACCTGTAATGTCTGTAGAGTCTAATGTGAATGTCATCACATCTAAGAGCAAGGAGAATAAAAATAAGAACAATAAAAACAAAACGAAGGCTAAATCCAAGATCCATAAAAAATCCAAGAACAAACCATGCTGGCACTGTAGGCAGGTTGGGCATTGGAAGAAGGATTGTCCTTCTAATAAAGCTTAGCAAAAGACCACAGATGGAAATCTTCAGGTGAATTTGATCACCAAGGAGGCCAGGGCTAGCAATGGATATGTCTCAATAAAACCTGAACTCTATGTCATTTACGATCCTACTGAATGGCTCGTGGATACTGGAGCCATGTACATATTTGTATTGATAGATCGTTCTTTTCTTCCTATCAAACCTGCAGTGGCGGGACTGTGAAGATGGGGAACGATTCTACAGCCAAGGTGCTAGGATTCTAACACATGGACTTAAGGTTTTCCTCAAGGCGAGTCTGGACATTGCGCAAGGTGTTGCACGTTCCTACTGTGAAAAAGAATGTTCTTTTTGGTTCCTTGTTAGTTAGAGAAGGTTTTGAGTTAAACTTTAAATGTAATAAGGTTGTTATGTTGAGACATGAAAAATTTTATGGAAAGGGGTATTGGCAGATTTTGATCTATTATTTAGAGTAAGATGTGATGCGAATATATCATATAGAAATGCTCTAAATAATGTTAGTTTTCATTCGATTCAATCTGTTTACAATAATATTGAATCTTGTGATATATGGCATGGTACATTGGGTCATGTAAATTTTAATTCTTTCAAAAGAATGATGAAATTAAATATGATTCCTGAACATACCATAAATAAAACTAAAAAATGCGAGATATATGTGCAGGCTAAACAAACTAGAAAGTCTTTTTACTCTATTACTAGCGATACTGAGGTTCTAGATTTGTTGCACATGGATATCTGCAAGTTTAACGGTGTGTTGACTAAGGACAATAAAAAGTATTTTATCACCTTTATAGATGACAGTAGCAGATACTATTATGTGTATTTGCTTAAGTTTAAAGATGAGGCATTAAGTAAATTCCTCATCTTTAATAAAGAAGTAGAAACACAAACTACGAAAACTCTTAAGAGATTGAGGTTAGATAAAGGAAAGGAATATGTGTCCAATTTATTTGATGAACAGTGTCAAGCTTTTGATATAGTTCTTGAAGTGACGCCCCATATTCCCCTCAATATAATGGGATAGCAGAGCGAAAGACTAGGACCCTAACTGACATGGTTAACGCTCTCTTGCAAAGCTCAGGATTACCTACTTACATGTGGAGGGAAGCTTTGAATACGTTATGACATATTTTGAATACTGTTCCCCTCAAGCATAAGGAAAGTAGTCCATTTTAGATTTGGAGAAATAGGAAACCAAGTTTCAAATACCTTAAAAGTGTAGGGCTGCCTTGTAAAAGTGATTGTCCCAGAACATAAAAGGAAAAAGCTTGGACCGAAGATAATTGACGTGGTCTTTCTGGGTTACGTTGATAATAGCTACTCCTGCAAATATTTTATTATAAAATTTGATATTTCAGGCATAAATGTCAAAACTATTGTTGAGCTTCGCGATGCTACATTTTTTGAGGATGTTTTCCCTATGAAGACTGGATTACCTCAAAATGTGACTTCAAATGATCTAGCTACCACATCTGGTTCTATTCCCGATCAAGTGAAAAGGATGTCTAATGTGGGGGCTAGCTCTTCTTGTTCTAAACCCAATCAAGTAGAAGAGTCTAAACCTAGGAGAAGCAGAAGACCAAGAATTGCCAAGGATTTGGGAGGTGATTTTATTACTTACCAAATCAAAGGCGATCCCCCCACTTATCGCAATTTTATGGCTTCTTCTGAAGCTAAGCACTGGAAAGATGCCATTAAGGATGAGATGGACTCAATCATCTTTAATGGCACTTGGGAATTGGTTGATTTACCTCAGGATGTTCAATTATTGGGTGCACGTGGGTGTTTAAGAGAAAACTCAGGCCTGACGGATATATTAAAAAATACAAAGCTAGACTTGTTGCCAAGAGGTTCAAGCAAATGGAAGGAATCGATTATTTCGATACCTATTCTCCAGTAACTAGGATAACTACTATCCGAATGCTTATTGCATTGGCTTCTATTTATGATCTCACTATCCACAGAAGGGATGTAGAGACTGCCTTTTTTCAGGGCGATCTTGAGGAGGAGATCTATATGGACCAGCCTGAGGGATTTGTAGCCCCTGGAAACAAGAAAAGGGTTTGCAAGTTTGTTAAATATCTTTATGGTTTGAAACAAGCACCCAAGCAATGGCATAAAAAGTTTGATAAGACTATACTATCTTTTGGCTTTGTAAGTAACAAATATGACAGGTGTGTTTACTCTATGATTAAAGGTGATATGTGTATTGTCTTATGCTTATATGTAGATGATATATTATTGTTTCAATCAGACATTAGAATTGTTAATAAAACTAAGTTGTTCTTGAGTAGTAAGTTTGAGATGAAGGATATGGGTGTTGCAAATATGATCCTAGGCCTCAAACTAATTCAGTCAGTAGAAGGGATAGCTATTTCTCAGTCTCATTACATTAAGAAGGTTATTGAGAAATTTGGTTATGAAGATTGCAAGACTGTAAGCACTCCTTTTGATTCATCAAAAACTCTCTATAAAAATAAAAGTGGAACGCATGTTTCACAAGTAAGATATTTGTTGAAAGTGGAAAACTACGCGTTCGGAGTTGGATTCGAAAACCTATCGTAGTTCGATTCGCGAAGAAAACCGTCAACAGATAAAATTTATACCGAAAATCCATAGAGAAGTTCCAGGTTAAACACAGGGTGGCGGACGTTTGATTAAAAATACACGTTTGTTTTGTTTGTCACGAAACAGAATAGCTGGTCGAAAATTAGCTATCTATTTAACAAATAATAAATAGAAGAGAGAGAGAGAATATTACAAATAAAAGTAAAAGGGATGTAGAATAAATGTTGATTTCATTATCAGAAGTTGTTCATTACACTAATCATTACGACTAAAAGGCAGGAAATCTATACGAGAAAGCGGTAAATGTACTCTAGAAAGAAGTAAAAAGAATGGATAGAGAGGTATCCTCCTCGACGATCGCTTGGAGGATGAGCTGGACGGGACGACGCCTGGAACACGGGGAACGGAGTAGGAAGGAGGACGAAGTGGGAGGAACGGGAACAAAGCAGCACATCATCGTCGTCGTCGTGGGATCTGCTTCCCGAATGTAGAGAGAGGACAATCGCGGGATGCTCAACGAAGGGGGACGAAGGTGGACAAATTATGATTTCTACTCTAGAGGAGCATCCCGGGTTTGGGACAAGCTCTTAGAGCATTGGAAGGGGTGAGAGAAGAGAAGGGATGAGAAATTTGTAGCTTATGGGTCTCCTTTTATAATTGCAAGGAGTGGGGGCATTTTGGACATTTTAACTTCAAAAACAATAAAGAGGGGACCTTTAGTGACGGACTTAAATGTCTCTAAAGGTCGGTCGTGGACGACGTGTGCGCGCCCGCTCCTCTTCCGTGCCTAAAACGCACGCCCATGTTTGGACGATATCAGCCGTCTGTAACGAACGCGTGCCCCAGACGTCTTTTAAGACGTCTGGGAGGTGGCCCAGACGTCGGACCAGACGTCTGGGATCGTTTCCATACGTCTGAAAATCCGTTATCTTCCACACGCGCGGGTCGTCTGCGCGCCTGAGCGCGCAGACCCGCATATTCGTTTATTCCCTGCGGCTGCAGACGCCCTGCCGCGTCCTCTCTCCTCTTCGCACGGCCTTAAAAGGCCACGCCTCCCCTTACTTCCGTCACCACCCTCTCCTCCCTCTTCTCCTTCAGCCAGTGAGCGTGAGCGCGAGCGCGAGGGCGGCAGCGGCGGCCGCAGTGAGCGCGGAGGAGGTGCTGCGTGCGAGAGCGGAGGTCTGCTGTGAGGGCGAGCTCGCCGGGGCTGCTAGGGCCGACCGGCGGAGGGCGCAGGGGGCACGGAGCGACGCGGAGGGGGGACTGCTGCGGTCTGAGCAGCAGGCGCGCGAGGTGCGACGCGGGCGGCGTCGCGAGCGGAGGCCGAGTGGCGCCTTGATTCTGGAAAAATTTCCAGAATCAGACGTCTGGGTTGATAGACAGATGGCGAGGGCGACGTCTGGAATACCATCCAGATGTCTGAAAGGTGAGTTTTCCGTCTCCTTCTTCCTTCCTGTCGACTGACCGTACTGAGGGAGGGAGATGGGTGTGCGCAGGTTCGGTGATTCGCCATCCATCGCGAATCAGACGTCTGGCAGTAGTACCAGACGGCGGAAGCGAACTCCAGACGTCCGAGGTGACCATCGGTCGTCTGGGAGATAGGCCAGACGTCCCCGCAGACTTCTGGACGTCTGGGAAACCACGCTGAACAAGGTAATTCTCTGATCCACTTTTTAAGATGTCTGGAAGAAGTTCCAGACGTCTGATTTTGCACAGTGTCGTCGTTTTTGACCCGTTTAGGGCCCGTTCGAGTTCCGTTTTCCGCGATTCGAGTTGCGTTCTTTTCAGAATTAATTCCTCTACCCATCTACAGTAGCTATACATTGTTTTGAGACACTCCTTATGTTTGATCCTTGTGATAGGATCCCGTTTTGTTGCAGTCTCGGGGGTCGCGGAGGCACGCGGGATTCCCGACCACGCCCCCATTTCTCCAGTTGTACCTGGTAGAGTGGCTTTAAGTTATTAATAAAATCTGTTAAAGTTTGGAACCATAAATAGAGTCTAGGACATTGCATGAATCCTAGGAATGAGAAATAGATGGAATGATAGCTCCTAGGTGTTGCATGAATCCTAGGGCTGGAAAACTAGATTGTATGATAGATCCTAGGATATGGCATGGATCCTAGGATGGGAAAACTAGTGGAAGGTATAATACTGCAGTCTTGGAAAATGGAAAGAGATATAAAGCTGCCTGTAATTTGAATTAACAGCTGCCTGTTGTGAATAAATAACGTGGTTGAGAACATGGATTGTAAGAATGTGAAACTGGAAAGTGAAACCTGGATGTTTGAGTAAAAAGGATGGAACCCTACGGGGAAGTAGGAGTAGAACTCCTGGAAAGTGAATGGAATAGTATTGGGGAAGTGAGCTGGCCCTTGAGTATGGAGTACTAAGGAGAGCGACTGTCCCCCTGTTTAGTGCAGAGCGGAGCCAGCCGCCCCAGGGACCCGGGGTTAGGAATGGCCACTCTGTACCGACTTGCTGGCCCTCGCGTACGTAGTACCGAGGAGAGCTACTAGTGTAGGGAGGTACTAGCTACCCCACAGGCCCCGGGGTTCTGCTAGCCTCCCACACCGACTTGTTAGGCCCGTTGGGGCAAACCAGGGTAGTCAGGCGAGGGTGCGCTGACTGTGGAGGGGCAAGGCCCCGGTTTGGTTACTGTGGAGGGGTTGGACCCCTGTTACTGAGAGGGCTCTGCCCTGGACTAGTTTCGTGCTGTGCTTTGGGCGAACCGGTTAACGGAAACGACTGACCGCGTGCCAGTACGGGTTAGCTACCTGTGCGTTTATCGCGCATGCCGTAGTCACCGTTACGTCTGTCAGTGACCTTGGGATGGTTGACTGAGGATAGGATCACCACGGGGGACTCTCCCGGCCAGGAGAGCACCACGTGCTACTTCTACTTTTTGGAAAAGACTGCAATCAAGATTGTTCCCACGAGGAACATTCGAGATCAAGAAAAAGATCTGGGGAATAAATGAAATAGTGAGACAATTGAAAGATGTGAATAAAGAAAGTAATTGAACATAACAGCTACTGTACACTTTACTGTTGTCTTTAGTTTAGTTACCACTCTACTCAGCGATTTGCTGACGTGTTACACTCGTTACCTTTTTCAGGACCAGGTGTTGAGCAGCCTGGGTCAGCGGCTGCAGAGGACGCTGGGCCGAGTAGGGTCCAGTAGAGTTACCACTGTCTCTTGTACCTCTTTTTGTTACGTTGTAGTGAGTAGTTCTTGTTTCCGTTGTACTTTCTTTACCTGCAGTTCAAATTACATTATGAATGTTGTTCTACTGTTGTGGTGGTACATACTGTGGTAGTTTCTTTCCTTACTGCTGTACTTTCTTACTGTTAGTTATATTCATGCTGAATGTGGTTTATTTTACTGCTCTTTTGGTTACTTCCTCGTTGGACGACTAGGTCTTAGGATTAGTTGAGTTGGTTCGGTTCTCGTGTCTCGTAGGGACTCGGGAACCGGGTCGTTACACCGTCCGATCTCAAGATCGGACGGCTTAAAGTTGTCCTCACAACGCCCATTCAAATGCCCCTACCACGGGCCTGTGCGTGCGATGAGGCGTGCAGACGAGCGTCATCGCGTGCGTACGTGATCCAATGCATGTCCTCACGCCACGTCTCCACTTCATCTGCCGCACGATCGCCATCTGACGATCAAAATCAACGCGCCCCGCTCCCCGACTGGATTGAGGCGCTTGGCAAGGCTCGAACGTGTGATAATTGATAGTTTTCGTGACGAGATCATGTTTTAAAGAGATATTCGTTGTAGTATATTTGAAATTACCGCGAAAAATGATTATCAATTTTATTACTCGAAATTCAAAAATATTCCAAGGTCGAACTCAGGGAGCAAATTGGTATTTTAGAAGCAAAATCACAATCTCAAATTTTACTTGAAAGATGTTCAGCAATAATGTAATGTAGATAAATGCTAGAGAGGAAAATGTAAAAGTAAATAAATTCTCTTTCTTTTCTTCCATCTTCTCTTCTCTCTTTCTTTTTCTTTGCTATCTTTCTTCTTTCTCTGTCTTTGGCCTTCTTTAGACGTCTGATTCTGTGAATCGGACGCCTTAACTGATGACTACTACAGTGCCTTTACTTTGATTCTCTCTTCAGCCGAGCCTTCTTCTTCTTTCTTCCTTCTCCTTGGCTTCTGCTTCTCTGTCTTTGGTTTTCTTCTTCCTTGGCTCCTTTGCTGCTACAGTTTCCTTCCTCCTCTGGCCTTAGCTTCCTCTTTCTTCTCTGCGGTTAAGTCCTTCTTGGCGTCTTCTTCTTCTTCTTTCTTCTGCTCCTGCTTCTCTCTGCTACGCCATCTTCTTTCTTCTTTTCTTTCTCTATGGCTGCCTCTTTGGCTTCTTCTTTTTCTTCTGTTACCTCCTTGCCTTTGCTTTCTCTCTTCCTTCTTTCTTTTTCTCTTTCTCTGCGGGTTTTCCTTCCTTCAGTTGCTTCTGCAGCTCCTTCTTCTTCCCTGCGCACATAGAGGCAAAACCTAACCCCTACCCTCCCCGCGTCTCTCTCTCTCTCTATTTCGCTCTCAAGATAGCTCTCCCAGAGCTTTCTCGGGTTATCGGGTCAGGTATGCATGCCCGGTACCAAGCCCACCTATGTGTGGTGGTGGGCGAGGAGTGCATGGGTAGTCGGGTCAGGTAGCCAGGTCCGCGGAGGTGTAGGTCGCGGACGAGGCGTGGTGGGCAAGGGGACCTCACTTCGTGTCAGGAGGCGATAAGCCCCTGACACATTTACAATTTATACAACACCACCCGCTCTAAACTTACCGAGGTGGGACTAAATGTCCCACCTGCTTTCTTGCGCGCACCTGCAGGGGCCACATTCAATTGCCGAAGCTGCAAGGGTCTTCAAAGCCAATCACTGGTTGAATGTGTGCAGGCGACAAATCCACGTCGCCTGGAACATGGGGCTTGGAGCGAGGCTACTTGATTGGAGCTTGCGAGCAAGCTTCGTCCTGCTTCAATGGCAACAGAGGTCAGAACCTGTGCTCAAGTAAAATGGCTTTGCGGCCTCGTTAAATCACACAAGGGGCTTCGCCGTGGCACGGCGAAGCCCCTTGTGTGATTTAACGAGGCCACGGCGAAGGTGTCTCGATGGGTGGCGTGGCATGAGGGGGCCTGGGCGTGCGTGCCTAGGTCATTCTATGGCCGTGAAGATGGGTTTGTTCGAGGATAGTGTGTGGAGAGTGTGGTGGTAGATGGAGAGGGGGAAAATGACCAGTGGGAGGTGGCAGAGCTTCTTAGGTGTTTAGCGAGGTGGATGGGTGTGTGGAATGATGGGAGCACCTCGCCGGTGGTCTGCCGAAGGTGGAAACAATGGTGGTGGTAGTGGTAGTCGAGGGGTCGAAAATAGAAATTGATAAGGGGGAAATGAGGAGGGGAGAAAGAGGAACTTAACTGAGGGACTTGGAGCGAAGGGGGGAGGCGGAGGGTGAACAGCGCGTGTCTGCCATCGCCGGAGATGAAGGCCCTGAGATGGAGAGGCGGCGACGATGAGGGGGTCAGAGGGCCTCGTGCAGGTGCGGCGCGATGCGGAGGAGTGAGGCGGAGATGGCTCTGCCACTGGTACGGTGGCAGAGCGAAGAGAAGAGGGAGGGAGAGTCACCGGTGCCTGTGGGCAGATGGCTAGAGGAGGAGACGAATTTGGGGGGAATTCTTTGGCCAAAACAGGCTTGCTAGAAGCAGTTGGTCCTGAGGCTTCTTAAATAGGCATGGCCAAAGGAAGAATCGCAAGGAAGCGGCGAGAATACCACACTGGAGGTATGGCTGGAGTGAGACCCATACCACTTGAGGGTTTGCACGAGAGGTATTGGGCGATTCAGGGTATGGGGAGATGCTCATGCGACAGGGGGCTTCGTAGAGAGCTCCCCTTTCAAATTTGGGAGCAGCTCCCCATAGAGATGAGGAGAAAACCTCCTCGCAAAGTCGTCGGCTGTATGGGTCCTTGCTGCAATGGCATAGGGACCAAAATGAAGAAAGTGACAAAAAATGAGGGGGTATTTGCAAGGATTTTCAAAAGTTAAGGGCCAGAATGTAATTGGGTGGACCAATTTGCAAAGTAGGTCAAGATGACCTTTCCTTAGGTCCAAATTTTGGTACAAACCTAATTTGGACCTAAGGAATCCAATGGAGAAGTTGGATTTTAGGTTTGACCTCTTTTGACTGGACATTTTGCATAAAAATCTAAATTAGGTCAAATATTGGGTTTGGTCCCCAATCTAGGTCAAAACAGGTTCCAAAGGCCAAATTGAAGGTTCTAAAACCTAGGGGATATTTTTTCATGAATTTTAGAAGGTTTAGTTGATTTTTATCTTACTTGGAACCTTGTGAATTTAAGTGTGTTTGTTTTAGAGTTACAGAATGTCATTTAATTCCTAAATTTCACAATAACCCTTTTCTGACTGAACCATCCTACTTTTTCTTTTATTAAGTCCAATTGACCTATGTCTAGACCCTTAGAAATCCCGTTGATGCACTGCAATGGTAAAATTATAGTTTTACCCCTTATTTCATGTTCTCTTTTTAGATCAGTAGTCCCTTGAATTAGGCCTTCTTTTAGGTTATGTAGGAGCTTTTGTTCATTTTATTAGATCAAAGTAAGCTAGTTAGGGCTCATGATGAGGTTCTCATCATACCCCCATGCCTAGCTTTTTCCAGTCCCTTAGCAAAAATTTAAGGTTTTAACTTCTATTCTAGACCATGAGTTCCTTTCACCAATTATGATAAGTGCTTTTTCTTCTTTTTCCTCTGTGATTAGGTTAGAATGCCGATAATGGGCCTAAAGGTACTCTAGTACCAACAAAGATCCATACCTGTCCAGCTTTAGCCTTGGTCCTCCGTGAAGGTTTTTAAAGCCTGCAGAAACTACCCTAAGGTTTATTGGACTCTGTGGTTAAAGCCCCTGTGCTTGAGACATTTTTCGTCTTAGTTCAGTTTGCAGTGCGTTTTGTAAGAGAGAGACAGTGGATTTATTTATTTGGAGAGTTTTCTCTCTTTTCTTTTTAATTCTAGCTTTGGATTGGCTTCTCAACACGGTTTGTATCGGATTCCTTATCCCCATCATCAATCCTCAAAGGTTCCTAGCAATCGATGCTTTGTGATAGCACCACCCATGGTAACCCCCAGAACCCTGATTTTCAAGATTTCGAGATAATCCCGCCCATGGTGTTCCGTGGCTGAATCCAGACCTTGGCAATTGATATTTCGTGATAATGCCATCCATGGTATCTGAACCAGCAGAGTGCTTACAGGCCCCCGGTAGGATATGTAAATATCCTAAGAGACAAGCACCGAGGAGACGATATGTTGTTACGCATCTTCGAGGGGAGTTTCCCGCCTCTCCGCGTCGGGAACTTGTCCAAATCAACTTGTGTTGATCAGCCGCTCATAATCTAGGCAATATTTTCAGAACATTAAAACGCTTTTGCGTGATTTTGATTGTTATGCGCACTGAACCAGACTATGTGTGAATTGGGGTGTTTAGGTTATCGAGTCCCGCAAACTGAAGGTCAATTAACGAGGCTGAATACTCCCTAAGCCTTAGACTTAATACGTAAGCTTTGCATTCTCCTCAACGTCTTGAGGATTATCCAGATCTTAGCGAGTACTGAGAGTTTAGCCAAAAAGGCCTAAGGTTAGCGTTCCTACTAATATCTTTATGTCTCTTTAGCACTTTCTCTTCACTTTTCTTGATGTGGTCTAGAACTTCGGTTAATCCCTTAATTTCTTACTAATGACTATCTCTTTCTTTTTCATTTTGTGCTCATATTTTGTCATTTTGCTCTTTTTCTCCCTCTGTTTTTTATAGCCCACAAAAATTTTCCCTCCAGTTTTTTTGTTCTTTCTCTCAATTTTTTATTTTTTTGGTGTTTTTGACATATGTGATTTTTTGTGAGAATGTTTCTGCCTTTTCTTGATTTCTGTATGTTTGCACTTTACCACCCCTCCGTGCTTAAGTTTTGCAATGTCCTCATTGTAAATGGAGGGTGTGAAACAGTGTTGGGTCCAGGGACTTAGAACAGGATTTATTGGGTGGGTGAATGGGTCGGGATTGACTGGTTCGGATGATTTCAAGACTCGGGTACGGGTACCTTAGTTGGAGTCGGTTGTTCTAATGGATGAACCCTAAAGTACAATACGAATTCAGCATGGAAATGTCAAGAAAGGTTTCGGGTTTTTCAAAGAATGACGGGTTGCCTCCTGTTAAGCACTAAATTCGATGCCTTTAGCCGAGCGGGAAATGGGATGGAGAGGGAATGGTCAAATTAGCAAAGTTTTGTATAACAAGCACCTTAATCAAGAGCCTGGTTGGTCCAACCAGGTGCTTGTTCAGATCAGTAGACTGATGATGCAGCCCAAACCCAATCAATCTGGTGGGTTGATAAATGTAGATCAAGAGGTGTGGAACCCACCATATACTATGAAGCTCGGATGGATGTGGGAGTGTGAATGCAGGGTTTGGTTGAGTCGAATCAGCCTAGTCAGAGTAGGGATCCGTAAAATAATCAGTGAATGACGTGGAAACCCTACAGGGGTGATCAGATAATTATGGATCATGGTCTTCGATCTGATCAATGTCCTAAACCCGGTATAGATGTGGAGTTAAATCATCTGCAATCGGCTCAGTGGGAGGTGAATCTGAATAGAAATTGAGTCGGTTGCAGGTCGAGGTTGAGAATGGGTTTTGATCAGTTTTGTATGTGTGAAAGAGGTGGCTTCAATGAGAATAGTGTATGAGGACTCTTCTAGAAATGAATGGCAAGTGGTCTCCTGTAGAGAGTCCTCTGGGTAACTATCAAATGCCTGAAGAGTGTCTATAGGATGAAGGAAATCTAAATCGAGAAAAGATTTGAATTCTAGGTTGCAATCACTCTCGGCATTTTCTGGTTTTGGTTCCTGAGTATTGAAAAGAAATGATTCTATGTCATTGGAACCTGAACTTAAATAAGTGATCTCGGGAACCAGGACCTTAGAGTCGAAGTCGGAGAATGAGTCATGTGAGTTGAGGTCGTAGATTGGCTTGGTGTGTTCAGGAAGCAACGTCTCTCCGAAATCATAGTCAAATTCGAAATTGTCGGAGAGTTTGTGAAAATCAAGTTCTGAGTGAGATTCAAGATCATGAATTCCATCACAGAATAAATCACATGATGTGAATTCAGCAACCTGGCTGGGGTCTAGCCTGTATGTCAATTCTGAGCTTAAAAGGGTGTTCTTACTAGGCTCAAGTTCCAAGCTTGTAGGACAGACCCAATTGACACCCTACTCGTCCAACTCCTCGATTTCTGTATCGTTAATTGGCCTTACTTCTGAAAAATCAATCTAATTTCCTGCATAGGCACGGAGAAGAAAAACCTACCCCCTACCCTCCCCTCGTCTCTCTCTCTCCTTTTCGCTTTTAGGACACAGTTCTCCCAGAGCCAGCCAGGTTATCAGGTCGGGAATACGTGCCCGAGACCAGACCCACCGGCGTGCGGTGGTGGGCGAGGTGTGATAGTCGGGTCGGGTCAAGACCAGGTCCGCGGGGCGTGGTCACGGACGAGGCCGGGCAGGTGAGAGGGACCTCACCCCGTGTAGTTCGAGGCAATAAGCCCTATGCAGTTTTACAATTTATGTGTTCGCAGGCGGTCTTCCACTTCCGAGGTGGGACTAAATGTCCCACCTTCTTTCACACGCGGCTGCAGCAGATGGTTTCCTCAATTGGCGAGGCTGCAAAGTCCTTCGACGCCAATAGAAGCCTGGATGGGTGAGCGACTCAAATCCGCACTACATGGGGGTCTCTCCTGGAGCAGAGCGTGACCTGGAGAGGCTTGAAGCTTGCTTCAAGTTCAGCGACAATGGTGGAAGGCGTCCTGAACCTGAAATCAATAGCACGACCTCGCGGCCACGTTAAATCACTCAGGGAGGTTCGCCAGAGCACGGCGAAGGTGGCTCGATGGTCGGAGTGGCGTGGGGGCGCCTGTGCGTATGTGCCTAGGGCACATTCTGTGCATGTAGGTGGGTGTGTTCGGGGACAGTGTGTGGAGAGTGTGGTGGTCGATGGAGAGGGGGAAGTTGATCAAGGAGTGATGGTGGAGCTTCTGAGGGGCTTGGCGAAGTGAATGGAGGCATAGAGTGGCGGGGTCACCTCGCCTGTGGTCTGTCGGAGGTGTGGATGATGGTGGTGGTTGGCGACTGTCGAGGGGTTGAAAATAACAACTGATAAGGGGGAAATAAAGAGGGGAGAAAGAGGGACTTATCTAAAGTGTTCAGAGCGAAGGGGGGAGGCGGAAGGCGAGTGGTGGGTGCCTACCGTTGCCGGAGACGAAGATGCCCAGGGGAAGAAGCGGTGATGTGGAAGAGGACCGGAGGACGCGCGCTGGTACTGCACTGCACGGAGGAGAACGGCGAAGCTGGATCTGCCACTGGTACGGTGGCAGAGCGACGAGAAGAGGGAGGAGGAGTCGTCGGAAGCTTCGGGCAGTCGGTCGGAGTGAGGAGGAGAGGAATTTGAGGGAGATCTCTGGCCAATTTCAGCTTGAAGGAAGTGGCGTGGTCTACTCTTCATTAAATAGGCGCAGGCAGGGCGGGAAGCGCACTAAGATGGTGGGAAAGCCACGCCGGAGGTAAGACTGGTCGGAGACCCATACCTCTTGAGCATTCGCAATAGAGGTATGGTGAGTTTCAAGGCATGGGGAGTTGCCCATGCGGTAGGGGGCTCCGCAGGGAGCTCCTCTTTCAAATCTGGGGGCGGCTCCCAATGCAGATGAGGTGAAAACCTTTGCGCGAGGTTACCGGAGGTATGGCCCTGTTGCAAATAGCAGAGGGACTGAAATGAAGAAAGAGACGAAGAAGTTAGGGGGGTATTTGCAGGGGTTTCAAATAGTTGAGTGTTTGAATGTAATTTGGAGGACCAATTTGCAAAGTTGGTCAAGAAGACCTTCCCTTAGGTCCAAATTTTGGTATAAACCTAATTTAGACCTAAGGAATCTAATGGTGAAGTTGGATTTAAGATTTGACCACGTTTGACTGGATATTTTGCACAAACACCCAAATTTGGTCAAATATTGGGCATGGACCCCAATCTGGGTCAAAACAGGTTCCAAAGGCCAAATTGAAGGTTTTAAACCCTAGAGGATATTTTTCCATGAATTTTAGAGGATTTAGTTGATTTTTATCTTACCTGAAACCTTGTGAATTGAAGTGGATTTATTTTAGAGTTACAAAATATCATTTAATTCTCAAATTTGACCATAACCCTTATCTGACTGAACCGTCCCACTTTTTCTCTTATTAAGTCCAATTGACCTATGCCTAGACCCTTAGAAATCCTGTTGATGCACTGCAATGGTAAAATTACAATTTTGCCCCTTGTGTTATGTTTTCTTCTCAGATTAGTAATTCCCTGAATTAAGCCTTCTTTTAGGTTATGTAGGAGCTTTTGTTCATCCTATCAAATCAAAATATGCTAGTTAGGACTCATGATGAGGTTCTCGTCAAGAATGTCATTTAATTCCTAAATTTCACAATAACCATTTTCTGACTGAACCATCTAACTTTTTCTTTTATTGAGTCCAATTGACCTATGTCTAGATCCTTAGAAATCCTGTTGATGCACTGCAATGGTAAAATTACAGTTTTACCCCTTATTTCATGTTCTCTTTTTAGATCAGTAATCCCCTAAATTAGGCCTTCCTTTAGGTTATGTAGGAGTTTTTGTTCATTTTATTAGATCAAAGTAAGTTAGTTAGGGCTCATGATGAGGTTCTCATCGCGCGATCCCTACGTCACCCACAGGGGCGCGACCGCTGCGCTGAAGCCTCGTCTTTGTCACGTAGAGGGTTTGAGCACGTGGATCTGTGGTCGTTGGATCGAGATCCAGTGGTCAAGATCGTCCGTGCTCAAAGCCTTTTGAAAAGGAAAGCGGCGGGTCCCATTTTAGACCAGTTTACCCTTGAGGCTGAGTTATGTGCTTTAGATACTACTGGAATTGAGGCTGAATGGCTAAATGGACTTCTTATAGAAATCTCTATGGTGGGTAAGCCAATTCCTGCTATATCTTTGCATTGTGATAGCATGACTGCTATAACAAATATTAAGAGTTCAAAGTTTAATCAGAAAACAAGGAGACATCTAGATCAGAGTTAAGTCTATAAGGGATTTAGTGTCTCAAGGAGTGATTGCTGTGGAATTTATAGGAACCAAGGATAACGCAGCAGATCCGTTTACTAAAGGACTTAATAGATCTTTAGACCTTAAGTCTAGGCTTGGGATGGGATTGAGACCCATTGGGAGTTCACTCGCACCAGCAACCCAGCTTAACTGAGTGGAGATCCCACAAAGTATGTTCAATTTGGTAACAATAAGCTGTATCGAGAACTGGTTGGCACTCATTGTTAGATGCTTTTGCATCTGAGTCCAATCCCTGGAAGCCTGAGTGCCTTAAGTTGCAAATTTAGGAAGAGCAAGGGCTCTGAATGGGCTCAAGCCTTTATGGCATGATGTGAGCAGTGCATCCTTGTAGAACACCACCAATGTGAGTGTTACTATGGGCTACAGGTAAGGAAATAGGGTCTTTCCCGATTACACTAGTGAAACAGGAAAGGGTGCATGGCCTTTAAGAACACCAATCTTGAAGATTATCACAAAAAACTCCATTTTAATGTCACCACTATACACCCTACATCAAAGGTCTAGAGTTCAAGACTAATTTCACTTTATTCCTGTGGTGGTGAAGATGAATGACTCAAGTAAGGGTTCAAACGAAAAGGTACCTTTACTGAAAACAGAATGTGGTAGTCGAGGAATTTATCATTGAATTTCAACGATGAATTTGTGGGGGATTGTTGGATTTAAGAGCCTAATTGCATCAATTGGAATGCAATTGTTATATGGTGATGTGGGAATTCATGTTGAAGTCAGTGAGATTTGGAAGAGGATTTTAGTCTCATACTGGAAGTGGACAAACCTCTTAGTGGGTCTAAAAGGCTTCTGCCTCCCATGTCTTCTGTAACAAAGAGTGAGAGGTGAGGCTGGGGACCACACACGCACATGTGCGCGCCTCGCCTCTCCTTGGCTCGGGCTCGGGCTCGAGATCAGGTGAGAATTAATTTGGAACTTGGAACTTGGACTCCTTTTGTTACGGATTTTTAATCTCACGATTTTGACCTGGATCGGTCAATCAATTGTCGTGTTTCCATAAAATGAAA
Source organism: Thalassia testudinum (assembly GCA_037157565.1). Classification (NCBI taxonomy): domain Eukaryota; kingdom Viridiplantae; phylum Streptophyta; class Magnoliopsida; order Alismatales; family Hydrocharitaceae; genus Thalassia; species Thalassia testudinum. Next base: position 13,398,163 of record JAZHRO010000037.1, on the reverse strand, counting down.
ATTTTCTTAAACGTCTGGTTGTGGGCTCTATATAAGAGCCATGAGGGGGTTCTCATTTGACACACGATAAGAGAAAAAAAGCTCTCTCCACTCTCTCCCTCACTCTCTCTCATTCTTGCCTCTTTTTCTTGGTGCATTCGTTCGATGTGAGATTGGTAGAAAAATCTCTAATCACTTTTGTCGATCTTGCATAAGGAGATTGAGAGATCCACAAGAAGTTTTTGGTTGATCAAACCATTCAGTTGGTAGATCAATCGGGAATTTGGTTGGAAATCAAATTGTCTCGGCTTCATTCTCCTGAGGTAATTTTCGAGGACGTCCAAGATCGGAGTGCGTCGAATCTTGGAGGTAGATCGTTGTATCCTGGGAGGAGTTCATCAGACCTCAACGCACCAGTATTGTGGGGGGCGATACCTTCTCTAAGGGAAGTCTTTAATGGGTGGTTTGATAGGAGTAAAATCTAATCCCTTCTCGTTTTGTTTATTTGTGCTATTACATGTTATTTGTTCTTTATTTTATTCTGGATCTTACCAAATCATGTTTGACCTGCTTGATTTAATATTTTTTATTTATGTGAAAACGTTGGAAATGCATATGTTTTTATTTATTTATTTCCTATATGCGTTAATTTCAACAGACTTGATGTCGAAGGCAAGAGGTGGTGATAAACCCAACTAAAGCTTCTCATGTCTCATCAATGCGAGGGTCCAATGACAATCCTAGATGCTGATGTTCCATCATCATATCCTCTAAACACCATAGAGTCATACAAAACTTGTGTCTTCTCGCTCACCTCAAGGTCAAATTCAAAAATCATTCCTTTAGAATAGGTGATGAAAACGTATCCACCTCTTGAATCACAGTCTAATATTCTCTCCCTGATTAAAGGAGAGGCTTCAAGCAAAGTGTACCCATTCTTGTTATACAAGAACGTTGCTGACATCAGTTGGAAGAGTCGAGCCTCCTGCAAGCTACATAGGTCAATGCCTCGAATTTGCATGGAGCAAACTCAACTCTAATTTGTTGAGGTCTGATCAACGATCAGGAAAATCCTTGGTGGCAAGGGTAACCAGATGTTTACGTGCTACACCAATGCTCCCACTAGGAGTATGTACTTCGGGCATGCCCTTCTAGTCTACCATCAAACTAAGGTTATGACCAAATGCCCCTATAGTATCCTGGCATCATTTTAATGGGAACACCATCATAAGCCATAACTAGCTCAATTTGATCTGATTAAGTCATTAAATGCTCCTGCATGACCACCAAAAGGCCATAATCCATTGCAGATCTATTTTAAGGGAAATACAGTAAAATAAGGGTAAAACTGTAATTTTACCATCATATCTTGAATGCAGAACAACCACGGGTTTTCTTAGGGGTTAAATAAAGGTCAAATGATCTTAAAAGTCTACCAAATGGGTTAGAACAGTTAGAAATGGGTTTTCACGTGTTTTGAGAATTAAATAACATATGAAATCCTAAAAATAGATCCGCTTAATTAAATGAGACTTTTGGTCAAGATAAAATTTACCTAAACCCTCTAAAATTCATATAAAATATTCTCTAAGGTTTGGTATGCTTGATTTGACCATCAGAACTCGTCCTGACCTAAAACAGAGCCGTAGGCAGACTTTTGCCCTAATATGGTTTTTTGCATAAATTACCCAGTCAAACTAGGTCAAAACCAAAATCCAACTTCACCATTGAATTCCTTAGGTCCAGATTTGGTTTGTACTTTAATTTAAGCCTAATCTAAGATCTTCTTAACCTAGTTTGCAATTTGGTCCTATTTGACTCTTTTATTTCACACATATGCCCTTAACTTTTGAATCCTTTGCATTTCAGAACCTATCTTTATCATTGTTTTCATAAATAGGTCCCTACAGAATTGAAATCCTCATCATACAAACTCTGGCGACCTTTAGATGGCAAAATCTTTGTGATTTCTTGACGAATCACTCTCAAAATTGAAAGGGAAACTCGTCAAGTAATTATCTTCCAAATGAGTCCATCTAGGGATCCTAAATCCCTCTAGAATCCTAATGTGATCGGTTTGATTGGTTGGGTATCCTACGCCGGTGAGAAGCTCAGAGGTTGTAAGCTTGTTTTCCAAGCTTTGAACTCCTTTTAGAGCCCCATAAAAGGACCTCCGTGGCCTTGTGCATTCCCTCAGCAAGTTGTGGTGAGTCAACCACCTTAGATTCTCCTCCGTCGGCCACCAAAACCCTTGCTCCGACGACCCTCTTTGATCCTCCTTCTCCGGCCGTCCAACGACCAAATTGGTCAGCTTCCTCAACTCCTCTCTTCGTCGTGACCCTCCCCAGCCAAAGGGATGAAGTATCTCCATCTACTTCGTCGTCGCCGCCTCACCATCTTTTCTTCCTTCCCCAGCGCCAGTCTACCACAACTGGCTGCCTTCGCCTCTCTACCTCGTCGCTCAGTATCCCTATCTCTTTCTCTAACTCTCTACATCCTTTTCTCGCACTTACATCACACCTTCGACCACCGTTACGCCTCTAACCCCACCTTCGTCCCCACCTCTGGTGACATCTCTGGCAAGGGTTTCCACTCACTTCACACACTCAAACCCCTCACCAACCAGTCCAAAACCTTCACCATACTCCCCTCATCCAAAGCCCTAACCTATTGCATTCCACCATCCACCCAAACCGCCCACTGAGTAACCCACCTTCACGCAACCTACTATGTCATCGACCGACCACCTCCGTGCACCAAACTCCACGAAACCACCACCGTTGCACTCGCCGCTGTCCGGCGAACCTTTTGAACTACTCTTACGTGGCCATCAGGCCGTATTCCTTATCTCAGGTCTCTTGCTGGAGCTCCGTCACCGCCACCTCCTTCGCCGCCTTGTTCATCGTGTTCTTGCGTCAGACGTCCCAAGCGCTACGCCCAGGTCGTGCAGGGACTCTCCAGGCTGGTCTCCAGGCCTCCAATTGGAATAAATACACGCGGCAGCTGCTTGAATTTGGCGAAGGACGTTGACCTGCCTGCTGCGCGAACAAGCCTTGTGGGATTAGTCCCACCTCATAGAAGACTGAAGCCTCCACAGCGCATAAATTGAAAAAGTGTTGGTGGCTTATCACCTAAGCATGCGCAGGGGGTGAGGTCCCCGCACGCAAGTGCATACGTACGCCCTTGCCCGCGCTTACGCCTCGCGGGTCTGGGCTCAGTCCATTTACCTAGATACCTGGGTATGTTCTGGTTTACTGGTTTTGAGAAAGGAAGAAGAGAAAAAGAGAGGAGAGGGGGGGTTTTACTCTGCCACTCTCTGATGGGAACACCATCATGAGCCCTAACTAGCTCATTTTGACCCATAAAGGAGAACAAAAGCTCCTACATAACCAAATGGAGGTCATAATTCACTGAATAACCCTTTTGAGAGAAAAGTAAGAAACAAGGGGTAAAACTGCAATTTTACCATTGCAGTACAATAACAGGTTTTCTCAAGGTCTAAACACAGGTCAAAAGGTCATAACAAGATAAAAAGTGGGTTGGATCAGACAGAAAAGGGTTCGTGTGAATTATAGGAATTAAATGACTTCTTGTAACCCTAAAAACAGACCCACTTGATTAAACAAGGTTCTGGTCAGGATAAAATTCACCTAAATCTCTAAAAATCATATAAAAATATTCTCTAGAGTTTAAAACTTTAAATTTGACCATTGGAACCTATTTTGACCTAGAATGGGTTCTCAGACAAACATTTGCCCTAAATTACGTTTTTGTGTAAATTATCCAGTCAAACATGGTCAAACCTAAAATCTAACTTTACCATTGGATTCCTTAGGTCCAAATTAGGTTTGTGCCAAAATTTGGACCCAAGGGGAACTCATCTTGACCCACTTTGCATATAGGTCCAACCTGATTACATTTCTACCCCTATCATTCAAAAACCCTTGCATTTAACCCCCTAACTTCTTCATCATTCTTTGCAATTAGGTCCCTCTGCTATTATAGCAGAGGAATCCTACTCCGGCGAGCTTGAGAAGGCGATTTCTCCCTGATTTCTCAAAGAATCCCCTTCAAAATTGGAAGGGAGATTCTCTGAGAAATTTCCTCTAATGTGAACCCAATTTGAGGCCCTACTTGGTACCTAATCTCTCATGCGAATGCATGAGAGATTTGGGTCTCTCTCGAGTTTCCATCCCCTGCCATCATACCTTGCTTTGAAGCTTGACTTCAAAGCATAAATCCTTCCCCAAAGGCCTATTTAAGACGCCCTAGGTTCAACTGCATCTCCTAAGCTTGAAATCGGTCGAAATTCCCCTCAAATTCGTCTCTTCTACTTCGACCGACTCGCTCATCAAGTTCCGGTGACCCTCCCTGATCTTCTCTGTCGCCTAGCCACAATACCGGTGGTAGGTTCTTCTCCCTCATATTCGTCCGCGTCACGCAGCACCTGCCGACGCCCCTGCATCCACTTCGTCCTCACCATTCGTCCTCACTGAGCATCTTCATCTCTAGTGTCGGCAATACGAGCCAGACGCCATCTCCGTCTCCCTCTCGTCTCTTCACCTCCTAGATAAGTTCCTCTCACCTTCTACTATCTTTCCCCTTCTTTATTTCCCTCATTCGACTGCTGCCGCACTCCACCATCATCTCCTTCACGTTCGGCCACCAACTCCGGCGAGATCGCTCCACCACCACATATCACCTCCCTCTTCACTGACCAGTCCATAAGCATCGCCTCATCCCCCTGATCACAACCCCCCACTCATATCACCCAAACACACCCCTGAACACACCCACACACACGCACACAGTGTGCCCTAGGCACGCTCACTCAGGTGTTCCCACACCATGCCGACCATCGCAGCACACTCACTATGCCTTGGCGAAGCTCCATGAGCATTTTAACGTGGCCGCGAGGTCGTTGTGGTGATTTCAGGTCCAGGAGCCCTCCGCCATTGACGCAGAGCTTGCAGCAAGCTTCAAGCCATGCCAGCCCCAAGTCCGTGTCCCAGGTTGCGCAAAATACTTTCGCGCATGACTCCAGGCTACCAATTAGAGTTGAGGGCACTCGCAGCTACCGCAATCGAAGAGAGCTTCTCTGTCGCAGGCGCGCGCAAGGAAGGTGGGAAGATAGTCCCACCTCGAAACTGGAAGAAGTGTCGTGCCCGCATAAATTGTTTTCTTGCCATAGGCTTATCGCCTCCAACTCATGAGGTGAGGTCCCTCTCACCCGACCCGACCGCCTCATTCGAGACCACGCCCCGCGGACCTGGTAGACCTGACCCGACTAGCACACATCGCCTACCACCGCACGCCAGTGGGCCTGGTCTTAAGCGCGTACCTGACCCGATTATCCGAGAAAAGCATGGCTCAGGGAGAGCTTAACCTAAGAGAGAAAAGAGATAAGAGAGTTCGCACAAGTAAGGGGTAGGTTTTACTCTACAAGCTAAGAAGAGGAGAAGGCTAAGGGCTGAAGCAGAAGAGGAAGGAGCTGAAGGAAAGAAAAGGGCCGCAGAAGCTTAGGTAGAGAAGGAAAAGAGAAGGAGGAAGAAGCTGAAGGCAACAAGGCAAAGGAAGAAGAAAAGGCAACCGGCAGAGAGAGAGAAAGAAGAAAGCCAAAGAAGAAGGCAGAGGAAGCTAAAGGAAAAGGCTAAGGAAGAAGCTGAAGAAGAAAGAGGCCAAAATCAGGATAAGAAGAAGGAAGGAGAAGATAGAGAAAGAAAGAAGAACTCGCAAAGGAAACATCAGGAAGAAGAAAAGAAGAAAATCAGAGAGAGAAGAAATAGCACAAACATTCTAATTTTTATATGCATTGAATTCCTGAATATTCTGTGATCTACATTGCCAAGTACTCTTATATTTTTGCATTATTGATATTATTGAAGTGTGATCTTGATTTCTAAACACCAATTTGCTCCTTGTGTTCGACCTTGGACTTCAAAATTCGAATAATAAAATTATATTTGTTTTGAATACTTTTTCGGCTACATTATAACAAGATATTATTAAAACCTGATTTAGCATCACAAACGCCCTCCTCTCAACACTTGTGAAATCTGAGAGAGGCCTTTGCCTCTGCTGGCATGCTGAGCCTTGTGCTGTGTCTTCTCTGGAGCTTAAGGAGGTAGAAGAAGAAGAAAAAGAAGAGAAGAGGAGCTGAAGCAAGAAAAGAAGAAGAAGAGTAGTACCTTTGAGTGATTTAAGTCGTCTGACCGGTTGAGCAGACGTTTGAGACTCAACACAAGTGCACTGTGCACTTATCCTACGTGGCATTTAATTGATTAGTACTGTTGAAATATTTGATATAATTGTGAGGGGTAATTGGTGATTCAAATCACCATTTTACCCCATTCTTTTTGCACTCTTTGACCTACGCTTTCATTCATATATCATTATTGCTTGGAATTCTATTGCTTATATATTTGTGTTGAATTGCAATCTTGAGAATCATTTTTGCTAATTGCTCCCTGTGTTCGACCTTGGACTTCTATTTGAGTAATAAATATTATTTGTTTTTCGCGCTGATTCAACCTATACTACATGCATTGATTTTAAATCTTGATTCAGAGTGACTGACACATTTGCATTAATGGGCACCTATGTATGAGTAGCTCATTTCGATGATAGCCTACGGCTTGTCACCACAATCAGGAACTCCCCAAGTTTCAAGATCTACCACTAGTACCCGCTAGCTACCCCAAATCCTTGGGTCTCCAACCTACAATAGTAATCCCTTGGTTCACAAGGTTGAGGTGACAAACCTTACGGATCCACCTATCATAACCTATTCATCTCAATTTATTCAATTGCTTGACAATCACTGTGATTACTTAATCCCATGGACTAACTAGATTTCTTTGGCTTTTACTTTAAGCCTTATAATCCAATAATCCTTCCTTGGACCCTTAATAAAATCATTAACATCATCAGTTTGGATTTTTCCCATTAATTAGCCAATTCGAGTCACTTTTTGTCCATTTACAAAGCTTCATGCTCAATTAAGGTCATTTTAGACCCATTTAGGGTTTTTCTACAGTTTGACCAATCTAACTGCTACTGAGGTGTCCACTTTGAAGGGATTGAACCAATAGACCCGTGACATCACGGAAGCATAACAATAAGTGTTTAAAACTCTTAAAACCAATAATCGAATCGATGCCAAAACTCGAATACATAATGAAAATAAAAATGCCTTAAACTAAAATTAAATGGGAGAAACTAATTTTCTCTCACTCTGAGATCCCACCAGTATACTAGATTATACCTTGGAGGGTGGCATAGTACAACACCCCACATGCGGTCCTCCTACATTAATAACTTCTAACTCACCCGAAACTCCTCCTCAATGGGTGGATGAGACCCTACGTATCAAAGATGTCCAATTAGGCAATCACGGACGAGAACCATGAACACCTTCGCGAAAATCAAGGACAACAATTGTTCTCGTCCTTCCTCACCTAAGAACTCCTAATGTTCAGGAGTTAAATGAAGAGACTCCACAAAATCATACGTCTAGAATCAATTTCAGACGTCTGAAGCAACCTCTATAAGATGTCCAGAATGATTTCTAGTATGGAAAGCGCTCTAGACTTCTGATATAATGATCAAAAGTCTATTTCTGAAGCGGGATAGCACCACTACTGCTCCCTAACCATGAAATTCGCTAAGAGATAAGATCGTGTCGTTGTAGAGTAAAATAACAATCGTTTAAAGTTTTTTTATAACCCCTAAAAGTGATTAAATCGGATAAAATAGAAGTCTAAGTCATCTCATCGGGAGGCAAACTGTTATCCTAATTAACTTATTTTTGGTATTTTTGAATATTTATATGTTTTTGGGTATTTTTAAAATAGAGAAACATAACAAATCCCAAAGATAAGGACTAAAACACAAAAAAGGGACCTAAATGAAATTATCAATAAATATTATTCATAATGTTTTACAAAAATTATAATAAAATTAGTGGACTTTTTTTAACTACCTAAATAATAATCCTACCAAATTTCACACAAAACTAACATCAAGAACATGCATATTAAATTTGGAAATAAAATGCAAGGATTACAACAACAACATTGAAAGGATTGAACATAAATAAATTTTAATTTTATTTCTAGAATGAGTTTTTGAATGAAACATAGAACGAAATTAAACCTAATACATAGAAACCTATGGTAATTTTTTTGAAATTTTCAATTGAATGAAAATTATGTAATAATTTTGGAAAGTAAATGCAAGTTCCTAAAAGTCATATGAATGGAAGAATGCAAATAAACTAAATAAAATAATAAGTAAACACAAATGCAAGAAACAAATTAATTAAACAGAACTCTTTTTTATTAAATCGAAGTCATGAATTACAATTAGGATAAAAATTTCTATGACCAGAAATAAAAATGGAAAAAGGAGAGGAGGTATAGGATGGAGTGTTGGAGGATCGGAGCATTGTCGTGGTGGTAGAGGGGGACATAGGTTAAAGGCGGAAGGTATCGTTGATTGTCATTGAAAATCGCTCGCTTGGAGGAGGGCGAAAGGAGAGCAAATGGAAGAGGGAGGAGAGATCTCCATAGTTAGGCGATAAAGGGGTTTATATAGAGAGGGCAACAAACATCTAAAGTAGTCCTCAATTTCCTCAATTTTTTGACCCCTTTATGATCCAAATTTGGCATTTCATACAGAAGATAAATTATAACCCTTCAAATTGGCTTTCTAACACATCTTAAATCACATAAATCTATGTTTGAATGACGAATTTGTGGCAAAATTATTGAGCATGTGTCATGCTATTGTGAATTTTAGGACTAAGAGATGGACGTATGAGATGGCATCACCTCTTGAGATTTTACCTTGACATTGAATCCTCAACAAGAAAATAATTATCTTATCAAAATATTCCTTTTTTTTATAAAGTACATGGAAAGTGGTGACATCCCACCCAAGGTGACCAACCACAGGGCAATTTACCTAAAAGCAACAAAGTATGCCCTCTTGGACAATACCACATATAAGAGAGGGCATTCAACCCCCTGCTGAAGTGCCTGAGCCCCACCAAGGCCCAACAGACACTCTAGGTAAGTGCTTCAAGACGTCCATGCCAACATCTGTGGCAATGATGAAGGACCCAAGGCCCCTACCACTAAAATTCTCCATTGTGGATATTTTTGGCCCTAGATTACTCAGGATGTCAAGGAATACACACGAAGATGCGACAAGTGCTGAAGGTTCACCAATTGAAGATGATGCCTATAATAATCGCCATGCCATTTGCACACTAAGGTATGGACTTCAGCAACCCTTTCTCCAATGCACTTGCCCAAAAGAAGTTCGTCATCGTGGTAGTTGACTACTCCAAATGGGTTAAGGTCAAATCAATGGCCAACCCCAACACCAAGAGGGTGGTAAACTTTGTTCGAAAGGACATCATCTGCTGCTATGGCATCTCTCAGGTGATCGTTGTGCACAATGGCATACAGTTTGCCTCCAAGTGCTTTGAAGGCTTCTGTGCTAATTGAGGCATATGTCTTTACTTTACATCCATCACCCACCCTCAAGCAAATGGCCAAACAAAACTCACCAACCAATCATTGTCGCCCTCAAGCAGAAGCTCAACAATGCTAAAGGCATATGGGTGGAGGAGTTGCCTTATGTATTGTGGTGCTACCGTGCCAAGTAGAGGACTGTCATAGGCAAGACCCCATTCAACATGGTTTACGGAGTTGAAGCTTGAATCTCGCTGGAGGTAGACCTCCCTTTCTACAAAGTGCAATTCTACAACCTCACTGAAAATGAAAACCATGTGTGAATCGCGTCAAACTTGTTAGAGGGTACCAGATAAGAAGTGGAGGACAAGCAAGGAGCATACAAGAAGATGACAACCAAATACCACAACCAACAGGTCAAGCGAAGACAATTCCATGCGAGCGACTTGGTCTTTAGGGGTTGAGCACCTCCAACTTGGATAAAATTGGTGGAAAGCTGATAAGCGAGAATTTCATGTTAGAAAAAGTGATTTATAATCGTTGCATTGTAGAAAAATCCTTTATCAAATAATTTAACCAAAACTCTGGTGAGTCCTGGGTTAAACACAAGGATGTTACGTTCGATTTTCGAAAATCCACGTTGGTTTTTTTTATATATTTTCTATCTAAGAGATCATATCAAAATATTTCTAACTAGTCTATTTTATTCTACTTGCAAGAAAATATATATATAGAGAGAGAAAGAGATTACTTCTATAACTAAACAAATGTTTATTACAAATTATTTGCTACAAAACTACTGCAAAAAATTAAACTCTAAACTAAAATGCAGTAATGAGATAGGGGAAGAGAAGTTATCCTCCTCGACAACTGCTTGAGGACGAGCCAATCGAACAACCCCTGGAAGACGAGGAACGAAGATAGAGGAAGGAGGACGAAGCTGGATGAAGAGGGATGGGGCAAGATGTCGTCGTCATAGGATTCGCTTCCATACTTGGGACGAGAAGACAACTGCTAGGATCTCCACGAATGGCATGAGATGCGGGAAAAATTTTATTTTTACTCTAGCGGAGCTAGCCATAGCTTGGGAGCGCTAGATTGAGCTTTAGAACATTTGTTCTTAGCTCTTAGAAGAGGTGAGAAGAGAAGGAAGGGATGGAGGTGAAGGAGGGGATGTGTAGGGTTTATATAGGTGAGGGAAAGGGCATTTTCGATCTTAGATGTAATGGACAGGCCTTTAATGATGCATGCATCCATTGGTAAAGGCAAAGATGGCTGTTAACGTAAGGAGGAAGGAGGGCCTTTAGATCTTTATTGCACAACCAAGGATCGCATGCGCCCAATTGTTTGAGATGTGTGCACATTTCAGATCGCGTGCAATCACACCTAGCTGTTGGATCACATATGGACAACTCATATCCTGCAAAGTGTGGTGCGTCAGATCACACGCTCACTGCTCGCCAAATTGCGTGTGTGATTTTGCGTGGGATCGCACGTGCTCATCCGTCGCTCGAGATAGTGCCACATTGACGTCTCTAGCACTACTCATCTTCAATTAGGCGACCCAATTACGCCTGCGCCTCGCTGCGGCGGATTAAATCAACTGCGCGCGGATCGAACTCGCACCTTGTGTTGTGGATAAGGCGTACAACCGTTGCCTACACTCGACTTAGTGTCACGTTTCTTGATTTCTCGTCATGCCCTTTCAGTTTTTGGATGATCATCGAACGGTGAAGATTAAATGTTGATGACCCCTTCAGGAAGTGTTAGGGTGTGTGATGAGAACCTCACATAAACCCTAACTAGCACAATCTAACCCAGATATGTAAGAAAAAGCTCCTACATAACCCAAAGAAAGGCTTAACTCAGAGAATTCTGAGTTTGAGAAGAAAATAAATCATAAGGGGTAAAACTGCAATTTCACCAATGCAGTTTGCAAACAGGGTAATTAAGGGTCTAAACACAGGTCAAACAAGCCTAATAAGAAGGAAAGTAGGATGATCTGATCTAAAAAGGGCTATAGCAACTTCAAGAAATTAAATGACATTCTGTAACCCTAAAATAAATCCACTTCAATTCACAAGGTTCGAGGCAAGATAAAAATAAACTAAACCCTCTAAAATTTATATAAAAATAATCTCTAGGATTTAGAACCTTCAATTTGGCTTTAGAAACCCATTTTGACCTACAAAAAGAACCATGCCCAATTAATGACTTAATCTGGGTTTTTACGTAAATTGGCCGGTCAAACATGGTCCAACCTAGAAATAAAATTCACCATTAAAATACTTAGGTTCAAATTAGTCGTGTATAAAAACTTGAGCCTAAGAAGAGACCTCCTTAACCGACTTTGCAATTTGGTCATCTTCATTTACTTTTTGACCCTCATCTTTCGAAACCCTTGCATTTGGTCCCCAGCTTTTTCTTCGTTCTTTGCAGAACGGTCCCTCCTGCAAAACTCTGCGTAGCACCATGCTTTGGCGACTTTGCGCGGAGCATGGCGTTGCGTAGAGAGGAGTGACCGCCCTGCAAAGCAGACGCGGGGTTCCCTGCGACGTCCTCTGTCACAGGGACCCGGCCATGCTCCCTACCGGCCCCCATACCGTCCGTGCGAACGCGCGGAAGGTATGGGTGCCCCTTCCGGCTATGTTCCGGTGAGGAGCATGGCGCCGCTCCTCCCTCCACTCCAGCCCCTTTATAAGAACCCTCACCCCATGCCGGCTCCAGTAAGCTCTCTTTGGCGGGAACAACCCCTCACTTCATCCCCTCCTCCTCCGTCAGACGGCCCGTAGCTTCCGGCGACTCCCTCCACTTCCTCCTCGTCGCTCTGCCAGCTTACCTACAGCAGGGTTCTCCTAGCCCTCTCGTCTGTGCCGTGCTGCACCCGCCGGCATCCTCCGCCTGCTTCCTCGTCGCCGCACTTCTCCTCCAGGGCCCTTTCTTCCCCAGCTCCAGCAGGTACGAGCCGGTGGCTTCGCCCTTCCCCTTCATCCAGAACCTTGGTAATTAGCTTCCTCTCCTCCTCCCTTACATTTTCCCTCTCTCAATTTACCTTTTTGCCTCACCGCACACGACTTCCACCTCCGCCTGCTCCGTCTCCGACCACCCTCTCCGGCGAGCTCATCCCACCTCCACAGACCTTCTCACCCCTCACCGACTACCCTAAAAGCTTCCCCTCACTCCACTCAACAAATCCCCCCATCCCATCCACTGCCATACGCCACCCGACGACCCCCCGAATAGGCCCATTTCTCCGGTCACAGTCCGACCTAGGGCTACCACCATACGCCGCCTCACGCCTCGCCACCACCCGCACTGCCTTCGCCGCACTTTGACGAAGCTCCCTGCATCCTTTGATCGAGCCAAGAGGCCGTATTCTTGTTTTCAGGTCGACGACCCTTCACCGCCATTACCGAGCTTCTAAAGCTCCTTCACCTGCAGCTGCAGGTGCTCTCTCGCCCAGGCTCACGTCCCAGGACACGCGGCTTGCCTCCGCGAAGCATCCCAGGCTTGCAGCTGGGGCAAAGGCTTCGCGTGCTGCTGTGATTGCCTGTAACTTCCTGAACTGCAGGCTCCAATTTGGGTGGGACATTTAGTCCCACCTCGGCAGTTCTGGAAGCGCCGTAGCTAAATAAATGGAAAAAGTGTTGTAGGCTTATCACCTTCGAACACAGGGGTCTGGTCCCTCACGCACGCCGCGCGCCACGCGCTCGCCCTCGCTCGTGCTCACGCCCCGCGGGTCTGGGCCGGATCCGACTATCCTAACCCGCGCACTCCTCGCCCACCACCGAACGCTGGTGGGCCTGGTCCCGGGCACGATTCCTGTACCCGACTACCTGACTCTGGGAGAGCGATCCTATGAGAGAAATCTGAGAAAGAGAGAGACGTGGGGAAGGGTAGGGGTAGGTTTTTCTTTCTGATCCTTGTGTGAGCGTGCAGGAGCAGAAGGAGAAGGAAGGAAGGCGGCCGAAGCCTTAGCCGCTCAAACAGAGAGGAAGAAGAAGAAGCAAGAGAGAAGAAACAGAAGAAGAGAAGCCCTGTAGCAAACCTACAGTTAAGTCGTCTGACCGCTGCATCAGACGACGGTTGAGCAGCGGCCAGAGGAGATAAAGCAAGAGAAGAAAGAAGAAGAAGGCGGAAGAAGAAGAAGATTGTCATAGCCGCAGAAGAAGAGAAGAAAAAGAAAGAAAGAGAAGAACAAAGAAAGAACAGAAGAAGAAGAACTCTGCGGAAGAAAAGAAGAGAGAGGACACAGCCGTGAAGAAGCGAAAGAAGAAGAAAAGAAGAGCAGCTGAAAGAAGGAGATGGAAAAGGAGAAGAGAAGAAGAAGAAGCCAAGACAAGCTCCCTCTCTCTCTCCCGTATTTTGTAATCTAATAGAGAACCTTTGTATTTCTAGAATTCCAGTAGCTCCCTGAGTTCGACATCGGGAAAATCATTTCCAAGTAAAAATTGTCGTAATGATAACCTGGTAGCTGTCTTATTACTACAACGACTGTAACTTGACATATAACAAACGTAAACAAGCTAACCGGACAGCAAAACCCACGACGGTCGTCATTTCTTAGCGCCGTTGCCGAGGAGCGACGACTATTCTAGATGCTATAAATTCTCTATTTTGGAATTTTCTAATAATTTCTTCTCTCTTGTGTGCAGGTACAGGAAAAATTAAGAAGCAGCCACACAGCAACCACTCCAAGGACAGGTAACTTTTATCCTCCCACTATTAACCCCTAAATTCTAAAGAGGAAGAAAAAGGAAAAAAATAATATAGGTATAACCTATCTTTCATACTTAGTAACAGCTACATGTTTTCGAAACCACTATTCCTGCACACAGTATTAAGGGTAATTAAGGGCTACCATCTTCTTGCCTGAAGCCCTAATTACCCAACAAGGAGTTAATTGAACCAAGTAAAGCCAACATAGGAATTAACACTAGGGTTTTAGAGACACACTACTTAATCAAGAATTGAGAAATCCCAAAAGAAGTGTGCCTAAGCCATTGATTGAATATACCTATTCAGAAAGACCCTAAGCAATTGGCTCTCTAAAAACACTTAAACCCTAAAAGACAAGACCTAATAAGTTCTCAAAGGAATCAATAGGTGAAGTTGACCCCTTAGGGTCAACCAACCTTCAACTTAGGTCACTCTTCGCACTCAAAAAGCTAAAAGTTCAAGTGAAAACTTAAGCACCCTGATCTTAAACTAAAACTTGGTAGACTTAAGAGGTCAAGATCCCCATTCTGGTCTACCTGGAATCTCAGTGACAAGAGAGGTCGGGTGGGGGAAACCCTGTAACCCGTGGGGGTGCTCTACCGTGTAGGGGTCTTCGCGGGACTCACCCTCTCTGGCTGCCCAGGTAATTCTCAGGTGGCAGATCTTCTGATCAAGCGGTCCATCTACCCCGCACCTCTATAGTCACCTAACATTTTGGGTGCCTTGATTGGGTCCAGCACCTGCTAAACTCATCTCTTCCAATAGTGTATGTTTGGTAGGAGGTCCTTAAAACCTCCTTTAGAACTTCACTCTCCCCGAGGCCAAGCCTCAGTTCCCTTGTTTGAGAAAACAACACCACACATCGACCTCTCCTCCGACTCCAAACCCAACTCACCTTCTTCTTCCACAATGGTTTAGCCAGTTGAGGAAGAAAACAATCTAAAGCACCAGCTCTAGCGACTCAATGACCTCTTCCAGAACTTTGTGCACCCACCGCAGCGTCCTATGATGCGGGACCATTATAATCCTGCTGCGGTGGCTATTGAACCTCGAGTCAGAATCCCGACTGGAGGACATGATTCTGAATTAAAGCCTAATATGATTCATGCCATACCCAAATTCCATGGGCTTAATTCTGAAGACCCCTTCCAGCACATCAAACAGCTGAAGCATCTGGTCCAAACTTTTGGGTTAGATGCACAAAATCGGGCAATTCTCCTTATGAAGATGTTCTCCTTCTCCCTTATGGACAAGGCCGCCCATTGGTACCAGACTCAAACCCGGCCGATCAACAATTGGGAAGAACTTCAGTCCGAATTTTTGAAGAAGTTCTTTCCCGTTGGTCGGACCAATGCCCTGCACCATCAGATTACTCACTTCACTCAGCAAACGGGAGAACCTCTCCATGAGGCATGGGATCGCTTTCAGGATCTCATGAGAAAGTGCCCCCATCACGGAGTTCCTAAAAGGGAACAAGTCCAATCTTTTTACTAGGGACTCCGTGAGGATATCAGGCTTTTCGTCAATGCAACTTGCGGAGGGAATATCATGGGTCAACATGAGAACACCGTGTGGGAGATTCTCGAAAACATGTGCGAGAACTCCATCAACAATGACTCCATGGGCTTATTCGACAGGACGAATACCCGAGCATCGACGAACCTTAAGGGAGCACACGAGACGCAAGGCCTGTCCGCATCAATCGACCTGGAACTAATGGCCAGTCGATTGGACAAGGTCTCCATCATTGAGAAGAAGGTGGACGAGCTGACTCAGCACTTGCAGCGAGCCACCTCTGCGCATAGCTCCTTTGCACAGCCTCCTTCCACACGGGAAACTGTGCAAAACATTCTCCACCGATCTTCTCCTGGGATGGATCCATATCCACCCCCAGTTGATTCTCGGATCGGAGGGTCATCCGATCCTTTCTATACCAGTCCGGGGAATTCCCTTCCCCCTTTCTCTGATTCTTTGGAGGTTCCTCAGACCTGCGAGGACCTCAACGCCATCCAGAATGACCCATTCTCCAACACCTATAACCCTGGATGGCGAAACCATCCCAACTTCCAGTGGGCGGGAAATTCCCAAACCCAAAGACCACCCTTTCAGCCCCATCCACAACCCCTTCGTCCTTACCAGCCGCCTCAGCCTCGGCCCAACCCTACCTATCCATCAAGGCCAAATCAGGACCAAATGTCTCTCATCCTTCAGATTCTGGCTGACATTCAAAGAACGAATGCGGCTATTCAGAAGCAACACAAGGATGAACTTACAGAGGTTCGAAATCAACTTGCCCAGTTGGCAAATTCTTGCCAGCCAGGCACACTTCCTTCCTAACCTCTTCTTAACCCGAATAACGTGTCCACCCAGCAACGCGTTATGAACCCAAACCCGAGCCAAGCACACATGATTTATCAGGCCCCCTCCGTTCCTTCACCCGACGGGATGGAGGCTTCCACTTCCTATGCGGGCTATCAGTAGCAACCCATCTTACCCAACCCCAACCAAAGCCAGGCAGGGCTAAATTCTGTAACAACCTGTAGTGGTAAGGAAACCCAAGATCCACCAAACCACTCCAAGCCTGGTAGTAATCCCAACCCTAGGACAGTAATCCAGGATGTTCCTGTCCCTGTCCCAGATCAAAGACCTGGACCTATCCCAGAAGAACCAACCAAGGTCCCGTTTCCCGAGGCCTTGACCAAGGGAAAGAAGACTACCAAGCCCGTGGCACCTAAGGAGGACCTGGTCAAGCTCTTTGAGCAAGTCCAAATAAACATCCCCTTGATGGATGCGATTTGCCACGTACCGGCTTACGCACGATTCTTAGAGAATGTGTACACCCCAGCGTAAGTAGCGAACCAAGAGTGGGAGTCCAATTGTACTGTCAGAGTAAGCCAGCTCTGTAATCCTAAGCAGACTCTCACCCAAGGCGAAAGATCCTGGTACTCCCCTGATTTCCTGCAAGATAGGTTATACCCAATTCGATAGGGCATTGCTAGACTTGGGTGCTTCCATAAATCTGATACCCACATCCTTACTTAACCACCTAGAAGAATCTGAGCTAAAACCGACTGAGATGACATTACAATTAGCAGATCGATCTATAAAGTCACCAAAAGGGATTCTCGAGGATGTTATTGTAAGAGTGCGGGATTTCTATTTCCCTGTAGACTTTATAGTCTTGGACATGGATGCCCCTGAAAGCCCTAGGGATACACCAATCATTCTAGGGAGACCTTTCTTGGCTATTGCTAGAGCCAACATCAGCTGCAAGGAGGGCTAAATAGAGCTCAAATTTAGAAATCAAACCCTAAAAATTGATATATTTAAGGCCCAGCAAGGAATCAATTGAGGTGTCATCGAACAGATTTGTGATATCAGGGCTTTGGTTGATGAAACGCATTTTGAAAATGACTTGATTATACCTCATCAACCGCAGAAAGATCGTGAACCGCAATCAGAGGAGTCAATTCCAGATTTAGACAGACCAATAGCTCCTACCCTTGAACCTCACATCTACCCTGAACCACCCGCTGCTGCAGATAACCCCATCCTTGAACTGAAACCCCTTCCCAATCTGCAGGAGGTCGTGAAAAAGGAGAACATCAAGTGGTTAGATGCAGGGATCATCTACCCGATCTCCGACAGTCGTTGGGTGAGTCCAATCCAGGTTGTGCCTAAAAAGGTAGGGCTCACCACCATAACGACTGAAATCGGAGAGGTTATACCTACCCGATTAGCTAACTCGTGGAGAGTCTGCATAGATTACCGATAACTCAATTCCTCCACGAAGAAGGATCATTTCCCACTACCTTTCATTGATAAGATTCTCGAGAAATTAACGGGAAATCGATTCTTCTGCTTCCTTGACGGGTACTCCGGTTATAACCAAGTAGCTATTCATCCTGAGGACCAAGAGAAGACCACGTTCACCTGCCCCTTCGGAATGTACGCATTCCGAAGGATGCCGTTCGGTCTCTGCAATGCAGCTGCGACTTTTCAGCGGTGCATGCTTGCCATATTCTCTGATATGGTAGGTGATTATCTGGAAGTCTTCATGGATGACTTTTCAGTTTTCGGGGCATCATTTGATGATTGCCTCTAGCACTTGGTTCATATACTCAGGCGCTGCATCAACGTTAATTTGGTTTTTTCCTGGGAAAAGAGCCACTTTATGGTGCCTGAGGGGATTGTCCTAGGACATCTGATTTCTGAAAAGGGCATCCAGGTGGATCGAGCTAAGGTTGATCTAATCTATTGCCTTCCTATGCCTAGCTCAATCAGGGACATCCGTTCTTTTCTAGGGCACGTCGATTTTTACCGTCATTTCATTCCTAATTTCTCAAAAATCGCGCGCCCCCTGACGACTCTCCTCTCTAAGGATGTACCCTTTGAAATCTCCAAGGAATGCACTCTAGCCTTTGAAAACCTTCGTGAACGAGTCACCCAGGCTCCGATCCTACTATCCCCTGACTGGTCTCGACCCTTTGAGATCATGTGCGATGCGTCTGATTTCGCTGTAGGAGCGGTTCTGGGGCAGAAAGCTGATGGGAAGCCCGTGGTCATCTACCACGCTAGCAAGAAACTTGACGAGGCTCAGCATAACTATACAGTTACAAGGAAAGAGCTGCTAGCCGTAGTATTTGCCCTTGAAAAATTCCGATCTTATCTCCTGGGTTCCCACGTCATCATCTACTCAGATCACACAGCTGTAAGGCATCTCCTTGCCAAGAACGACGCGAAGCCCCGATTAATCCGATGGATCTTACTGTTGTAAGAGTTCGACCTCGAGATTTGCGACAAGGCGGGAAGACAAAATGTGGTAGCTGACCATTTGTCCCGCCTTCCTTCTCAGATTATCAATCCCTCTGGGCCCATCACGGAGCATTTCCCTGATGAGCACTTGTTGACTATTGGTACTATACTTCCATGGTTTGCTGATATAGTAAACTACTTGGCATCTCATCAGATCCCATCTGATTGGCCGAAGGCCAAGAAAGACAAATGGCACTCTAACGCCAAGTATTACATTTGGGAAGATCCATACCTCTTCCGCATAGGTGCTGACCAAATCATCCGGAGATGTGTCCCAGAAGATTAAGTCAATGATATTCTTTCCTTCTACCATGACCAGGCATGCGGTGGCCATTTCTCTAGGCACAAAACCGCATCGAAAATCCTCCAGTGTGGCTTCTACTGGCCCATACTGTTCAAAGATGCATACAATCACTGCAAGGCATGCAGTCGTTGTCAAACCTTGGGTAACATGAGCCATTGCGACACGATGCCTTTGCAGCCGATTCTCGTATGCGAAATCTTTGATGTTTGGGGGATTGATTTTATGGGCCCCTTTCCTGTTTCAGATGGTTTCGAATACATTCTGCTGGCTGTGGACTACGTGTCCAAATGGATCGAAGCCATATCGACCCGAACCTGTGATCACAAAATCGTTCTCAAATTCATTCATCACAATATCTTCTTACGGTTCGGGATTCCACGTGCTATCATCTCAGATGGGGGGACCCATTTCACAAATGCTCAGTTTAGGTCACTGATGACCAGATACGGGACGTCTCACCAAATCTCTACTCCTTATCACCCCCATACTAATGGTCTAGCTGAGCTATCAAATCGGGAGATCAAGAAAATCCTGCAGGTCACTGTTTAGCCTTACAGGAAGGACTGGTCGTCCCGACTTTCGGAAACCTTGTGGGCCTATAGGACCGCCCACAAAACCCAATTAGGCATGTCTCCCTTTAGCCTGGTGTACGAGAAGGCGTGTCACCTTCCCGTCGAACTAGAGCACAAAGCCTATTGGGTAGTACAGAATTATAATCTAGATCTTTCCAAGGCTGGAACCCACAGAAAGCTTCAAATCAGCGAGATCGATGAATTACGCCTTGATGCGTACGAGAACTCGTGAATCTACAAGGAGCGGGTTAAAGCCTTCCATGACAAGCATATCTCTAGAAAGATCTTTTATCCTGGTTAGATAGTCCTACTCTTTGATGCCCGACTCAAAATTTTCCCTGGGAAGCTACATCCAAGTGGGTCGGACCATATATGGTTCGACAGGTTTTTGGAAATGGAGCCGTCGAGATCAGTCCGCTCAGCCATGATTCCGAACCTTTCATCATGAATGGTCAGAGACTCAAACCATTCATTGATGTAACTTCTACTGATTTGGCTGAATCATCTTATATCCTCCATTCCCCTTGAGCTTATTACGCCCAGCTAATGGCGTAAAATTCAGCGCTCAACATGAGGCAGCCCGTCATTCTCTTTGAAAACCTGAAACCTTTTCTGACATCCTTAAGGTTCACCCTTTAAGACAGCCGACTCCACCTCAGGTGCTTGCATCTGAGATTAGAAATCGTCCGCAACAATCACCCCGACCCATTCACTCACCAAAATACCTGTCCTAAGGAATGAACTATGTTGAATAAAAACCCCCTAAGTCACAATGAAGACATTGCAAATCTCAGGCATGGGGGGGTATGAAAGCACAAAACTTGTAAGAAAAGGTTTTAAACAAAAAAATTCACATTTGCCAAAAAAAAAAAATAATAATAATAAAAGAAGAGGAAAGAAATTTTGTGAAGGAAAAAGAAACAAAATGAAAAAGGAGCACAAAAATGAGAAAAAAAAAGTGATAGTCATTAGTAAGAAACTAAGAAATTAACCTAAGTTCTAGATCTCATTCAAGAAAAGAATTGAAAAGTGCACAATAAGATTAGTAAGAACGCGGACCTTAAGCATTCTTGGATAGACTCTTAGTACCCATTAAGATCTGGGCATTCCTCAAGAGGTTGAGGAAAATGAAAAGCTTAAGTATTAGGTCCAAGGCCTAGGAAGTATTTGGCCTCGTTAACTAACTTCTCGTTTACGGGACTCAGTAACTTAAGCACCCTAACCCCACACACATCATGGTTCAATAAGCGTAAAAATCAAAATCACGCAGAAGCGTCGCAAAATTCTGAAAATAACACCTAGAGTAGGAGCGGCCGATCAACACAAGTTGATTTGGACGAGTTCCCAGCGCGGAGAGGTGGGAAATTCCCCTTGAAGATGTTTGTCTCGTAGGATATTTACATATCCTACTGGGGGCATGTAAGCATTCTACTCGTTTGGATTCCATGGATGGCATTATCACGAAGTGTCAGTTGCCAGGGTCTGGATTCGGCCACGGAACACCATGGATGAGATTATCTTGAAATCTCAATCGCTAGGGTTCCGGAGGTTACCATGGGCGGTGCTATCTCGAAGCATCGACTGCCAGGAACCCTTGAGGATTGATGATGGGGACAAGGAATCTGATACTGACCATGTTGAAAAGCCAATCCTAAGCTAGAATTAAAAAGAAATGAGAGAAAAAACTCTCTAAACAGATAAATCTTCTATCTCTCTTTCTTACAAAACGCACTGCGAACTGAGCCAGGGCTAAAATTATATCAAGCACGGGTGCTTTAACCACAAAGTCCAATAAACCTTAGGTTAGTTCTTGTAGGCCTTAAAAAACCTTTGCTAAGGACTGAGGCTGAGGCTAGACAGATCTGGATCTTGATTGGTACTAGAGTACCTTTTAGGCCTATGGTTAGCATTCTAACCTAATCTAGGTTTAAAATGAAACAGCGCTTATCTGAAATCATTAAGAACTTCATGGTCTAGAACAAGGGTTGAAACCTTAAGTTTGTGCTAAGGGACTAGCAAAACCTAGGCATGAGGGTATGATGAGAACCTCATCATGAACCCTAACTAGCACAATCTAACCCAGATATGTAAGAAAAAGCTCCTACATAACCCAAAGAAAGGCTTAACTCAGAGAATTCTGAGTTTGAGAAGAAAATAAATCATAAGGGGTAAAACTACAATTTCACCAACGCAGTTTGCAAATAACGTAATTAAGGGTCCAAACACAGGTCAAACAAGCCTAATAAAAAGGAAAGTATGATGATCTGATCTAAAAAGGGTTATACCAACTTCAAGAAATTAAATGGCATTCTGTAACCTTAAAACAAATCCACTTCAATTCACAAGGTTTGAGGCAAGATAAAAATCAACTAAACCCTCTAAAATTCATAAAAAAATAATCTCTAGGGTTTAGAACCTTCAATTTAGCCTTAGAAGCCCATTTTGACCTACAAAGAGAACCATGCCCAATTAATGACTTAATCTGGGTTTTTACGTAAATTGGCCGGTCAAACATGGTCCAACTTAGAAATAAAATTCACCATTAAAATCCTTAGGTTTAAATTAGTCGTGTATGAAAACTTGAGCCTAAGAAGAGACCTCCTTGACCAACTTTGCAATTTGGTCATCTTCATTTACTTTTTGACCCTCATCTTTCGAAACCCTTGCATTTTGGCCCCCAACTTTTTCTTCATTCTTTTCAGAACGGTCCCTCCTGCAAAACTCTGCGTAGCACCATGCTCCGGCGACTTTGCGCGGGGCATGGCGCCGCACAGAGAGGGTGACCGCCCTGCAAAACAGACGCGGGGTTCCCTGCGACGTCCTCTGTCGCAGGGACCCGGCCATGCTCCCTGCCAACCCCCATACTGTCCGTGCGAACGCGCGGAAGGTATGGGTGCCCCTTCCGGCCACGTTCCGACAAGGCTGGCACGTCGCCTACCCACTCCTCCCTCCGTGCCAGCCCCTTTATAAGAACCCTCACCCCATGCCGGCTCCAGTAAGCTCTCTTTGACGGAGAACAACCCCTCACTTCATCCCCTCCTCCTCCGTCAGACGGCCTGCAACTTCCGGCGACTCCCTCCACTTCCTCCTCGTCGCTCTGCCAGCTTACCTGCAGCAGGGTTCTCCTAGCCCTCTCGTCTGTGCCGTGCTGCACCCGCCGGCACCCTCCGCCTGCTTCCTCGTCGCCGCACTTCTCCTCCAGGGCCCTTTCTTCCCCAGCTCCAACAGGTACGAGCCGGTGGCTTTGCCCTCCCCCTTCGTCCAGAACCTAGGTAATTAGCTTCCTCTCCTCCTCCCTTACATTTTCCCTCTCTCAATTTATCTTTTTGCCTCACCGCACACGACTTCCACCTCCGCCTGCTCCGTCTCCGACCACCCTCTCCGGCGAGCTCATCCCACCTCCGCAGACCTTCTCACCCCTTGCCGACTACCCTAAAAGCTTCCCCTCACTCCACTCAACAAATCCCCCCTTCCCATCCACTGCCAGACGCCACCCGACGACCCCCCGAACAGACCCATTTCTCCGGTCACAGTCCGACCTAGGGCTACCACCATACTCTGCCTCACGCCTCGCCACCACCCGCACTGCCTTCGGCGCACTCCGGCGAAGCTCCCTGCATCCTCTGATTGGGCCGAGAGGCCATATTCTTGTTTTCAGGTCGACGACCCTTCACCGCCATTACCGAGCTTCTGAAGCTCCTTCACCTGCAGCTGTAGGTGCTCTCTCGCCCAGGCTCACCCCCCAAGACACGCGGCTTGCCTCCGCGAAGCATCCCAGGCTTGCGGCTGGGGCAAAGGCTTCGCGTGCTACTGCGATTGCCTGCAACTTCCTCAGCTGCAGGCACCAATTTGGGTGGGACATTTAGTCCCACCTCGGCAGTTCTAGAAGCGCCGTAGCCAAATAAATGGAAAAAGTGTTGTAGGCTTATCGCCTTCGAACACAGGGGTCTGGTCCCTCACGCACGCCGCGTGCCAGACTCAAAGGTCAGACTTGCTGGTTAGGCTCAAAGGTCTTTCTATGGATGAGTCGGTCGTGGACGGCTTTCATTTTCTCCTTATACAATCGACTGTTCTCAAAGGCGTCCCAATGAATTTCTTCGAGCTCAGAGAGTTGGAGCATCCTCTGCGCACTGGCTAACTAGGAATCCATGTTACACTGCTTGACAGCCCAGTAAGCCCTGTGTTCCAACTTGATAGGAAGGTGGCAGGCTTTGCCAAAGACTAGGCAATAAGGTGACAAGCCTATCGGGGTCTTGAAAGTGGTCCTGTATGCCCACAGGGCATCATCCAGTCGTGTGGACCAGTCTTTCCTGTCAGGTCTCACAGTTTTCTGTAGAATGTTCTTGATTTGTCTATTTGAGACCTCGGTTTGCCCATTTATTTGCGAATGATACGGAGCAGCGATGCGGTAGTTAGCCCCGTATTTTCTAAGTAGGGCACGGAATTGGGAGTGAATAAAATGACTTCCACTATCACTGATCATGGCCTTTGGTATTCCAAACTGGGAAAAGATGTTCTGCTTAACAAAGTCCATGACAGTCTTATGATCCCATCGGCGAGTGGCGACAGCTTCAATCCATTTAGAGACATAGTCTACCGAGACTAGAATGTACTCAAAGCCGTTGGATGGTGGAAAGGAGCCCATAAAATCATTACCCCAAACGTCGAAGATCTCGACAATCAGAATAGGCTCGAGGGGCATCATATCTTTTCTAGTCATGGTCCCCAATGTTTAGCAATGCGAGCAAGTCTTGGCAAAGTTGTGTGCATCCTTAAATAAGGAAGGCCAGTAAAATCCGAACTGCAGGACCTTCGTAGCCATTTTGTTTCCTGAGAAGTATCCACCACAAGCTTGGTCATGACAAAAAGATAGCACACTCTAAACTTCGTCCTCAGGGATACACCTCTTAATGATCTGGTCGGCACAGAGGTGGAACAACATGGGATCATCCCAGAAATAGTGCTTGGCCTCGGCCAAGAACTTGTCCCGTTGCTGTCTGGACCAGTTGTGCGGGGTTTGTTCTACAACCAGATAGTTGACATAGTCAGCATACCAAGGTAGTTTCTTGTGTTGCACAGCCAAAATGTGTTCATCGGGGAAGGTGTCGGATAAAGGTAGGGAGGGTTCAATGTGGTCTGGGTGAAGTCTGGATAAGTGGTCAGCCACCACATTCTTTGATCCGGCTTTGTCGCGGATTTCCAGGTCAAATTCCTACAAGAGCAGGATCCATCTAACGAGCTTGGGCTTCGCGTCCTTTTTAGCCAACAGGTGCCGGATGGCTGGATGGTCAGAATAGATGGTCACGTGGGATCCCAGCAGGTAAGGTCAGAACTTCTCAAGTCCGAAAACTACAGCAAGCAATTCTTTCTCTGTGACCGTATAATTTCGTTGGGCCTTGTCCAACGTCTTGCTCGTGTAGTAGATCACCACGGGTTTCTTGTCTTGTCTTTGTCCCAGGATAGCACCTATGGCAAAATCTGATGCATCACACATAATCTCAAAGTCCTGGGACCAATCCGGGGGCTGAAGTACAGTTGTTGTGGAAACTAAGTCCCGGAGGGTGTGATAAGCCTGGATGCAATCAGAGGTCATGTGGAATATGGCGTCGTTGGCTAGAAGGTCGGTTAAGGGTTTGGAAAGCTTGGAGAAGTCTTTGATGAACCTTCGGTAGAAGCCAACATGTCCCAGGAGTGAACGGATCTACCGAACCGAGCTAGGTGGAGGAAGTTTGGAAATCAAATCAACCTTAGCCCGATCCATTTCAATGCCCCTATGTGATACGATGTGACCGAGGATGATTCTTTCTTGAACCATGAAATGACTCTTTTCCCAACTTAACACCAAATTAACCTCGATACATCGCTTCAGGATTTTCTCCAAGTTGCTCAGACAGCAGTCGAATGAATTCCCAAATATTGAGAAATCATCCATAGTGACCTCCAGGTATTCACCCACCATTTCTGAAAAAATGGCTAGCATGCAACGCTGAAAGGTAGTAGGTGCGTTGCATAACCCGAACGGCATGCGACGGAATGCAAATGTGCCGTACAGGCAAGTGAATGTGGTCTTCTCTTGATCTTCAAGAGCAATTGCGACTTGATTATATCCTGAATATCCATCCAGGAAGCGAAAATACTTTTGCATTGCCAATCTTTCAAGAATCTGGTCGATGAATGGCGGGGGAAATGATCTTTCTTAATTGCTTCATTGAGTTTCCTATAATCAATACACACCCTCCATGCGGTGGTGGTGCGGGTGGGGATGGATTTGCCATGTTCATTGGTGACAACAGTGAGCCCAACTTTCTTTGGAACCACCTGAGTGGGGCTTACCCAGGGACTATTAGAGATGGGATAGATGATGTCGATGTCAAGCCATTTGATAATTTCTTTCCTAACGACCTCCCGCATATTTGGGTTTAACCGTATCTGCATCTGGCGGGAGGGTCGTGCCCTGTCTTCCAGGTAAATCTTATGAGTGCAATAGGCAGACCTAATTCCTCCTAAGTCTGAAATGGTCCATCCAATGGCGGCCCAATGTTCCGAAAGGGTCGCGATCAACCTGAGTTCCTGATCGTTGGTTAGATGAGAGTTAATAATCACAAGGAAGGTCTGGTCAGGTCCCAGGAAGACATACTTGAGATTCTCAGGTTGTGGCTTTAGTTCGAGTGCGGGTGGAACAACAGTAAGTAAAGGGAAAAGCGGGAGTTGATCAACATCAATTTCCTCAAATGGTGTTGTTTGATGGTAATCAGCCTTACAAAGGTCCATGGGCAGGGAAGGTGATGGGTCAGAACAATCGTTACAGGATTGGTGGT
Organism: Thalassia testudinum; assembly: GCA_037157565.1. Classification (NCBI taxonomy): domain Eukaryota; kingdom Viridiplantae; phylum Streptophyta; class Magnoliopsida; order Alismatales; family Hydrocharitaceae; genus Thalassia; species Thalassia testudinum. Next base: position 13,371,477 of record JAZHRO010000037.1, on the reverse strand, counting down.
CTGAGACAGAACTAAGGGTGAGGTATTCCTCGACCAAAGGTTCCACGGGATCATATTCCTCAACACAATCGCAATCAAAAGACTTGGTCTCCCGGAAGATATCCAACTGCATTTTCTTGTCTTCGAAGGCGATTTCCATACATCCCGTGTCACAATCGATGTTTACCTTAGCCTTAGCCAAGAAAGATCTGCCTAAGATTATGGGTGCATTCTGTAGTTTTTCAAGGACTTCCATGTCAAGCACCAAGAAGTCGACCGGAAAATAGAAGTCCTTGACCCGCACAATCACGTCCTCGACAACCCCCTTCAAGGTCTTCATAGATCTATCAGCCAACTGGATGGTGACAGGTGTGGGTGTCAACTATCCGAAACCAAATTGGTGGTACAGGATTGTTGGAATCAGATTGATGGAAGTACCTAAGTCTAGGAGCGCTCTATCAAATGTCATGTCCCTAATATTGCAGGATATCAGGGATGCTCCTGGGTCAGTTCGCTTGAGAGGAAGGTTGCTTGATATTACGTTACTTGCTTGCTCGGAGAGTACAACCTTCCTAGGTGCTTGAGGTCTTGGCTTACGTTTGGGTGTACAGGCATCCTTTAAAAACTTGGCGTAAGCTGGGATGTGCTTAACGATTTTGAGGAGCGGAATATTAATCTGAACTTGCTTAAAGATTTCTAAAAGCTCCTTAGTTTCCACAATACTTTTCTTCTTCTTGATTGTTTCCAAGGCCTCGAGGTAGGGTGTCTGAACATGGATAGGATCTATTTCTGGGTCCTTGGGTTTTTCCGGTGCCTCTTTTGAGTTGGGTGTTTCAGCTGGTGAAGTCTTGGGAAGAGTCGGCCATTTGGGATCTTGGGTTTTGGTGCCGCTTCTCAAGGTTACCGCATTCGCAGAGGCATTGGGACCATGGGTTGATCCTTGAGAAGACGAGGACGAAGAAGCACTGAACCCAGGGGGTGTTTGGGGGGCGGGCTGGACCATGTGAGCCTGCCCGGGATTGCTCTGGAACCCTTGTGAATTGGGACCTCTGTTAATCATGTTTCGTGGGTTTGATTGTGGCTGGGAAGGTAGGGATCCTTGTTGTTTACAGTCCAATAGTTGGCTTAACTGTCCCTTTACTAAAGTCATTTCCTCTTGATGTTTCTGGTTCATTTCAGCCATAGTCTTTATCAGGGTGTCCATTTGGTTCTGCAGGGGAGGGGCCGCCCTATTCTGATTATATGGGGGTTTAACTAGTGGTCCTTGCTGATAGGGGGCAAGTTTTGCTGTTGGTTTGGCCTAGGCTGGTTCTGGAATTGAGGTGGTTTCTGATTTGTCCAACCAAAGTTGGGGTGATTACGGCAGCCAGGTTCAGTTGGCTTAAGGGCTGGACTAGGTCAACATTGTGAGCTCCCTTTGCTAAGGAGAAGGTCTGTAACGGGTTCCTGGTCTGGTTCAGTAGCTCATCTATCTTTTTATCTACCAATTCCACTCGATCTAATTTCTTGGCAATGATATCCATGTCAACCATTCCAGAATTTGCTTGTACCTTATAAATCCCACCACGGGGTTGACTGGATCGGTTAAACTGGGTCATGGAGGCATTGTTGAGCGAATTTTCGCTCATAGACTCAAAGAGCTCAAACACGCTCTCCTCATCTTTGTTCAGGAAGTTCCCCCCACATGAGGCATCGACGAGGTTTCGTAGGTTGCTGTCCAGACCGTGGTAGAAGATCTGGGCCAATTGCCACCTTGGTACTTCATGGTGTGGGCATTTCCTCAAGAGTTCATTAAATCTTTCCCACGCCTCATAGAACTGTTCCCCACCCTGGAGTGTAAAGGTAATAACGGTTCTTCTGAGGGCATTGGTCTTCCATATGGGGAAGAATTTCTTTAAGAATGTATGCCTCAGTTCTTCCCAGGTGGTGATGGGTCTACCTAGGGTCCTAAGCCAGTGAGATGCCTTGTCACTCAACGAGAAGGGGAACATCTTAATCAAAACAATGTCAAGGCTAATGTTCCTAGTTTTCACAGTTCAGGCTATCCGGTCAAGATCCTCTAGGTGCTGGAAGGGATCTTCATTTGAGCTTCCATGGAAGTGGCTCTGAATCAGACTCAAGACATTTGGTTTTAGGTCAAAATCATCTCCCCCTTCGAGGATCCTAAGGTGCGGCTCAACTCGAATAGCGGAAGGATTGTAGAAGTCATGGAGGGGCCTAGGTTGGTCCTGGAATGGTGGTAGATCAGGTGGCGGTTGCCCTTGTGGGCCTTGGAAAGGTGGTGGTGGTTGCCCTTGTGGGCTTTGCAATAGGTGTACGGCTTGCATGATTGTGTGGATCTGTTGCTGCTGAAGCCGGTGGTTTGCGTTAATCTGGGCTTGGATGATGGCCATTGTGTTTGGTGGGGGTTGGTCCTCAACCTCATCTACCCTAGGTTCAGCCATGTTTCTAGCATAATCAAGTTGCCTGGATTCCTGTCCCAAAACAAACAACTCGGGATGCAGTGAGCATCTTCCATGCATACACTAGAGAAGAATAGGAGGGGATGCAAAGAGTGACAGATGCGAGAAGTGTGTGTACAACCAAGCAAACAAGCCTAGTCCTTATGATGTATTCTTTAGGGGACCTAGAAATCTCCAAAAGGGTGATCAAGTCCGTAAGCACTGGACTCCCCTTTCCAAAGCTAATCTAGCCGGGTTGATTACGAGGGAATTGTAGGGAAGGTTCTTCCTTTGGCTTATGTCGCCGATTCCATAGACCCCACAACCGCAGTCGTTTGACACTGCCCCGTAGCCTAGTCACCAGATTCTACCAAGGGAATGAAAGCCAAGTGCCCAATGAACAAAACCCCGCCTCTCGAGACTTAACCCAGTCCTGCCTAGGGCACATCTACTCTATTTTAAAAGGGCTAGGATAGTGCTTGTGCTAGGGTTATGTGATGAGGCGTTGATTGGGGTAGCGCCTCTTAGTTTTCCAATTTCAGTGTGTGTGCTCCTATAAAAATATGATTTTCAAGTAAGGATTTTTTTAAGATGTAGTGTCTTTTAATGTTTTATCCTTACTTTTGTGTCTTTTAGGATTGACGTGTCTTAATGTTTTCAGACAAGTGTCAGTGGGCACGTCAAGTTTTGCACACAATTTGGTGAAAGTAGATTTACTTTTGTTGTGTAGAGGCTCTAAAACCCTAGTGTACTCATCCTAGTGATCATGCAACTTCTATTGGATGAATCGATTTTAGGGTTGAGTGGTGTGGCCCAAGTCAATTCAAGGTGGCTTCACAGACACCACTCAAAAAAGAAAGAAGAAAAAGAACACTCCAAGAATCTTAGACTATTCAGAATGTTAGAGTGTATTTTTTTTTGTTCGGTGATGTATCAAGGATGTGGATCAGGCAATCATGCACCACGCCAATTTTTTTTTAGTTTTACAATTTTTTTAGATTTTTAGGCAAGCAAACAATCATGGGTGAAGAAATACTCATGACCGATCCTTTTTGCGCTTACTCTCTTGTTACCGTCACGAGTTGCACTACTTCGTCGTCTAAGCATCGAATTCCTGCAACCATCAAGTAGAAAGAGACAAGGCGTTAGACGATGTGAGCGTGGATGTAAAATGGAAGTGACAAAATAAATCCGTTGCCTCCCCTGCAACGATGCCAAAAACTGACGTGGCGTGGGACGCATATGTTTGAAAGAGTCGTTATAGCTTGCGCTCGCAACATCGGTTTTAAATGAAGAAATGGACATGAGTCCGAGTGTCTATCTCAGGGGGGCGTGAAAATTAGATTTTTCTTGTCACTTAATGTCACAGAAATAACAGATTTTTGCTTGCGAGAAGTTGTGGGTGAAAAGCAAGGGAGAGAGAAAGAGAGAGAGAGAGAGAATAGGGTTAGAATTTCTTCATTCACACATGCAACTTTAAACAAAAAAGAGGGCAAGTAACTAGATAGAAAGCAACTTCATTTGACATGCAACTTTAGTTTATAATTACAACACTAGATAAATGCTTAAACACAAGTAAAGTAAAGCTTAAGATAAAGAGGGAAAGAGAGAAGGAAGACGGCGAGGCAGCCACGGCGGTGGAGAGGAGTTCCGTCGGCAGCTCGTCAGCTCCAGCGATTACAAAGAGGGCTAATGGTAGCTAGGAGTGGGGTAGAGCACTTTCAAGTGGAATAAATGCCTTGAATGGGTGGTTATATGGAGTTTATATAAGCAAAAGGGTTTTCTAATTTAAATATGGGCTTTAGCAACGTTCGGGATGTCGCTAAACCCATACTAAATCTGTCGGTGTAGCCCCCTTCGCCCGCCGGTCATCAGCGCACCTTGTGCTTCTTCGGAGGTGATTCGCGCGCGTGCGTTGTAAGCCATTCGATCGAAGATCGGACGGCTGAGATCCCGTGAAGAGCACGCTCGCGGATCGCTGCTGAGGCACGCACGTCTGTCGCATAATCGCACGCATGGGCTTCCTTGCACATTCGTTGCGCCGCGTGACTCCATCTGCGTCGTTCGCTGCTGATCGGGCGGTTGAATTTGAGCGCACCTCAAATTGCGCAGAATTGGGGAGCGGCGGGCGTTTCGAACCCGCACCCCTGATTGTGAAGTTGAAGCACCGACCGCTGCGCTGTCGCAGCGAGGGCAGGCGCGCAGGCGGCTCTCAACCGCTCGATCGAAGATCGACGACTGAGATTCATCCTCTGGGTGAAGGCAGAAGCGGGTGGCGGTGGATATGTAATGAGTAGGCGCCACGTGGCGCGCCGTGGGCCATTGATCATCAGATCAACGGTCAGAATTTCTCGGGCCCATTGCAGGAGCTCCGGATGTCGGATTTGGCTGATTTCGAGTCTGTTGGACTCCGTTCGTCGCTCTAAATCCATCTGTGTTGTCCGATTGCTCATCTAAGGCCTGTTTCGACATGTTCTTGTACACATGGCCATTAATAATGCATTATAAGCAATCTTGATGTGCAATGCATGCGATGATCCTATTCCTATTTATGATATGTTATCTGTGCATTTTGCTCTTAAGATAAACCTCAATTGATAGAATTATCACCCCAAGATGCAGTGTTATCAGAGGGCCAAAAGAATCCGCATTGTAACACCTTGGATGCAGTTTTCCTCCCAAAAAAATGGCCTCTACAGGCCTAATTGTGACAAAAGGATAGCACACTGGGGAATTCGTTGTCAGGAACACTGCGACGGATTATCTGATCAGCACCTACTCTAAAATCTGGTGGATTATCCCATAAATAATACTTTGCTTCTGCAATGAGACGCTCACGTTAGTTTTTAGGCCAACCTCGTGGAAGAGATCTAAAAGCAAGGTAATTAGCGATATCGCCATTCCAAGGTCCACTTGCCACATCTATCGCTAGAAGGTGCTCATTAGGGAAGATTCATTTAAAGGCAATGTAAGTCCAATATGGTCCGGGTCTAGTCTCAATAGGTGATCTGCGACAACATTTTTTGCTCCGGCCTTATCTCATATCTCAAGATCAAATTCTTGAACTAGAAGGATCCAACGGATCAGTTGAGGCTTTTCATCCTTCTTATGCATGAGATGACGAATGGCCGTGTGGTTAGTGAAAATGGTAACATGAGAGCCTAGAAGATACCAACAGAATTTCTCTAGCCTAAAGACGACTGCCAGTAGCTCTTTTTTAGTGATCGTATAATTACGCTGAACCTCATCCGGCGTCTTACTGGCATAATACACCACGAAGGGGTGTTTATCACGTCTTTATCCCAAGATGGCTCCGACAGCTAGGTCAAAACCATAATTGCATAGCAATCATGGGTCCTAATCAACCTAAATAATGTCTGAACCAAGCTTAATTTGTGGATATTGCACTCATATCTTGCATATCATGCATTTCATCAGTCTATTTAGAATAAAATGAGATATCCTGCTATTTAATATTTTTTATTACTATTTGCAGGTAATAAGGTGATCCAAGATGAAGGAGATAGTGGAATAAAGCAATAAAGGAAGAAGACTGATCCAGATAAGATGAGCGAGGAGGATAGCCTTATCCCTACCCTTAGAAACCCAGGGATAGCCTTTTCAAACCCAAAATAGACCTTGTCAAAAGGCGCCTTTGCCGGAGAGGCAACACGCGAGTTTAGATTTGGATTTGCTTAACTTCTGTTTGTTTTGATTGTAGGTCAAGATAAGGATCCACACATGCATCGACCTATGGTGAAGACCACAGGTATTTTCTTCATCCTCTATTTTTTGCATTCTTAGGTTAAAAAAAAAGTGAAAAATAAATTTTCAAGTTCAAATTTTTGTAATTGAATTTACAAAAAAAAAAAAAGAATCTTTCTTTGGTGTGTGTTTTAACTTGGAAACCATTTAAACACACCAAAGTTAGATTTGGAAATCAAACCAGCAAATATTGACGATTTTAAAAAATTTATAGCCGTCAAATTAGGAGTTCAAAAATCTTGGGATTCGGTCTGATATTAGATTTTCAAACCATCTTTCCAGTGCCATCTTTTATTTGGAAAAATTCACACTGTACAAATTTTAAAAATTTGCACAGTGGAAGGGGGTCAGAACAGACTGCACTCTGATTTTATATAAATTTAAATCGGGTTAAAATCAAGGGCTTGTCTATTTGGACCGACTGGTGACAAGAAAGGTTAGTGCGGTAACCGCATTAACCTCTAGTGGTGTCCTGTCGTGCGAGGTGTCCTAGGGGGGTCCCACCATTTTGGCCAGCCAAGTAATTCAAGGGTTGGTTTAACCTAGTTCCATTTCAGGATACCAGGTTCAAATCCATTTAGGGTATGCAATTTAAGGGTAGCTTGTTTGCTTGATTTAGGGTTCTCTCATCTTTCTTCCTAGGCCTTTGCCTTAATTCCACCAACCCCTTGTAGTTGGTTATGTCTTCCTAAGGAAGACTATCTCTTATCTCTATCCGTGTCTTTTCTCAAATATCCATGAACCCATATCATTCTTTTGACCCTCAAGGTCCGCCATCTCCCAACCCAACTATGATTTTGACTCCTCCTGGTTGGGAGACTCATCCTAACCAGCTGGGATATGATTATCCTTATCCCCTAGCTTATTTAGAACCTGAACCTCATGGATCCAACCCTTATCTAGATCAGAACCAATTGAAAGCCATAGTTGCTGAATTTCGGGAATATAACAAGGACTATACGGATCAATGTGCTAAGCTCCTTGAGCAAATTAGACTATCTCAGGCACAATCTCAATCTTATCACTCCTCCCAGGAACAAGAGACTTGGAACAACTAGCCTAATTGGTCTAATGATCCATATTTTGGATCCACTAGCTACTCTACTGATTCTTGCTACCATGGGGAGGCATCCTAGACTCAACCAACCCAAAAGGCACCTTTGGACCTAATCCGTGATTTGGGTAGATCATTTGAGGAATGCACCGTTTCTAATACACTTGTACCTGATGATATATCACTAAGGAATTGAAATAATGGATCACAAGTATAGGACCACATAACAAGTTCTCAATCAACTCCCTCTATAGTCAACCCCACTCAGGGTGCTACACCTATTGATTCATATCAGGATTCGTATAACCCTAAGTGGAGAGACAATCCTGATCTTTCATAGCCACCACGGAGACCGACTCAGACTGAACATCAATCTAGGCCAGCCTGGTATTCCACTCAAACCACTTTAGGGCAACCATCTAGTCCAGCCCAACCTGCAACCACCCTTGAAGATATCATGAACATTTTGTTGGACTTTGACAAGAAAAATGAAGGCTGACTAAGTTGAAAAATCAAGAGACTTCAAGAATCACTTTATCCCCGAATGCACACTCCTTTTCACTCATATTCTCCACCTATTCTTCCGACCCCTCCTCCAATCTATCATACATGCCATTGTGCGAGGGCCAAATCTGTGGCCTCTAAAAGGAAGAGAAAAGCTAAGAGCCCACCCAAACGATTTGATTCGGGCTCAACCAAAAATCATAAGACTAAACCCACATCCAACTCTGATTCAGACTCTAGGGACAAAAAGAAGAAAAAAGGCTTCTGAAGTTGATTTGACCTATTTACCCTTTCCTGAGGCCTTAAAGAAAGAGTCACAAAACAATAAAAAGACTTGCACACCTAAAGAGGTGGTTTTATCAGCTAACATAAGTGCATTTGTTTCTAGCACTCTACCACCCAAAAAGACCGACCCTGGAAAACCTTTCATATCCTGTGCCATCAAGGGATTCACCTTCAATAGAGCCCTTGTAGATCTAGGGTCTTCCGTTAGCTTGATTCCTACCACCCTTTGTGACCGCACCAGACTTGGAGATCTGCACCACACACCTGTCACCATTAGAATGGCAGATGGCTCCATCAAAACACCTAAGGGGGTAGTTCAGGATGTGATTATTAAAGTGCAAGATCTTAGCTTTCTGATTGATTTTATTGTCTTGGACATTGATGAGAACCTCATCATGAACCCTAACTAGCATAATCTAACCTAGATATGCAAGAAAAAGCTCCTACATAACTTATAGAAAGGCTTAACTCAGAGAATTCTGAGTTTGTGAAGAAAACAGGTCATAAGGGGTAAAAATGCAACTTCACCAACACAATCAGTAAACAGGGTAACTCATGGTCCAAACATAGGTCAAACTAACCAAATAAGAAGGAAAGTGGGATGATTTGATCCAACAAGGGCTACAGCAACTCTAAGGAATTAAATGACATTCTGTAACCCTAAAACAAACCCACTTCAATTCATGAGGTTCGAGGTAAAGTAAAAATCGACTAAATCCTCTAAAATTCATAGAAAAATAATCTCTAGGGTTTAAAACCTTCAATTTGACCTTGGGAACCCATTTTGACGTACATGAGAACCATGCCCAATTAATGATTTAATTTAGGTTTTTACATAAATTGACCTATCAAATAAGGTCTGATCTAGAAATAAAATTCACCATTAGAATCTTTAGGTCCCATTTAGTCATGCATAAAAACTTGAGCCTAAGAAGAGACCTTCTTTACCGACTTTGCATTTTGGTCCTCATCTATTACTTTTTGACCCTCAACTTTCGAAACCCTCGCATTTTGGCCCCTAGGTTCTTCTTTGTTCTTTGCACTTAGGTCCTCCCTGCAAAACTCTGAGCAGCGCCATGCTCCGGCGACTTTGCGCGGAGCATGGCGCCGCGCAGGGTGAGGGAGGCCCTCTGCCTGTTGAACCGGGTGTTCCCTGCGACGTCTGCTGTCGCAAGGACACCACCATGATCTCTGCCATCGCCCACACCTTCCGTGCGAACACGGGGAAGGTATGAGCTTCTGCTCCGACCATTCTCCGGCGAGGGAGGCACGTCTCCTACCTGCGCCCACCCCTCCGCCTTCGCCTTTATAAAGACCGCCGTCGCCAGCCAAAGGAGGCAAGCTGTCTCTGACGGAGAATAACCCCCCACTTCATCCTCTCCAGCTCCGACAGACGGCCTGTAGCTTCCGGCGACCAACTCCTCCTCCTCCTCGTTGCTCTGCTACCTTACCTGCAGCAGGGTTCCCCTAACCCTTTCATCTGTCATGCTGCACCCGCTGGCACCCTCCGCCTGCCTCCTCATCGCCGATCTCCCCTTCCAAGGCCTCTTCTTCCTCATCTCCGGCAGGCACGAGCCGGTGGCTCCGCCCTCTCCCCTTCATCCAAAACTTAGGTAAAAGCTTCCTCTCCTTTAAATTTCCCCTTTGTCAATTTATATTTTCGCGCCCCCACACACAACTTCCACCTCCGCCTGCTCCATCTCCGACCACCCTCTCCGGCGAGCCCATTCCACCTCCACAGACCTCCTCACTCCTCACCGATCACCTCAGAAGCTTCCCCTCACTCCACTCCACAGCCTCCCCATTTTCATTTCCTACCACACGCCACCTAAAGACCCCCCGAACAGACCCATTTTTTCGACCACAGTCCGACCTAGGGCTGCCACCGTACACCGCCTCACACCTCGCCACCACCCGCACTGGCTTCGCCGTACTCCGGCAAAGCTCCCTGCATCTTCTGACTAGGCCGAGAGGCCGTATTTCTGTGTTCAAGTCACGCCCCCTTCGCCGCCATTGCTGAGCAGGTGAAGCTCCTTCACCTGCAGCTGCAGCTTCGACCTCGCCCAAGCGTTGGTCCCAGGTTGCGCGGAGTGTCTCCGCGAAGACTCCAAGGTCTGCAGTTGAGGCAAACCCCTTGTGAGCTGCTGTAATTTCCGCGAGCTCCTCACCTGCGGGCGCCAGTCTGGGAAGTGCGCGGCTCAGAGCCCGCACTTAAATTGAAAAGGTGTTCGAGGCTATTCGCCTTCGTACACAGGGGTCAGGTCCCTTACGCACGAGCACCCCACGCGCTTGCCCTCCCCCGCGCTCACGCCCCGCGGGTCTGGGCCGGATCCGGATACCCGACACTGCGCACACCTCGCCCACCACCGTACGCCGGTGGGCCTGGTCCCGGGCGCGATACCCGTACCCGAATACCCGGCTCTGGGAGAGCGATCCTATGAGAGAAATATGAGAAAGAGAGAGACGCGGGAAAGGGTAGGGGTAGGTTTTGCTCTGACCAGTTGTGTGAGTGTGCAGGCAGAGAAGAAGGAAGAAGGTGGTCGAAGCCTTGGCCGCTCAAAGAAAGAGGAAGGAGAAGAAGACCGTAGGAGAAAGAAGAAGACCGCAAGAGCAAGAAGAAGAAGCACAAAGGAAGCACTGTAGCAGACACCACTTAAGCCGTCTGATTGAGAAATCAGACGACGGATGAAGCTCTGCAGACAAAGTAAAGAAGAAGAAGAGAAGAGAAGGTGCCGCAGCTGAAAGCAAAGAAAAGAAGGAAGAAAAGAGAAGAAGAATAAAGAAGAAGAGAAGATAAAGAAAGAAGAAGAACTGAAGAAGAGCAAGCAAAGAGAAGAAAGAAGAGAACAAGAAGACAAGACAAGAGAGAAAGAAGAGAAGAAGAAAAAGCCAAGAAACAAATCTACCTCTCTACCTCTCTCTCTCTCTTATTTTTGTAATAAAAGCATTGTACTTCTAGAATTCTAGTAGCTCCCTGAGTTCGACCTTGGGAAAACTATTTCTGAGTAAAAATTTTTTTTATGGTAATGACAACCGGAGCTGTCTTATCTTATACTATAACGACTATACTATAATAAAGACACAAAAGCAGCGCCGCGGTTTGCCACCTTACCAGACATGAATATACTGGAGAAGCTAAGTAATTCACCCATCATTCTGGGTCGACCTTTCTTGGCTACGGCCAATGCACAGATTGACTGTTACTTAGGATGTATGGAGATGAGTAGCAGCAATGAGAAGATTCACTTTGATATGTATGCAGCTGCTAAGAAAACAAAGTCAAGGTATTTTCTGGATGACATGGAAAGTGATTTGAAGGGCAATTCGAAAGAAACTATGGCAGTTGACACCTGGGTAGAACCGCATGACCTGAATCAACAATCCACTAGATCACATAAGTCACCGTCAATACCAGATCAAATCATTGATGGCACGGTTGACTATCTTGATTGACCTAGCCCAATTCAAACCCCTGCCCCTTGCAATGAATCCCAGATTACCCAATTGATCAACATGGTTCATGAAATAAAAGAAGCTAGTGTTAAAAAATATGATGATATAAGAAAAGAGCTTCATAGAATCTAGGACGAGCAACAAAAATCAGAAACATTTGAATTTGGGTCAGGTGTGCCACAACTGATTTGTGATTTAGTGGTTGTCATCCAGGATTCTGTTGATCAAACACCCGAGGTGGATGATATTGATAATCCTATTGAAGTCGAGAATGGAGATTTTTTTGCGAATCTTGATCTTGATTTAGGGCTTGAATACCAATCATTTCATTTTGAGGAACCAAGCATTAAAGGACCTGAATACGATTTTGTTGTATTTGAGAATACCCATGGAGACATTGATGAATTAATTCAAATGATCTCATACACGGAGCAACAAAATCAAAAGGATTGTAACAACTCCTCAATCAATGATTCAACCCATTCCACTTTCACGGAGGGACTCACTACTAAATCTAATGGCCAATTTCATCTAAGTGAGAAGGAAATATCCCCTTATGAAAAGGATATTTAAGAGATTGAAAGATTATTGGGGATTTCATATGATGAGTTATCGGAGGAAGCTAAAAATTTTGGGGAATCATGTGATAATTGGGAATTAGAATTGAAAACTTTTGAAGAGATAAAAGAAGATGATCCCAAACATCTTTGGTAGAGACAGAGACTGATCATTGGACCTTGATCTCCAGATTTAACCACATCACTTGGGTCATGCCTTCCATTCATCACCATTATCATGACCCATATGATTTTACCCCACACGACTCCAACCATACCCCAACCACCCACATTTTCCATCTCCTCTTCGGGATGCCTTCACCTTCATTTCTTCTAGGCACCCGTATTTATCTGTCTTTCTTCTGTAGCATCTGGCTGTAGATAATCTCAAGCCCCATCTACATATTTTTTCGATTATTTGGGCATGGAATTCATGGACAGCTGGTCCGCATTTGCGGCCCGCTATTGACGAATGAGATTAAAATTCTTATCATTTTGCTCACCATTCTCAATAGTGTATTGATATATCCTTTTTGAGTGTACGCCCAGCTGAAGGCGTTAATCTCAACACTTATATATAGCATATTTTATTTGTCATATTTTCCCTGCATATTCAATTTTAGGTGTTGGAATAAGCGAAACGTCAAAATTCAGGAGCTATTCTAGGTGATTTCTACCCATTTGCCCCTATCTTAAGTAATTTTTCATTATATTCATGCATAAGGACATGTAAGAAAATAGGCATAGGGGCATAGTAATTGTAAACTGAAGTTTTTTTTTTCTGCCAACACCTAGGAAAAGCCTTTCATACATCATGCTAATTGCACTTTAGGGTCCTTAAATTAAGAACAACCGACTCCACCTCCAATGTTCGCATTGGAGTTAAAAATCGTTCGCAACAGTCACTTTCGACTCATCCATTCACCTTTTTGTTCTAAATTTAGGGTTGAACTGCATATGACCCAAATCAGGGAAACTTTTGAAGTGCAACTTTGAAAGGTTACAAATAGCATGTATATATATTGCATTCATGAATAAGATTTTTATCAAGAGAATGTATTAAGGATTTCATCCTCTAGTTGATTCCTGTAATCTGGAATCCAGTACAATTTTTCAAACACACGTAGAATTTGCAATGGATTTATGATGAAGGCTGATAAACGTCTTTAGTTTATCGAGAAAAAGCAGTGCTTCTTTTCCTGAACCCCTTTACAGTGTCTTGGGAGTCAGGCAGATTTTCTTCCAAAAATCCACCAAATAGTGTGAAATGAAAATAGTGTGTACTGGTGCTCTAAGATTAGTGCAAGGAATTTGAAATCCTAGATAATTAGGTAATGATACTCAGAGATTAGGCATAGTTTTCACTCTTGGATCCTGTGTATACATTTTTGTACGAAATATTGAGAGCTACCAAATAAGGCAATTACGCGGAAATCGAGTTTTCATAAAACTAGGGTTAAGGTGGATGGTTACGACCATTCTTTACGGAATCCTCAGCTGAAGGAGGGTATTGATGTCAAAGTTAGAAATACACCGTCCTATCCATCTTTCCCGATGCCGTGAGTAGGCACTTCCACTAAATAAGCTATCTAATGTCTCTTGAGTACCACTAATCCCTAATAATGCCTCCTCGATGAAATTCATAAATGTGTTGTGTTAGAAAAATTGTACATATAAAAAAAAAGAAAAAAATGAAAAAAAAATGAGAAAAATAAAAAATTGAAAAAGAAAAAAATTAGAAAAAGAAGAAAAAGCAAAGAAAAAGAGTGTGCGAATATGTTGTGTTTTCAATTGCATTGAGGCAACACCACCAAGTAAAATTACAATTCACCAAATAAGGCCTTAACACACCTTTTCTGTGTTTCTGACCACCTGAATATTGGCTGAGGAATTCCAACTTAGTGTTATGGTTATGGAACTCAATTAAAGTGTTAATGCCAAGTGAGACCATCAAATACAGGTCATATGTGTGAATCTGGTGAGATTGTGAGCTCTAAGAAAAATAAAGGAAAGAAAAAAAAAAGAGAAAAAGAGAGAATGAATAAAAAGGAGCTAAAGAGAGCATAGTTTTTCTTATCTTTCTCTAAGTTGAGTTACTTAATAATTTGGGAATCTAGATTCTATAGTACAAACTTCTATGTAGCACCAAGTGAGAGCGAGCCACCAAAAAAACACATCCATTTCCCTCTGACATTCTCTACCTGAGCTTAAAGCTGAGGTGGAACTCAAAAAAAAAAAAATCTTGGATACCCCGAGGAAAGAAGTCCACCTATCCCGCTAGAATTTTACTAGGGGTCAAGCATAGACTTTAGAGGTGAATCAGGTCTTTCACTCGAATCCATTGCAAAAGCTACATAGCTGCACCTTCACATATCTGGATTTCAAGATTTCTGGATGAAACAAAAGGAGAAAAATCTTTAGTCAAGCTCTTTGATAAAAAGAATAAGTAGTCCTATTTAACGTGCTAAATCGGTGTTTTCAAAGGTGTCGCGTTGCAGTATAGCCAAAATAGCGTACAAATAAATACAATTTTTGTTACTCGAAAAGATTTTGAGGTCAAACACAGGGAGCAATATGGAATTTAGAAATCAAGATTACAATTTAACTTGTAAAGTATTGCAATAAGAATGTCAAGTATCAATGTGCCAAAAAGATGGGAGTAAAATGGTGGTTTAAATCACCATATACTCCTTACAATAATTGCTAAGGAACTCAATATATATGTATGAAATGAAAGTTCAAATCTGTCGTCTGATTTGGAAATCAGACGGCTTAAAGTCGTTTGCTGATGTGCTGCAACTCTTCTTCTTCCTATCCCTGACTCTGTCTTTCCTCTTTAGCTTCTTCTCTTTCTTCAGCTACGGCTTTCTCCTTCTTTTTCTTCTCTATCTCTGGTTTGCTCCTTCTTCTACTCTTCTGCTCAGGCCTTGACCTCTTCTTCTTTCTCTAACTCTTCCTTATCTTGCTTTCCTCTTCGAAATCCGGCTAAGTGTCAGCCAGACTTCCCTGTGGCAAATCCCTCCCCCTACCCATGCAGCTCTCCTTCTCTCTTTCTCTCTTAGGATCCACTCTCCCAGAGCCACGGGTAATCGGGTTATCGGATTCAGGTGCGTACCCAGGTCTAGGCTCATCGGCATGCGGTGGTGAGAGAGGAGTGTAGGTCAAGTTATCGGGTCGAACCAGATTCGCGTGTACGTGTCACGGATGAGGTTGGGTGAGCAGGTGAGAAGGACCTCACCCCATGAATGGAGGCGAATAGCTTATGCGACTTTTTCAATTTATTTGCCTCAATGCGCTTTGCAGCCGACGATGTGGGACTATCTGCGTCCCTCTCCTTCACACGTCTGCTGCAGCTCGTCTCCCTTCAATTGCCTCAGCTGATGAGGTTAATCTGTCCAATTGGCTGCCTGGTTGCGTGCGCGAAGGGCTTCCGCACAACCTAGAGCTTTGACCTGGGCGTAGCAGGAAATAGAACGGGCTTCAAGCAAACTCGAAGATTGCTCGTCAATGGCGGACAGGGCGAGTTCCTGAAATCAACAAAACGGCCTTTCGGCCATGTCAGAATGCTCAGGGAGGGTCGTCAGGTCACGACGAGTGCAATGGTGAGGGTTATGTGGCGGGTGGATGTCTGTGGGTTCGTGGCCAGGTCGAATTGCGTGCATGAGAGTGGGTGTGTTCGGGGGTGCGTGCGTGTGAGTGGAATGATGAATAAAGAGAGGGAAAATGAGCAGAGAGGTGAGGCGGATGTTTTGAGTTGGTCGACGAGGGATTTGGTGGTCTGTGGAGGTGAGATGGTCTCGCCGGAGGGGATGGCCGTGGATGGAG
Organism: Thalassia testudinum; assembly: GCA_037157565.1. Lineage (NCBI taxonomy): Eukaryota > Viridiplantae > Streptophyta > Magnoliopsida > Alismatales > Hydrocharitaceae > Thalassia > Thalassia testudinum. Next base: position 13,355,614 of record JAZHRO010000037.1, on the reverse strand, counting down.
GAGATGAAGGTGTTTAGTATCGTCGGTGGTCGGATTTGGGAAATAAAGAGAGGAGAAGAAAGTAGGAGAGATAAGGAACCTAAGAATCTACTTTAAGGACGAAAAGGTGAAGGGATTCCCACGCCGGTGTGGTTGCCGGACATGGGGAAGACGAACCTCCGTAGGGAGAGACGACGGCGAAGATGGGGAAAGGACAGCGACGACTGGTATTGCACGACGTGGAGGATGGTGAGGAAGACAAATCTGCCACTGGTTTTGTGGTCAGACAACAAGAGGAGTCAAAGAGAGACCGCCAGAGCTTGCGGAGATTTGCGGTCGAAGAGGAGAGAGGAAGAAGGGGACTTCTGGCCGAATTTCAAGCTTGAGGAGTTCGGGAAGATCTGGCGGTTCTTTTATAGGGATCCAGAGGCAAGGAAAGCTTGGAAATCAAGCTTTCCAAGCTTGGAATCCTTCACCGGATTTGGGAGTTCCTTGATACCTAAATCTCTCATGCATTCGCATGAGAGATTGGGAAAGATTCAGAGTACATGGACAAGTTCAAATTGAAGATAATTTCTCAATGAATCTCCCTTCCAATTTTGGAAGGGATTCGTCAAGCAATCAGGGAGAACACCCCAGTCAAAGATCGCCGGAGTAGGTTCCCACCGCGATAATGGCGGAGGGACCTAATTGTGAAGATGACGAAGAAATTAGGAGGCTAAATGCAAGGATTTTTGAAAGTTGGGGGTATAAATGTAATCTGATAGAACCATTTTGCAAACTAGGTCAAGACAAGTTTATCTTGGGTCCAAATTTTGGTACAAACCTAATTTGGACCTAAGAAATACAATGGTGAAGTTGGATTTTAGTTTTGACTACGTTTGATTGGGTAATTTATGTAAAAATCTAAATTAGGGCAAATATCTATCTAAGACTCCATTTTGGGTCAAGATGAATTCTAATGGTCAAATTGAAGGTACTAAATCCTATAGAATATTTTTCTATAATTTTTAGAGGGTTTAGGTGAATTTTATCCTGACCAGAACCTCAATTAATTAAGTAGGTTTGTTTTTAGGATTTCAAAAGTCATTTAATTCTCAAAACATGTGCAAACCCATTTCTGACTGATCTAACCCACTTGTTACCTTTTTAGGACCTTTTGACCCTTAATGAACCCCTAGGAAAATCCGTGGTTGCACTGCATTCATGATGTGCTGGTAAAATGGCAATTTTAACCATAGTTTCCTGTTTTTCCCTTAGAATGATTATGCTGTAAAATATGATTCTCTGGCGGTTATGTAGGAGCATTTATTGACTTAATTGGGTCAAAATAAGCTAGTTATGGCTCATGATGGTGTTCCCATCAAGTCCTTTAGGAATCGAATTTGTAAATAACTTAGCCATGCATTTAGTCTTGCATTTGCTAGGGACTAGCAAAGTTTAGGCATGGGGTATGATTGCATAGCAAGCATGGATCCTAATCAACCTAAATAATGTCTGAACCTAGCTTGATTTGTGGATATTGCACTCATATCTTGCATATCATGCATTGCATCAGTCTATTTAGAATAAAATGAGATATCCTGCTATTTAATGGTTTTTATTACTATTTGCAGGTAATAAAGTGATCTAGGATGGAGATAGTGGAATAAAGCAATAAAGGAAGAAGACTGATCTAGATAAGAGGAGTAAGGAGGATAGCCTTATCCCTATCCTTAGAAATCCTAGGACAGCCTTCCCAAACCCAAAACGGACCTTATCAAAGCATCACGCATCAGCTCATAGTCGAGGGACCAATTAGACAGTTGGAGAATAGGGGCCTTGGTTATAGCATCATGCAACTGCGTGAATGCTCGAATGCAGTTGGGGCCCTTGTCGAAAGGTACATCGATCGATAAGAGATGCGTCAAATGTATGGAAATCTTTGAGAAATCATTGATAAATCTCCTATAAAAATCGACGTGCCTAAGAAAGGAGTGGTTGTTGGACAGAGCTAGGAACGGGTAAATCAGCAATCACATCAAGCTTAGCTCTGTCCACATCAATACCCCTTTCGGTGATGATATGTCCCAGAACAATACCTTCGTGCACCTTGAAATGACTTTTCTCCTAGGAAAGCACGAGGTTAACATCAATACATCTCCGAAGGATGCGGGTCAGGTTGGCTAAGCAATCATCAAAAGTCAGTCCGAAGACGGAAAAGTCATCCATAAAGACTTCGAGAAAATTACCCACCATATCGTGGAATATTGCCAACATGCATCTTTGGAAAGTAGCTAACGCATGACAGAGTTTGAATGGCATTCTTTTGAAAGCGAAGGTGCCAAAAGGATAGGTGAAGGTGGCTTTCTCTTGGTCCCAAGGGTCAATAGCCAGCTGGTTATAGCCTGAGAATCCATCTAGGAAACAAAAGAAATGATTTCCAGCTAACCGCTCTAGGATTTGGTCGATAAAAGGTAGTGGAAAATGATCTTTCTTGGTAGTAGTATTGAGTTTCCTATAGTCCACACACACTCTCCAAGATGTAGGAGTGCGTGTAGGGATGGATTCGTCCCTGTCATTGACACGGATGGTGAGACCCATTTTTTTAGGCACAACATGAATCGCGCTTACCTAGGGGCTGTCGCTGATCAGGTAAATGATGCTCACATCAAGCCACTTGATAATTTCATTCTTAATGACCTCCCGCATATTAGGATTGAGATGTCGTTGCATCTCGCGGGAAGGTCGAGCCTCTTCCTCCGTATATATACGATGAGTGCAGTAGGGGGGCTAATGCCAGTCAAATCAGATAGAGACCATCCAATGGCTGCCTTATGTTCAATTAGGACCTTCACTAGCTTGCATTCTTGCTCCTTGGACAATTTTGAACTGATGATTACAGGAAGCGTTTCATTTGGTCCTAGAAAAACATATTTTAGCATGTCAGGCAGTGCTTTAAGCTCAGGAGTGGATGGTGAAAGATCTGGTAAATCTTGGGACGAGAGTGTTCCAAAAGGATCAGGAGAAGGAATAAGGGGAAAAGGAAATTGGCCCTTAGGTTGGCCAAGGAGAGGGGCATCTTAGATTGATGGATTCGAGAAAGGAGTGCCCCAGAGATCAACATTTGGGAACAAGGTCCTAGTGTGGAATGTCACTTCCGCCTGATTTAGCGAGAAAGAAAGGGCACTCTGATCTTCAAGGGGATAGACCGGAGGTGAGTAGCCTGGATATGACTCAGACCACGAGGCGTAAGAGGTGGAGTGGACCTCGTTAGGGGTTTGGTCAGGAAGAGATAAGGGTAGGGGAAGGGATGGGGAAGTGTCACAACACAAGTCAGTCAGGTTTTGATGATTCTCTAGGGGTGCGTCGCAGAAAGTTGAATAAGTCCGAACTAATTCGATACATGCACTGACAACCATGTCATCGTCAGACGTGTCATCCTTGATAAGATCGCAATCAAAATTCTTGGCTGCCTTAAAAATATTAAGTTTAAGCTTTGTAGAGCCCACAACTATCTCAATATAGCCTGATTCACAATCGATATGGGCGTGGGCTGTGGCCAAGAAAGGGCTACCAAGGATTATTGGATAATCAGAAAGTGCATCAGGAACTTTCATATCTAATACAAGAAAGTCAGCAGGAAAACTGAGACTATTGACCTTAACCACCACGTATTCCACCACACCTCGCAGGATTTTGACAGAGTGATCTGCCAATTGCAGTGTAACAAGATTGGGTTTCAGATTTCCCAATGTAAATTTTTGAAACATGATGGTCGGTATGAGGTTAATAGAAGATCCTAAATCCAGCAAGGCGTAATCAAAATTGCAGCCTTTAATGCTACATGAAATTAGAGGGGTGCTTGGATCTTTCTGCTTCAATGGTAGTTTTGACAATATAGCACAACTAGCATGAGGCGAGAGAACCATCAGATTCTTAGTTTTCTTCTACTGTCACCTAGGTTTAGTGTAGTATTTAAAGAAACGGGTGACAGTAGGGATGTGGTCGATCGCCTCTAACAAGGGAACCTTGATTTCAATATCCTTGAATAAATCACACAGATTATCAAAGGTCTGCGTGTTTTTTTTCTTGCCTTTTGGCTCCCTCAGTAGAGCCTTAGGGAATGTGACTGATTCTGGTACCAGTTTGGGTGTATCATCCTTAAGAGAATGCGATGTGCAATCTGGATGAGAGGATGATGAAGAAAATGGGCCAAGATTAGGTTGAGGTGGATCGACGGTTTGTTTACCACTCCTCGTAGTAATCGCATTGGACGTTGCAGGTCTACTGGGATTATAGGATGGAGGAGGGTTCATAATAGGGACGTATGGGTGATGTGTTTCTGCGGGATTAGCTTGAAATCCCGGTGGAGTACTCGGAGCTTGCAGAATTTGATGAACCTGGCCCTGAGAAGGTCATACCTGTGGTTGTGGACCACGAGGTACAAAATGTTGCAGGTTTGGAATGGGTTGGGCTGGAAGAGTGCCCTGAGATCGAGTTATCATGCGTAGTTGACTGATCTCAGCATTCTGCCGCGCCAATTGGTGTTGAAGAGAGGTCATGTTTTCTTCATAGCGCTTGGACATTTCCGTCATCATTCCATCAATTTATCAAGAGTGCTTGATGCGTGATCTGTTTGAGGTGCACAAGGGCCTGATGGCGAATTTATCGAAGGATTATATTAGGCCCTTGGGATGACGGGAGCGAACGGTCGCATTGGTCCAGCAGTGGGGTTTTGGCGTTGAGGGTTGTTGGACCATGCGAAATTCGAATGGTTGCTCTACCCTAGGTTATAAGTAGCAAAATATGGGTTGTTCCCCAGGGCGCACACGTCTTCGAATTCTGAAGACGAGTCCACATACAGTATTGCATCCGAGTACATGGAGGCTCTGTCCTCCATGTCATAATACTGGCTAGCAGAAGCTAGATCCACATTACTTACCAAAACGCTTGGCACAATACTCGGTAAGAATGGTGCAGGTCTTGAGGGATTCCTAGATATCATCCTGAGTTTTGAAGGATTGGGTTTGTGACGTGGTGGAGTCAATGTGTGAGCCACAAGACGGGTATGATTTGCCAAAAATTTGTCCAGCTACTATGAACAAGGGAGACTTCATGTAATTTTTTAGTGATTACATTTAAGTCGGTGGATGAGTGGGAAGGTCCCATGTCAACCTCGTGTGCTCCGCTACAAGGTGTGCTGGTCCGATTAAAGGCAACGATGGAAGTGTTGTTCACAGAATTCTCACTCATATTTTCAAACAGTTTGAACACTCCATCATCGTCTTTATTCATGAAATTCCCTCTACAGGAAGAATCAGCAATCTACCTCAAAGTTTCATTTAGCCTATAATAGAAAATATGGTCTACAATGCACTTAGGCAGACCGTGGTGTGGACATTTCCTGAGGAGGTCATATATTACGACTCGATTCCCGAATCCCTACAGGACAATAGACCGGACCGACTCGACTGATCCCAAGACCCAATCGTCCAACGAGGAATTAACCAAAAAGCAGTAAAAATAAACCACATTCACCATGCAAGTAACTAACAGTAACAAAAGTACAGTAGTAAAGAAATAAACTACTACAGTACACACCACCACAATAGTAGAGAATTTAAAAAGGTACAGGAATATAAAGTTTACAATAAACAAGTACAGGAGTGTAACAAAAATGCTCGCTATGACAAAAACGGGGTACAACAAAAAGGTACAACTACTGGGCTTTACTAGGCCCAGCACCTTTTGCAGTCGTAGGCTCTGGCTGCTCAACACCTGGACCTGAAAAAGGTTATGAGTACACGAAATCAGCGAACGCTGAGTAGAGTGGCAACCAGCTAACTAAAAACAGTAAAGGTGGACAGGTAGCTGTTGTTTTCAATTTCTTTCTTTATTTGACTAATTATTCTTTCTTTCTTCACTTGGTTTATTTATCAGGTCTTTTTCTTGATCTCGAATGTTCCTCGTGGGAACGATCTTGATTGCAGTCTTTTCCGAAGAGTAGAAGTAGCACGTGGTGCTCTCCTGGCTGGGAGAGGCCCCCGTGGTGGTCCTACACTCAGTCAACCACCCCAAGGTCACTGACAGACGTAACGGTGACTACGGTACGCGCGATAAATGTAGGGTAGCTACCCCGCAATGGCATGTGGTCAGTCGTTTCCTTTAACGGGTGCGCCCAAAGCACAGCACGGAACTAGTATAGGGCATAGCCCTCTCAGTAATAGGGGTCTAGCCCCTAAGAACTAAACAGGGGTCTCGCCCCTTCACAGTCCGCACACCCTTGCCTAACTACCCTGGTTTGCCTAGAGCTGAACCCCGGGTCCTGTGGGGTGGCTAGCTCTCTCCCTACACTAATAGCTCTCCCTGGTACTGTGTACGCGAGGGCCACAGAGTCGGTACAAAGTGGCCAGTCCCAACCCTAGGGCGGCTAGCTCCACTCTACACTAAACAGGGGGACAGTCGCTCTCCTTGGTACTCTGTACTCAAGGACCAGCTCACTTCCCCACTCTCATTTCCCGTCCCATTCCATTTATTTTCCAGGAGTTTTACTTCTAATTCCCTGTAGGGTTCATGCCCATGTTTTCTAGACCAAGCCATACTAGGTTTCATTATTTCCGATTTATTTTGCAGGTAGCGCGTGTTTCCAACATTAAATCTTTCATTTCCAAATCATATACAGGCAACTCGTATTTAATTGCAAATAACAGGAATTTACATGCAACAGTTGCTAACAAAAGTACCTACATTTCACAGGCAGCTGTTATCCAATTACAGGCAATTTTTATTACTCTATTTACTCATCCAAGACTGCAAGTCATACATTCCATACAATCATTCCAGTGCTTCTAGTCCTAGGATTCATGCCATACCCTAGGATCTAACATTCAATCTAGTGTTTCTAGTCCTAGGATTCATGCCACACCCTAGGATCTAACATTCATTCCAGATATGCATTCATGTTTGTAACTAAACTAGGGGAAGCCACTCTACCAGCAAAATCAGGAGTAATGGGGCTTGATCGGCAGGTCCACGTGCCTCCGCAACCCCCAAAACCTCAACGGAACAAGGTCTTAACACAAGGATCAACCACAAGAAGCCATTCAGAACATGCTAAAAGCATTCCAACAAGTAGAGGAACTTATACAAGGAACGGAATCTTAATTGAGGAATTCGGACCTCAAACGAACCTTAAATGGGTAAAAAATGATAATCCTGACTCAAATCAGATGTCTGGAACACCTTCCAGACGTCTTAAAAGGAGTTCAGAACCATACTTCACTTTGCGCTACTCCTCAGACGTCCAGGGATCCTGCTAAACCGTCTGGACCTAGTTCCAGATGCCCGACCACCTCTCCGGACGTCTGGAGACTCTCTCCACCGTTTGGTGCCTCGCTCAGACGTCTGAATTGCTTGGGAGGGCATGTCCCACTCCTTCCCGAAGCGAATCCTGCACGCGCAACGCAAATCTTCTTAACACGGCACGCATCGGAGCCTCGGTGGAACGGCCTGCATGGTCGTATTTGCAAAGGGAGGTATAGGGCGTAGGACGTATCTCTCAGTCGTCTGGAGCTTCCTCCATACGTCCTCCACGTCGTCTGGATGTAGGTCCAGATGTCTAATTATGGGAAAAATCTCAAAATCAGAAGCTCCTTCGTCTTCTTCCTACTACGCGCGGCCGCGCCGTGCTCACTCGTCCACTGCTTCTAGCTGTAGCAGCGTCGAGGAAAACCTCCCCGACACACCCCCCCGCCATGCGCACACTGACCAGCCGTGAGCTTCTCCGGCGAGCTCTCTCTCTTGGCTCGCGTGCTCTCCTCTGTTCCCTTCTCTCGCTGCTCCTCCTCTCTGCCGCTACACTCGGCTGCACTCGCCGCTCGCGCTCTCGCTGGAGGAAGGAGAAGGTGGATGGGAGTGGGGTGGCGTGAGGGAGAGGAGGGGGTATAAGTAGGCGTGGGGGTAAGGGTTCTGCAATTCGATGAGGGGAAGAGAAAGAGAAGAAATGCGGCAGAGCTCAGTCTGCGCGTGGCACGCGTGCAGACTCAAGGCCGTACGCACACAAAAATTGATTTCCAGACGTCTGGGAAGGTGTCCAGACGTCTGACCAGATGTCTGACCCAAGTGTCAGACGTCTTAAAGGGCTTTAATGGCACAGTTCTTAACATCGTATACCTTTCCCAGGCCTTATGAAATTGCTCACAGTTTTGTTGCATGAAAGAATAGCATGGCGAAGTGCATTGGTGCACCCGATTTGGAAGAATTTTTTGAGAAACGTTGTACGCATCTCTTCCCAAGTTTGGAGAGGTTTCCCAATGGTGCGCAACCATTGCGTTGCTTTGTCCCACAACGAAAACAGGAACATTTTCATGAGGACGATACGCATCCCGATATTTCTTGGTTTAATTGTTTCATCTTAGCGGGTTAAATCCTCCAAGTGAAGAAAAGGGTTTTCATTGGCCAATCCATGGTAATGGAAGTTGATTAGGCTGATTACATTCGATTTTAGTTCGAAATCCTCCCTGCCCACGGGGACACGAATATGCCCATAGGTCTTTGTCGCCGCGGGATTCTGATATGAGCTAGGCTCCTCCTGTTTAGGAGGGTTTTGCATTTCTTCCAATGTCTCCCTAATGGCTTCGATTGACTCAATATACAATACCATTTGAGCTTGGAGACAGGTTGATGGGTCAACAACTCCACCACCTGGTGGATTTGGAGGGGGGCAATTTCCTCCCTTGGGATTTGGGGGTGGGAGAGTAGCCATGTTTACAAAGGTGGGTGATTCACCGGATTCTTCCCTTCTAGAGTTATCAGACAATTCAATAAGTTCAGGGTTTTGTGACCTCCTCCCAAACATGCATTGCTACAGGAAGAATTTGGGAGATGAGAAGAGAAGACAAGAGAAATGATGCTGAATAGGTGCACTTGATGACAAATCAATCAATCAAGGTCCTAACCTCTAAATGTGTCCCTTAGACCTAAAGATCTAATTTACCTACTATCGCAACTTACGAAATCGTATGCGAGCATTGCAGAACCACCGGGCAAGATTGAAAGACTGTTTGCCCTAGTTTTAGACACTCGATAGCATGCGGGAACCTGCAACAGCATGTAAGCGCTACACGCAGGTAGTTAGACCTCCAAACCTTAATAGGGGTCAAGTTACTACCAGTTTTAATTAAGAAGCTTAAGATACAAATGCTTTGGAATGTGAAGGGCGTTGTATACGGGTAATGCCCAAGTGCGTCGATTTTTGAGTGTGTAAAGCAAGCATGCAACGGGGAAATCTCCCCAAATTAAAGTTTTAGATGGTGAATATCTTTTAGAATTAAACCTTAGTGAAAGCGTCGGTTTTCAGTTATATCGTTGTAGTAAAGCCGGTTGTTACCAACGTTTCATATAAAATTTTTTTACTCGGAAAAATAAAAGAGTTCCCGAGGTCGAACTCAGGGAGCAAGTTGTATTCTAGAGATATACAAGTTCTATTACAAAAATAAAGAGAGAGAGAGATGAAAATTTGGCTTCTTCTTCTTTTCTTCTTTCTTCCTCTTTGTCTTTGGTTCTTCCTGTTCTTCTTCTTCTTCTTCTTCTTCTTCTTCTTCTGCTTTCTTCAGATCTTCCCCTCGTGCTCTTCTTCTTCTGTTCTTCCTTGTTTCCTTTCTTTCTTTTTCGTCAGATCGTCTTCTTCTTTTCTTGCTTCTTGCTTCTCTTCATTCCTTCTTCTTCTTTGTCTTCACCTGCCTTGACCTCTCTTTTTCTTCTTTCGCGATGGCCGTTGCTCTTCCTTCTTCTTCAGCCTGTCTTCCTTCCTGCTCTGGCTGCTGACCTTCCGTCGTCTGCCCCGGTGCTGAGACGACTTAACGATGCCTTCGCTACAGTGCAGCAGCTCCTTCTTCTTCAGCGGGTCTGCTTCTTCTTCTTTGGCCTGCACACTTCAGAGTTTTTTCGTCAAGAGGCAAAAACCTACTCTACCCCCCCTCCCCCGCGTATCTCTCTCTCTGAAATCACTCTTCGGAAGCTCTCCCAGAGCGCTATCGGGTAATCGGGTTCGGGTCAGGCCCGGGTCCAGGCCCACCGGCGTGCGTGGTGGGCGAGGAGTGCAGGTCAGTCTAATCGGGTCGGGCCAGGTCCGCGGAGCGTGGTCACGGACGAGGCCGAGTCGGGTCGGGTCGGGTGAGAGGGACCTCACCCCGTGGTAACTGAGGCAAACAGATGGTGGCACTTTTGCAATTTATGTGGGTGTGTGGCTTCAGAAGGTTCCGAGGTGGGACTATCCGCGCACCCCATTTCTCTCACGCCTGCAGCAGGGATGGCGCTTCCAATTGCAACAGCTGTTGAGGCGCGCAACTCCAATTGAGGGCCGGTGTGTGTGCGCAAGACTCTTCCGCGCTGGCCGTGGCTCTTCAACCTGGGATATCTAGGCTTGGAGCAACCTCAAGCAAGCTTCGAGCTTCCTCGCCAATGGCGGTCAAGGCCTGGAACCTGAAATCAATAGCACGGCCTCTCGGCCAAATCAGACAGGCGGGGGACCTTCGCCGTGGCACGGCGAAGGTGGTCAGGGGGTCTGCAGGGGGCGAGATGGAGCTATCAGGTCGTCCTAGGTCAAACTGTGAGCGAGGGAGTGGGTGTGTTCGGTGGATCTGCAGAGGGTGTTTGGTGGGAAGTGGAGGGGCGGAAGAGGATCAGGGTGAGGAGGCGGAGGTTCTGCGGTGGTCGGCGAGCCGTGTGGGTCGCTGAGGTGATGGGAGCGGCTCGCCGGAGGGTGGTCGGAGGCGGAGAGGGTGAGGGTGAACAGGGTCGGTAGAGGGCTTAATTGACTAAATCGAAAGCGGGGAAAGAAAGAGGAGGAGAAGGGGAGTAAGTCTAACTTAACTGCAGGGACGAAGGGGGAGGAACAGGGCGACAGTCGTATCGACTGTCGCCGGAGAAGACGATGCTCAGGGAGAGGGGCGGCGGCGAGCAGAGGGCTGGAGAGGCGCCAGCTGGGTGCGGCGTGGCGCGGGAAGAGCAGGGGAGGAAGTCTCTGCTGCTGGTAGTGCGGCAGAGCGAAGAGGTGGAGGGGGAGGAAGTCGCCGGAGCTGGTGAGCGTCTGCCGGAGAAAGAAGAGAAGAAAGCTGGGGGAAGTCTCCGTCAGATCCAGGCTGCCTTCGTCGGTGGAGCGGCGGGGGGTATTTATAGGGTTGAAGCTGGGAGGAAGGCGGAGGGAGACGACGTGTCTCCCTCGCCGGAGAATGGTCGGAATACGAACCCATACCGTCCGTGCGTTCGCACGGCCGGTATGGGGGGCTACAATGACCATGGGGGTGCTCCTGCGACGGCTGACGACGCAGGGCACCCCCGGTACACTTGCTAGGTCCTCCACCTCACCCTGCGCGGCGTCATGCTCCGCGCAAGGTCGCCGGAGCATGGTGCTGGCAGGGTCTTGCAGGAGGGACCTGTTTGCAAAGAACGAAGGAGAGTTAGGGGCCAAAATGCGAGGGTTCAAAAGTTGAGGGCCAAAGAGTAAATATATGAGGACCAAAGTGTGAAGTCGGTCAAGGAGGTTTCTTCTTAGGCTCAAGTTTTTATACATGACTAATTAGGACCTAAGGAATCTGATGGTGAATTTTATTTTCATATTAAACCTTGTTTGACCGGTCAATTTGCGCAAAAACCCAAATTAAGTTATTAATTGGGCATGGTTCTCAATGTAGGTCAAAATGGGTTCTAAAGGCCAAATTGAAGGTTCTAAACCCTAGAGATTATTTTTCTATGAATTTTAGAGGGTTTATTCTATTTTTACTTTGCCTCGAACCTTGTGAATTGAAGTGGGTTGTTTTAGGGTTACAGATTATCATTTGGTTCCTTGGAAGTGCTGTAGCCCTTGCTAGATCATCTCATCCCACTTTTATTCTTATTAAGCTGTTTTGACCTATGTTTGGGCCCTGAATTACCCTGTATGCAGATTATACTGGTAAAATTGCACTTTTACCCCTTATGACTTGTTTTCTTCTCAAACTCAGAATTCTCTGAGTTAAGCTTTTCCTTGAGATATGTAGGAGCTTTTATCCTTTGTATTGGGTCAAAATGAGCTAGTTATGGCTCATGATGAGGTTCTCATCACTTAGGTAGTATGGATTTTATGATTTCACTGAATTACCAATTCAACCAATCTCTGGGTTTTCAAGAAATACAAGTTTTCTATGCCTAAACAACCCTTCTTCAATTTGATTTGGCTAATGCATGATATAATGCAAATGGGCCCCTAATTGGAAATTTCTAAGTATGGATGCATGAATCAATTTTAATTCAATGTGAAAGGGAATCAAAGCACTTCAATTCAAGTGCTCTTAATCACTAAAATGATAATCCACATAAAGCTCAACCACCAAAATGTGAAAAAAAATGAAAATGAATATATTGGGGTTGAAATTTGGGATCAAATCACGGCAAATTTAGGGTCGTGGCGGGGTTGGAGCCAAATCAACTCCAAGACTCCCCAACCAAAGTTTGTATCCCGAATGTGAAATAATGAGGCGAAAGATGTGTAACAAATAATTGGTTTTGAATTCAACTCAAGGATAATTCCGCGTAGCGAAATACCTAAAAATCGAAACTCTCTGATTTTTCGTGCGTGAAAAAGTGGAAAATCAAGGGCAATGGCAGTGTTAAAATGAATCAAACAGTGGATTTTAATCCACTTGCCCCATAAATCCTAAGAAGATTTTTTTTTGTTTTTTTTTTTTATTTTTTTAGTTTTTTTTGTCAATGTGATAGAAGGACCTAACTTGCTAAGAGGAAGACACCTACCTCCTCAGCAACGTGTGCAAAGCTCTAATGCAACGCCAGCGACTTCACGCTCCTGCGTCCACCTTGGATTTGTCCATGTCTCCGACCTCCTCTACATGTCTTTCTCCTTGCAATAGGTATACCTGCACAAAAACAAACAAACAAACCCATGAAGAGATGGGTGGGAAAAGAGAAAATCAAAGGAAGAGAATAAAAACTAACTCCAGATAGTGCCTCTCCGTCAACGACGTCAGAAAACTCGTGTTAGAATGCGGGTAGGGTTATTTAATATGCTGATATTAGCATCAAATTGTTTATAGTGGAAGTGGTTAACCTACAAGTGAATCAACACGTGTTTATCAAAAATTTATTATCCTGGCTAGATCAAATTTTAAGTTTGTCACTTGTAGGCTAGAGTCGAACTCAGGGAATCGGGATTGGGGTTAATTTGTTTCTACGCAATTACTATTACTCGCATCAATTCTATTTGCTTATTCTATTTTTGGGTTTTTCTTGATTTTTAGATTTTTTTGGAAATAATCGTCCTTAAGGCACACCCTTGAAAGATTGTTCTTGGCTATCGCCAAAAGTTGGTCCTTGGCGATTGACTAAAAATCAAGTTTAAAATGGATCCTCCTACACGCAAGATCGTGTACCTGCAAAGACAAGAGTTATCTTTTCTATTTTAAGTTTTTTTTTTGGTCTTTTCTTTATCAACAACATAAAAGACAAGGCAAAGAAATGCGGAAATAAGATATGAAAATACCTAGCATATATATATATATGTAGAATATATATATATAACTAGATGATAGGATAGTGAATATTGAATCTAGGATTCAATAGAAATGTAGCACAATGCTAAGTTAACTGTTGTCTAGAAAGACAAGATTAACATAGCTACGTACCGCGTGCGGGTGTGAAGTGGACGTGTGGAAGTGTGGGTGGAAAGCTTATTAAGTGCGAATATTGGGGAATATATGCAATTGGTGAGAATATTCTCGCAATAAAATGTACGGTAAGTGGATATGTGCATGGTATTGTGAGTGAGAGATATGTGTAAATGTGTGAAAGAGGGAGTGTAATATATGTGTATGTATATATGTATATATATGATAGCTATATAAGTATATATAAGTATATATACATAAGTGTCTATATATATCTCTCTCTCTATATACATATATGTATGTATATATGTTTATATTGTATACACACACACACACGTGTGTATGTATGTGTGTGAGAGGGTGTGTGTGTGTGTTTGCGTGGGAAGGAGTAAGAGGGAGAGAGAAGCCATGCGCGCAGCACGTTGGGGAGAGGAGTGATGTGCGGAGCAACAGAGGAGCCATGCATGCGAGTGTGTAAAGTCAGGGGGAGGGCGCAACGCACTAAGGTGTGGGCTGTGAGGCGCTGCAACTGGCTGCAGCAGGTCGTGATGAGGAGAGAGAGTGGCGTGGCCACCGGATAAGTGAGGAATGAGCCGGTTGCGCACTGTAGCCGCAACCTAGGGCAAAAAGGTGATTGAGACTGTGCGGTGTGACCAGCTGAGCTGTGCGTGGGAAGCTGATGTAAACACATTTACACTACTTAAAATGTCTATTTTTGCATGTTTTTAAGCATAGGATTGCATTTCACGATATAAATATTGCATAACATGCATCATCTTGCATTTAGAGTAGTTTGAATAAAATGGAGGTTAATTGTCTCCTTTTATGTGCTTGGACAAGGCAAACATTTAATCGGGGCCTCGGATCAAAGATCCAACCGTATGGATGTGATCAGGGCGGCAATTGGAGTTCAACGACTCCAAGATTGCCCTAATCAGGCATCCATAGCATTAGATAGTGACCGGGGAACCCTAGAAGATCAAGGGCCAGGATGGTGACAATCCGCACTTCATATGACAAATCCGACTGCACGGATGAATTTGGATCGACGATCGCAGCCCAACGACGCAAAAATCGAGTCAATCCGACATCCGTGGCACCATCTACAACTTCCAGAAGATGGACGGCCAAGATGGCACCACGTGGCGCCATCTCGACCGCCCAAACGGCCACACGCATTCTACGAAGGTCCCGCACCTGCTCGCTCTCCGCCGTTGGATCTTGATCCAACGGCTGTGGTCGGCCGCGCCTAAAAGCGTCCGCTCAACCATCCGTGCCCCATAGCGTAGCGATCGAGCGCACTTTCGCGAGCGGCGGGCGTGAGTTCGAGCCGCAGCGAGGGGCTGGAAGGTGCGGGCAATTGAGGCACGTGGAGCGTCAGATGGAGATCCAACGGCTACGCGCGCCCGATAGCGCCGACGCACTATTACACGCACAGCATGGACGCGCGATCGCACGCGGATGGGCGCGCAGCGCAGCAGGCGGAGATGCGTCTTAGGCTGTCTGATCTCGTGATCAGATGGCTGAGAATCAATGAACGTGCGATGGCGTTGAGCGCGCGGGCAGCTGAAGCGGCGCGCGTGGGTGCGGAAGCTATGCCCACGTTGGGGGCTTTAGCGACGGTTTTATCCGTCACTAAAGACCCTTCATTTATTATTTTGAAGTTGTAATGTCCATTTTGCCCCCACTCCTTGCAACTATAAAAGGAGACCCCCTCCATATAAAATTCTCATTCCTTCCTTCTCTTCTCTACCCCTCCAAAGCTCAAGAGAAGCTTGTCCCATACCCGGGATGCTTCTTGCGAGATAAAGTCCAATTTTTCGTTCCCCTTCGGAAGTGGATCCCGCGACGACGACGGCGTGCTACTCCGTTCCTGTTCTTCTACTTCGTCCTCCTCCGTCCTTCTTTGTTCTCCTTCGTCCATGCGTCGTCCCGTCCGACTCGTCCTCCAAGCAATCGTCGAGGAGGATAACTTCTCTCTCCCATTCTTATTTACAGCTTTTCTAGTGTAGAAATTTTCCTGCTTTATAGTGTAATTGATTTTTCGCTTTCTAGTGTAACTTTTATTTAGTTTGATTGTATAAACAGTTGAAATATTGAATGCATGTTCTCTTTCTCTCTCTCTTTCTTTTAGTCTGATAGCTCCATTGTAATTATATCGCCTTGCTTATCAAAAATCCTAAAAAAATATAATTGCGAATATAGATCAACGTAGCCTCCCTGTGTTCGACTCGGAATTCTTTTCGGTATAAATTTTATTTGTTGAATACGAATTCTTCGCTTTCAAACTATAATGACATGTTTTCTAAAACCAAACACGTTAGCGTAGCGATTCGTTAACGTTCAACAGAAGCTAAGGTGGAGGCACACGATGAAGGGCCTGGAGAGGAAGGGAGGCCCATATAGGCACGCGAAAGGGATGGTAAGGCACGTGGAGGCGTGAGGGGAAGGGCTGGAGTGGGCAGCAGTGCGTGAGCTTCAGCAGAGCAAGCTTTAGAGCTTGCTACCGCTCAGCAATGGTGATGTGTAGAAACAAAAAAAAAGGAAAAACCAAAATCAACGTAACAAAACAAAACAAATCAAAATGGGGAAACCACCATGCCTACTTGCTCGCGAGGGAGCTGGGCAGTGGTGGACTCTCGTCGTGGTAGTTACAACCATGAGAGAGCTTCTCCTGCACATAGTGTGCCTCTTCTCAACTGGTGAGAAGAGGGGTTGCATATGGAGAGGAAGAGAGAGAGAGAGAGAGAGAGAGAGAGAGGAGAGCTCAGGGGGAGTGGCCAGCTGTGTGTGCGTCTCAGGGAGTGGAGGTGGAGGGAATGGCTTAAGGTGTGGTGAGTGATGGGTGCCAACGATTTATGTGGAGTGAAGTGAATGGGTTTATATAGATGAGGGGGGACAGAAGAAGACAAGGGAGGTCGTTGAGGTGTGGGACTTGTTTTGAGGTTTTTGCATGTAGGCACTTGACGTGTCATGTAAATTAATGTAGCTTGTTATTAGGAGGAATTAGTGGTGGGATTTAAATGGTAATAAGGTGGAAATGGAAGAGATGAAATGGATGAATAGATGCTCAATCTCTCTCTCTATCTTCCTCTCCATAAAATGCACAAATGCGAGTATTTACAAGATGCATGCATAGCTATGTAATATAAATGCTTAATGTTAGGAAATAGCATAAGATGACTTAATTAGAGACGTGAATTGCTGCGCAATTAGGTGTTAAGAAGGCTTTATAGGATGTAGAGCGGGTGAGGGGCAGCGGTGGGCGGCTCAGATGATGCCACGTGGCATCATCACAGCCATCCATCTTATTTTCTTCACAGGTAACACTATGGATGTCGAATTGGGTCAATTTTCATGTCCTTGGGCTGCAATTGTCAACCCGAACTCATTTGTGTAGTCGGATTTGTCGTCTGAGATCCGAATTTCCGTCACCTTGCCCCTTGGCCTTTGAACTTCCTCAAGTTGCGTATGATGCTACGGAAATTTGATTAAGGCGATTTTGGAGGTATTGGATTCCGGTCATTGCCCTAATTAGATCTGTACAGTTGGATTTTCAATCCGAGTCCCATAAATATGTCACCTTCTTCCCTGGCCATCAAAATAAGCTACTTAATACATAATTTATATAATCCAATCTAAATACGATATGATGCATGTTATGCACGATTTATAATGATGAATGCTCCTACTAACCTAAGAACTTGCAAAAATAAGCATTTTACCTTATAAAAGTATGTATTAATCAAAAGCTCACCTTACATTGGGAAGGACCCTATTGGGTCATTACCTCAAACTCCATTGAATCCTACAAACTTGAAGTGTTTAATGGCTGGCCGATCCCTTACTCTTAGCATGCGATAAATTTAAGGTCGTATTATACATGAACACACTTTCGGCTACAGCAAACCATGCCTAGCCAGAGCACATGAAACCATAACAGGAACGTAGAAATTTATTTTAATGCCCTTTTTTTCATGAATTGGCGTCAACCCTTATAACAAGGCAACACGAGCCACTTTACACAAAAAACAAGTAAAATATAGATATCAAAACATACACCAGAAAAGTTAAACACCGATTAGTCATATCACTATCTTGCCTCATGCCAAGGTAGAAGGTTGTCCTTGCCACCTAGACAGATCGAGCTGATAAAGGCCATCTGCAATGGCTCCAACCCTATTGACCCTGACCCATACCTTGTATGACCACAAGGTTGACCCAACCAAAATGCCATGACCATCTTGAGGCTCCAAAGAATAGACCAAGGAAATTGCCTACAACAACTCCCACTAGAGGACCATTCCATTGAGCAGGCAACCCTCCTTAAGGAAGTTCATCATGTGACCAAGTGCCCTTGCTAGGGCAAGGCAACATCTGCAATGGGCTCATAGCCTCACACCATCTAGAAGGGTTGGTCACCCTACAGGGACCATCCTCGTGTTTGACCTACAAGATGCGAGGCAGTAGGATTATTCCTAGCTAACACCACGAAGTCAATTTAGTTGAGGAATCGAGTTGTGGTATTAGCAAGTCTCCTGAGGCCTGAACAGGGGACTTTAGCCCATTTGTAGCCACGCAATGCCACCCAATCCATTGTGATAAAAGGCTTGCAGACTCCCAACCTATGTTCATAAAGGAGAAAAACAAAGATGCTTTCCCCTACAGGTGGTCCCTTGGTTATGAATAACGAAGTGATGTCTACTTGGAAGGGAGCCCATCCCAAGATAATGCCCTCCACCAACATTATCAGGCGGAAAGTCAAATCCGACAAAGCACCCATAACCTTAACCTCACAATTCAAGCAAAGCACTCGCTCCCTGTCAACATCGCAGAAGGGAACAATGATGAGGAGAAAGACCCCACCTTCTACCCCCTATTTATAAGTAATAGAGTAAATAAATGGACACAATTTCTGTAAAAGACACGTCGAAACGTTTGCTTCGTAACAAACGCGTTTCCATCTATTTAATCATTATCTTACTTCCCCAAATTTCCACCTCTCTCCAAGTATCGTACAAGATGTTTAATAACCATCATATAAAATTATGAACTATCTATTTAACTTGAGGTACGAGAATCATTCATTGGATCAGCAATCACCTTTTAACTTTTCTACTGTTTATTCTTTTATGTTATTATTATTTTTTAATTATGAATCAATTACCTTTAGTATACCCGTATAAGCACATTTAATAAGGGGGAAACATGAGGTAATATACTTGATAGTTAACACACTACAAAGTGATAGATTGGAAGCTGTTAATGGGGATTGGGGATTAACTGCTAGCACAATAACATAAGATTTTTTATATTCTTCCTAAATTCCATTTGATTTATAAATTTTCTATGATATATTTTCATGGGGGATTGATATTTTAGAAATTTCAGTAGTTTATTTTTTATGTGAATGATGAATTTTCGTGACTTTTATGATATTTTAACTAAAATTGATTTGATTATTATTATTATTTTTTACTTATGATATTTTTTTTTGTATGACTATGTTTATATTTCTGAGCATTCGTATTTTATTTTTATTCATGTTTATGTTTAAGACTTTAAGGGCTTGTTTATATTGTGGGATATCTTGTGTTTACACAGCGGAATAAGTGAATACATATTTTGCCTTAAACTTAGGTTTCCTTAAACCTGGGTTTGAATGAGGGATGAATTATCCCATACTCAAATATCGTACAATCTCTACTTATTTCCACTTTATCTCTTATTTAAGTAAACACTACTACAAAATTATCCAAAGTTACATGTAAATATCAATATGAGATATCTCATGTCTGCAAATTTTTATTCTATTAAATACATCTATAATATAAGCTAACTCTAAAGCATATTTTATTTGACCTATAAGTCAACTCAGGCCCAACCCGACTTCGACTGAGCTTATAGGTCCATGGATTTACTTAAATATGACTAAGACTGATATTTTTGAAAATTCAACTCATTTGATCCAACTCATGGCCCACGTGATCCGACCATTTGCCAGATCTAGGAGCAGAGGTGGTCACAACGGTTGGTCGAAGGCGGCGGTAGAGGGGGAAAGCTGTGAGTAAGGTGGAAAAAAAGAGAGGGGATTGACTATGAAGCTCAACGGTGTCCTGGGAGGAGGGGGAAAAGGGGAAAGAAAGATTTTTGTACTTACTTTTAAATCCTCTGGATCTGGTGGAATTCTGTTTCCGGTGATATTTTATTAAATTTTGGGAACATAATAACAAATGCTATGATATTTTATTAAATTTTAGGAACATAATAACAAATGCATAAGTTTGATAATTTTCAATGGCATCTACATAAAATTTCTCAAACATAATTTAAACACCACGCACCACTTCCGATTGCGACGCAGATTTTTCCCCAATAAAACCCGCATAAACCTTCGTCGACCTGCGCTCCTTTCTCCCCTCCTGGTTTTCTAGGGTTTCTTCTCAGCGGCTCCAAGTTCCCAATTCCTTCCTTCTACACATCCGCAGGGGCGAATCGGGACCTATGAGGACCAGAACCCCCAAATCCGGCGCGAAGAAGACGCCGCCGGGCAAGAAAGCCCCCGCCAAGGTCTCGAAGGCCGCCGCCGCTGCGACCACGCCCGCGGACCCCAAACCCGAATCCAACGGTACGTCATCGCGAAAATCGCATCTTTCCTTGTTTCATCTCGTTTATTGTCTCCGAACGGCGTCCGTAAGCTGAGATCTATGGTTTCCGTTGACGAAATCATGCAGAGGTCGAGGAATCGGCGAATCTGGAGAAATCGCAGCTGGAGGACGCGGGAAAAGGGAAGCCGCCTCCTTCGCCCTCCGCGGACGTTGTGAAGCCCGAGGAAGCCGAAGTGGAGGCGGAGGAGCCTATGGAGGAAGCGAAGACGGAAGCGGAGGGGTCGCCGGTTGCGGAGGAATCGAAGGCGGAAGCGGTGAAGGAAGAGCCGGTGGAGATGGAGGAAGCGGCTGAAGTCAAGGAAGAGGCGCCTAAAGCAGAGGAGATGGCGGTGGACGAAGCGAAGGAGAAGGCGGAGGAGCCGCCGATGCAGTCCTCGGGAACCGCGGAGGCCTCTGGTGAGTCGGAGCCCGCCGCGCGTAAGGCGGAAGTCGGAACGGAGGGGAAGGAGGCGGTTGAGGAGGGCAAGGAAGCGGAAGGGGGAGTGGGTGCTGAGGGGAAGGGCGAAATGGAGGAACCTGCGGAGGAGGAGCACGTGGGGGAAGGTGGGGAGGACGGTGCCAAGGAGGAGGAGGCACACGCAGAAGAGGAGGAGCAGAAGGAGATCTCGGACATGGCCAAGAAGAGGAAGATCAAGAAGGAGCAGGAGATATTCGTCGGCGGCCTGGACCGCGACGCCACTGAGGAGGACGTGAGAAAGGCCTTCGAGAAGATTGGGGAGGTCGTGGAGGTCCGTCTGCACAGGGACTTTGCCACCAACAAGAACAAGGGCTTCGCCTTCGTCATGTTTGCTAGCAAGGAGCTCGCGGATAGGGCGCTTGCGGAAATGAAGAATCCTGTTGTGCGTGATCCTTTCACTGCTGATGCCTTCGCTAGTTTCTGTTATCTTATTGATGTCTCTATACTCTTCCTGGTTTGAAGATGGAAGTTTGCTTAATAGATCATATTTAACCTAAAATTTGATTTAACTTAGGCACCATGTAATTGAAGAGGGCTTATGCTCTTTGAAGTTATTTTTCTTGCCAGGACTTGAATATCTCTGCTTAACTATGTGTAGAAAGTGTTTCATATTTGCTAATTTTTATTCATTCTTAGTTTATGCACTGATTTATAAACTATGATTCAATGTAAGCATACATTGATTCTTATAAAACTGTGCGGTCTTTCACTAATCATGTGTGTATGTTGCAGATACATGGTAAGAGGTGTGGAATTGCTGCCAGTGAGGATAATGATACACTCTTTGTAGGAAACATTTGCAATTCATGGACAAAAGAAGCGGTATCACCTGATGGATCTGGTATAGCTTATTCTATTTTGTTTAGTGTATGTGGTTTTGTGATGTCTACTTTATTGAATCTCAGATAAAGAGAAAGCTGAAAGATTATGGCATTGAAGGGCATGAGAACATCACTCTTGTTGAGGATACACAACATGAGGGATTAAGTCGTGGTTTTGCTTTTCTGGAGTTCTCTTGCCATGCTGATGCCATGGCTGCTTACAAGCGGCTTCAAAAGCCAGATGTTGTGTTTGGCCATCCTGAAAGAACTACAAAAGTGGCTTTTGCTGAACCTTTGCGTGAACCAGATGCCGAAGTTATGGCCCAGGTATGTGCTTCATTTGTTTAACCATAGCATAATTTAGATTCTCAGTCACAGTGAAGTTGGTATCATTTTTCTGTGTCCTTTCCTTCAAAAGAAAAAAAAACCTCCATTTCAGGTCAAGTCTGTGTTTGTGGATGGTATGCCACCATATTGGGATGAGGATCGTGTGAAAGAGCAATTCAAAGGTTATGGGGAGATTGAACGTGTTGTACTGGCCAGGAATATGACAACTGCAAAGCGGAAGGATTTTGGATTTGTCAACTTTTCTTCCCATGAAGCAGCTGTTGCTTGTGTTCAAGGAGTGAATAATACTGAACTGGGTGATGGAAAAAATAAGGTAGTCATTTATGAGTTTTGGATTTGTCAACTTTTCTACCCATTTTCTACCCATGAAGCAGCTGTTGCTTGTTTTCAAGGAGTGAGTAATACTGAACTGGGTTCCAAGGAGTGAATAATACTGAACTGAGTGGTGGAAAAAATAAGATAGTCATTTATGAGTTTTGGATGTATGACGTTATTTTATTATGGTATGGAATTATCAATAATGTTATGAATGATGTGGGTGAACATTATTCGGGGGATGTAAGATGTTTTGTTAACCTCCTTTTTTCATTTAAAGAGGGGAACTGAAGTAGTAAGAAGCATGGTTGGTGAGGCATAAGAAAAATCGCCCTGTGGCTATAGGCTATAGCCTCAGGGCTGCAGTGTGAGGTGTGTGCCTCGGTTTTTGAGGTGGAGCCGAGGCTGTGAGGCAAAGCTGAGGCTATAGACTCGATCGCAAGGCCACATTTGAGGGTCATGTAAGTTGCGTATGACCTAATAAAGTAAATAAAATCTTTTTTAAAATTTTAAACAATCGCCGTAATCTCTCAAAGCCCTAAAAACCCACTGCCCTTAACTGTTGCGAGTTCTTCATCTCTGGATTCCTTCATTGCTGTTGACGGTTGTTGCTGCTGCATTGCCAGTTGCCAATCACCTCCCCTATGTGCTGTTCATTACCAATTCATCCTCTCTCCATTGCCCATTGATGCCCTATTTCCCTTTCAAGTCTCAACCTCACTTGATGCTCTTGGTGGTAAGAGTCCCAACCTCTCTTTAGTTAAACATTACATTTTTTTTTGGTTAGTTGTACCTTTATTTAACTGTTTAGTTATGTTAGGGTGTGTTTGTATGTTTAGTTTACATATTTTGTGATAACTGATTTGATTTTTTTTGAAAAGGTTAAGTGGTCATTGTTTATTGAAATCTTGTTGTTACATGTTTTTTATTATTGTTTTGCTTTTTTTTTAGCACTATTATGTGATTAGGTCATTGTTTATTGAAATCTTCTTGTTACATGTTCTTTTATTATTGTTTTACTTTTTTTAGCACGATTATGTGATTAGTGTTTTGACTTTTTTGAAGAGTTTACCTAGTGTGGTACTTATGCGTATTTAAATCTTGTTATATTAGTTTATATGTGAATATCATGTATGTGTTGTGCAGTAATGACATTTAGTAATAGACATTTAAATGTTATGATGGAGCAAAAAAAACATGAACGTGTATTTTTACGTTGTTTTTTCCCTACTAGTACTTAATAATATATATTTGTGCCATTTTTTTCAGTTTTCCATCTAAAAATTAAGGTTTACGCACCCTTTCAGAAATTGAGGCTTACGCCTCACCTTGATGAAGGCAAACAGTCTTGGTACTGTCTTGCGTGTTTTAAAACTTTGATAAGAAGTAACTAGTCTATTACACTTTTCAAAAAAAAAAAGAACTAATTTATTTGCCAGGGGAAAATTGTTGGTTGGAGATCTAATTTTTATGGAGTGAGAGTGAGTGACTTTCTCAATCACCTCAAAAAAGCAATGAATGTTGCAGATACTTTCCGAAAACCATAGAATCACTGTTTTTGTGGTGTGCACAAATGTGATGTCACACAAAGCAAAGCATTGTTTGCCTTTTTTGTCTTTTTTTGAAGAGAAAAAGGGATGGTTGTTTGGGATCAGTTACCATCCACTACATTGAGCTTCCAAAGAAAAACACATCAAACAATTACAAGTAAGCCCAAAGGGCCTTTAAAGATTCACTCACCCTGCAAACATTCTCCACAAGGGCCCTCCCCACTGAAATGACACCATTGTGTTGCAGCCAAATTGCTCAAGCAACATAAACTGGAGCAGCCTTCTCCTTTTTGGATTTATAAAGACTTATATGGAAAGACCTCGAGAAGCTGAGGAGGTGCTAAGCCATTACGTACACGACCCTTCCCAAGCTTCTTTAGAGCAAAGAATGCTTTATGCTGCTATTACCACAACTATGGGTTTTTTCCACATTTATGACCTGATTTTTTTTCTCTTCTGCAAATGAGGAATGCATTTTTGATTATTTTTGACTATAAGTTCCCTGGTTTTTTATTTTTTGGCCATCCACTTCTTATCTTTAACTGTTCCCTCATCATATCCTATAGTATGCACAAAAACATGAAATAACAAGAAAAATACATCAATGTGAACCGGCCAAAAGGTAAGATGTGCCTCTAGGGTGCTTATCTATAGTCATGTGTGTTTTTGATGTTTCAGTAAGTATTTTTACTTCAACATCTCGTGCTATACGCTTACAAAACATAGTAAAGTGATGATCTAGTCTCCTTCACTTTAAGGTCCATGATGAAGTATCTATGCATTAAAGGTGCTACCTTTTAAAGTATGTCAGAATTGTAAGATAATTGTATGAAAAGATATATATTTTTTGGTAATTATGTCATAAATATGGATAAGTTGTGGCAATTGTAATTTCCCAGGATGAACCTCCAGCTTTTTCTTTATCGAATTATAAAAAGAATAAATCACATTATTTCTTCAAGTTCTAATTGCTAGGGTCCATTGCAGTACAAATGAAATACATATTCTTTATTTTCCCTTGCCTGCACCTGCATTCCAGTAAGGTCCTAGGAAGTTAGTTTGCTAAAAAAGAAAAAAGAACTGCAATGATGCAAGGAAAGGTTTCTGCAAGCCACTTACCTAGGTGTTATTATAATGAACTTTTTATCAACAAAAATTCGCATCAGACATCCTTTTGGTCAAGTCATTTCACATTGTTGAGTTTGTTTAGATGTTTGTGTTATTAGATAGTTATAAAAATTCAAAATCATTGCATTATAAAAATTTTAGTTTCTATATTGAACCATTGGATTATTATTTCAGGCGAAAGTAAGAGCCAGGTTGGCAAATCCTTTACCCAAAACCCAAGCAGTGAAAGGTGGCATGCGAGGTGGGTTTCGAATTGGGCACACTGTTGCCGGTCCTTCGAGATCCAGTAAGTAATATCTATTTATGTTGTGTGCTGTCATGTTTTTTTAGTTGATTCCTGAGTAATCTGAATAAAGTCTCTCATATATAAGGATTATTTCAAAAAGTCCCTAAACTTGACATATTTTGACCATATATCAGTGAGGAAAATGAAATGATCATGCTGTCTTAATAATTTGTTATCATCTTCTTTTATATCCATTATTTGAAAGCATACATTTGTTGTTTTCTCTTACTCAGTACCCTTTATGTACTCATTACTTTTATTTAGCGGCAAGTGTTGCATGCTTCTGTGTAATTCATTTCTGTGAGAGAGATCTGTCTGATCAAATCTTTATGGAAACAAGAAGCTAAAGAGTGAAATAATGCCTTAAAGATTTTCATCTTCATGGATAACTCCCTTAGTACTGGGACTGCAAAAAATCTGGTCATGACCGTTTGCTTTGTTGATCAGGTAGGGTATTTGGCAGAGGCAGGTTTCAGCAAAATCGCAGAGGCTTCTTGGGTGGAAGAGGTTTCCATCCTCGTGGACGTGGTGGCAGGTTTCCTTTTAGCGACAATGATTTTTCACATTCTCAATTCCGTGGTCGGAGACCTTTTGGTGGGCGAGGTGATTTTCTGAGGTTTTGAGTGAAATTATCTAATTTATAATTCATCATCTAACTTAGCTGTTTTATGTATTTTTTGGTCTGTTTGTTTGATTCCCCTAATGAAGTGTCAAGTATCTTTTGCAGGTGGAAGACGTGGTGGATTTGGACATATGTATGAGGGTCCTGTTGATGAGTTTGCTCCATATCCGTCCAGAGGGGGTGCTTTTGGCAATGGGCGTGGAAGGTTTTTCCAATCCAGGAGACCCGGTTATCCTTCAGATGGGGAGTTTGGGGGGCCTTCCGATGGTTGGCAGTTTGGTGAAGATCCTTACTTTTACAGTGATGCTGGACCTGGTGTCAAGCGGCCCTTCTCTATGATGGTGCTTAGATTTTCAACTGATTTTTTTTTTTCCTGTTATCCTTGCTGAGACCTGAAACCTTCATGTATAATCTTGTACCAAGGAACATGATTCAGGCTACTTGGAATCTGGTAGAAGGCTGTATCCACGTTATGACTATGATGAAGGCGGTAGTGCTCGATATAGAGGTCTGTATGGCTTTTTTCACATTCGTGGAGTTTTTTTTTGATGGATATGCAGATTTATGTGTTAATTTAAAAATATGTTAGATATGAATCAAGTGGCTGGTGGCCCTTACTCTGCTGGTGCTCCTTACTCTGAGTATTACGGCCCAAATGTAAGCTTGCATTTCTTTTCATTCCTTTTTCCCCTTTGTTTTTTTTTTTTTCCCTTGGTGGAGGGGAGGGGGGGTGTAGACAGGATATTTAGCCTTTTCTAATTGAACATTTGTCATGCATTATCTTAATGCATTTTTTGTCATAGTTTGATTCAAGAGGATATTCGTCATTTTATGGAAGTGATCAGCCTGGTGGTGGGCATTATTATTAGTTGACGTCACGTTTCAGAATTTCACAGGTACAGGCTGTTTTTTCTCCTAAAGGTTTCAGTTTTTTCCTTTATAATTAGGTGTATGCTAGCATGTTTTAGACATTGATGTGGAAGAAATGGTTTTCTAATCGAAAATCACAAAACTCCCCAATCAAACACAAAGACATAATATTATAAATAAATATCATTTGAAGATTAAATAAATAGGTATTTTTGCATGTATGTTGTTAGAAACATATATAATTACATCCGTATCCCTTAATACTTCATTATTACATAGATACCCTTACAAACTTATGTCATTATATATATGTCCTTGCCATTACATCCAATGATAATAGCAACTTCTATGGTTAATGTATAACTCCCCACTATGGTCAACCTAAAAAAAGAGATTTTTACATCTATGCCCTTGAAACTTTCCTAATTACATTCAAATCCTCAAAAAATAAAATTTTCTCCTGGAAGGGAGGAGTGACTAGTGAGGAGGAAGGAGGGGCAGTGGTTGGGGAGGAGGAGGGCAGCCTACAGTGGTAATCTCGACGTCACCATCAGTCATGACCTCTGGCAAGAGGTGTGGTCCAAAAACCTTGGGAGAGGGAGGAGAGGAGGAAGAAGAAAGAAGAGGAAAAAAGAAAAAATTGTGGGTAAGGGTAATGATGTAATTTCAAAACATTGATTGGGGTATATAATTTTCAAATTTTACACCATTACTTTGACACATTCATTAGGGAATATTTTCTCAAATCTAATTGAAACTTAACTTGGAGATATAACTGCTATGAGATGCAAGTTTGTAGGGGTATGATTGTAATAATGAAGTAGAGGGTATAGATGTAATTAAGTATATTTTAGGAGCATTGATGTAAAATCCCAAAATAATTATAAATGAATGTGGGCAGTGGAAGCTTTTTCTGTCTCTGTCAAACCTTAAGATCATGTCTTATTCACTTCACTTTCTCAAAGAAATGTTTATTCACTTCATTTCTTCATTAACAACCCTTCTCATAAGTTGCCTATGGAATTAAAAGAGAAAAGCAAAACATTAGTTAAAGGTATTTTGGACAATTGAAACTCTTGAAGGAAGAAAAAAATTTTGAATTGAGGGGTACCAGGTGAGCTGACCATACCCCAGACTGACACTAGCTCCCCAATAGGGTATGCTATGGTGCATTAAAACAAGGTAAGTATTGATTAAAATGAAGTCTGTCCCTAGCATTACAATAACATAAGGTGTCATCTGATGAGGAGTTGATGTCAGTGGAGGAACAGACTAAGCTATTTAGAATCACATTTCCATCTAGCAGCAATTTTAGTTAGGAAGTTGGCCTCTCTTGAGAATTACAAGGAGTTTGATGAGGAGTTCCATGAGACAGGAGACTGTCGACAGGAGACTAAGGTACTGTTTGGATGATAAAGGGATTAGCTTATTTCCTATTTGCGTTAGAAGGGATAACTTTGGATGGAAACAAAGAGAATTTCATTTGATTTGATGTAGAAAGGAGGGATAAGGAGACTCATTCCATGGTTTGACATGGCGTGGTGTTTAGAAAGTGGGGGATAAGGAAATTCTGGGATTATGGGTGTTTGGAAGAAGTAGATATTTAAAGGAATTATTTGTCGGGATATTATTCTGGGATTTGAGGGGTTATCCCTCCTAACAAACAGTACCTAAAGAGTTATAACTTGTAAAAGGCAATGATTTTATACCTGAGTTCATGTAAAATTCTCCTGAAAATGGTGGCACAGGTCTGGTTGCTCCCCTGAATCTATCAGAAAATTCCTTCGACAATTGGTGGTTGGTAACTTGTTATGAATTGGTTTAGAGATTGTAGTTTGTCTTTATTTGTTAACAGAGAGGAAAAATCTACTTTACAATCCCTCAAACATAGTTGGGCAGGTTTGTGATTGTAACCAAATGAGATTCGATACATGATTGGCCCAATTCAGGAATTTGGCATGGATGCTATCGTGTATACAGAACTACAGGCAATGACCAGTGAGGGCACAATGCACTGGGACCTTAATGAGGCTGCATTAAGGGGAAGATAGATACTTGGCCTAATGCTCTCAGCTTCTGCTCCTTTTTTGGTCAGAGCAACCTAGATGGTAATTTCCTACAAGTCTCTCTTCATCTTGAGAGAAGGAAGTGGAAGAAAAATCAGAGCTTTACTTATATTTATGGATAACAAATCTGTTTTCCAGACCGATTGCTTTCATCCTTGGAGTTGGGAATGACTTGGGAGCATTTCCAAGTCTGACTTTGAAAGACCTGTGAAGGCTTAAGATTTGTGCAATAGGTTTTGATATAAGGAAAATGATATTTGTCAATAATTTTTTCTTGAAAGAAGACTTCTTCGAACAAGGCTCAGACTTCCTCTAAGTGAAGCAAAAGGCTGAGAGCTCTGGCTTCTCATTTTGGTATGGAAGGTGACCAGGGTCTGTTGATGTGGGCCAACAGGGGAAGATAGGGTGGAAGTGTAAGGAATGAAAGGTGAAGCCATATGAATATTACAAAAAAACAAGCAGTGTGAGATGCCTATTTGCAGTGCAGCTCCACTATTTTCCATTAGTGCATCTCCACCTTGACTGTGTCATGGTATGATACATCTCCTGTACTGTTGCTTTAGTATGGGACCTGGAAAAATTGCTCGGCACCCTTACAAATAAAACCTCACTTTTTTGTATCTGTTTTGGATTCAAGTTCATGACCTTTCCCGTGATACCTACCTTGTTTAATGAAGATAGAATAGGTTTCAGGTTCCTCTCTAGGTTATGGAATGAATTAGAAATATTGATGCAGCCCATGATTAATTCACAAGGAACTCTAATATTTTTTTTCGTGGGACATCCATGTAAACTTTCCGTGCCACTCTTACCATACAGTTGCTATGAATGGGTGTGTTATGCTGTGCTCTTTCGGCTGTTGCTGCTTCCCTTGTCAGACCACTGTACTGGGCCCCCTTAACCAATCACCCTGCATTCACAACCTCCTGCAATTCCGAGGCAGGAGCAAGATCCCTTCTGGGTAACTCTTTGATGTGAGTATAAACCCATACTACTACATTCTTCCTTAGCCTTCTTTTGCATTGAACTTTGTTGGAGTTCCTCGATTCCCTGTTATGGTTACTACCTGCAGACATGTAATTGTTGCCTATAACATTATTTTAGTCACCTCGAGCTTGGGCATATGGGGAAATCGAGGGTTTCCGTAGGGTTGAATTGGGATTTACTGCACTGATTGAGTAAATTGCTTTGATTAATTGCCATCACGGTCGTACCCTGCCCTAAATAATTAACTGAAGGTTTGAGCATTTATTTCATACATTGGAACTGTTTGTTTGCTCCAAGAAATTTGCTGATGTTATTTGAATCGAGTAATTTTCAGGCAACTCGGTTTACATCAGGTTCCTTATGAAAAAAATCTTTCTTTTTTGAAAGGGCAAAAGGCAATTATCCAAGAGATAACGACCTACATTCATTCAACCTCAAAAAAGGATTACATCAGAAGTTACAAAATAGACCTCCAAAAATCAATTTGGGAGGAGATGGAGAACACAAAGTTCTCCACATATGGTCTCTCTCTCCTAAACAACACCGTTAAAAGATTTTATGAAAAAAATATTTTAGCTTTGTTTTAGTGCTATTGTATAAATTGGAAGCTTCTTATGAAAAATTCAGCAAATTGAATGACAAATCCGATTCCAAATAGCTTCAAGATTTTTTAATAAGTTTGCATTTCAGAAGAACATCTACCCGATGGTTGGCTTTTAGTATTTTTTGTTTGGACAAGGGCAAATAAGTGCTCCTTTCTCTATTTACTGTTACTCCCTCTGCCTTATTCCTTTAGTCAATCTGTTCTTCATCATTTCATTTCTTACTTTCATCCATGCAGTTATATGTGATGCTTCTACTCCAATCCCACCATCACCAAAAAAAAGATGCTTGCTTTGTCTTCTTTCTATCATTACCTAGTTTTTTCATCTTTCCTGCATGTTTTCCAAATACTAGAGTTAGTCATTAAGGTCAAGTATATATTGAGGGAAGATGGATGGGGCCCTCCTTTTGGCCCTCAAGTACTTTGGGAATTCTAACAGTTAGTTTCTGATCACAATCATGTTTGGAGTTCAGTGCCCAATCCAGATTGTATGGCCTGACACACAACTAGGGTTTTTTGTTCTTTCTTTTTTAAAGAGTTAATTAAAGGATAGATTGCACCCAAGTTGAGAGAAAAGAGTTAATTGATTTTACCATGAACAACTTTGATATGGATCATTTTTCCCTATAAAGGAAATTATTCTTAGGCCTGCTTTATGTATATAGAACATTGCAACATCTTGCCATAGCCCAGGAGGAGCAAGTCTTAAAAAGTCCTCTAAAGGCTTGCCCTGCTTGAGCTCTAAAGTTAATGCTTACCTACATCATCATAGGTAACAAGTAATAAAAAGTATTAATCCTTTAATCCCAAATATGACTTTTGAAATTCCCACATCAGTTTTGAATTGGGCATAAAAGATTCTCATCATCAGCGCTACATTGAACTTTTCCATTTCAGTACAGGAAAAATTAGTGCAAGCATATTTATCATTAGATCTTAAAATCATGTCTATGGGTTTCTCTAAAATAGATGTCAGTCTACCCAGAACTAGATTGTCATATATGCTCATTACATTGATGATGTCATTTTTTCAGCTAGTAAATTCTCACTTGGCTTCTCATCCCTGGAGTTGTTGCTGTTATCTGGAAAATTTCTTACCTATTTCCCTTGTTTTGGTATTGCAGATGTAAAAGGAATGCGACATATGGTTTTTGGTTACCTTGGATGCTATCACACATCATAGCGTCCTCTGCTTCTGCTTCTACATCAAACCTAAGCAATCATATGGTACCTTTGTACTGGCTATTGATGAAAGCTTAGTTGTAGGCAAGACATTATTGATAGTGCTTAGGAGATGTTTTGGTTAGAGTAGGTGTTTCTGCTCCCTTTGATGACATAAACTCATCCAGGTTGGAGTTTCAGGATTCTGAGGTCATCATAATATTGCATATATCATAGTCAGTGGGTTGCTTGATGATGGTTTCGATCATGATCTTGGATCTGTCGGCAGATATTTGCTTGTTTGTATGATGGGAACATAAAACTGGTGGTCTTGTTGAGAGGACAGTGTGATTTCAATTCTCTGAGAACTGTGAGATGATATGTTGAGCAAATTTGATTTTGATCATTAATTTGCACTCTATTTGAGGCTACAGGTACATGGAAGATTAACACACAGGTCATATGCAATTTGTGAATTGGAGATGCATCAAATCTAGATAGGCTGCTGTAGATTTCAATGATTTTCTGATTTGAGTTGGATCATCCAATTCACACTTGAATTGAGGTTGTTGATGTTGTGACGACTGACTTAACACATCATCTTTGTGCAGTTTAAGAAATTGAGATGAATCTCTTCAGATTTCATTGATTTTTTGATTGTCTCAAGCATACTGGTGTTTGGTGTTGGATGCTGAGATTGGCATGATTGGATTTTTTTGATTTCAGCAAATGTATTCTTTTGAATAACAATGTGGGTAAACATGATCATCGTGATGCATGGAAACGGTGCTTTTCTTACACTTTACATGAGATAGGGTGATCAGATGAAACTAATGTGAAATTCATCTCAGTGGGATATACTTTTTTGCAAATCAGTTTGTTATCCATGGGGGATGCTGATTTGGTGACACTCTTAACATACAGTTGTGTTGTTTAAGTATTGGAATGGGATTAATTGATCATGGCACCATAAAAAATGTTGCTTTGGATCAAACAGAACCTGAG
Organism: Thalassia testudinum; assembly: GCA_037157565.1. Classification (NCBI taxonomy): domain Eukaryota; kingdom Viridiplantae; phylum Streptophyta; class Magnoliopsida; order Alismatales; family Hydrocharitaceae; genus Thalassia; species Thalassia testudinum. The sequence continues at coordinate 13,323,107 of JAZHRO010000037.1, read as the reverse complement.
AAGATATGAAAATGCCGGATATAGAACCCTTTTTGCAGATTCTATTTCCTGGTTGGCAGGCTTATCTGGCGGAGGATTCAGCTTTGAAGTTCCAAGCTTTCCTTCCAGGATTTTATCTTGCTTCTGACTATGAAGTCATTATTTTTGTTCATATATTATCAGATAGATGGGATCTTTCTGATTGATTTTACGAATTCTATGGGTAGATTTGTATTGTTTTTGAATCTTTGTTATGGTATAAGCCTTTCCATATACCGTGTAACTGTACCTGTATGTCCTAAGATGACTCCTAGGGTGACTAGTGACGACTATAAGTTGACATCCTACCATTACTCTTTTTGTGGTTTGTGTGTTTGTTCTGTTCTTCTGTTCTTTCACGAAGATACCATGTCGTGCCTTTTTCTTGCTAACAAAAGGCTTATTTTAATTGATAGTCCCTGTAGTTTTATATTATTGAAGGATAATTTGGAACCTGCAAACTACTTCAGTAAGTACATGTTGATGTAGGGGTGGATACTTCTTTTTTGCTTATTTAATTACTGGTTGACCTGTAGCTATTAATATTTGCCTGTAACCATGATTACATGGAAAGCTATTTCTTGTCCTCTCATTTCCATTCAACAAAGTTTTGATTTGCTTAATCATTTATTGTACACTGCATATGAATTGGTGTGTAGCATGAATTAGAAAGGCACATATTGTTAGGACAACAGTCCCACACTTAAAGATGTGAAAGTTTGTTTTGAGATGGATGCTCTCACATGGTCCAAGAGTTTCACCGGTGTGAAGGCTGTACATGAACTGGTGTATTAACAGAATAGACCTGTGTGTAAGGATGTGAAAATTAGAACCGGTTATTGTTCTTCTCTGCTAAAGCCTGTTGGTTTGGAGTTGTATGCTCTCACATATCGCCGTATAGTTTTTTTATGGAAGTGTACTTATTTTTGTATCTTTTTCTAATTATTAGTTCTTATCTTTGTACATTTTGGCTACTAAGACCCCAGATTTTCTGCTACTGATAATAGTCATGCATTTGTGACTGTAGTGTTATCAGTAGCTGATTGTGGTGGTTTTACCTGTTACCCTGTTGATTTGTTTTTAGTTTTTTTGTTTGAGAAGTACATTTTACCCTAGTTGGCTGAGCTTTTTTGTATCCTTTCATCTTGGTTTGGGCTCATCCAGTTGCTTTACCGAGAGATATTGTTGTTGGTCTCTCATTAACTATGAAGGTACAAACTATTATACTGTCATTTAATAAAGTCATCATGGGAAAGCACTCGGATTAGAATTATTGTTTATTGTGATTAGATGTAAATATCATGTATCTATTTGCTGCAATTATTTGATTCAGGGCATATGCTGCATTTTGCAGTTGTCCATTTGTGGAAGCCTTGCTTAGGTGTTATCATCATTGATCTTGTTTTTGTATTGATAGTATGGTCGTCCTTCTCATCATGATCGTTGCCCTTGACCCCTTCAATTGGCCTTCTATGCATTTCTTAGCTAGCCATAATCTCTTTAGATGGATAGTGTGGTAATGCAAATGCGTGACAGATCCAACTGTTCTTGTTGGTCGCACTTGCAGCTTAGCTTCCCCATTGAACTTTTTAAATTGGCCACTCTGTTTACAGAATCCGGTTGCTGCATGGTGCATTGATAGTTTGGTGGATTTTCCCTGCAGGCAGCAACGGAGATTATGACCTCATTGTTGTCATTCTCGTTTTTAACTCTAAAATGCACTGCCTGAGTTTGCGATCAATCTTAGATGATTGGTGGTTTTCTTCAGAGTTATCACCTTCACCTTCCATTGGTAAGACTTGGGTGGCCGAGTCTTCATATATTGTTGGTCAAGAATCTCTCACTATAAATACCAGATTTGGTGCATCTAATGCTTGAATTTTGAGCTTCGGGTTCTGTTCATCTTCTTGGAATCTGGGTGGCGATATGCAAGACCTCTAATAGTAGACCATTTTCTGGTCGGTTAAGTTGCTTATGAATGTATCACTTGCCATTTTTTTGTTGGTTTGCTTGATTGTCAATGAACATCTGCTGTTATGGCATTTTCTTTCTAGCCAGGAATGAACATACATTGCTGTTGCTTCTTCATCTATCGGATTCGATCATTTTTTCACCGGTCAAGCCCCCAAATCAAAGAATGCAAGTATAGATTATATGGAGGATGCATATCTGTGGAAATACAGATTTGATCTCTTTAAGGGATAGGTTGCAGGCCATGTTGTTGGGCTTAAAGGGTCAATAGGATTTTAGAGGTTTTTTCCTTTTTCTTTTCTTTTTTGTTTAAATTTTTCTTTTAATTTTTCTTTATAGAGTTACAGCCAGTTTGTCCAATGGACAGTGGCTCTTTGTTAGAAGCTAAGGAATCCAAGTTTCCAGTGATCTTGCATATTTGTTTCTGGCAAGTAGTCTAACCATCTGAATGTGATTCAAGGGAATAGGTTGCAGGTCTGGTTGGGCCTGGATAAAAAGGTGAATAGGGTTTTATAAATTCAGAGTTTTTTTTAATGAAAGTAAAAAGTTGCCAGTTTGTCTGATGCGCTGTTTGGTTTTGGCAGGTAGTTAGAGTAATTTTTCCTATTTGTTATTGGCAGGCAGTTTAAGTGGGAGATCATGTTTTTGTCCTGTTGTCAATCGTATTTGCTCTTCTGTGATTAATTCGGAAATGGTTCTTAGCTGCTACATATATGTTATAAAAATATTTTTATAGCCTTTTTTTAAAAAAAATTTTGTCGTGGCATGGGTTACACCAAGTGTGGCAGGATTGATGCAAAAGAAATGGGTCATTTTTTTGGGAGCCTGTGGCTGTTGAGCGTCATTCTTGCTGCTGGTGCTTGCGGCATTAGTACGTTAGCATGCGGATCATGAATATTATCTATCAATTCTAAAAGAAAACGTGATCGGTTATCACCTTCGTGTATTATTTTCACATGGACATTTCAATCTTTGCATTTGCGTCATGGTTTTCTGCGTAAAGCATAAGATGGTAATCCTATCTTTTGTCTACTTTCCTTTGTCTTCTTGGGCAGGGTTCTTAACTTTCGTCTCTCATGCAAACTTGCTTCAACGATCTCTCGTTAAAATCCTTTGGATGATGAAGTTTTGGCTGCATGTTTCGTGCATATGCAATGTTCTTTATGGGGACTCTGGTGGTGCTTTCCTTGGTTGGCTGTTTTGACAACCCATAATGTTATTGTTTTGTTGTGGTTTTAGTCCTGTGTCTTCCTTCGAATTTAGGTCGTTTATTCACTTTTTGAAAGGGTAACGTGTGTAAAGGGACTTCATAGGCTGATCAAGGCATTAAACCTCCACGTGCGGCATTAGAAGGCTCAAAAGTTGTTTACGAAAAAATAGTTACACTTCTCTTGGAAGTCTTATGCTTGGTCCAGGGTTTGCTGTGGGTGTCACCACTCCACATGGAAAATTTGAAGGTTTGAAAGGCTAGCAAGGCATTGCAAGCTGAAGGCCTTTGGGAGTTGTCCCGGAAGGGTACGTCAATGGTGACTGTTTTCGTTCATTGAAGGCCATTCTATAGTGTCTCGAGCTGCATTTCAAGGTAGTTGGGGTTGCGTTGGCAAGAGAGGGTAGAGGGATGGTGCCCCCATGTCTTGCATAGAGGTGTGAAGGAGGGGTGAAGCTAGGAAAACGGGTTTTGTTCTAAGCCCCCTTGGTTAATGAGGGGTAATTTTGAAGGCTATGTTTGGTACGGGGAATAAGGGTTGTATCGGGAGAAGAGATTCTAGGAATAAGTGGAGAGGTGTGAGTGGGTTATTCTAACAACCAAACGGGGTGTTTGGTTGGGTTATAAGTTTAAAGTGATTGCATGAAATGATTGGTATTGTGGTATGTTAATGGATCTTTTAAAATTATGATATAGGTGTGAATGGGTTGATGTGATAGTGAATGTATTTTAATAGGTATATTATGTTGAAGTGGATATAGTTTAATACATGTTGATGATGTGATATATTTAAGTAGTTTAAAGTTGATGTTTGTGGGTGGAATGGAATAAGTTTTTATTTTTTAGGTACAGTTCTTCGACATTTTTTCTTTTTTGTAATCTTTCGTTGGAAGGATAATCCTTAAGTTATCCTCACTTACACGAAGCCTAAAAAAGAGATTTACCCATTCGAAAGGAATCTCGTTGGGTTTTTCTTTGATTGTTGAACGAACCGATGCAAATGGTGGATACTTCTCCTTTACTTGTGCGTTACTTTCGAGATATTCTCCTTCTTACGTTGGTCGCCACGTTTCGGCTTTTGACTTAATTGGCTTGAAGGCATTGATGGTCTGAGTTAGTTTTCTGAGAAATTTTATTTGGCTTGCTGGAACTCTATGCTTAAAACATGGATTAAATTTCTTTAGCTCGCTAGAAGATTGTGTTGGAACAAGTGCGCTTCGTTTTCTCTCGCAAGTGTTTCAAATCTACTGGGAGGTGTTTGGTGTGCATGTTTAGGGTGATGAGTACACATGCTCTGTTTGGTTATACATAACCTGCTTGCCATCTGTATCAGGTTTAGAGATTTAATTTAAGATAAAGTTATTTTATTTTTTTGTGTGAAATAATTTTAACCTATTAAATCTTCTAAATGATTAATTCACTTATTTTATCACTTCTTTGAACTTTTTTCGTATTTCTCCGCTTACTCTACGAATCTTTTTCCTGTAACAAACACAATCTAGGGGATTTTGCCCTTAAGTATGTTGTATTTTCGAGGAGGCATGTAAGAAAATGTTCGACAAATGGGTTGTATTACTCGCGGTTCTCCTGATTTTGAATTCAGGAAATCCTCCTCGAAAATGTGGTCCCATGGGTCACACTTGTACGTTACATAACTGTGATTTCGAGTTTTTGCAGGTTGCAGTAAGCAAAGGCCATATGGTGGTTGTGAGACAATTGGGCCATCTTTATTGGTGGAAACCTTATATCAGGGTGGGTTCTCATCGAATGCTAAAGAACAAATGCATCACATTATATTTGAATGTTCTTAAGTGTAAGATTGTTTCTTCTTTCTTTAAAGAGGTGAAACGAAAATTGAGAAAGATGGAAGCAACGACATTTTGAGAGACGTGTGGTCAGATTACATTTCGTGGTGTAATGCTCTTGTCATTTGTATGTATTAATGACGTTATTCACAAGCTAGTATCTGTATGCCCACGGTGGATATTAGTTGGGAGACACTTTAGTTGGATTTAAGCATGCTTGGAAGCAGTTAAACATGAAATGCAGCAATCTGCATATTCTTTTTTAATGGTTTGGTTTCTCTGCTTATCCTCTGTTTTCCGCTTTGCATCCACTTTCCAGAACATTAGATCAACCTCATGTGGCATATTCTGACCAAAAGAAAAAATTGCTGTCTTATATCTTTTTGCATTGGGTATATCTTTCCAGGAAGTGATTATTTCAGTGGAGGGAAGGGTCTGTCTAAGGAGTGCGTAGACATTTATTTCTGTTTGTATTGCAAATTTATTCAGAATCGAGCAAGCAGTATCTGGATGCATCTCCTTCCAGACGTTTAAGTTTCTTCGAGAGAGTCTCCAATCGATTGGCTCTTGCAATAAGGTAGAGATGCGCAAATGTAAACTAAAACACATTTGAATCTCAATAACCAAATTGAAAAAACTGTTTTTCTTGATAACTTGGTAAATTAGTATCTATCATTTTCCAAGAATTGAGCTTCTGCTTGTCACGAAAATAGAAATGAGTGAAGTTGAATACGTTTTCTTTCACCCATTTGTACGTATACATATGGTTGGATACGTGTTTCAATGTTGGGAGCAATCGTATGTTATGACAGTATCATATTAATGATAGTCTATATTGGCATGGAATAATGTGGACTGGAGAGTCTTAACAGCTAAAACACCCCAGGAAAGTAATGTAGCAAATACGGTTCTTTGATAAAAGTTTTGGCACTAATGCACGTCATGAACGGCAGATTCCAAAAGGTTTGAAGGCTTTACTTTGTAAATACAAGTAATATGAGGTTGTTTGTACACATGCCGTATGGTTGATTGTGCTCATGCCTAGGCCCTATAAATGGAGCACCAAACTCTAGTATATATTCTCATCTACTCGATATTTACATAATTGATATTCGACTTCTTATTTGAAATTCAAACTCGTACTTGATACATGAAGTAGCCCTGGATTCGTAGTAGGAGGGTTGTACAGGAGATGATTGACCTTTGTAACAAAATGGACCAGATAGCACTGCAGTTTGATTTGGATTGGTTTTTTCGTAAAAATATAGAAACAAATGTGACCACTTAGATCTAGGTTCATATAAATGAAAGAGATACGTGAGTTCAAAACCTTTTTCTTTTGTTCCTGGATCGTGTTCATGCTCCTAGTATATCATGACTAAATTTGAGCCTCCTCGTCGGGATTGCGTTTGTTTTGCTGTCCCTTTTGAGTGTGCCCAATTTAGGCCATCTTTCCCTGTTCCCTTCAGGTTCTTCTTGTACCGAGAACTTCTTGCTTAGAGTTTCTCGTGTGTGGCTTGATCTTTGTGCCTCGGTTGATGATGTTGGTAGAAGGTGTCCCCTTCTCAATTGGTGATCCTCTTACGCCTTCCATTTGCACCATTCATCTTTGTAAGGTTGCGAATCATTGCAAGTGATTGCATTTTGTGTTTTCCCTCGATTTAATGAACATGTCTTTTCATACTTGTGATGGGCACGATTGAGGTTCACCCCCACTCCCTTATAGTAGTTTTTGTTGTATCACTAAAGACGTCACATGAGTGTACTTGACATGAGAAATCTTCCATCTCCAAACAAAGTATCTCCCTTTCCCTTTTTGAGATGCATGTGTATTTGGGATTAAAGATATCACGACTCCCTATTGTTGGTTGACACTTCCAACTACTTGGATGGCCTTCAACTAGTGATGTTCTAACCATGATAGAGGATCATATGTGGTTCATCCATGCATGACTTTGTTGTGAACGTTGGAGTGATACGTAACAAGCCTCTTCTCACCGTCATAATCGTACATTTTGTTGATAGGAGTGGGGTGAATCTTTAGTTGTTTCTTTGTCTTTCTTGTTATCCGCTACGTATCTTCCCTTGACGGAAAGTCATATTCCATACGGATATGAAAACATATCAGGTAAGATTTAGATATTTGATGACCAAATTTAGATATTTAGATTCAAATATGGATTTAGATTAAGATATGGTGTGATAAAATTTGAATTGGATTTGGATATGGGTTCAAATATTTGGTAGATCAAATCGACATATTAACATTGTTAAATGATTGCGCAGATGTTAATTTCCATGAAATAGTAGGATTGAAGGCATTTGTATTATTTAACATTGATCTACAGGTGGTTTAACTTGATTTATTGCATGTTTGCTTAACATATTTTATATGGAATCTGAAACTATCACATGAATTGAAATAGTAGGATTGAAGGCATTTGTATTATTTAACATTGATCTACAGGTGGTTTAACTTGATTTATTGCATGTTTGCTTAACATATTTTATATGGAATCTGAAACTATCACATGAATTGAGATTTTTATCCAATTTTTATCTAAGCTAACTATCCTATGCGTTAATATTTGTATTTGGCAAGAAAACGTTATTTCTGACTTATTCAAGTAAGATTTGCCTAATTTTGCCCCATCCCTACTAGCCGGACCGCCTCGTTCTTCCTGCACACTACAGGGTTGGGTTTTTTTTTCTCCAAAACCCTAACGCAGAACCCTTCTTTTGTCATCCTCTTCGATCGTTGCCGATGAGCAGATCGGGGCAGCCGCCGGATTTAAAGAAGTACGATTCCCCCCCATCTTCCTCACTCCTCTTTCCGTAGTGTTTCTCTTTTTATTCTTTTTGTTTCATCCAATAACCCCTTTTTTCTTTCATCTTGTCCATGTTGCTTCTGCTCTTGATTCGTCAGGTATATGGACAAGAACCTTCAGAGTAAGATCTCGCCTTCCTCTCTCTCTCTGTCTGTTTCATGATTCGCTTTGTGTTGTCTTCCGAGGCGATCAATATCTTATAGTTGTAGAGCTTTAGACGTGGAGATGATGGTGTGCCGATACTTGTGCTGCTATTGGTTGGAACTTCGCTAATCTTTATTTGAGGGGCAATCGTTTATGTTAACGGCCATTACTGTTTTCTGCGGATTTGGGAATTAAGGCTAAGAAATATGTAGATTTTGAGGTCATAGATATTTTAGATTTGCATGGGGAAGTATGGCTTTATAATGTGATGGTAGGTAGGTTATTCTTGCTAGCATTGTTCTCGTTTCAGCCGTCGTTTCAATTAGATTCACTAAGAACAAGTATATGATTGGACGAATTCAGATTTGACATGCACATGCATGTCTTTTGTGTGTATGAAAGTCATGACAGGGAAATAAGATGGACTTGGTTCCACCTCTCACTTTGTTATTCCTTTAGGCTGTTTTTGGCAGTAGAATAAGTTGTAACTGGGATAAGTTGGTGACACAGGGTCCGTGGGGTTGAGAATATAGTATTTTTCTATTCTGGAACTTGGAAAAACTTGTGGTAGAGAATATTGCATTGGAAATTTCAAAACCAACCTTATCTGTGCATGCAACTCATTGCCGTTATGGAGGATAATCCCCTCCCATGGGCTGAACTGATATTGGTTTTCTTGGACCCCTTGACGAGGATCCTTGATATGCTTGTCTTTATCTGATGGAGTTTGGAGAAGCTTAACTGGGAAATTTTGTGAGGGATGGGAAGGTAGGTGTCCCAAGCATTATGATTAGTTTGTTGGAAGGATGTGGTTGCATGAACTTATAAATAGTGGTGGCCTTGGGAGTCTGGATTTGAAAACAAGCAACACCTTCATATGGTTTTCATTGTAGGGTGCTGTTGGTCTGGTTAAGTTCCTTTTGGAATATGGATGGACAAGCCGTGGCTTGTGGACAGTGTGGAGAACCAGAGATGAAATGCAGAAAGAAGATGGTGGTGGCTTCCTCACTGTTGATTTTGCATCTTGTGGAATGCTCAATAATCGTCGTGTTGAGATGAGCAGTAAGTAAACATTTGTTTTGGGTTTTTCTTTTTTTTTTTTGAAAAGGGGAAGAATGGTTGCTAAAGGTCGGTAGCCATCTGCTATATCACTCCGAAAAAAGAAATGGGGGTTACTTACAAGTGCTGTGACCAGAATGAAAAAAAAAATACAATCACTACCTTACAACATTCTTCAGCCAGACCCTATCGCCCTTGAAAACAGCATGATCATTCCATGAACTAATATGTCCATCATTATTCCATATAACTCCTGAGCTAAGTTGCCTTGTTGACAGATGTTTTGGAGATTGGATACTGACAAGAGGTTGCATTGTTGCAGGATTGATAAATGAGGACCTTCTATTCTTGTTGGGTTTACTCTGATGCTGTGAACTATGTGAGGCTTGAGAGTTGAGAATATGGTGCTTGCTTGAACACCAAGAATTACATGGGTTTTGATGTGTGTGGACATACTTTAATTTGAAATGGAAATCAGTAGCCTCATCGGATGTTTAGATTTTCATTTGGTCATGGAGGAGAGGGGAAGTGTCAGTGTAAGTAGGTTATGTTGCATTGATTAACTCAATTTTGATGTTCAGGTAGGCCTTTGTCCCTCATATAATGCTATTTCAATAGGTCATGGCTAAATCTTTGTTATCTGCTTTAAGATGAAGGTCTTGATTTGGTTATTGAGGGGGTGGGTCATGATGAAATCCTTGTGGTATGCTCGTAATGCTGTTGACTTTGATTGTGCTTTCTGTAATGAAGTGATCGAAGATTACAACATCCTTCCAGGTTAATCACTTTATAAATGATGTCTGATGAATGGGTACTTTGTGATGTGCTTTAACAATTACTCATGGCAGAACTTTGAGAGTACCTATGAAAGATGAAGCCTCATGGGAGCACCACTGGCATTTTTCTCATGCAAAGAGAGGGTGAAGCTGATAGTGGTCTTTTGTTCAATTTGGCTACAAAGAAATCATGCCACCCACAGGGGCCATAAACCATAATAGAAAAAGCTTGGTTGAGAGCAAGGTCTTTTTGAGGGTGTGAAAATTCAACTAACTAAACTCTTGTTACCTTCAGTAATGAATCTGGGCGTAAGTCAATTCGTTTGTATTATAATTCTACTCTTGGAAGAACCCGCACTCTTCAAATTTGAAGGTTCAGCACCTTGAATCCTTATGCAACCCAGAATTCCCCTTACTGCCCCCTCGTCCCTACAACAAAAAGAAACCTTAGAATCATCTCAGCATAAAAGCTTTCGAGGAATCAGGAGCAGTGGTGGCATCCTAAATTGTAGCTGAACCAGCGTTTACAGTAGGAAAAGTGCAAGAGCAAGTTTGCAGCTGTACAAGGGATGTCGTATTCCAAGTGTTGTTTTGAATATGGTCTCTATAGTGAGTATTAAAGGCATGACAATGGCTTATGGAGATGAGTGTGCACATGACATACTTAGTGGTACCTTGGTGGTGATAGAAAGGTTTCAGAGTGATGGCTTTCTCCCAAGTTATCATGGTCATCAAATACCAATTGGATGGCTTTGCCCAAATCTTGTATCAGATATAAATAGACACATAAATCCATTTTGTTCAGTTAGGATTTTTTTATTAGTCAAATGATTTTCTGATGGTTTCCAGTTTGCATCTTTTTTTTAATCATAGTATATCAGTAATAATGGTTTCCTTGTGGTTGAGTTCATGGCTGACAAGAAAGTATTCCTGGCAACATTCTTCTTAGTGCTGTGGTATATGATTACAGATAACAGTTAGCGGTAACGTTACTAATATTACTATCATGGACAAATTTATTTCTCAGTCATGCCTACCTATTTTAGTCTACATGGCAACTTTCTTTGTTGAATTGAGAGTGGCTTGCCTCTGAAAGATCTTCATCTATGGTGTTTTGAGTTTATGATGCATTTTATGCATGGTAAGCTCTTTTGTTTTTAGGCATTGTTTGTTTAGGGGAATTGTTTTTGGGGAATTGAAAAATAAGGGAACGGGATTGTGCCTCAATCTCGTGATTGAGAGGCTTAGGCATTTGTTTTGGGAAACATGGCAATGGAGGGATTGAAAGGAGTAATCCATTGCTTGGCAAAGTTGGAGTGTTTGTTTGAAGGGATTGAACATGGAAGAAAATTGAAGGAATATGGAACTCACCGGTGGATTGCGTTGGTTTTGCATGAAGCGGGTGATGCATTAGCGTGCTCGGATAGTGTTGGTGTTTATGATCAAGCAGGTTATTACGGATAAAAATCATTTTAATACCATAAAACCCAAAATACGAAACTCTCCATCGTTGTATTGGAGTAACGCAATGTTGCATTATACGATCAAGTTAAGGGGAGCGTAGAGCACGAATGGGGCAGATGCATGCATGTTGTTCATCTGCATAATCCACCAGTGCATTGGGGGATATTTGGGTTGGAGAATCCACCGCTAGATAGGAATAATCGATCGATGTATTGGGGGATATTTGGGTTAGAGAATCCACTGATGGATAGGAATAATCCACTGGTGTATTGTCATGATCCATTGGTGGGTTGTAGAGTGAGTGTGTCGTAGAAGAAATTTATGAATGGATGCATGTGGATTTTAAGAATTCCATAGGTGCATTTACGAAAGCAACACTTACATTTATATGATTGGGTCAAATGAATTTATATGGGATCAATGCACGAGTGGATTTAGGGAGACCACCGGTGCATTGATATAATCCACCGATAGATTGAAAGAATCCGCTAGTGTATTCAACGAATGCACCTATGTATTTAATTAATCCACTTGTGCATTTTGTGTTCTTATTGAATTAACCAATGGAGATGTAAAGTCTATTGGTGTGTTCCATCAATCAACTGGTTGGATTGTTTGGGTGAAGGGTGAGAAATATGAATGCACCGATGGATAACCAAAAATGAATTGATGGATTCACTGTAATCGGTCCATCTTTGTACTTTAGGGAGGTTGATCACAAATTCACACTCGTATCGATCAAAAGAGCACTTAAGTACGTTAGGGATGATGTGGTGGAGTTGTTTGAGAGGAGTCCATTCAGTGGAATCATTCAAAATGAGAAGTATTTCCCTCAATATAAGGATATGGAATTATATGGGCATTTGGTAGATGCATACCATGTAGAGACGAAGGAGTTTCATGTTGGTGATCTAAGGTTGAAGGTAAGTGCTAGTCAAATAGAGAAGATGATAGGGCTGAAGAATCAAGGAAGGAAACTTACCTTGGTCGATGGCAAGAAAAATGTGAATGAGAGGCTGATGATTTGGATAGAGAACTTCTCTACCGTCAAGCATTCTCTGATGATTTGGACAAAGAACTTCTCTACCGTCAAGCTTAAGGTCAAGGTTGTAGCGGAGAAATTACATGAATTCAATCCAGATGCTAAGAAGGGGAAAGGAAAGTTGAAGGCAAAAGGAAAGGAAAGGAAACGATTGAGGAGAGAAGTGAGCAAGTGGCAAAAGAGACGAAGTTGTTGGTTCTCATCACCCTTGGGTTTCCTCATCCCATATGGAGACTAAGCTATCATAACTTCATTGTTTGATACAGTGGAAGATTTGCAATTGCTAGATTCTTACAATTGGGCTGAGGTGGTACAGGACTTTCTCCACAAAGGTTTCCAAGAGAATAACTTGAAGGAGCAATCACATCTCAAAGGTTACGCCATTCTACTACCAATTTGGGCAATTGAGATGGTCAAAATTGGTGAGCCAATGAATGTAGAGGTTGATCTGGTGCAAAAATATAACCAAGAGACGACATTCACCGATCATGCGAAGAATGTCAATCTGATTTTGAAAAAAGCCATAAAGGAGAACTTAAGGGAATCACCATTTTGAGAAGAGTATGTGGAGATTTGTGGGAAGAGAAAATCTAAACTAGCGGTTGAAGGGGAAGGGAGGAAGAGGAGCAAGCAAGAGGGAGAGGTGAGAGTGGCAGCTCGTAGGAGCAAGAAGTGGGATGGAGGGGGAAGTTGTTAGGAAGGCCGAAAGGCCAAAGAAAATAAGGGTGGAGCAAAGGTACGTAAGGTACCTGAAGAAAGAAATAAAAAAGTTATGGGTGGAGAATACATGGTTAAGAGGGAAAATTTGATAGTTAAGTGACAAGAAAGGGGATTTGGAAGGAGAGAGATATAATTGAAGGGTTCTTTCATGCCTTCATGGAAGACATGAAAGAGGAGGAGAAGCCTGAGGAGGAAGGGAAGTAGTGGAAGGCGGAGAAGTAGTAGGAGGATGGGAGCGTTGAGGAGGGGAAGGAGAAGCACGAGGAGGTAGGGAGACAGGAGGGGGAGGTGGAGAAGCAGCAGGAGGAGGGGAGCAAAGAAGAGGAGGATGGGAAGGAGAAGCATGAGGAGGAGGTGGAGAAGCAGTAGGAGGGGAAGGGGGAGGAGGGAAAGAAGAAGCAAGCACGAGGGGGGAGACAGGAGGAGGACAAGGAGGATGAGGAGAAGGAGAAGCACGAGGTAGGGGATAGGAGGAGGAGGATGAGGGGAAGGAGCACGTCAAGGGCGAGGAGGAGGAGAAGGGGGAAGTGACAAAACGAAGGAGGTGATGAATGAGTTGAAATTTGGGGAGAAGAAGTAGGAGCATGATGTTGATGCCCCTGAGCAGTTGAAGGAGGCATCCAAGACGGTAATTCAGTTAGAGATGGTTGAAGTAATGTTTCATTTATAATTTCCACCAATGTGTTGGTAATATCCATGGGATCACGAGTGTGTTGCCATTATCAACTGATTGAATTCCTAAAACAACCGGTGTCATTGAAATCAACCAGTGTATCACTATTATCTACCAATGTGTTCTGATGACACACCAGTGGAACATATAAATCCATTGGTGGAATTTATAAATTCACCGATGTGATGTGAAAATGATTTAATAAATCAACCGATGTGTTGGCAAATCCACTGGTTCAGTTAATAAATCCACTGGTGTGCCAACGAAATCAACTAGTGTGTTTGTATAATCCACTTGTGTGTTTTGATGACACATCGATGGAACATATAAATTCATTGGTGGATTATATTAATCCATCGGTGGATTATATAAATCCGCCGATGGAATATACAAAATCTACCGGTGTGTTCGTATTATCCACCGCATGATTTCACATTTCTTGTAGGACAATGAACCTCGAACGCGGAAGGACATCATCCGCGGATGCCATACAAAAGGTGTTGCACACAACATAATTATCTACATTCGCAATGTACATGAAATGAACTACTTGCAATGGAGATAAGCAAGAATGATCTTGAGCAAACTCAATGCGACGAACATCATGTCCTACGAGACTACACTCGATATTCAAGAATACATGATTACAAAACTTACAAATAATACGAGTGCATTTCTAGATCTTGTTAGTACATAATCTTGTGGACTTGATGCTTCCTTGTCATCCCCCTCGCCACTCAGTAAACTTAAAAGGACCACGAGAAGCACGGATCAATACCTTACATGCCCATTCCTTATATAGGCACTAGAAGAGCTCCGCTTCATGAATCTCCTCCATCTTCTAGATGTAATGTTAGAGGCGTGCGAATAACAGTTGGAGGTTCCCATCAAATGTATCTACGTAGACCCAATCTCTTGCCCAAAACGTAGAAGTCTCATCCATCTATCGGGAAGGATTCAAAGCGAGCGACGAATTTAATACGACCCAAGATAAAGCAAAAGTAGGTATACCCCGCTCGAATGTACCATAGACTTGTAGGAAAAGGAGTAGGCATCACGAGAAAAGCAAGTGCAAACCACTATTCAACATTACCGCAGAAGATTGCTTACGCATTCTCTTTGAAAATCGCCACACCACATTGCCATCGTCAGACCTCTCCATTACTCTTCCAACAACCATACGTGATGAGCTCTCACCCTTTTCCAATCCTGCCCCAGGTCAATATGTCCAAACCCGTGGTATTGTCCTATCTCGATTTTAACGCTCCCAAATAGGGGACAAAGGTCACAAACCCACTAAATAAATGGTACCTTAGGGGTTGAGGATTTAGTTTGTTTTGGGATAGAATTGGGGTGAAATAAGTTGGTGAGTTTATAATGATTGGTAGGTTTTTAATGATTATTATGGTGATGTAATGTTGATAGATGATTTTCTAATATTTTGATGTAGGTGTGAGTACATTGATGTGATAGTGTAAAATATATTTTAATATGTATATTATGTTAAAGTAAATATATTTTTATATATATATTGACGTTGATATGATGTAAGAGATGGTAATTATTGGTATAAAGTTAGAGAAATTATAACCCTTTATTTATGCCTTCGAACTCGATCAAAACCCCCCATTTAACCCTCAACTAAATGCCTCCTTACTAGTATGCTTGGGTGGAGGGGTTAGCAAAATAGGTGATAACTTTAAGTCTCACACTCAAATCGTATTCCTCAAAAATTGGTGTTAACATTAGTTCAAGTAAATATCACAAGAGTTAATACCACAGCTTAATATCAGTTCAAGTAAATAAAAACAATGAATTTTTACACAAATGCCAATCACAACAATCGAAATTACTTTTCTACCATTGGGTTGCAACTAGTGTTATTAATACCATTGCAAAACTTACTTCGTTAACATAAATGCCACTTCGTTATTTCTTCGTTAGTTCACCAACCAAAGTTAAGGAAAAGTTGACTTGAGTTAAGTCAAAAGCAGTAATCTTAAAAGGGAAATGGATGATGGTGACCTAAATCCATCTTTCTCCTTCCTACTTCCACTCGATCTGGAAGGTTGGTGTAGCGAACGGCAAGCTCGAGGAGGGTAAACTCAGAGGCGATGGTTGCGAAGGTCAAATGGGTCAATCTTACCTTCTCTAACACCACCATGACCTCCCTGTGCCTCCTCCAACTTTGCCTCCCCAACCTAAACCTCACAGGACCCCTCTGCTTCCTTACCTCCCTCTGCCACCTTGACCTCTCCAACAACCTCTCCTCCTAACCCCTCCCCTCTCGCATCCTCTTCTTCCAATTCCCTTCCCTTCGTTGCCTCCGCCTCTCTCGCAACCTCCTCTCCATTTCCCTCCCCTACCCATCTCCACCCTCTCACCTTCGCATCCTTGACTTCTCCCCCAACTCCCTCTCTAGAGGCATCCCTACCTACCTCTCCCTCCTCCCCTCCTCTTCTCTACCTCAACTTCTCCCACAACGACCTCTACTACCCCATACCCCCCTCCTTTTCCTCAACCACACGTCCAACTCCCTCCCTGGGCCCCCTCCCTTGCTACATCCTCTCCTCCCTCCTCCTCCTTTGCCTCTCCAACAACCTCTTCTCTAGTTCCCTCTCAGAGGATGCTATCGCCTCCCTCCACTCCCTTTACGACCTCTTCCTCTCTCGCAACCATCTCTCTGGCATCACCCCCCCTTCCATCGCAAGCCCTCAACCATTCTGCCAACTCCCTCTCCAGCCCTGTACCCTCAAGCCTCATTGGTCGCTTCTAGCTCTGGGAGCTCCGCCCTGACCACAAGTCCGTTGAGGTTATCGACCTTGCCTCTAGTCACCTCTCCAGTGAGCTCAATGATGCCTCTCCATTTGATGCCCTTGCTGTTATTATTGCTCTTGTTGTGTTGCTTGTTGTTGTTGTTGCCGTTGGCTCGTTGTTGCAGTTATTGTTATTGATTGTTGCTGTTGCTGTTCTTGTTGTTGCTCATGCTGCTACCATTGTTCTTATTGTTGATGCTGTTGCTCTTGTTGTTGTTGCTGTTGTTAATGGAGCTTGTAGATGAGTTTCATCAAAGTAAGGATGATCCAACGTCGGAGCTTGAGAAACAAGCTCTTACGATGCTTGGTGTGAGTGAGGAAAAAGCTGACAGTGAAACAAATATCTATTAACTCAAATCAAGTGGATCTTAATCCAAGCGATATTTTTGTAAAAGTATTATATTTTTCAATGACACTAACAGTAATGGTTACAATTTAGTGGTATAAAATTAATTTCGAAAGTTTACCATGATATTTACATGAAAATCCTTAAAAATTAACGTCAACATCGCTTTACAAATAAATAAAAATGACATTTTCTAAACTCTCAATAAAACGGCTCAGTAATGATTACCCTGTGTATTGACAAACATGTCTATCCTGTGATAACGTGCTTTCTGTAGTCAAGCTGAATGCGAATCGGATTGTGGTTGGAACTCTCCGTGGCTTCGACCAGTTCATGAATCTCGTTGTCGATAACACTGAGGAAATTAATGGAAATGAAAAGAACAACATTGGGATGGTGGTACGGCTCTCTGGCACTGGAATGGCTATTTTATATTTGTATGCAATGGATGTCTCTTGACGTGAATGAGCTGCTTCTTTACCCTATGCGTCCATACATCTGCAGGTTATCAGAGGCAACAGCGTGGTGATGATGGAAGCCCTGGAGCCCGTCAGCAAAGCTCAATAGCGTTTCTCTATGTTTGTACCTACCTACTACCTTAGACATTAACATCAACTTGTTATCATTTATCTGTACCGTACGTAATCCGCCCTTTTGTGCATTATTACTTACTGTCGTTAAGTTTGTGCTGGTTTTGACCTCCTGCTCTATATTGTTATATGAATTTCTTCGAAATTTTGGGTGGAAGCGTCAAACGAGTTATTCGCAGACCGATTTTGGGTTTTTTCAGCGTGCAGTAGTTTCTCATGGCATTTTTTATGTCAAATCTCAAGCTTCTAGGCTGCGTTTGGCAGCCGTACATCAGTTGGAATAAGGAATTTGAGAGGGGGGGGGTAGTGGTGGGAAGGTGAGCGTGGGTTCCAAGACATGAGTCACGAGGTCTATTAATATTTTTTCTTTCCACATATAATTTAAAAAATATTATTTAATAATTATAATCTATCAAATGAAAATTCACTAACTCTTTTTCTTTTCTATACCAATTATTAATAATTTTATCAATTATTACAATTTTATACATTAAATATCTTCTTGTACTTCTTTCAATCCAATTTTATCCTGATATATCATTATCCTCCCATCAGAATTTTGTGGGAAAAGTACATTTATTTTGCAGCCAATGTAATGTCATATTGGAGTGACCGTTTTTTTATCTCGTGTATTTTTATTTAAGGCAAAGGAAAAAGCCAGCAAGGGGGAATGAGGTTCCTCGATTAAAGTAGGGTTGTCTCTAGAGCCATACAACTGTCTAATCAAAAGATAGAACGATATTGTCCTCTAGAGACTCATGTTGGGGGAGGGGATAGTGTTGAGTTTATATGTTTGAGATAAAATAATCGACGATATTGATGTGATGAATGAGTATGTTTAGTTAATGTTAAAATATAGATGTGAGTAGGTTAATATGATATTGTAAATATATTTTAATAGATATATTATATTAGAGTAGTATATTTTAATTTATATTGATATTGATATGGTGTAATTGGATGATATATAAAAATGTTAATTGAAATGATCTATTTTTATCTCTTTCTTTATTCCATTGGCAAATGAGACCTAAAGGGTATGAATAACCTTCCGGTGCAGCAATCACCCATATTTGAAAAAAGAGGCAATAGGTTGTTGGATGATTGAGCAATCTTTCGCCTTCCATCTAGGGTCATTGGGAGTTCCAACAACCTCATTCTCATATCCGCCCCTGCATTCATCCATCTTCCTTATTTCATCTCTTTTATTTATCAAATTTTTGTTGGAAGATTCCTTTTAAGATCTGATAAATGGTGTGAGGCAGAACAATTCCTTCCGACAGTAATGCTATGGCTAAAGAAAGTCCTAATATGTTTCAGTTGTTTCCTTGTGAATGGATATTGTTGATGGTTGTGATTTCCTGAAACTCTAGATGCATTTGTTGACTTTGTTTGTCTTAAGAAATTCAGCTTTCCAGAAGATTCTCTTTTGGACCTTTTGATGCTATCACTGTATAAGCAACTCTTGACAAAAAGGCAGCTCACCCAACTTTTTCAAGTAGAGAACCCAATTGAGTTGAAAAGGAAGCTAATTCAACACACTTACACCAAGTAATTTCACTGCAGCACATGAGATTCACAAAGGAAGTTGGATTTATTGTGAAATGCTCTCAACGGTCTATTCATGCCACATTTTGCTTAAGGCTCTAAAAAGAAAAGAAAATCGCACAATAAAATTCAAAAAATTAATAAAGCTGAAGGAAGGAGTTAGCAGAGGTTGCCAGCGGAGGGATGAGGGTGAGTTTTCTCACGTGGAGTTGGTGGATGAGGTCGCCAAATCATCTTAGTAACCTATTGCTTCATTTTTCAAATATGAGCAACTACTGCCTCCTTCTCTAATAAAGAGGGTTATTCATCATCCTTTTTCCAAAATTACCAACAGGTGAGGGAACGAAAACGGTGAACTTATTGATAGTTTAATAGCTTAAATAGACTCTTGGTGAAGGGACGTTTCACGTTGTGTGCAGGGAGATGTGTCCTTTCTGTAAGCAGGATCTGTCATAAAAAGGTGTTCTCTGAAAACCTAACGTTGGAAGCTCCCTATTAGGTCGGAAGGTTTATCACCTCTAACTTATCATCCATCCGGGCTCGATCTTGTAAGGGGAATTTATGTGAAAAGTGACATACGATAAACAGAGAGGGAATGATGGTTGTGAAAGTCTGGAGTATATGCAGGGTAAGGTTACAAAGTCCCGAAAATATTGTTTAAAATTTTTTGCTTATTTCTGAAAGGCATTATCTATACATAAGTTGGGTGTTCATGGATCGGATGTCCATCATGTTTCCGATTGACGTGACCCAACCTAATGTTAATTGTATTCTTATCAAATCAGTGCCATGCTTATTTTCATGAAAGGAACATTATAAATTTCCTTGCTTGTTTTTATAAAAGGACAACTATCTTTTTAAAAATTATATATGAAATTTTACAAGAAAAATAATTATCCTTTTTCATTATATATGTCGTTTTAAAAAATAGTACGTTTGGCTTTTTTTTTTTTGGCTGTTTTTTTCTTCTTTCAAACCATAACAGCTCCATCGAAGCCCCCAACATTTCCTGTTCGTAAGGTGCTCGTCCGTGATAGTTTTTTTTTTGAAATAAATTTTCATAGGGGAAGAATTTGATCTAAGAGACGTAGGGAAAAAAATAGATACATCTAGTTCTCAAAAGGAGAAGGAAAATGTCTTGTACAAAATAACAAGGTAAAAGATAAAGGAAAAAAAAAATATATCCTTACATTGGGAATCGGATATTTTCCTAAAAGAGAACGATCTCACATTTGTAAAATGTTAAGAGATCAAATAAATTGGATCCGAACTCTCGTAAGAAAGTTTTGTCGTAAATTACATGAGGGTTACACGTGACCTTTGACGAAACAACCTAAACTAAAAAACAGAGAAAAGAATGGATCGAACAACTACATTGCACAACAACAAGACCCTGCAGCACACAATGACATGAACATGAGACCGCTGCAATCGGAGCAAGGCTAAACACAGCCGACACCTCCCGTCGCGACATAACTTGATGGTCAAGGGTCACGAGCTGATGAAGTTGCCACCTGCATCGAAGCTGCACCGGCAGTCACACACCCCGCACACGGCAGTCCTCTCTGCTGGGGGTAAAGCAGGGAAGGTGAAAAATGACATAACTTTTCTTTTTTTTCTCTTTCTCTGTGACGGCAAAAACATCATAAGACTAGATAAAATGAAAGCATACCTTTTGTGAGCATTCTTTCACACAACCATGTGGATAAAGTAATCTTTTGATTACTTTCAAGATATCATTACGTCATTAGATGTATCTCCAGTTTTCTGTTGGCTCTACGAATCATTCCTTTTTCAGGTAAGTTAAGTTTTTATCATCTTGACTCTTGATTATAATCCCACCATCCACAGCAAGGGCCTGTCTTTTAAAAATATGATCGTGTTTTCACTTTTTCTTTTTTCTCGTATAAACTTCTTTCATTAATAGGAACGAAAGATCTCAGGGACTTAAAATCTCACGGGATAAAAAAAGAGAGACAATCGAAATCCTCGCAAAAGGGAGGAAAAATGTCCTATCCTAAAGAATAGAGGGACAACTATGTTCTGTCCCAAGGAGTTTGGAGTAGAGAAACTCCGAACGGAGTAGATAAAATAGAAGAATCAAAACAAAAACAAAAATAAAAAAAGGTAGAAAGAAGATGCCTATGTAATCTAAACACAGCATCCCATAGAGATTGCTCAATGTCGTAATATAACGACGACGTCACTGAAGAGAAGGCTTCGGCGATCATCTTGATTCACGCCAACGAGAGCCTAGATCGAAAGTAAGTTAGCTACATCTTGATCGTGTGAAACAATGGTCTCTAACGTGATACCGATGAAGCTATGGAGGTGAGTGGTGGAACCCAAGACTAAGTGCACGACACCACCCCTCCATCCCCACCCCACCAACACCCCGCCCTCTCCCGGCCTCCGCAAAGAAGGGACGAGGAGTAGTGATACCGAGGGAGCCCAATGTTGGAGGCAACCCCCACACCATCTACTGAAGGAAGCTCAAATGTCAGAAGGGATCAAACATTGGAGGGGTGTGAAGGGGTGGAGGAGCATCGACGTCGAAGGCAGGAGGAGATGATGTGCGTGGCCGCAGGATGAAGTTGGGCATAAAGGTGTCGTGATAGGAAGAGGCAGAGCAGACAAACAACAGAGGTGAAACGAGAGGAAGGGGAGGGGGTCCCCAATCAATAAGCAATGATCGATCGAGAGCCCTAATAACGGTAAGGTTCTAGTATTCCAAGCGAGAGGGGCGAGTTGGTTGGCATCGTCCACGTATTTTCACTTGATATATTTATGTGTGTAGTGTTTCTATCTCCGATCTATGTTGCTAGGATATTTGCTAAAAGTGTCCGTGATTTACAAGGAAAGATCACATTGAACTTACCATTTATGACACCACATCAAATTCATCACGATATTTGGTGGCAAGTGATATCCACCGCATAAAATAATAAGGGGTTATGTGTATATATATAAATATTGTTAGAGATGCATAAACCTTTATATATTTTATATTT
The DNA here is from genome assembly GCA_037157565.1 of Thalassia testudinum. NCBI lineage: Eukaryota > Viridiplantae > Streptophyta > Magnoliopsida > Alismatales > Hydrocharitaceae > Thalassia > Thalassia testudinum. The sequence goes on along the minus strand of JAZHRO010000037.1, from coordinate 13,301,089 downwards.
ACGCATATACTCTTGTATTACTTTTATATATCTTTCCAAATTATGTGGGTCAAATCATTTGGATCTTTTTATATATATATAACCCCCTTTTATCCTCGGTTCTATCAAAATCCTCACCCATTTTTACTCTGTTGAAGGAGGGGAAGGTGCAGAAGAGGTGCTTTTATTCGAAGAGAAGATGAGAAAATGTTATTTGTATTAAAAAAAAATTATTATTTAGTTCACATACTTCGTGTGTGTGTGTGTGTCAGTGTGATTAATCTAGTCATAAAAGATGCACCAACCTTCCCTAGAAATTTTGGTAAGTTCAACTTAAAACATGTTTTTTCATATCTAAATAGTTTGATGTTTCCAGATATTTTGTATAAACCTTTAACCTGTCTCCCACTAGATACATATATGTTATTTTCGTCAATGTCTTCCTTCCTACTCAGGGGGTTGTCCCCTTTTGTTTTATGATCTGCAGATCCCCTCCTCCTCTCAACCCCTCCCGTGTCTTTTATACTTGAATCTTCTTCTCTATCCCTTCTTAGATGTCACGACCTGGGCATTAAGAGTCGTTTAAGATGTTTGGGAACTGGCCTAGATGTCTAGCCAGACGTCTGGTGTTAAATTTTTTTGGCGTACAGGTTCGCGTCTGCGCACGTGTGCGCGCAGACTGAACCTGCCGCCTTCGTTCTTCTTTTTCTCTCCCTCCGTGCAGACGACGCAGCCTTCCTCTCTCTCTCTCCCCGCGCTGCCTACAAATACGCTTCCTCTCTCCCTCACCCTCACTCCACCACCTTCTTCTCCTTCTCCCTACCAGCGAGAGCGGCAACAGCGGCTGCTGCGAGCGTGCGGGAAGGAGGGGTTGTTGCGAGAGGAAGTAGAAGCTCGACCGCGAGGGTACGAGCTTGCCGGGGCAGCTAGAGTCGGCCGGCGGGAGAGCAGCGAGTGTGGGGTGTCGCGGAGGAGCTGCTGCAGCTCGGGCAGCAGGCGGATGCAGCGCGGCACGACCGTGCACTGCTGGCGGAGAGCAAGAAAGGTTCTGATTCTGGGAAAATTTTCCAGAATCAGACGTCTAGACTTACGTCCAGACGACGCAGAAGACGTCTGAAGGATGGTCCAGACGTCTGACAGGTACAATATTTTGTTACCTTCTCCTTTTTACGCGTGTACGGCCATGCAGCCGTCAGCTGCGTTCTTCTGCACCTTTTCGTGATGAGAGCGGGCATGTGTGTGCAGGAATCGTTCGGGAGGGCGCTAGGGCTCGCCATCCCACACCGATCAGACGTCTGGACACAGTAATAAACGACAAAGAGGACCTCCAGACGTCCGGGGTGACAATCGGACGTCTGGAAACTAAGTCTAGACGATCCAGCGGGCTTCTGGACGTCTGAAGGACTATGCAGGCCAAGGTATGGCAAGATTGACCTTTTAAGACATTTGGGAGAAGTTCCAGACATCTGATTTTGGGCAGACTCGTCGTTTTTGACCCGTTTAGGGTCCGTTCGGAGTCCGTTTTTCGCGTTTCAAGTTTCATTCTTTCCAGATTTATTTCCTCTACCTGTTTACAGTAATTGTATACTGTTCTGAATAACTCCTTGTGTTGATCTTGTGTTAGGACTCCATTCCGTTGCAGCTCTGGGGGTTGCGGAGGCGCGCGGGATTGCCGACCACGCCCCCAGTACTCCCGATTTTGCAGGTAGAGCGGCCTTTTCAATTATTTATAAATTGTGAAATAATTAATAGAGTTTAAGGCATTGCATAAACCCTAGGGCTGAAAAATTAGATTGAATTATAGATCCTAGGATATTGTATGAATCTTAGGACTGGAAAACTAGATTGAATGATAGATCCTAGGGAGTGGCATGAATCCTAGGACTGGAAAGCTAGTTGAATATATAAACATTGTAGTCTTGGAAAAGTAGAAAGGAACGATAACTGCCTGTAAATTGGTTAACAGCTGCCTGCTATGAATGGATAATTACGGTTGAGAACATGAAGCTGGAACGGTGAAACCTAAATTGGCTGAGTTAAAGAGCATGTGTAGGAACTCTACCAGGAGGGGGTGACGTAATAAAATGCGAAAATAGAATATAAACAATCTCATAAAAAATCAATCACACAATGTACACAATTATTTTTAGGTGTAAACCCAAACCGGGTGAAAACCACCACCTAACCCTCTCGAGTTAGGATTTTTCGATAAACCAAGTTGATCAAATCCACTAAACGAATCACTTAAACGAGGGTGATTCAACCTCAATTACAACCGCGCTACAAGTGCGAGGGTAGCGTTCCTCAACCCCTTCTCTTCATTAGAAGGATTTTGTCCCACGAAGGAGACGGGAATTCGCAAAGCAAATACCCAACCAAATAACAAAGTAAAATAACAAATATAGTCCTATAGAGCCAACAAAGATTTAAACCTAGATTCTATAGGAATTAGGAATCTCCCCTTTACAAGGAGTGCGTCGAATCGATGACGCGGGTGCGTGAGCCACGCGACGGCGCAACGTCACTCTCGGGAACTACGGTGGGAGAGCAGGTGCGCAAAGGTTTGATGCTCTCAAGATGTAGAACTTGAGCTTGTAGAGCAAGGGCTTCTCTTGGACACAAAAGAGTGTGAAAGTGTATCTAGGTGTCTTTTTGGTGTGTCTTGGTGTCTCTTGGTGTGTCCTAATATGCAAGAGGTTCCTGTCTATTTATAGAGGCCTTAGGAAAGCTTTGGAAGGCTTTGGAAAGCTTCCATAGCCGTTGGGTGCAAAGCCCAAGAGAATCAGGCCAAAATCAGGAACAATGATTGCACTGACAGGGTTATCAGACGTCTGATCATGGCATCAGATGTCTGGAAGATCACTTTAAGACGTCTGGGAACAAAGTCAGACGTCTAATTTTAGGCGGGTTTCTTCCTGACTTTAATCAGATCTAAATAGGGTTTTAGTGCAAGTCCAGCAGACGACATACAGGACGTTTGGCACTATGTTTGGACGTCTGGAAACCTACTTTTTCGTGGGAATGGATTTCCAAGAGAGTGCAACGGCTAGAAAATCTCTGAGAAGAGATTTTGGGTCAACCGAGGCAAAACAATCATTTATCAGACGTCTGGAAAGGCCTAAGGACGTCTGATAAAGCTCTAACGGTCATATCCTTGAGTGTTTGCTGAGCCAGCCAACAGTCCACTAATTGGACGTCTTGCAAAGTCATCAGACGTCTGGTCTAAGGTCTGGACGTTTGATTTCATCAGACAGAACAACAAGTCCAGCCTAAATGTTATCAGACGTCTGAATCAACAGTCAGACGTCTTAAAATACATTATCAGACGTCTGATTTTGGAATTAGACGTCTGAAAATGCTGTTTGAACCCTATATTGGTTTTCTAAGTTCTATACAAAAAACCTAAGTATTCTAGGGTGTTGCCGGTGTTCCTAGGACTACTGTTAGGGTACTTTGAGGCTCTTTAACATGAATCTAAGTAACAAAAATAAAGAGCAACAAAAGAAACGAAAAATACAAGGAGTACAAGAGAAGGAAATATATCATATTCTTCATCTCCTTCCTTCTTCAATCTATCGCTCCTTGCGAATCTCCTCTGTTTTCCATCAAGCTCCTCCAATCCGTCTTGGATGCGAGCTCGAACTTCGTCTAATCACGTCTCCATTTGCAATTGTCCTGAAATCCAAGACTCCAAGTGCAAATGTTAAATGACACGTGTTTTGTTATCATCAAAATAAATGATCGTGGTGCTCTAGCACCAACAGCATGAACCCTATTGGGAATTAGGAGTAGAACTCCTGGGAAGTGAATGAAATAGAATTGGGGAAGTGAGCTAGCCCTTGAGTACGGAGTACTAAGGAGAGCAACTATTCCCCTGTTTAGTGCAGAGCGAAGCCAGCCGCCCCAGGGACCCGGGGTTAGGACTGGCCACTTTGTACTGACTTTTGGCCCTCGTGTACACAGTACCGAGGAGAGCTACTAGTGTATGGAGAGCACTAGCTACCCCACGGGACCCGGGGTTCTGCTAGCCCTCCTACACCGACTTGTTAGGCCCACTGGGCAAACCAAGGTAGTCATGAGAGGGTGTGCGGACTGTGGAGGGGCAAGACCCTTGTTTGGTTACTGTGGAGGGGCTGGACCCCTATTACTAAGAGGGCTCTGCCCTATATTGGTTATGTGCTGTGCTTTGGGTGCACCCGTTAACGGAAACGACTGACCGCGTGCCAGTACGGGGTAGTTACCTCTGCGCTTATCGCGTGTTCCGTAGTCATCGTTACATTTGTCAGTGACCTTGGGGTGGTTGACTGAGGGTAGAACCACCACGGGGGACTCTCCCAGCCAGGAGATCACCTCGTGTTACTTCTACTTTTCGGAAAAGACTGCAATCAAGATCGTTCCCACGATGAACATTCAAGATCAAGAGAAGGATCTGAGAAATAAATCAATAGTGAATAAATGGAAAAATATAAAGAATGTAAGTAAGAATATAATAGCTACTGTTCACTCTATTGCTTCTCCTAGCTTTTAGTTACCACTCTACTCAGTGTTTCGCTGACGTGTCACATTTGTTACCTTTTCAGGACCAGGTGTTGAGCAGCCAGAGTCGGCGGCTGCAGAGGGCGCTGGGCCTAGTAGAGCCCAATAGTGTCACTTGTAGTACCCACTGTACTTTTTTTTTTGCTGTTGTTGTGAGTAGTTTCTGTTACCCCTGTACTCTTTTCATTGCAAACTTCATGTTTATGTACATGTTTAATTCTCTACTGTTGTGGTGGTGTATACTGTAGTATTTCTTTTCTTTACTGCTGTATTTTGTTACTACTAGTTATATACATGGTGAATGTGGTTTATTTTACTGCTCTTTTGGTTACTTTCTCGTTGGACGACTGGGCCTTAGGATCAGTCGAGTCGGTCCAATTCTCGTGTCTCGTACGGATTCGGGAATCGGGTCATTACACTAGATTGAGAGGTTGAGGTTTCTACTTGTAACGACCCAATTCCCGAGTCACCACGAGACACGAGAACCGGACCAACTCGACTAATCCCAAGACCTAGTCGTCCAACGAGGAAGTAACCAAAAGAGTAGTAAAATAAACCACATTCAGCATGAATATAACTAGCAGTAACAAAAATACAGTAGTAAGAAAAGGAACTACTACAGCATGTACCACCACAACAGTAGAACAACATTTATAACATAACATGAACTACAAGTAAAGAAAAGTACAGAGAGTAACAAGAACTACTCACTACAGTGGAACAAAAAGGGGTACAAAAGAACTGCGGTAACTCTACTAGACCCTACTCGGTCCAGCGTCCTCTGCAGCCGCTGACCCTGGCTGCTCAACACCTGGTCCTGAAAAGTAACGAGTGTAACACGTCAGCGAAACGCTGAGTAGAGTGGCAACTAAAACTGAAGAAGCAGTAGAGTGTACAGTAGCTGTTATATTTTGTTACTTTCTTTATTTACGTCTTTCTATTATTTCACGATTTATTTATTTCTCAGATCCTTCACTTGATCTCGAATGTTTTTCGTGGGAACGATCTTGATTACAGTCTTTTCCGAAAAGTAGAAGTAACACGTGGTGCTCTCCCGGCCGGGAGAGTCCCCCATGGTGGTCCTACCCTCAGTCAACCACCCCAAGGTCGCTGACAGACATAACGGTGACTACGGCAGGCGCGATAAACGCACGTGTAGCTACCCCGCACTAGCACGCGGTCAGTCGTTTCCGTTAACGGGTGCGCCCCAAAGCACAAGACGGAACCAGTATAGGGCAGAGCCCTCTCAGTAACAGGGGTCCAACCCCTTCACAGTCCGCGCACCCTCGCTTGACTACCCTGGTTTGCCTAGTGGGCCTAACAAGTCGGTGTAGGAGGCTAGTGCTCTCCCTACACTAGTAGCTCTCATCGGTACTGCGTACGCGAGGGCCAGCAAGTCGGTGTACAGTGGCGAAACCCACCCCGGTCTCAACCTGAGGGCGGCAAGCTCCCCTCTACACTAAGAGGTAATGTGTGCTCTCTTTGGTACCACGTACCCAAGAGACAACACACTTCCACATTTCATTTCCTCAGTTCCATTCATTCTCTTTCCAGGAGTTCTACTCCTAATTCCCCGTAGGGTTCATACCACGTGTTACTTCTACTTTTCGGAAAAAACTACAATCAAGATCATTCCCACGAGGAACATTCGAGATCAAGTGAAGGATCTGAGAAATAAATAAATCGTGAAATAATAGAAAGACGTAAATAAAGAAAGTAAAAATATAACAGCTACTGTACACTCTACTACTTCTTTAGCTTTTAGTTGCCACTCTACTCAGCATTTCACTTACGTGTTACACTCGTTACTTTTCAGGACCAGGTGTTGAGCAGCTAGGGTCAACGGCTGCAGAGGACGCTGGGCCTAATAGGGTCCAGTAGGGTTACCCGCAGTTCTTTTTGTACTTTTCTTCCACTGTAGTGAGTAGTTTCCTTGTTACTCCTTGTACTTCTTTATTGTAAGCTTCATGTCATGTACATATTTGCTGTTCTACTGTTGTGGTGGTGTATACTGTAGTAGTTCCTTTTCTTACTGCTGTATTTTGTTACTGCTAGTTATATTAATGCTGAATGTGATTTATTTTACTGTTCTTTTGGTTACTTCCTCGTTGGACGACTAGGTCTTGGGATTAGTCGAGTCGGTCCGATTCTCGTGTCTCGTAGGGACTCGAGAATCGGGTCGTTACATGCGTGGCCCCTGACCCAGGCACTGCTCACAAATCATGCTCATGTATCAATGCTCAAGAGTATTGGAGGAGAGGAGAATGGGTGCACCATGCATTGTGACGACTGGAGAGCCAATACAGTGGAAACCTTATATCCCATACTGTGCGCTTCTCATCCATCGATGTGACACCATCTTTGGTGCCCAATTAGTGCTGTTGTTGTATCTGTAGTGCACGAAATCAGAGGGTTTGGCCTTCGATTTGAGGGTCCAATTAAATCCAATTTTACAATAAATTATATTTTTAAAAAGCCCTTATACAAGGCTATATAATGGTATAGGTAATTTAGTGAAATAAATTATTTAAATATATAATTAAATTAGTTGAAGTTAGCTGATTGTACACATTAAATTAGGCTTTAATTTGTTAATTAATGTATAAATTAGTGATTTAATTACAAATTTGACTTTATACAGAGTTAATATAAATAATAAATTATCTATTACATATTTTTATTATATTTTAGGAACTTTATTTTAATTTATATATAATTAAATACATGTTTTAGATAGTCTTACATATAAATAATCTATAAATACTATAATATAGTATAAATACAATAAAAATAAGTTTAAAATACTTAATATAATATAATACAAGTGTACATTATAACTTACCTCAATATTAAATTAATTTACTAATTTATTTGTTTTAAGTTAATAAATTACCTAGTCAACTTAATAACTTAATTACCTACTGTAATTACTTAATTAAATTAAATTACAGGTACTGTACAATACATAATACATATATAAATACATATGTATAGTATTAGGTATAATTATGTACATTTAAATAGGTTTATATAATTACTTATCTAGTATACATTTAACTTAATATAAATTAATAGATAATAATACAATAAAGTTATATATACAATAAATCATTCTAAATACTTAATTTAATATAAAGAATACATATATAAGTTATATTTACATATTATACATATTACTTAGATTTAAATTATATATATAAGTATATACATAGTGTATAAGGTATTTTTGGTATTTTCAGGATTTTTCTGATTTTTATGGTTTTTATATATTTAGGGGAGATAGGGGGTAAAAAGAAAGAGTGAGATGAGAGAGATAGAATTATTTTTGGTGTTTTTCAAGTTTGGTTGTTTTACTAAATTTCAAAGTCTACTGAACCGTCGATTTATATATTCTACCAAGTCGGGGGTTTAGATTACCTTGAAATTTGATAGACACCTAAAAACATACTTAATTCTACTTGAGACATCTTTAGTTTTTTTTGATGGTTTTTTTTTATTTACAAGTCTACCAAACTTAGGCTTTGAAAGGATATTTCACTAAAGAACCTAAGGCCTCTAAATGCATTTGAGGGGTTGGAAATGTAGCTCATCCACTTAGAAATGTCTAACACAGTATATGAAAGGTATTCAAACATTTGAACTTAATTTTCAATTGAATTTCCTTCAAATTTTCCATTTGGATAGTTAAAGCATTTAGAAAGCTGAGAAAGGAATTCATAAAGAAAATTACAAACAATTCAATTTAAATTTTAATCCATTTTAGGTACATGAATGCTTGAAACATGAAGTTCTAACAATGTAAACATGTCAACTACATTAGATCTTTTAAATCCCAACACACATCCTCTCATTCAGACCAACTCAAGAGCCCTCAAAATAGGTCTGTTGCTGTCTAATCAGTAGCTACAACAACTGCTACTGTTGCTACTATTCAATGCAGCTAATTCAGCCTCTGCTGCAGGTCAATCTTGAATCAGACGACATAAAACATTACTGCAGCTACTGTTACAACCACTTCAACCACTGATGTTGTTGTTCTGCTGTTCTAAACCAGCAATTCAGTATGATTAAATCCCAAGTTGAATCAGCAGCTATTAGCTGCTACTATACATATTCAAATCAGCGGATGAAATTCTTAGAATTTCACTTTAAAACTTGGCAGAAGTTTCTTAGAAGGTCAAGCAATCATCCAAAGCAAAATCATGCATCAAGAAACCTTTAAAACCTTAGTTCAGTCCCTTCCTCTTTACCATGGATAGCAAAAGGGAATTGGGTTGAACAAGACATTAATTCCACTGCACTAACATCCCAGACCTTCATACAAATCTCTCAGACTTAAATCAACTTCTAAACAACACATTAAAAATCATTTTGATGTAAATCCAAATATTGCCTAGATAGGACTTTGATGTGAGCTTGCCAAGGTGAGTTGCTCATTTAGAGGTCCTGCACATCATTGATTGGTGTGCAGAACCTCTAGGCAATCATACAAATGTCATTGGATCTTTGCTCAAGTCTCGAATCAGTGCATTTGATTTTCATGGGCTTGAGCTACGAAAGTGGCAAAAATTAGAGATCAAGATTCAAATTCGGCAAGAGCACATTTAGTAATAAGAATCACATTTAAACAACTTAATCCCATCACAATCCAACCAATGAAACTCATAAAAATCTAATTCACTCGATAAAAATCATTTCTCACCAAATTAACTCCCAATTCGAGAGATTAGGTGTCAAAACCAAATCTGAAGGAATCGAGTAAATCAATTCAATTGAAACGAGTTCGGGGGGTCTTTGTGAATTTATGGAGTGAATGAGAGACTCCCCAGGTGGATTTGTGGCACAAATTCAGATCTAAAAGCTAAGGCTTCAGATTTAAATTTGACTTTAATGGAGGGATGAACAATGAATACAATGCAAGGGAAAATCAAAAATGAATTGTGATGCATAGGGAAAGCTGTATGAGTTGAAATGGAGGTGGAAAAACGCCTCTCAAATCTGAATTGATCAGAGAGGGCAAGATCGAATCTAGGCGACTCTACTCCTACCCTACACTAAACCATCACTAAATTTGATTTCTAATCTACTCCTAGTTAGTCTACTGTACTCTAATTACTAATCTAATCTAATCTAGAATGCAGGAAATCCTAATCTAAAGGAGAAACGGGACCTTCGAATCCAAAGTTTGTGGCTAAGGATTAGGAAGAAGGGGGGGAGGTCTCCAACGAGTGAAGAGCCGACAAGAGGTGCTCCAGGGTCATCCTTAGGTGTACGTCATCCCTAGCGGCGAGGAGGAATTGGAGGTGAAGAACCATGCCTCTGTCACAGGCATGGCGCGTGAAGATGTTAGGTGTTGCTAGAGAGGGAGGAAAGTGACCAACTCGAGAGGTGTAGGAGGGAGCTGATGGCGTGCACGCGAACTATGGAGCACTTAAGTAGGCAAATTAGTGAATCACATCACTGCGAGGGTGTGATTAGGAGATTAGGTTATGGGTGGTGGAGGTGGAGAGAAAGGAGCACACAAAGCTCAAATCCAAATATCAACTGTTGGATGAGATCTGGAGGGAGGGGTGAACCTTCTTGCAAAGTTACGCGAAGCTTCAATTAGGAACGACCGTTGATTAAGGGAAACAAGGGAATGACGGCTGAGATTGACCGTGTTCTTGCATAGCTACAGTGGTCCGCGGGTGCAGGTCTAAAGGGAATTTTGCACAAAAGTCCAAATGGGCGAAGGGGTAGAGAATTTAGGAAGAAACCCATAAGTGATGAAAAACACTTGCAGCACAATCCCTAAGGTTTTCAAAGAGGTCCTTGGTGGCTTTCAATGAGGTCCTTGGACGATTTTTATATGAAGGAATGTTATGACCTAAAGACCTAGATGTAATATCATGAATGCAAGGTCCTAATGATATCCAAATGCGACCAAATTTTTATTGAAGCTTAATTGAACATTTAAGAAGTTGATTTCACTTTGATTTAAACTTTTGGACTCAGAAATATGTTTAATTTGCAAATGGATAATCAATTTATATTAATGAATAAAATATCTCATTTTATGACCTAATTTTGCATTTTTAACACAAATTTGGAATTTGAGGTCATTTTTGTTATTTCCCACACTTAGCATATTTCATGTGTTAATTATGTAGTGTTTAACCTAGTTTCTAATCTAACTTGGGTATTCTAGCTATGATGAGACACACCTCATTATAGCCACCTTTTTGCTTTTCTTTTCTTCACATGATCTAGTATGTTGTTGGGAGTGATACTAGACTTGAGCTTCATTTCATGCTCCTTTGATGAATCCTCTGCAAGGTAGTTTATAGTGTTGGTAAATCAATTTATGCCATTTGTGCCAAGTTAGATGTAGGATTTGCTTTTTGTCAGCTTGAGTGCATACACCTAGATACATTGGATGCACAATTTCTCTTTTCGTTGTTCCTATTTTATCCCATTTGTTGTTGCATTGAATGATGCCTTGGTTAGCCAAGTTCGTTCGCATACACCCTTTTTTCCTGGTAATGAGAGGGTCATTGTACTCCAAACATGGGTAGAGGTTTTTTTTGTTTTTGTCTCTTCTTCTTCCTCTATTGTACTCTCTCCCCTAATTCTGTGGCGGTAACTCGATTATATATGTTGTTTCGCTCCCTTGTGGTGGATTTGAGCACTAACTCAACGGAAAGCAAAAAATTACAACAAAAGCCATTATGCTCATTTGTCTTCAAAAATATCAACCCCAATCATAGACCCGCTGATAAACTTGATTTAACAAGTTTTTGCAGAAATAGCAAACGAAAAGATTATATAATTCTAGAATCTCTTTGATAAAACACGAGTACTTGACACCCAGGTAAAGAATAAGAATACTGAAATGCTGGTCTTGTTTTCGGTGTACTGATCAAGAAAAAGCTTTAGTAGAGTTGGACGTTTATTTTCTTAATTTATATACTTGTTATGGCATGTTATCTGTAGAATGAAAATACGATTTATTTTCCACAAATAAAATAATCAAACAATTTAAATATGGAGAAGGCCATGTGTGACGCTAAGTTTGCATTTGGTTGAGACCATTTAAGAGTTTTAACGTTACAGATAAGTTAAGGGCTATAAATTTTGCTTTGTGGTTTCCAGAGAATTAATTTCTATTACGATTTCTTCCTGGTTTCAGTGTCAAACAATAAAAATAACTTCCATTGCAATAATCAACATATCTAGCCTCCTACTTATCTACCCCACAATCAAATGTCTTATCTCCATTTATCGTATATAACAACTTTTTCCTACAACTTATCCCACCACTAAATGCAATCTAATTAAGAACCTGTTGGCAAATATGATAATTCCATTCGGTGGCATTGTGAGAGCGTTGAAGTCCCAAATCATGGTATATGAGAAGCACATGTTTCCAAACACGTTTGCACGTAGTTGCTTGAAGCTTTCATAACTTAATTAGGAAAAAAGGGCATATCTCTCGATTCATGTAAACGTCGCTCATCCTACTTTGTTTGCACTCCTCGTTACCTTTGTCGATTCCTTCCACCTTAGTTAAGGTGCACCATCGTGCCTATAATATCTGCTATTTTTTGAGTTACACCGCAACAGCTTCACTTCCCAAACAATCCATAATAAAATGACAAGTTTAAAAGAGGATGATGTCCATTCTGCATCGAAGGATAAATAAACTGTAAATCTATTCTTTTATATTAGTTTTAATTTGAATAGAAGATCTACCATTTTCATTTAAGTGATCTAAGTTTACTCATCGACTGAACTACCTGATGGATTCATAATATGGAAGTTCTTTTTGTTTTGTGGGCAGCGTCGAAGACAAGAAGTAGGTATGAAAATATGAGTTTGGAGTATACAAGGGAGAGTGCTCAAACAAATGCAAAAATTCTTGATCAAATGTTTAGGAAACTCTCTTTAATTTGCACACTTCTATATGCATATCCTATACCTTGTTGACTTGGGGGAAAGTTGTTAAGGTGAGGCTTCAGCAAAGGAGTGTAGAAGAAGGATGATGTAGGTATACCTTCAAAAAAAAGTGTCAATTTTAGTTAGATTTAAAAGGAGATCAACGCTGCTTAATTTAGGTTAGAAGAAGAAGAAGAAAAAAGGAGGATGTGGAGGATTAGCAGAACGAAGGGGAAGAGGAGGAGGTAGAAAGGAAGATGAAGATGTTCGCCTCCTGAAATGCACTTGAAGGTCACAAGAAAAGAAAGAAAATGAAAAATCTATAACTTTGATGCATAGCATCACGTCATTGATGTTCCAATGACGCTACTGCTATATATGAGCAATTGCATTGCTTATGCATGTTATGGTGAAGGAAAAATGTAATCGTGGTCACCTAAAATGGTGGTTGATCATTGTATTTATATACTAGATTTTTATTACAATGGATAGGCGCAAATCTTTTGGGTTAAGAACAAACATCCCAATTTTATAAGGATCACTCGGTTACAACTAATTGGTTACCGATATCACTCGGTCACAGAGATTTGACTTTGTCTAAATATATGATATTTGAGTATTATCCCAGCAATCACCCTCAATCAGAGGAGCTTAGTGACTCCTCATTGTTAAAGACAAAGCTTGTGATGAATACTTAGAAACGAACTTTTTGCTAGTGGTTTTGTTAAATTATCAGTAAGTTAATCTTTGGTAGATATGTATTTGACTGGTAGAAGATCATTTGTCACTTGTTTTTGGACAAAATGAAAATCTACTTCGATATACTAACAGATATAAAAGCATGATACAGTCTATTGTTTACGTGCTGGGCAAGAGATGAAGTTGGTGCCCATGAAGATAAGGTAGTCATTGGGAGATTTTCGATCATATGTGCATCTCGCTCAATCAACATCTAAATAGGCTTGGAGAACGAAATTGGAAGATATGCGATTAAAGCTATATACTTTTTTTTGTTTTCTAAATATTTTTATTAAAACACAAAGAATCCATTACAAGTGAACTTAGAGGAGAAAAGGAAAATTCTCTCTCACGGAGGGCCAAAATGTCTCGTAGAAATAGGGGAACATAGAAGATAAAAAATAAGATACGAAATAGAAGAAAAAAAAGTCTTCACAAGAATGAAAATTGGACGACTTCCCGAAGGAGGACGACTTCACGCTCTTAGAGATGATAAAATGCTAGGGAGACGAATCTCGAAGATTACACCTATGAGTTAGTCATATAAATCGACCAAAAGGCCGAAAAACAATAGGAAATTCGACCGAAAAAAATAAAGTCACACGTGATCCTAAACAAAACATCAACAAGAGAAAAAAATAAAAAGAAAGGAACCCTTCTGACAACATACAAGCAACCATAAAATAGAATAATGTGACAAACAGCCTGCACAAAATGAGGACAAAGAGCAACATGCAACCCGACAACGGTACAACATCGTTGATCGACTCCCCGCCAACATGCTCGCCGGTGCATGCCACCCACAAACGACGTCAGTGCATGCCGTCGATTAAGCAGCCACCCCAGAGCCGCACCTCGTCGGAACAACGTTGCGTCGACGCGACAGTCACGTACGCACACCGCCGTTGAAGCACCTCGTCGGAGCCGCCCCTCGCCGACGCCACTGCCTCGCACAACCACTGTTGAAGCACCACGTCGAAGCCACGTCTCGTTGATGCTGTCATCTCGCACGGCCGCTACACACGATGATCGACCGTGCATGTCGCGCACAATGACGAAGGAGGGGTTCTAAAGGAGGGGGAGGTCATCCGGGAGGAGGAGGGGGGCTCCGATCGGTCGGATCGGAGCCCCGCATTGTAGCAGGAGACTTTCACCGAGGGAGAAGAAGAGCGTGGGGGAGGAGAGTCCTGCCGGTCGCAGTATTTAACTAAAACCATATACTCTTGGTTCTACGATAATAGTGTTGCCGTGCAATTGCTCTCCACATAATTAAATGGTACAACAGCCGATGCTATGCACGTTAACGTCTTGCAGTTGGTGCACAAAGCATCGTGAGGTTAGCAGTGACCTTAATTAATTAAAGCAACCGCGGTGAATTGTGGATGTGCATGTAGGGATGTACATACGGACGAGTTTGTTTCCATTTCCGCTTCTGTTATACGCCATCACTTACACATCAGTCGTATACAATAGAAGAGGTATGTTTATAGATTCGCATATAGACTTCTAAACAACATAAAGGTTGAAAAAACCGGATGCATGTACACGGTTACACCTGCTTCCGATATATATATATATATATATGACATGGGTTAGAAAAATATAAAAGTTGACATAACAAGTTAAAGTATAGCATTATAACATGATTCTTATTTGATATATTCTTTTTTGATATAAAAAAAAGTATCAACATATGGTAAGGTTTCTTTCAAAAAAAAAATATATGGTAAGGTTCAATAATGTTGAAATCAATAATAAATCACTTTTGTATGAGTGTAACTTACTTAAATTACTTTTAAGTCATTTTTTACCTTCAAAATGATTTTGTACGAGTGTAAAGTAAGATTATACTAGTGTAATCTAACTTTGAACTACTTTGCATCGATAAAAAATAAGATTGCACCAGTGTAAAATTAAATTCCAAGTGTTTCTTCACCTATAATAAGTGATTTTACACTTGAAATGTGATTTTTCACCTTAGGGTTTAGGATTTAAGGTTTAGCGAATCCTGAAGCCTAAGGTGGAAAAATCACCTTTCAAGTGAAAAATCACTTTTCATACGTGAAATCACTTTCCATAAACCTAAATCCTAGATTCTAAACCTTAAATCTTAAACTCATAGGTCAAAATAACTTTAACACAGGTGCAAAATCACTTTGCACAGGTGAAACCACCCTTGAAATTATTTTACGCCGATGCAAAATGAGATTTTATCGATGTAAAGATACCTGAGAAAAATTTACCGCTGTTGTAAAGTCACGTAGAAGAATTTATCACCGATGCAAAATTATTTATTATTTATGTATTTTAAGTTAAAGTGATATGATGATTTTTCTGAATATAATAGAACCTACCACATAATAAACTTTACGTTCTTTTATTTTTTTATATTAAATATCAACTATCAATTAAACTCACGTTCACAATATTACGTGAATCTTGAAAATGACATTAATGTATTTTCTTAAATCACTTTTTACATCAATATTTCCATTTCCTATCAGTAAAGAGTACGTTCCTCGTATTTGCATAGACCTGCTTTTCTCTTTGGCAAGGGCATCCGATCGTCTTTCCTTTTTCTATTTTTTTTCACAATTGGGATTGCGTCCTAAAGTATACGATTCTTCCTCCAGTGAAAGAATGCTTTTTTTCAAAAGAGGAATGGTACGTTTAGCTCCACATTCTATTAATCTGCACATGCTTTTGTTGGATCTCTAACCGGAAGAGAACACCCACACTTCCAAACAAATCCCCCTCCCCCCACACTCGCGACAACTCTACACATGGGGATTGTGCAATCCTTACAAAGGCTCCACTGCCCATACCCCCTTCCCCCTATTGTCTGCCTTTCGGTGGGATGGCAACAACCGGTAAGGGGATGTTTACCACTACCAACTACCAACCACCACCACCTTCACTGATGTTGGTATAATGACATGACCTTGTGAAAAGCGTGTTTGTTCCGTGAGGAAGTAAACAGCATCTGGAACAAGCAGTGAAGGTGAGAATGCCTTCCTCTCTTTCCTTTCTTTGGTTTTTTGCCTGCTCAAAAAAAAATTGTCACCATCGTAAGAATAAAGCCTGTGAAAAGCTTGAACTCCCATCTATCACTCAAAATCTATCATTCCCCAAAACAGTCCCATGGAACTCCTACCATTGATACGTATTATTATTATTATTATTATTATTATTATTATTATTGCAAAACACTGTCCCTACCTGTCATGGGGACACATTCACCAGCTGATCCACGTACCCCTTCCCCCACCAACTCATTGCAACAGCAGGCTGAGGAGAGAGGGGTGTGTCAAGGAAAAGCTGCAAAGATAAAATCCACACCCACACACAACAGCAGAGATGTTCTTCCCTTGAAAAGAAATACCGGCCACTGGGTGGTGCCATTGACATGTCTTTCGATCAAGGATCGTATACATCTATTTTCTCTTCCTTCTTTTTATCTCACCCCCCACCTTGTCACCTTCGTACTTTCTAGTTAGATGAAAGAAGGATCTCAGATGGAAACAAAACTAGGAGTAATTCTAACCATTAAGAGGAAGCATCAGGAACAGCTGGTTTACACAGCTTTCATCACATGCTTCTTAGTCCTTACCCGATTTTGTCACTTTCTTTTTTGTTTGATGAAAGAAGGATCAGAAAAAGGGGAAAGAATAATAGTAAGGCGATCCTTCAGATGGAAAGAATCATAGGAAACCTGAAGACGAAGAAAAATATAACATATAAAAATAACAAGCAATTCAGTGATGACTTCCAACCAACTTCTTACACAATTGGTGCCACTTGTTGATGACATCAATGCAAGGCATCAGACAACCTGATTCGTACAGCAAAAAGTATATGATATATAACAAGAAATTAGATGGCTTTCTTCAAAGCGAACATGTACAAAGTTTCTTTTTTCACTCTTGTCGTCTTCACCCCTCCGCTTGTTACCCATTTGCCACTTACTAATTTAATGAAAGAAGGAAATTACCCTTGAAAGCAGACCTGAGCAAACGCAGCAAAAAATATGTTGAGCAAATCCATGGACACTTCCAACCATGTAGTCTTCCATATATACATCTTCTCCATCCTCCATTATTTTATCATCGTCATCATCATCTCTTTTCTTTTTCACCTCCTACTTATTACCCCCATTGCCCACTTTCTAATTCTAGGAAAGAGGCGGCCAATTACCCATCAGGGGAAAGAATCAGACTAACCAAATTGAGACAGCAAAACCACGTAGTAACAGGCAAGCTCCCGTCGAATAATTTATCCTTTACAAACCCCCCGCCACACCACCCCACCCCCCCCCCCCCCCTCCCCCCCCCCCCCCCCCAACAACCTTTCCCACTAACTCGTTACTCCTATGCCATTGTAACTTTCTAATCCCATGGAAGGAGGAAGGATCTCATGGGGGTGGGAAAATTAATTGAGGTGGGGTTCGAGTAAAATTCCAACGGCCCATCAGGGGGGGAAAGAATCAGGCAGACAGGCCTGATTGATGAGGCAAAGTATATAACAACAAGCAATTTGGTGAGGAACATCCCCTTATTGGTGGAACAAGGTCCGGTGCATGACAGGCCGAAAGCACGTCCCTATGGGCCGACCACTGCACATTCCAGTCTTTTTCCTGCACCACTACACACATGAGGGGGCCTAACCCTATAATGTTAGTATGTGTGTGTGTGCACCATATGGTTCGCATCAACCATCAGAATGGACCACACCCTACTCGTATCGATGGGAGCATGTTTTTACATGCATGTCTCGTATCGTCAAGGCACAGGGTAGATAGATCTCTTCATCAACTTCTAGTAAATCAGCCACAAGTGGGCTGCTGGTGGTGGCGCCCCCCCAACCCCTAGCAGTTAAAGAGTACTGATGAGGGTTTTACGTGCGATCACAAGGAGGGTTTGTTTGTCTTCACGTGAGACAGAGGGTTCCAAGAGGGCCTACTGCATGAACATATATACACATACAAACCCCTTTGCATCTCAGCTAATTTCCATCAACATAACCGTAATCCTTTTTTTAAGGGTGTGTTAATTAGCTTGGATCTGTATTAATTTCCAGCTGCAAGCAAAAGCGCCTGCTGAAAGCAGATCTTCGAGTTTGATTCTGAGATGAAAAATCAAAGTTACATTAATTGTGTCGCAGAGGCTGGCAGATTCTCACAGTTGTTTGTGGCTACTTCAGGGGAGGAATTGGCATATATTTTATCCTCTAATATATAAGTATATATACTTTTTTTCTTTCTCACAAATGAAAGCGACCTCTATGACATTTGGCTTTGCAAACAAAATACAAAGGTAGAGAATGGATATGCATGAGTTTCACTGTGGATTCAAGTGGATGGACATTGGGATTTTCATGACCTTTACACTGATGTTGGAATGAAACCAATGCACTCGGCCTTGGGAAGGGCGATTTTCTTAAAAACCAAGTTCCTACCAACTGCCTATTGAGCATTGCGTTTACTTTGACAAATGCCAATGGCTGTAGTTAGCCACACGCTTGGTTGCTAAAGTGGACATCTTCACCTTTTATCTTTTCATGTACTTGCAGCTTAAAAAAGAGAGAGAAAAAAAAGAGATAATTAAAATAAAAAAGGCTCACAAAGAACAAATACAAAGAAGGCATGAATTACTGAACCAGCAATTCAGGTTAATGTCCATAATTATTTTCTTGTAAAAAATTAACATAGTCCCACATCTGAGACCTGTCCCTACTGAAGCAAATCTGAGCGCACGTGGCGACAGGAAGACAGTGTAACTATACACGTCTAATCTATGATGGACATGTAAGGATTACTTTATTAGTTTATGCTGCAACTTAAATTAAATTAATGTGGGTGGATGACAAATTCTGGAGGTACTCAAGCCCACTTCGCCTTCTGGCAGTTGGGCCTGATGCCATGTGACTGGTATCCATTTGTGAGAAGAAACCAACCTAAAATTAAAAAGCCTGGAGGCTGTACTCTTTCATGAACTCTACTTTTCTGTAGCATCCATTACCCCCCATAACAAAAGTATGGATCAAAGAAAGGCCTGGGAGTTTTAACAGATTGGTAAAGAAGTAAAACCTTGCCGTCCCCACTGCATCTCTCCTTGGGATTAATGCATCAAGAAGGACGTGCAAACAATTAAGGATTTTGGCTTGTCACTGCCATCTTATCAGCGCAATATAATATAGAATTTTAAAAATATCTAAAGGAGCTGAGCTGATTAGTCTTATAGAAAACTAAATGATGATTATTTTTTTAATTGAACTTTGAGAACTGGAGGAAATATTCCTAAACTATGCCATATTAATGGCAATTCTGGGAATGTTGTAGAGGCATTTAAAATTAGAAAAAGGAAGGGACGGGAAACCAACCTGGATTGTTATGAGAGAGGTGGTGCCTAAGATGACCCGTCGTCGCACGCAGTTGGAATCTCCATGAAAAGAGACACCTATGGCGTTGAAATTAATCTCACCAAATCCAAAGCATTCAGTACAAAAAAAAAAGAAAGCAAAGAACAATCCTTTTATAAAAGCTAAACTATTCCGTTTAAAACGAGGGGGAAAAAACCCATATATCAAGAGCATATCTTTCCAAAAAAAAACAGATTAAACCATGGTAAATAGTAAATACTATAATTTGCAGCTTCCAATATGTCTGAATTCTGTGCAGAATTTGCCATGAATGACCAAAAAATGTTCAAATATACATATGTAAGCGTTTGAACCCATTGGTAGTACCGGCAATCATAACATGAAATAGGAGCAACCATGTTGGAGGTCTTACCTCTTGTACCGTGTGCTTTGAGAATCTATAAGAATTGTATCAAAAGAGGAAGGAATCAGATGTTGGCAAAGATGCAGCAATGTTTTCCCACGACTTTCTTGAACTTTGCACTTGGATTCGAAAGCCTTCGAGATCGCGAAAAAGGCTCGGAGAAACGAATCGATCATCTGAGTACACAGTTCAAGAAAGCCGTGGAAAAGCATTAATGCCACCATCTCATGCATTCGATCTTCACCATTCGCAAACATCCTCCACCCTCCAAAATCCCAACTTCATATCCAAAGCAGTGGCAATTCCCGTCGAAAAAGAGAAAAGGAGAAAAAAGAATTCTTTCCTCCCCCCAACCAAAGAAAGAAACAAGAAGATTTTTGCACAAAAAAAAAAAAGCCCAAGAACAAAAGAAGGCATGGATGAAGGGAGATCTGAAACGACAAAGAAGGGATCTTTCGCGAAAAAAAAGGGTGGAAAACAACGGGTACCCATCACGAGGATCCGCGAAGAAGAGCGAGCCGATGCGAGATCTCGAACGATGGAACCGGATTTCGCAACGAAAAAATGCAGAATTCTCAACCTGGTGCTGCCCAAATCCCCCTCAATTCCCGCTCCAACCTCAAGGAGACAAGAAACCCACTTCGTTCCAAGGCATCAAAGTTTGGATCCAGCAAGAATTCGAGAAAGGACGAGAGCAACACGCAACCATGAAAACCACGAGAATTGGCATTATATGCAAAGACACGTAGAGAGAGAGAGAGAGAGAGAGAGGAGGGGAGGGAGGGACAAGTAATACGGAACGAACGCCAGAATTCTCCGATATAAATAAGAGAGCACTGAAGAAGAGGCGGCAGCAGCAGCAGCAAGGGAAAGAGAGAGTGCGTGTGTGTGTGCTGGAACCGAATGGGAACGCGACGCGTGTCCACGTCTCCCTGAGAACGGCAGCGAATGGCGGATGTGGTGGAGGGCGGGGAGTTGGTGGGGAGTGGAGGCGAGCGGTAGACGTGGATCTGGGGATGGACGGTAGCGATGAGGGGAGAGGGGGAGGCGGTGGAATGTATTTTCCGCAACGTGGGCCCGAGGTGAGGGGCCCACGTAAGGGCTCGGTACCAGAGGAGATCGCTGCTGCCCGGGGAAGGCCTGTGGGGCCCACCAAGGACAAGAATGCGGAGGAAAAAACGGGAATGCTTTTTTTTTTTTTATCCATTTTTATTTTTAGTAACTTCTTAAAAGGGCCCCAGGTATAGTCGTATTCCTAAAACAAGCCTTATATTTTAAAACTGTATATTAAGGTCCTTTGAAAGTTTTCCCCTATATCCTTTTGCATAATTTTTCAAAAGAAAAATCCTTGCTGTAGTCCTACTCTCGACACAAGTTTAGATTTCTCGTGGTCTTCAACTCCTCGAGGTAGGGTCCGATGTGTGATCAGTTTAGGTGGGTTCAAATTGTTATATTTGGATGATTTTGATTTTAGGTTGATAAAATGGTCATTTATGATTTGATCAAATTAGATTGATTGAGGTTATTTGGGTTGCTGGTTTGGGTCGATTGGGTTGATTGAAATTTAAATTTCTTACACATATTTACTAACAAAATTAACATATTATATTCTTGATAACTTTTTTCTTTACATTGATTAGTTGGAAACTAACTAGACAGTAGCTAATGTCACCTGCACGTAATAATTATATTTTAAAAAAATCATTGAAGGCAAAAATCGATGACTCAATTAAAAATTATTCTTGAAACATTAGTTTGAGTTGGGTAAAGGAGTCTAACCCATTGGTCACCTATAGGAAAATTGTTTGTTATTTAGGTAAATTAGGTTGAATCCATAAGTTAACCCAATATGTATATTAATCTTATGAATTAGTTGTTAACTTGACCAATTACCCAAATCAAAAGACATGCTTTAAATAATTAAAGCTAGATTTTTGACTTAAAATAATTGCTTTTGTAAATTAACTCTTAGTAATACAGAGGAACAAGTAGTGTGTTCCGTAAGGTGCAAATATTCCAACTTTAAAACTTAATGCCTTTTAACTTCTATCATCATTTTTCAAAAGAGAAAGGATCCTAAATATAAGAGAAAAATGTTGGACCATTTATGAGAAAGACAAATTATTGTGGACCTATTTGTAAGTGTTCCTTTTTCATGTGTATGCATGTATATAGCTATGAATTCTTACGAGATAGTTTACTAAGAGGGATAATCTTTGTTTTTAGAGGATATTTTATGCTTACGGTGGGGATAGCCTAAGTCTTATTTACCTCACTAACTTGTGCATATCCTAATCCATGTTAGGATGACCTTATTTATCTCACTTGGGGGTAACCTCCAAGTTAATCTCTATTTTACCTCTCCTTTCTTGTATCCTCTCACGTGATATTTTCCTTACATGCTCCTCCATTTCAATATAAACAAAAAAATACCGATTAACTTAACTATCATCTTAAGAACAAACTTGTCTCTTCCAATATTATCATCCATTTTAACCTTCACATTTAAACAAATACATTTCTTTCACATCACAAATGAACATCATTTTTAATCCTTATTTAATAAATATAAATAAAGTTTAACTTTCATTCTCAAGAAAACACAAATAAAAATTATTTCTTATTGTAAAAAAAATTATCATACGTTAACTAACCCTGGATCTAAAGATATATTTGATAGTAAGATAAATTATAATAGGATAAGATCACGTGCAAGATAAGTGAGGTTAAGGTGTTAGGATAAAGCAGCTGTCATAGTGATTTTGGTACAAGCGAATATAACATTCTTTAAATAGAAATTCAACGAGAATGTGGTGTGGATGGTATTGTATTAAAAATTGCAGATCCGACAACGTCCCTTCGCGTAACTAATTGACTGGGTAACCTCCACGAACGGAACTACCCTCGTGGTCATGTGTGGACTCCTTTTTCTTGATAATCTAAATTTTTTTTTTGCAGGTAAATTAGGAAAATTGACACACTTGCGGCATGAATCTCCGGGTAAATCATGTTACATGGTGGTTATATTTATGTATTAATTTATATTCTTGTACAGAAGTCGCTTGATAGTATTTGGATATATGATTTTTCTTTTTAATGAAAGAGAGTCATGTGTATATATTTACGTGGATATTTTAATGTACATGAAATGCTTTTTAATCAGGTTCAGTGATTCAATTCCAAGTAAAGTTTGTAATTATAATGTTACGATCTGATTTTAGATCCTTATAGGATTTGAGATCAACTTGCTTCGACTAATTTCAAGATCTAGTCGTCTAACGAGAAATAATAAAAAATAAAAAATATTCTAGAACCACATGAGTAATGTAACTAAGTATAAAATAAAATAAAGACAGTAAAGGAAACAGAACGGAATGTCTCACAATATTACAGGCTATCACAACTACAACGACGGAAAATAAAGCGTAAATATAACTGTAACAGAAACGTAACAGAAACAGTATACATATATCAATACTTACTACAACAAAAGAAGCTCTGAAACGAAAAGGAACACAACTAAGGCTGGGCTCGACTGGGTCTAGCTCCCTTTGCAGCCGGTGGTGCTGGCTGGTCAACTCCCTTACCTGAACAAGGTCATAAAATCCGTAGTTAGCTAACGCTAAGTAGAGTGGAAGTTAAGTCATTTACTTGCAATTAACATAAGACAAGTAATTAATTTATTATTCAATTCCATTTAACTCAACTAAATGGTTCTAATTTGTTTATTCTCTTAAGAATCTGATCATATCTTGATCATGACTATCCCTCAAGGGGATGATCTTAATTGCAGTCTTTCCCCTGATGTAGGATGTAAACATGGTGCTCTCTAAGTCGGGAGAGTCCCTCATTGTAGTCCTACACACAGTCAACCACCTCGAGGTCACGGTCGCGACGTAGCGGTGACTACGGCACATGCAAAAAGCTCGCGGTTAACTACCCCGCACTGGCAACTGGTTAGTTGTTTCTGCTAACGGGTACGCCTAAAGAACAGTACGAAATAGCACAGTACCTTATCCTCTCAAAACAGGGGCCTCACCCCTCCACAGTTCGCGCACCCTCATCCGACTATCCCAGGTTTGCTCAGTGGGCCTAACAAGAGCCAATGTAGGGTGGCTAGTCCTAATCCCGTGAGGCAGCTAGCTCCCTCCCTACACTAAGTAGCTCACCTCGGTACCACGTACACGAGGCTAAACAGGAGTCGGTGTAGAGTGACTAATCCTAACCCCAGGTCTCAACCCAAATGGGCAGCTAACCCCTCTCTACAGTAAAGGAACAGTTGCTTTCCTTGGTACCGTGTACACAAGGACCAGCTCACTTCCCATCGACTTACAAGATTATTTTCGTTTACAGGAGTTTTGCTCCTGGTTCCCCGTAGGGTCATGCTCGTATTTGTTTCATTTCATTTCTCAACATGCATAATTCGTTATTCATCTTTTGATTCTCATTCATATAACAGGAAGCTCAAGTTTTTACAACTGAAGAGGCATCACATCATGTATCAATATAATTTCTAATAATTAGGGTTTTAACAAGTATCTCAAAGTAAACAGTACAACCCAAGCCATATTTATTTGTTTCTACCCTAGGGTTCATTTCACATCCTAGGGTTCAATCAAGTTGTTCTAAACATGCACTTCATTATTTAAATCTTAATATTACAATAAACCACTTTATTGGGAAATACGCGAGGAATGGGGGCTAGAACCGCAGGTCCTGTCATCTCCGCGAGTCCCAAACACACTATAGGCTGGAGACCTATACCGGTGACCAAGTGTTGAACGTCGGATTGCTACGCTAACGTGTTCGGTTTTGAAAACATGTTATCGTAGTGTGAAAGCGAAGAACTCGTATTCAACAAATAAAATTTATACCGGAATGAAAATCCCGGGTCGAACACAGGGAGGCGGACGCTTAATTATAAAAATACGCATTTGTTTTATTTGTCACAAAGTAAATTAATTTATTAGAACTATCTAACTATTTAAAATAAATAGGAGAGAGAGAGAATATTACAAACAAAAACCAAAAAGATATGAAGAATGAACATGGAATTTCATCATCAGAAATATTGTTCGTTACACTAGAAAGCGGGAAAATGATTGCACTAGAAAGTAGTAAATCTACTCTAGAAAGTAGTAAATCTACTCTGGAAAGCATTAAAAGAATGAAGAGAGAAATATCCTCCTCGACGGTCGCTTGGAGGACGAGCCGGAGGGGACGAAACCTGGGCGAAGGAGGATAGGGCAGGACGAAGCTGGAAGAACGGGAACGAGGAAGCACGTCGTCGTTGTCACGGGATCCGCTTCCAAAAGTGGGACGAAAAATTGACTTTATCTCGCGAGAAGCATCCAGGGTGCAGGACAAGCTTCTCTTGAGCTTTGGAGAGTGAGAGAAGAGAAGGGATGAGAATTTCGTGTGGAAGGGGTCTCCTTTTATAGTTGCAAGGAGCGGGGCATTTTGATCATTCCAACTTTAAAAACATTAATTTAGGACCTTTAGTGACGCATAAAACCGTCGCTAAAGGTCTGAACATAGGTGTAGTCGGCGACGCGCGCGACTCTTCGCCTGTCGCGTGCTCAACGTACGCGTACGTCCATCCGATCTCAGTCGTCCGATCGTGAGATCGGACGACTTAAGTCGCGCCTTCGCCCGCTCCTCAACGCACGCCTGCTCGCGTATAATCCCACATCACGCACCGGCGTGCATTAGCGCGTAGGGCGGATTGGGCGTGCGCGACCGTTCGATCGCGATCGAGCGGTCAATCACGCCCTCTCTCCCGCTTCTCGCGTTTCAAACGCGCGCCGCCTGCTCGCGATAAAGCCTTCGCCCACTGCACTACGGAGGGGAAATGGTCGTGCAGATGAGTTAAGGCGCTCGCATCCACAGTCGTTGGATCAAGATCCAACGGCCCAGATCATGCGTTGGATCTTCTTTTGGAGAGGCAGCAGCGGTCTTGAGGGTCGGTTGGACGACTGAGATGGCGCCACGTGGCACCATCTTGGCCATCCATCTTCTGAATGATGTACATGGTGCCACGAGTGTCGGATTGAGTCGACTGCGATCGTCGATCTGAATCCATTCGTGCAGTCGGATTTGTCGTTTAAAGTGTGCATTCTCACCATCTTAGCCCTTGATCTTCTAAGGTTCCCCAGTCACTATCTGGTGCTACAGATGTCTGATTAAGGCGATCTTGGAGTCGTTGAATTTCAATCGTCGCCTTGATCACATCTGTACGGTTGGATCTTCGATCCGAGGCCCCGATAAAAAAGTTTGCCCTGTCCATGAACATAAAAGGAGATAAATAACCTCCATTTTATTCAAATTACTCTAAATGCAAGATGATGCATGTTATGCAATATTTATAGCATGCAATGCAATCCTATACTTAAGAACATGCATAAATAGACATCTTAAGTAGTGTAAACATGTTTACATCATACCCCCATGCCTATCTTTTGCTAGTCCCTAGCAAAAACTAAATGCTATTTATAAAAGAATCAGGTTGGATTATTTGGACTTGAGTTATTTTCAATTACTAAGAAAATGTCTACTTAGGATCTGAACTTTCAAAGACACAACAGTGCTCGAGTATCTGCCAAAATGCAGACCGCCTCAAGCCCTCGCCTTATTCAAAGGAAATTTTATTTTTCTCTTTTTGTTTCTTTTCTAATTTTTTTGGATTTTCAAGTTTTAGGGTTTAAGAGTGGATTTCTACAGCCATTCAACTAACTCAAGATTTGATGAGAACCCTAAGTTCTAAGCATCTTATTGTGAATGTGATAGACTCGTTGACCGGCAATAAAAGTGGACTTCGGATTTCTACACCTCTAGGTGACCTAAAAAAACATTCTGACCAAAGGTATATCTTTACAACCGGTAGCTTTCTCTCTACTTTTAACTTTCTTACGGGGTCAACACTAGGGTGAATCCAGTGCATTTTGGAAATTTTCAGTGCATTTATTGAACTGGGTTCTGGACAATCGGTCGATGAGCTGTTACCACCGACAACTTGCCAGCCATACTCGTGCGGCGAAGTGTGGCTTATTTCTTTTTTCCTTTTCTCATTTTCTTTTTGATTTTTTTTTTTAAGTAGGTGGCTTCCCTGATCTAAGATTTACCTAAAGGCAGCAAAAAGAGAAAGATCCAGTGACTGGGCTCCAAACAACCTACCTATGGGCTATTATCCACGATAACTTGCCAGCCATATCACCCTATAAGGTTCATTAGCTACCCAATTTCCGTTGGAATCGTCGAACAATGAGTCAGCGACAAGGTAGTGTGTAAATACTTAAAACTCAAAATTCCCTCAAATCAAAGAGTGGGTTGATAAATCGTGTAATTATCACCCAAACTTATTAGCTCCAATTAAAATAGAATTCAGATGGCGAGGACTCGAAAGACAAATCCACATTTTAGTGGATACACGGGTTGATTAAGTCCAAAGACCTAAAGGGTCTTTGTGTTCGAATCATAATGTATTATTTCCTAAGATTGAAAATTTTCTTAAACCCAAGTTTTCTTTCCTAATTCCAATTTTTTTTAATAAAAGAAAATAAAACAAATCTACAGAGCTGACGAATAAATTTAGAGATAAATATCCACCCCCCATGCCTATCTAATGCAATGTCCTCATTGTATTAAAAAGACATAAAACACAGTAGAATAGAGTAGAAAGTACCTGAATTGCGTGAATGTCAGGTTCGCTCCGAGATAGAAACTAAAAAGAACTGTATACGTGCTGAATTTAGTGCCTTCAGCTAGGCACACTATATAGAGAAGAAAAATAAAGAATTTACAAGTGCAGGTCAGAATCAGAATAAATAGAAGAAACCTCAGACCTGTCAGCAGAGGTCCACAGATGTGGACCAAATTATGGTGCAGACCCATACCCCATAATCGAGAATATCTTAAGTTTTGGATAAAAATTAGCCAAAACCTAAAATCAGTATACAAGTGGGGTCGGGCCTATGATTTATGAGGATGCAACCCAAGACCAAAAGGTCGGGTTACAGAGAATTCAAGCTCAAAAGGATAATCATTGAATGTATGCTTAGGTTGGACATCCTCAGAACAGATGTCGTAAGGGTCTTGGTTTGATGGTTTCAGCTTAATAGGAACCCTTCGACTCAGTCTTCTACTTCCTTCGGAGTTAGCTTCCCAGATCAGAACTTCTCAGCTTCTATCCTCCTCATTCAGAATGTTAAATTTCGGGACCTCTTGCATATTAATCACCCCATCTGAAATTTCCAAGTCTAAAAGATGTGGTTGAATCGGAATTCACTTGGGTCTAATTATCTCAGAAACAGAATCATTGATAAGCTCAATGGGGTGTAACTGATAATCAGGGTATTTGATTGAATCCTCCAGAAAATGCGATTCTGGATCCATAATGTGAGCCCTAATAAAATCAGTTTCCTCAGTTATTATGCTATCTAATGATCTTTCAGATTCCTCGGGCCCAATTGTCTCACAAAAATCGTGTTCTGTAAACTCGCGTGAGACTTCGCAACTTGAATCTTCACAATGAGAATCAAAGAAATCAAGATCCGTATTAATGTATGTCTCAAAATCATCTGTCACTTTCTATTCCAAGGAGACATATGTTTCCTCGTACCCCAGCTCAGGGATCTCAGGTGAAGAAATCGGATCTTCCTTAATTGGTTGCTCTAATTCAATCTGGTCAGCCTCGTAACACGTGTTCCCCCCAACAGGTGCCTGAGCGGGTTCTAAAATTGCCTCTCCTGAAGAGGGTTCATCCTGGGAATCATCCCATGATTGAATCAAAGCGACCACAAATCTCATCCTTAATTTCGCTAACTTCCTAAGTAGAAACTCACCCAGGTTCTTATCCTTAGCATCCTGGAGCCAATCCAACAAATACTTGTTCAAATCATCAATCATCTGAATAAGGGGCTCCAATCTCTCAATGCAAGGTATTGGATGAACTTTTAAAGATTGTATGATATTCCTCAAGTTAACCAGAACCTTATCTTGAACCTGGTTACCCTGAACCAAGTGAGTTGGTTCAGGGTTGGGCGGGTTTAGGGTCAATGTAGGGGAATTAACGAATTGAGATTCGTTACACCCTTCCTGATAATAGGTCATTTTAGATTGTTCAAAAGATGGTGATGACCTAAAGGCAGTGTAATCTGAGGATGGGTAAGGATTAGTGTATCCTTCTTGATTGTAGATCGTATTAGGTTGTTCATGAAAGGGTGACGATCTATAATCGATGTGGTTCTGAGAAGGATAGAAATCACAATCAAAGTGTTTAAGGTTAGACCCTAAACACGGAGGACCGGAACTGTATCCCCAATCTGAGTTATCCCAACTAACTGATGGTTGATTACAGTACAAGTCAGATAATCGTCATGTTGAGGATAAATCAAAATAGGAGGGAAAGAGCGGGAATGCGTGTAATATGTTGAAGGATTCATGAGAGACGGGAGAAAGAAAGGCGCCCTGCAATACAAACAATCAAATCTATCCTTAAGTGGGCTAGCTTACAGACCTACAGACTCCAAAATCTCGTCTTGAGATAAAGGAACGATTTGATCTACTTCTATTTGTTCAATCTAACCGGCTAGAAGGAGGGACTAGGGAGAAGGTTCTTCCTTCGGCTTGCGCCTCCGGTTCCTAGTGTAACCCCAGCCGCGATCGTTTGATTCTGCTCCCCTAGCTAGACATCAGATTGAACAGTAGAAACAGACTAATCGAAAATAATCTCGTTCTGGGCTCTAAAGAGCGAGTCGAATCCTTAAGGCCAACGTCTACTCTATTTCATTTAGGCTTAAGTTTGAATGTGCTTTGGAATGTGATGGGCCCTTTATATGGGTTGTGCCCTTAATGATTGATTGATTTGTGTGTGCGTGCACAACCAGTGGTTTTCAAGCAAGATTACTTTTGATGCGGTGAATTTTAGGGTTCAAATCTTGCTTAGTAGCTTTTAGGATTCAACTTTAGGTGTTTTCAAACAAGTTTTGTTGGCACACCAGGTTTTGAAAGGACAGGTGAAGATGTTTCCTTTAAAGCTTAAAAAGAATGTGGAGTGCCTGGTAAATCTCTAATAGTTGAACCTAAGTGGCAGCTACTTGATGAGTTGATTTTAATTGAAGTGGTGCGACCCAATTAACTCAAACAATTGTCCTGTTGCACCACTTAATTAGGCACACAAGTGATTACCTAATCTGATTTCTACTCAATTATGTGTTTGGATGTGTGCACCGGCTCCATTGGTTTACCGGTTGAGTTTGAAAATCAGATGAGGTTGTGTACCTCTGTGAGATTTTTTTTTCTTTTTTTTAAATGTGGAGGTTGGGGCAGGTGTTGGTGTCAAACAACAAACAATCTAACCTTAGAGTTTATAAGAACACCTAAGTTGATTGATGTCTATATTATTATGTAGTGAAATGAAATCTAATTGGTGGGAGGTAGGGGTAACTTACAAAACCTTCCACAGCACTTTACTCCAATCTACTGCTTTGCTCGTCTCAAAAGAGTACCTGCAATCACAATAAGAAAGGAGAGAAGTGAGGTAAATGATTTGTAAGTTAGAAAACGTGAAGAAAAAATCAAAGATCGTCGCCTCCACGGCAACGGTGCCAAAATGTTGAACGTCGGGTTGCTACGCTTACGTGTTTGGTTTTGAAAACCTGTCGTCGTAGTATGAAAGCGAAGAACTCATGTTCGACAAATAAAATTTATACCGGAATGAAAATCCCGGGTCGAATATCGGGAGGCGGACGTTTGATTAAAAAATTTCGCGTTTGTTTTATTTGTCACGAAGTAAATTAATTGATTAGAACTATCTAACTATTTACAATAAATAGGAGAGAGAGAGAGAATAAGAGAGAGAGAAGATTACAAACAAAAATCAAAAAGAAATGAAGAATGAACATGGAATTTCATCATCAGAAAGATTGTTCGTTACACTAAAAAGAGGGAAAATGATTACACTAGAAAGCAGTAAATCTACTCTAGAAAGCAATAAAAGAATGGAGAGAGAAATATCCTCCTTGACGATCGCTTGGAGGACGAGTCGGACGGGACGACGCCTGGACGAAGGAGGACGAAGTGGGAAGAATGGGAATGGGGCAACACGTCGTCGTCATCGCGGGATCCGCTTCCGAAAGGGGGACGAAAAATTAACTTTATCTTGCGAGAAGCAACCCAGGTGTGGGGCAAGCTTCTCTTGAGCTTTGGAGAGGGAGAGAAGAGAAGGAAGGGATGAGAATTTTGTGTGGAGGGGGTCTCCTTTTATAGTTGCATGGAGTGGGGGCATTTTGGTCATTCCATTTTTAAAAACATTAATTCAGGACCTTTAGTGACGGATAAAACTATCACTAAAGGTCTGAACATGGGTGTAGTGGGCAACACGCGCGTGCCTTTTCTCCTGTCGAGCGCTCCATGCACGTGCACGTTCAGCCGATCTCGATTGGACGGCTTAAGTCGTGCCTTCGCCCGCTCCTCAGTGCGCGCCCGCCCGCGTACGATCCCGCATCACGTGCGGGCGTGCAATTGCGCGTGGGGCGGATTGGGCACGCGCGACCGTTCGATCGCGATCGAGCGGTCAATCGCGCCTGCTCTCCCGCACTGCTCACCCGCCCGCTTGCGATAAAGCCTTCGCCCACTACGCTACAGAGGGGAAATGGTCGCGCAGATGAGTTAAGGCCAATCGCATGTTGGATCTTCTTTTGGAGAGGCTGCGGCGGTCTTGAGGGCTGGTTGGACGGCTGAGATGGCACCACGTGGAGCCATCTTTGCTGTCCATCTTCTGGATGATGTAGATGGTGCCACAGGTGTCGGATTGAGTCAATTTTCACGCCGTTAGGCTGCGTCGTCGATCTAAATCCATCCGTGCGGTCGGATTTGTTGTTTGAAGTGTGCATTCTCACCATCTTGGCCCTTGATCTTCTAAGGTTCCCTGGTCACTATCTGATGCTACAGATGTCTGATTAGGGAGATCTTGGAGTCGTTGAACTCCAATCGTCGCCCTGATCACATCTGTACGATTGGATCTTCGATCTGAGGCCCTGATAAAAAGTTTGCCATGTCCATGAACATAAAAGGAGACAATTAACCTCCATTTTATTCGAACTACTCTAAATGCAAGATGATACATGTTATGCAATATTTATAGCATGCAATGCAATCCTATGCTTAAGAACATGCTTAAATAGACATCTTAAGTGGTGTAAACATGTTTACATCATCAAGTCACATCAAACGAGTTCAAAATAGTGTATAATTAACACTAACATGTAGAGAAACTCTAGCGAAAAATAACGATACTTCATTTGTGGAAAATCAATTTCGTTTGAGCCCTAAACGACCTAAAAAATGCACATACTGTCTAAAATCAGACGTCTGAAACTAGACCCAGACGTCTTAAACGAGCTCAGGACCTCACATTGCTTCCCTGCGGCTTCCACAGACGTCCGAACCCCTCTGCAACCATCTGAGGGTGATCCCATATGTCGGATACTCGCTGCGGCCACTTGGGGGTGCAGTCAGACGTCTGGTACCGTCTCCAGACGTCCTAAAGTACCTCGAAGGGCACGCCACACACCTTTCCCATCTCCCGTACCTACGCATGCGTGCAGCTTATAAATCACGACATGTAAAAGCACAAGTACGTGCATGCAGGTGCGTACGCAGGACATACCTCGGCACTCTACATGCTGTCAGACGTCCGACGTCAACCACGAACGTCCGCTACTGCTCCAAACATCTGATACTGGAAAAAATCCAGTATCTAGGAACTCTTCGCACGGTCCTATGATAACGCTACATTTTATGGTGACAATTCTGCCAACCAGGGTTTATCTTAAGGGTAACATGCCCAAATAACACATTATAAACGAGCATAGGAGCATTACATGCATTGCACATTGAGATTGCTTATAATTAGTGTTAATGGCCATTTATATAAGCTCATGTCAAAACAGCCCTCAGATGAGCAATTGAGCCGCACGAATGGTTTCAGAACGACGAATGGATTCCAACGGACTCAAAATCGATCAAATCCAACATTAGGAGGTCCCGCAACTATCTACAGCCCATAGGCAGCCACGTGGCGGCATCTGGTGCGCTCGCACCCACGGCGCACCTCATCAACACGCACCCTTGATCAGATCCTGACCGTTGGATTCTCATCTAACGGTCGACCCGCACCGTACCCGATTTCGTCGCCGCGACCATCCATAGGTCGCAGCGTAGCAGTCGACGCCCCTTTCGTCCCGCACCCGACGAAGGATCGAGCCACACCGCGCATCAAATCCAGCCGAAAGCGCGTGCAGATGAAATTGAATCGTCGATGAGCACGTAGACGGAGTGGATGAAGGCACGTGGCACGATCACGAGCACTCATTCCAAATGCACGCGATTGCATGCAGGGTGCGTGCTGTGCAAGCACGTTCTGTGAGCGCGCCCTCCACACAATCTCAACCATCCGATCTTCGATTGGACGGCCCTCAAGACGCGCACTTGGATTGGGAAGAGGAGGAAGCATGGCGTGCGCGGAGGATCGGCGGGCAAGGAGGCTACACCGACGGTTTTGGCATGGGTTTAGCGACGTCCCAGACGTCGCTAAAGCCCTACTCCATTTAGAGAGCCCTTCCTCCTATATAAACCCCTCACAACTACCCATGTAAGGCATTCAAATCCCTTACAAGTCTTCTACCCTACTCCTAGCCACCCTTAGCACCCTTTTGTAATCGCCGGAGTCAACGAGCCGCCGATGGAGCCCTCCTCTAAGCCATGGCCACCTCGCTGTCTCCTTTCTCTCTCTCTCTCTATCTTAGCATTACTTTACTTTAGCTTAAACATTTGTCTATGGTTGTATTTACAAAAACTTAAGTTGCATGTTAAATGAAGATGTTTCTTTTCTAGCTATTGTCGTTTTTCTCTACCAAGTTTTTCCCTTATCGTGAGTTGCATGAATGACATGATCAAAAGATTCTAACCCTACTCTCTCTCTCCCCCTCACTCGTTTCTCTTCTCCTGCATTTTCTCGCAAGCAAAACTCACCATCTCCAGGACAACGAAGTGACAAAAAATCCAATTTTCACGCCTCCCTGTGTTCGACACTCGGACTCACGTTCGTTTCTTTATTCAAAATCGATGTGCGAATGCAAGATATAACGACATTCTTAAATAAACGCGTCCGAACCGCATCACCCTACTTCTCGCGGGCCTCCACTTGCAGCAGCAACCTCAACAGCTACAGGAGGTCCAACGTTCTCCTCTCTTCCACGAGCTCCTTCTCGAGTTCCCACGGTTGCAGTTTGGCCGCAGCTCCTCCTTCTCGCATGAGCTCTCTCCTTTCTCACGCCCTCCCTCTTGAGCTACTCCGAGCTCGCGTTCCTGACTGCGGCTCCCGGCTACGCTCCTCTCTCCCTCATCCACACTCCCTCTCTCACCCTTTCTCCTCCTCATCCCATCCCTTTCCTTCCTCTCCACTCGCTGCGGCAGGTGGGCAGGGAAGAAGATGGCTGCCAGCAAGAGGAAGGAGATGAAGGTGGTGGTGTGGAGATGGAGTGTTGGGGGGGGGGGGGTTTAAATAGAAGCAGTGGGATTAGGGTTTTGGGTTTGGGGGGGAGTGTGCGTGAGTGTGTGTGTAGGGGTGAGGGAGAGGAGAGAGAGTGAAAAATTACGGTGTTTCTTCCTGACAAACTCTCTTCTTCTCGAAGAACCCACACACTCAACTCAAAGAGTCAAAGATTTCACGTTTACGTACCTAACTTCTCAAAAAAAACTCCAAACAATCCTTGAAAAGGATCATTTCATGTAAAAGTTCCACCATCAATCCAGTCACACGGTGATGAAGCCTAAAATTACTTCAGTACTTTACATCCATAGCCTTTTTCAAGAGGAAGTGATGACCAGGGTAGGCTTGTTTACGTTTGTTATACTTTAAATTACAGTCGTTGTAGTAATAAAACAGCTACCAGGTTATCATTACAAAATTTTTTTACTCGGAAATAGTTTTCCCGAGGTCGAACTCAGGGAGCTACTGGAATTCTAGAAATACAAAGGTTCTCTATTAGATTACAAAAATAAGAGAGAGAGAGAGAGAGTTGTCTTGGCTTCTTCCTCTTCTCTTCTCCTTTTCCTTCTTTCTTTTCTTCTTTTTCTTTCTTTGTTCTTCTCTTTCTTTCTCTTTCTTCTCTTCTTCTGCGGCTGTGGCAATCTTCTTCTTCTCTGACTTCTTCTTTTTCTTCAGCCTTCTTCTTTCTTTCTTTTCTTGCTTTATCTCTTCTGGCCGCTGCTCAACCGTCGTCTGATGCAGTGGTCAGACAACTTAACTGTAGGTTTGCTATAGTGCTTCTCTTCTTCTTCTGTTTTTTCTCTTTCGCTTCTTCTTCTTCTCTGCCCTAAGCGACTAAGGCTTCGGCCGCCTTCCTTCTTTTCCTTCCTTCCTTCTTCTCCTTCTACTCCTGCACGCTCACACAGGGATTAGAAAGCAAAACCTACCCCTACCCTCCCCCGCGTCTCTCTCTTTCTTAGATTTCTCTCTTAGGACCGCTCTCCCAGAGCCGGGTATTCGGGTACGGGTATCGCGCCCGGGACCAGGCCCACTGACGTGCGGTAGTGGGCGAGGAGTGCGCGATTTTGGGTAATCGGATCCGACTCAGACTCGCGGGGGGTGAGCGCGGGCGAGGGCGAGCGCATGGTGTGCGGCGTGCGTGAGGGACCTGACCCCTCTGTTCGAAGGCGAATAGCCTTGAACACTTTTCAATTATAAGTGCGAGCGCTTGGCCACGCACTTCCAAGGTGGGACTAAAGTCCCACCACCCAGATTGGTGCCTGCAGCTTCCTAAGCTGCAAGCAATTGCAGCAGCATGCGGGGCCTTCGCCTCAGCTGCAGACCTTGGATGGTTCGCAGCAGCAACCTACGCATCATGGGGTGCGGACCTGGGCGGAACAGCACCTGCAGTTGCAGGAGAAGGAGCTACAGCAGCTCGGTAATGGTGGCGAGGCGGCTTCAACCTGAAAATTGGAATACGACCTCTCGGCCCAATCAAAAGATGCAGGGAGCTTCGCCGGAGTGTGGCGAAGGTAGCGCGGGTGGTGGCGAGGCATGAGGATGAGTGTGGAGGTAGCCCTAGGTCGGACTGTGGTCGGAGAGATGGGTCTGTTCAGGGGGTAGTCGGGTGGCGTTTGGCAGTGAATGGGAAGAGGGGATCTGTTGAGTGGAGTGAGGGGAAGCTTTTGGGGTAGTTGGCGAGGGGTGAGGAGGTCTGTGGAGGTGAAATGGGCTCGCCGGAGAAGGTGGTTGGAGACGGAGGTGGAAGTCGCGTGCGGTGGGGCAAAAAAGTAAACTGATAGAGGGAAAATGTAAGAGAGGAGGAGAGGAAGCTATTTACCTAGGTTTTGGACGAAGGGGGGAGGGCGGAGCCGTCGGCTCGTATCTGCCGGAGCTGGAGAAGAAAGGGCCCTGGAGGAGGAGTGCGGCGACGAGGAAGCAAGCAGAGGGCGTCTGCAGGTACAGCCCGGCGTAGACAAGAGGGCAAGGAGAACCCTGCTGTAGGTAAGGCAGCAGAGCGATGAGGAGGAAGAGGAGGAGGTCGTCGGAAGCTGCGGGCCTTCTGACGGAGGAGGAAGGGATGAAGTAGGGGGGTGTTCTCCGTCAAAGAAGAGCTTCCAGGAACCGGCAGGGGGTGCCGGTCCTTATAAAGGGGCTGGCGCAGAGGGAGGAGCAGGCTGGCGACGTGCCAGCCTCGCCAGAACATGGTCGGAAGGGACACCTATACCTTCCGCGCGTTCGCATGGAAGGTATGGGGGCCGGCAGAGAGCATGGCCAGGTCCCTGCGACAAAGGACGTCGCAGGGAACCCCGCGTCTGCTTTGCAGGGCAGTA
Organism: Thalassia testudinum; assembly: GCA_037157565.1. Classification (NCBI taxonomy): domain Eukaryota; kingdom Viridiplantae; phylum Streptophyta; class Magnoliopsida; order Alismatales; family Hydrocharitaceae; genus Thalassia; species Thalassia testudinum. The sequence continues at coordinate 13,264,278 of JAZHRO010000037.1, read as the reverse complement.
ACCCCTCTCTGCGCGACGCCATGCTCTGCGCAAAGTCGCCGGAGCATGGTGCTGCACAGAGTTTTGCAGGAGGGACCGTTCTGCAAAGAATGATAAAAAAGATGGGGGCCAAAATGCAAGGATTTCGAAAGATAAGGGTCAAAATGTAAATGAAGATGACCAAATTACAAAGTCGGTCAAAGAGGTCTCTTCTTAGGCTTAAGCTTTTATACAAGACTAATTTGAACCTAAGGATTTTAATGGTGAATTTTATTTCTAGGTTGGACCATGTTTGACCGGCTAATTTACGTAAAAACCCAAATTAAGTCATTAATTAGGCATGGTTCTCTTTTTAGGTCAAAATGGGTTTCTAAGGCCAAATTGAAGGTTCTAAACCATATAGATTATTTTTCTATGAATTTTAGAGGATTTAGTTGATTTTTATCTTACCTCGAACCTTGTGAATTGAGGTAGGTTTGCTTTAGGGTTACAGAATGTCATTTAATTTCTTTAAGTTGCTATAACCCTTTTTAGATCAGATCATCCCACTTTCCTTTTTATTAGGCTTGTTTGACTTGTGTTTGGATCCTTAATTACCCTGTTTGCAAACTGCATTGGTGAAATTGCAGTTTTACCCCTTATGATTTGTTTTCTTCTTAAACTCAGAATTATCTGAGTTAAGCCTTACTTTGGGTTATGTAGGAGCTTTTTCTTACATATCTGGGTTAGATTGTGCTAGTTAGGGTTCATGATGAGGTTCTCATCAGGAAGATTCTTGTAAAGACCCGTTTTGTTCTAAGCCTTTTAAGACGTCTGAACTGTCAGTCAGACGTCTGGTCAGACGTTTAGACCCCTTCCTAGATGTCTGGAAATTGAAAAATTTGTACGCACGGTTGGGTCTATGCACAGGCTACGTGCAGACAACCTTCCTCTCTTCTCTCTCTCTTCTTTTCTCCTTCACCGAACCCTAGCCTCTCTCTATATAAGAGCCCTCACCCTCCTTCCTCTCTTCTCCACTCCACCACCATCTTCCTCTCCATTGCAGCGAGAGGGATGAGCAAGAGAGAGGACGTGAGGGCGGGGAGCGAGGAGGAGAGGCAGCGTGAAGAGAGGAGGAGCTTGAGCTCGCGAGTTCGTGGGAGCTCACCAGAGGACGCACGGCCGGAGCTACGCGTGCGAGAGGAGGAGTGCGACGGGGGAGCCGTCCCTGACACACTGCTGCAGCAGGACCTACAGACAAGGAGGAGGAGCCGCGGCTGCGCACGGCGAGAGGAGCGGGAGCTCGCTCTGGTTCTGGGCTTTTCCCAGAATCAGACGTCCGGCGTGCCGTCCAAACGACGGGTTGGACGTCTGGTGACGACACTGGACGTCTGAAAGCAAGGTTTTGCGAAAGTACATTCCTCTTGCGGTTACGGCCATGCAGGCCGCACCGCACAACCAATCTGTGTGGCTAATAGTGGGAGATTTGGTCTGTCGCACGCAGGGACAGCTTTGGGAAGGCACGGGGCACGCCCTCCCACGCATTTCGGATGTCTAGACACCTTATCAGACGACCGGAAGTACTCCCAGACGACTAGAGGAGAGGTCGGATGTCTGAAGCTGAGTCCAGATGGTCAAGTAGGGGTTCTGGATGTCTGATGTCGATGCAGGAACTTGAGGTGAGACCCTGGTGACTTTTAAGACATCTGGACCTTGTGCCAGACGTCTGATTTGGGTTTGTAGTTCTGTTTTTGACTGTTTAGGGTCCGTTTGAGGTTCGTTTTACGCAAGCAAGATATCTGTGATTTCCTTGTGAGTTCCTCTACATGTTAGAAAGCCTTATATACTATTCTGAACATTCCATTGTGGTATATTCCTTGGTATAGGACTTCGAGCTGTTGCGTGTTCGGGGCTTGCAGAGGCACGTGGGTCTGCCGTTCGAGCCCCTAGTACTTCCGGATTGTTTGGAAGAGTGGTTTCCCCCTGTTTTAATTATGAAACATGAATGCATATGTGAAATTAGATAACTAGAAACCTAGGATGTGGCATGAATTGTAGGACGAGAAGTACTTACACTGTTTGTATCCGTATTTGAGATTGCAGTCATAAATGAATGAATAGAATCATAAATAATTGCCCGTTAATAAATACGAGCTGCCTGTGTAATATGAAATGCCTGTGCTAGTTAATCAGTTGCCTGTGACATTACTTGTTGTATATGTTAAATTGTGGAAATACGAGCTGCATGTGTATAATACAAGAATGGAACCATGAATGATAAAACCTGGTATGAAATAACATAGTGAATATGAGCATGAACCCTACGGGGAATTAGGAGTAGAGCTCCTGTGGATGAATGGAAAGGATCTGGAAATGTGAGTGGGAACTGTGCTGGCCCTTGAGTACGTGGTACCAAAGAGAGCGATTGTCCCCCATTTAGTGTAGAGCAGAGCTAGTCGCCCTTGGGTTGGGACCTGGGGTTAGGATTGGCCACTCTACACCGACTTCTGTTGGCCCTCGCGTACACTGTACCGAGGAGACATACTAATGTAAGGAGAGAGCTAGCCACCCCACGGGGCCCGGGGTTCAGCTAGCCACCATACATCGACTTGTTAGGCCCACTGGGAAAATTGGGGTAGTCTGATGAGGGTGCGCGGATTGTGGAGGGGCGAGACCCCTATTTGGTTTTGAGGGGCTAGACCCCTGTTACTGAGAGGGCTAGGCCCTATACTGTTCCGTGTTGTACTTTAGGCGTACCCGCTAGCGGAAATGACTGACCGTGTGTCAGTGCGGGGTGGCTACCTGTGAGCTTATCGCACATGCCGTTGTCACCGCTACGTTTGTCTGTGAACTTGGGGTGGTTGATTTGGTGTAGGATCACCACGGGGGACTCTCCCGACCAAGAGAGCACCACGTGTGCCTTCTACTCTTCGAAAAAGACTGCAATCAAGATCGTTCCCACGAGGAACATATGAGATCAAGAAAGAGATGTAAAAGTAAACCAATAGGTGAAAAGAAATGACTTAAAATAAAATAATTGGAAAAGATAAATTTACCTATTAGTCTTACTGCTTTAGTTAGTTTAGGTACCACTCTACTCAGCATTCGCTGACTCCGTTTACTCATAACCCTTTTCAGGTCCAGGAGTTGAGTAGCCCATGTTACCGGTTGTAGAGAGCGTTGGGCCCAATCGAGCCCAACAGTAGTTCTTACTGTTGTTGTACTTCTTTTTTGTTAGTGTGTTCAGACTTCGTTACTGTTACTGTTATGTACTTTTGTTCTACTCTACTGTTGTGGTGGTGATATGTACTGTTAGTAACTTTTACTTCCTTTACTGCTTGTACTCTTTTACTGTTAGTTACTTTGCATAGTCAATGTGGTTTACTTTCCTGCTTTTTGGTTATTACTTGTTGGATGATTGGGTCTTAGGATTAGTCGAGTCGAGCCGGTCTCGGGTCCTGTAGAGATTCGTGAATCGGGTCGTGATAAGATGGTATCAGAGCAAGGTCGTCTCGAGAAATGAACCAACTATCTTGAGAATAACCAATTCACGTGCATATAACTAGAGTAACCACTACAACGTACCGCTTGACATCCATTCTAAGTTTCTTTCACTGAAGTCCGTTAGGGTTGACTTTTTGTTTTGTCTTCCGCGTCTCCTTGTAGGAGATTTCTCGCCGTGGAGTTCTTTAGGCGGGTCGTGGTGCCAGTTGACCCACTACTTCTCCTGGGCGTTCAGATTGCTCAGTTGATTCGAGACATAATACGAGAGGAGCTCCACCCGCCTCCACGGGCGCCTCTCCCTGGGGACGTGGAGGGGGAGTCCTCTGTAGGGCCAAGAGACCGACGCAACACTAGATGAGGGGGAAGGGGTGGTCCTCCACCGGCCCCACCACACTCTGACACCTCTGAGCATGAGCCCTCCCTGCCTGGAGGCGTTCTCGTTCCCCCACTGCAGCTGCACTACGAGCTTTTCGAACAGCTCCGGAAGTTGAAGCCCCCCTCCTTCAAGGGGGATGCAGACCCGTCTGAGGTAAAGGATTGGCTGGAGTAGATTGAGAAGGTGTTTGACACCCTTCGCCCCCCTACGAAGTGCCACGTGGCCTTTGCCACGTACTTGCTAGAGAGTGCGGCACACAGGTGGTGGAGGGCAGTTAGAGACCCGGAGAGGAGAGAGCCGATGTGGGACTAGTTCGTGACCCTCTTCTGCGAGCAGTACTTCTCGCATACTTGGCAGGACCAAAGGAGGCGGGAGTTCCACACTCTCCGCCAGGGGATGATGACCGTTAGCACGTGCCACACGCGCCTCCTGGAGCTGTCATGTTTTACTGCGACAACCGTAGCTACGGAGGAGGAGCACCTGTGGAGGTTCACTGAGGGGCTCCACTTTGCCATTCGAAGGTATGTCAAACACCTGAAGCTGCCTACCTTCTCGAGAGTGGTGGAAGCAGCTATGACGTACGAGGAGACCAACCCAGCCGCACGAGACACCGACAGTGAACGGAGGAGGCCCTACCAGCCATAGTTCTCATAGGGCTGACGAGAGAGAAGGCACGCGACACCCGCAGGAGAGCCGTCTCGTTTTGCGGGGTCGTCAGTGGCCTTTGGGGGACCCCGACAGGGGTTGGCTGTTAGCACTGGACCCCTGCCCAGCCGTCAGCAGGGACCTACCGAGGGAGGGAGTCGAGCCCCCCTCTGCTACCAGTGTGGCCAGCCAGGCCACATCAGGAGGGACTACCTGTTTAGGGCTGGAGCGCAGCAGATGCTCCCTGCACCGAGCGTTGTAGGCCGAGTAGGTGGTCGTGGTTCCCAAGCACGTGGAGGAGGACAACAGTCACGGGGAGGGTACCAGCTAGCAGCTACTCGTCTGATGCAGAGTGTGGCTGCTTCTTCTACACAAGGAGTTGAGGGGCGTATCAACGCCCTGACACACAGAGATGCCAGGGCATCCGGTTCAGTGGTGACAGGTATGGTTACAGTTTTTGACAGATTAGTTTATGTACTTTTTGATTCTGACGCCACACACTCGTTTGTCGCTGCGAGTTTTGCTGTCAATTTGGGACATGACTACGTATTGTTAGAGGATCCATTTGTGATCAGAGGTCCGAATGGTCAGCTGTTTATAGCTGAGGAGGTCTACACAGACTGTGAGGTCAGTATTGGGGGACATAGCCTCCCCGCTGACCTGATCATGATGCCGATGGAAGATTTTGGAGTGATTCTGGGGATGGGTTGGCTGTCCGCTTATCATGCCTTGGTGGACTATTTTGGGAGAAAGATCGCCTTCTCCATGTCGGAGATGCCTTCCTTTGAGTTTCACAGATAGCCGGTGGATGGAGGTTTAAGTACATTTCTGCGCTTCGGGTAGCGAGACTTTTGGGCTAGGGGTGTGAGTGCTTTGTAGCCCGTGTGGTGGCAGAGCCCAGTCTCGTGGCAGACTTTCAAAGCATCCCGGTGGTCAGAGAGTAAGCCGACGTGTTTCCAGATGAGCTGCCAGGACTACCGCATGGGCGTGAGATCGAGTTTGCGATCTCACTGATACCGGGTGTTGGACGTACGAATCGCTACGCTAACGTGTTCGATTTTGGAAAACCTGTCGTGGTTGCTTGAATGCAAAGAATTCGTGTTCTACAAATAAAATTTATACCGAAATTGAAATTCCGGGTCGAACACAGGGAGGCGGACGTTTGATTTAAAAACTACGCGTTTCTTTTTATTTGTCACGAAGTAATTCAATTTAAAACTATCTAATTAGTTACAATAAATAGAAGAGAGAGAGAGGGTAAGAAAGAGAGAGAGAATATTACACATAGAAATCAAAATGAGATGTAGAATAAACAGAGAATTTATCATTAGGGGGATTTGCTCATTACAACTAGAAAGCATAAAACAATTGCACTAGAAAGCGATAAATTTACTCGAGAAAGCATTAAAAGAATGGAGGGAGAAATGTCCTCCTCGACGGTCGCTTGGAGGACGAACAAAACTACACTAGAAAGCAGTAAATCTATACTAGAAAGCAGTAAAAAGAAGAGGGAGAGAGAAATCCTCCTCGACGGTTGCTTGGAGGACGAGTCAGACGGGACGACGCCTGGACGAAGGAGAACGAAGCAGGATGAAGGAGGACAAAGCAGAAGAATGGGAACGGAGCAGCACACCGTTGTCGTCGCGGGATCCACTTCCGAAGGGGGACGGAAATTTGGACTTTATCTCGCGAGAAGCATCCCGGGTGTGGGACAAGCTTCTCTTGAGCTTTGGAGGGGTAGAGAAGAGAAGGAAGGGATGAGAATTTCGTATGGAAGGGGTCTCCTTTTATAGTTGCAAGGACTGGGGGCAAAATGGACATTACAACTTTAAAATAATAAATGAGGGGTCTTTAGTGACGGATAAATCCGTCACTAAAGCCCAAAACATGGGCGTAGCTCCCGCGTCCACGCACGCCTGCTCAGCTGCTCGTGTGCACAACGCATGCGCACGTTCAGCAATCCTCAGCCGTCCGATAGCGAGATCGGACGGCTTAAGTCGCGCCTTCACTCGCTGCACTGCACGCCTGCCCGCGTGCGATCGCGCGTCCATGCCGCACGTTCAATCGCGCGTGAACGCTATCGGGCTCGCGTGGCCGTCAGAGCAACATCAAACGCCCGCCCGCGTCCGATCGCCCGCACCTTCTAGCCCTTCGCTGCGACTCGAACTCGGGCCCGCCGGTCCCGAAAGCGTGCTCGACCGCTCTGCTACGAGGCGCGGATGGTCGAGCGGACGCTTTTATGCGCGGCTGACCACAGCTGTTGGATCAAGATCCAACGGTAGAGAGCGAGCGGGCACGGGATCTTCAGAGGTTGCATGCGGCCGTTTGGGCGGTTGAGATGGCACCAAGTGGCGCCATCTTGGCCGTCCATCTTCTGGAAGTTGTAGATGGTGCCACGGATGTCGGATTGACTCGATTTTTGTGTCGTTGGGCTGGAATCGTCGATCCGAATTCATCGGTGCGGTCGGATTTGTCATTTGAAGTACGAATTTACACCATCCTGGCCCTTGATCTTCTAGGATTCCCCGATCACTATCTGATGTTGCGGATGCCTGATTAGGGCGATCTTGGAGTCGTTGAACTCCAATCGTCGCCCTGATCACATCCATACGATTAGATCTTTGATCCGAGGCCCTGATAAAATGTTTGCCCTGTCCAAGCACATAAAAGGAGACAATTAACCTCCATTTTATTCAAACTACTCTAAATGCAAGATGATGCATGTTATGCAATATTTATATCATGAAATGCAATCCTATGCTTAAGAACATGCATAAATGGACATTTTAAGTAGTGTAAATGTGTTTACATCACCGGGGACCGGCCCCATTTCTACGGCACCGTACCGGATGGCACCACTTGAGCTGTGAGAGCTCAAGTCATAGCTACTGGACCTGTTGGAGAAGGGCTTTGTGAGGCCCAGTTCGTCCCCATGGGAAGCCCCTGTGTTATTCGTAAAGAAGAAGGATGGTACCCTGTGGCTTTGTGTTGACTACAGACAGCTGAATAGGGTCACCATCAAGAAGAGGTATCCGCTGCTGAGGATTGATGATTTGTTTGACCAGTTGCAAGGTGCCATAGTGTTCTCCAAGATAGATTTGAGATCAGGCTACCACCAGTTGAGGATCAGGGAGACCGACGTCTCCAAGACAGCTTTTCGCACCTGGTACCAAGACTACGAGTTTTTGGTCATGCCGTTTGGGCTGACCAATACCCCCGCTGCCTTCATGGATTTGACGAACCGGGTGTTCAAACCGTATATGGATCAGTTTGTGGTGGCATTTATTGGTGACGTGCTCGTTTACTCACGGGATCAGGCACAGCACGGACAACACTTGCAGATGGTTCTTGACACTTTGAGATGGCGCAGGCTGTATGCCAAATACAGCAAGTGCGAGTTTTGGTTGAAGCAGGTGACCTTCTTAGGCCATGTGATCTCAGGGGATGGTTTGGTTGTGGATCCAGCCAAGGTTGAGGCCGTACTCAGGTGGGAGAGGCCACGTACAGTGATAGAGATACATAGCTTCTTGGGACTGGTAAGTTACTTCCGACTGTTTGTTAGGGGTTTCTCGTAGATTGCGCGTCCTATGACTCAGTTGACCCGGAAGGACGTGCCCTTTGCTTGGACAGACGCTTGTGAGGCGTGTTTTCAGGAGTTGAAGGAGAGACTGACTTCAACTCCTGTGCTTACCATCCCAGATAGTAGTGGAGGTTTTGTGGTCTACACGGACGCTTCGTTGTAGGGGTTAGGGGGCGTGCTCATGCAGCGGGGTCACATTGTCGCTTACGCTTCGCGGCAATTGAGGCCCCATGAGGATAACTACCCTACCCATGACTTAGAGCTGGCAACTGTTGTCTTCGCGTTGAAGGCATGGAGTGTTTGCATAGCAAAAATACACAAGTAAATATGTCATCTTGTGTTATTTCCTAGCACTGCCATTGCATGTTATGTAGCCCTATTTGCATTTATAAATATACACCTGCATGCATTTATAAAAAGGGGAAGAGAGTGAGAATAATTGGCCATCCAATCTACTTCTATTATTAACATTTTTTACTAAGTGCTGCAATGCAATTTCACCTTTTTTCATTTTTATTTTTACTTGTTTTTTTTCGTGCGGCTGCAGGGCATGGTGCGCATGCCTCTCTACGCCTCTCCCCCTGCCAGCAGCATGGCAGGGTGCGTGCGCCTCTCCTCACCTCTCCCCCTGCCAACAGCATGGCATGAGGCGTGCCCTCTCTCATTAAAACACCTTGCACTCCCTTGCTACGTGCGGCATCCACCTTCAGACCACCCACACTCTCATTGGTCAACCTCCTTCCCTTTCCCTCTCCACACACAGTTCCTCTTCTCCAGCTGAGAAGAGGCACACCGTGAGCAGGAGAAAACCCACAGTGGTCTCAGACCACCACTGTGAGTTCCACTACCGCCCAGCTCTTTCGTGAGCAGATGGGCATGGTGGCTTCTCATTTCATTTCTTTTCGTCTCCTCCGCCATAAGCATAGAGCTTCAAGCTCTCAAGCTCTGAAGCTCCAGCTCACCCACGCACTGCCTACAGCTTCAGCCGGTAACCGCGTGCCCGCCTGCAGACTGCATGTTGTCAAGACCGGATAGGTTGTTAATATGATAATTTTATCGTTGAAATGTGTATAGTGGTTAACCTAAATCGGACCTAACCATCTCTTTACAAATTTTTTTTACCTGGCCTACTTGATTTTATCTTGTCACTTTTAGGCCCAGGGTTGAAATCAGGGAAGTGGGGTACAAGTCGAGTTTCTACGCCTTTCCTACAACGGGTCTCTTCCGTTCGTTTATTGTGTTTTTGGTTTTTTTTCTTATTTAGATTTTTTTCTGGTAATCTGTCCTTGAGGCACACCCTCAAAATTGGGTTCTTGGCTTTGAGCCAAAACAGAGTTCGAAAACGAGTCTTACTATTCGTAAGACGGGATACCTGCAAGTTAAAGATTATCTTTTCTCTTTTATATATTTTTTTATCTTTTTTTCTAACAGGAAAGCGAAACAGAAATAAAGTAAATACAGTACATATATATATATATTTATATTATGTATATAAAGGGGTGGGGGTGGAGGCGGAGATGGAGTGTAGCACGGTATCGAATCGGTCGTCGTCTAGAGAGACGCAACCAACAGGACTAGGTGCCACGTGGAGTGTGGGATGGATGGTGGAAGATGTATGCGACCACGCTTTTTGTACACGTGTATCGTGAAATATCAGCAACTGGTGCAGATATTCCCGCGATACCGAGTATGGTAAATAATGTGAAAAAAAAAATATATATATATATATACATATATATATATATACAGATATATATATACATATATATATATCTATATATATATATGTATATATATATATAGATGTATATATCTATATATGTATATATATATATGTAAATATGTCTATATGTATATGTGGTTATCTATAGGTTATATATATATGTGTATATGTATGTATATATATATATATATATATATATATATAGGTATGTAAATATATATATATAAGTATAGATAGATATATGTATAGATCTACATATATATATATAAATATATATAGATATATATATGTATAAGTATGTATATATAACTATATAAATGTAAATATATATGTATGTATATGTATATTTGTATATGTAGATATATGTAGCTATATATATATATATATATATGTATGTATGTATTGATGTATATATAAGTAGGTGCGTGTGTGTATATATATATATATGTATGTATGTATCTATACATAGTTATATAGGTAATAATATACATACATACATATATATATATATGTTTATAATAGTGTATATGTGTGTGTGGGTGTGTGGAAGTGTTAGTGTTGTTGTGTGTGTGCGTCGGTGTAGAGAGATTGAGAGAGTGTTGTGAGAGAGAGAGAGAGAGCGGGAGAGGAAGGGTTGCAGGTTAAGTCGCCTGCAGATAGCAGGCGTCGTCTGGAGGTCCAAGCGTGCATGCGCAGGCGCGTCTGCGCAGAGAGGAGCGAGCGAGAGTGGGGAGCGAAGAGGAACCCGCAGCACACAGCGCTGCACAAAGGCTGGAGCGGGTGAAGGCAGGCGTGTGTGAAGGGAGCGGGCGATGCAGGCGCTGGGCGAGGGCTGGCAGACGTGCGGGCGTGTGCGGGCGACGCGGGAGGAGACGCGCGGGCAGGCACGCGCACAGGCGAACGGCGGTCTCGGCGTGCCGGGTGGTCGGTAAAGTGAGAAGCTCATCGGTCACCCCACTATAGCCACAGTGTCGCGAAGACTCGCGTGAAGAGTGGCTACAGTGGTCGTTCGCGCCGCGCAACCGGCAGTGGGCGGTGCTGTGAGTGAGGCAGGCTCGACGCACTCGGCGAAGTGGCGTTGGCTGGTGGCTTGCGGGCGGAACCTCGCGATAGAGCACGCAGAGGGGGGGTTGGGTCGCGAGCGAAGGGGCGTGACAGGGAGCGTAGAGGTCTGTGGGTGTTGCTGGGGTGCTTGGCCGGCTGCTGTAATGACGTGCGGTGGCTGGTTGCAGGCGACAGAGCGGAGAAAGGGGAGGCGGAGAAGGCACACATGCACACGCGGAGGGCGAAGGCTCCTGCAGGCGCGCGCGGCAGGGGCTGGGGCTGCTGCTGCTGCTGCCATGAGCGAAGCTTTGAGCTGCACGCTTGAAGCAGCAGCTCCAATGGCTGGAATGGCTGGAATAAAAAAAACAGTGAAGAAAGCCACCACGCCCACCGGCTCTTTGAAGAGCAGGGTGGTGGTGGTCTCATTGTGGTGGTGTGCACCACAGTGAGAGCTCCTGCCCGCCGGGTATCTCCGAGGAGGGCCGGCGTATGGAGGGGAATGGAGGAGAGGACGGTGGTGGCCTGGAGAGCCGCTGTGTTTGAAGTGGAGGACCAGGCTTGCTGCTGAAGAAGAAGACGCCGACCTTATATAGAAGATGAAAGCCATGCACAGCCATGCCCTGGCTGTGCATGGCTCATGCATGGCCATGGCAGGGTGTGGCTGGTGCAGGGAAAGGGTAGCTGTAGGGAATGGCACGTAAGGAAGAAAGGTGCAGCCGCGGGAAGAGATTTCCAAAACTAATGGAAATAAAAATAAAGATGGGAATCTTGCAAAGTAGCACTTGAAAAAAATGTGAATTGCGAGGCCATTTATTTCATTCTCTTCCTCTCTTAATTAACTGCATGCATGCATGTATTTTTATAAAATGTAACTATGGAATCCTAATATGCATAGGTAATGCTAGGAAATAGCACAAGAAGGCACTATTGCAGGCGTATTTTTGCGGTGCAATCACTGCGCACAACCTCTTTGCCCGCGTGTAGGCGCTCCACAACGTGCTCATGCACGCAAAACTTGCTCCAGCCGGTCGCCAGACCGCCCGCGCACTGTAGCGTGCGGTTTGCACGACACTATAGCCACCGGCAAGTTTCTCACTTAGCTGGAGGCACGACGCTCTCTCTCCTCGCCCGCACCCGCGCCAACCGGTCATCGCACCCCTGCTCGCAGTGTTGTGCGCTGCACTTCGCAGCGAACTGCGCCTCACCCACCCATGCAGCAGTGCGCTGCGCTTCACTCGGCCACACACGTGCACATGACTCCAGTGTCCGCGCACCCCTGCGCATCCAGACATCGGATCAGCGCTGCAGACGACTTAACGGCTGCGCCCCCTCCTCCTCTAGTGCACACACACACACACCCTGACACTTACACACACACACTCATACACTCACACACACACACACATATATCCACTCACATACTCTTATCCTTACGTATATATACATAAATATATACATATATATATTTATATATATATATATATAGACACACACACACACATATATATATACATATACATCTATATATACGTATATAGTTATAGATATATATATACATATATGATGTAAACACATTTACACTACTTAAAATGTCTATTTATGCATGTTCTTAAGCATAGGATTGCATTTCATGATATAAATATTGCATTACATGCATCATCTTGCATTTAGAGTAGTTTGAATAAAATGGAGGTTAATTGTCTCCTTTTATGTGCTTGGACAGGGCAAATATTTTATCGGGGCCTCGGATCAAAGATCCAACCGTATGGATATGATCAGGGCGACGATTGGAGTTCAACGACTCCAAGATCGCCCTAATCAGGCATCCGTAGCATCAGATAGAGACCGGGGAACCCTAGAAGATCAAGGGCCAGGATGGTGTAAATCCGCACTTCAGATGGAAAATCCAACCACACGGATGAATTCGGATCGACGATCGCAGCCGAACGACACAAAAATCGAGTCAATCCGACATCCGTGGCACCATCTACAACTTCCAGAAGATGGACGGCCAAGATGGCGCCACGTGGCGCCATCCCAGCCGCCCAATCGGCAGCAGGAGTCCTGTGAAGACCGCGCACCGTCTCCTCTCCGCCGTTGGATCTCGATCCAACGGCTGCGGTCGCTCGCGTTTAAAAACGCCCGCGCGACCATTTCGCCCGCGTAGCGCAGCGGCGACGCAGCTGCGGGCGAAGCGGAGGTCGCGGTTTCGAGCCGCGGTGAGGGGGTCGAAGGCGCGGGCGAGCGGGCGCGCACGAGCGTCGGATGAAGATCCAACGGCCGCGCGCGCCCGATAGCGCCGACGCGCAATTGGACGCTCTGGTGGACGCTCGATCGCACGCGGGCGGGCGCGCTACGCAGCGGGCGCGATCTAAGCCGTCCGATCTCGCGATCGGACGGCTGAGACGACGCGGACGTGCGTATGCGTTACGCGCGCAGGCCAGCCGAGCGGGCGTGCGTGGGCGCGGCGGCGACGGCGACGGCGGGGCTTTAGCGACGGTTTTATCCGTCACTAAAGACCCCTTATTTATTATTTTGAAGATGTAATGTCCATTTTGCCCCCACTCCTTGCAACTATAAAAGGAGACCCCCTCCATACGAAATTTTCATCCCTTCCTTCTCCTCTCTACCTCTCCAAAGCTCAAGAGAAGCTTGTCCCACACCCGGGATGCTTCTCGCGAGATAAAGTCCAAATTTTCGTCCCCCTTCGGAAGTGGATCCCGCGACGACGACGGCGTGCTGCTTCGTTCCCGTTCTTCTGCTTCATCCTCCTTCGTCCCGCCTCGTTCTCCTTCGTCCAGGCGTCGTCCCGTCCGGCTCGTCCTCCAAGCGACCGTCGAGGAGGATAACTTCTCTCTCCCATTCTTATTTACAGCTTTTCTAGTGTAGAATTTTCCTGCTTTATAGTGTAATTGATTTCCCGCTTTCTAGTGTAACTTTAATTTCGTTTGCTTGTATAAACAATTGAAATATTGAATGCATGTTCTCTTTCTCTCTCTCTTTCTCTCTCTCTCTCTCAATTTGATAGCTCCATTGTAATTATTTCTCCTTGTTTATCAAAAATCCTAAAAAAACATAATTGCGAATATAGATCAACGTAGCCTCCCTGAGTTCGACCCGGAATTCTTATTTCGGTATAAATTTTATTTGTTGAACACGAATCCTTCGCTTTCGAACTACAACGACGGGTTTTCCAAAACCAAACACGTTAGCGTAGATTCTCGTTCAACATTTTGGCGCCGTTGCCGGGGAGGCAACGATTTCCGATCTTTTCTTCGCATTTCTTGCACTTTATTTGTTTTCTAACTAGCTTTCTCTTGTGTCTATTGTTTTGCAGAGACCTCCATCAAGGAATCAACAAGCGGTAGACTGGAGTAAAGTGCAGTTGAAGACAACTGTAAGTGCTCCCCCATTCTTTCCCCCTCCATAGATTTCATTCACCACATTAAATCCAAATTCCAATTAACCTAGGTGTTTGCATAAATCCTAGGAATAGTTTGGTTGTTTGGATTTCTACTCACACTCATTTCACCCTCATTCATAAAAAAAAAAAATAATAACAAAAAGATAATTTTATGGGGTAACTTTCAACAAACACACAACACACACCCACATTCAAGGCACTTGATTAACTTGATTTGTTTTCTACTCAACCGGGTTCTGATCTGTGGAACCGGTACACACAGAGCAACACATAACAGAGTAGAAATCATTCTAGGTTAACCATCTTTGAGTGCCTAACTTAGTGGTGCAATTGTGGCCAATTGTTTGAGTTGTTTGGGCCGCACCACTTTATTTAAAACCAACTCATCAAGTAGCTCCTCCTTAGGGTTTTCAATCTAGGTATATTCTAGGCACTCCGCTTTCTTTCTGATTTTAAAGGAAAACTATCTTCACCCGTGTTTTACAACTTGGTTTGCCTAGAAATTTGATTGCAATTCACCTAATTTGAAACCCTAAAAGCTACTTAAGCAGGATTTGAACATTAAAATTCACACATTATAAATAATCTTGCTTGAAAACCCTGGTTGTGCACGCACTTACACAAATTTCAATCAATCATTAAGGGCACAACCCATTATAAGGGCCCATCACATTCCATAAGCACCACAATCCCAGGCCGTAATAAAATTGAGTAGACGTTGGCCCTAAGGTTTGATTCGCTCTTCAAGGCCTAGTCTGAGATTGTTTTTGATTAACCTACTTGTACTGATTAATCTGATGTCTAGCTAGGGGAGTAGCGTCAAACGACCGCGGCTGGGGGGTACACTAGGAACCGGAGGCGAAAGCCAAAGGAAGAACCTTCTCTCCAGTCCCTCCTTCTAACTGGTTGGATTATACAGACGCAAGTAGAGTAAATCAGTTACAGTCTTAAGGCTGGTGTTGGGAGTCAGTAGATCCTTAGGCTACCTCACTTAAGGACAGCCTTGTTTTGTTGTACTGCAGGGTCCCTTTCCCCGGTCCTTCCGACCTACTCCTAGTTTATGCTGGGAAGACGGTCATTGAATCCCCGATTAGAAGGACCATTAGAACATTCTAGGAGGCGCAAGTTAGATTTTGGTCAATTTGATCCCATGGCCGAACAACAGCCTCTTCTGCCTGGAAATCCACAGGAAGAATTTCGAAGGCAGCTGGAACAAATGCAGAGAATGCAAGAATGGTTCCAGAGAATGCAGGGCGTTCAGCCCTTGAAGGATTTTTATGATCCTTCAAATTACGGGGAACGTCCCGGCGTCCAGATTCCAGCCGGTGACGTAGAAATCAAGCCCCAGGTGTTAAGCCTGATTAAACATTATCATGGGCTTGGCTCCGAGGATCCGTTTCAACACTTGGAGGACTTGACCACTTTGGTCCAGACCACCAAGTCTCGAAACGTAAACGAGGAGCAAATGATCATGAGGCTCTTCCCTCACTCTCTTAGGGATAAGGCCGCGCATTGGTATAGGACAATAGGAAGACCAATTACAACTTGGAATGAGTTGAAATCGGCCTTTCTGAAGAAATTTTTCCCAGTCGGTCGTACCAATGCTTTAAGACGGGCAATCACTACTTTTACCCAGCGGCTGGGGGAGCAGTTTCATGTGGCCTGGGAGCGATTCCAGGACTTATTGCGGAGGTGTCCACACCACGAGGTGCCGAAATGGCAACTCGTGCAGATTTTTTATCATGGGTTGACTGAGCAACTCAGAAACCATGTGGATGCTTCTTTCGGAGGCAATTTCCTTAATAAAGATGCAGATAGTGCACATGATTTATTTGAGGAAATGAGTGAGAATTCAATAAATCATGCCTCCATGGATACTTTTAACCGGTCCCAACAACCCAGATCAAATGTCAATGAAGTCCATGACTCTCATTCATTTGATATGGAATTGATTTGTAATAAACTTGACAAAGTGGACTTGGTTGCTAAAAGAATGGAAGAGTGGATGGCTGGCAATTCTATGAACAACTCTCAATCCACTCAATCCCAAAATTCGGGATTCCATTCTTCACGAGCTCTTTCTGGACGAGAGTTCGTGAATCAACTTGATGCGACTCAACCTATGAGTCAGCATTTTTCGGAACCCCATGGGTTCCCAACTGGGGCCTTTGATCCCAGTTTTTCTAATCCTTCCTTTTCTTTCTCTCCATCCTCACTTTATGAGGATGTCTATGCTGTACAAGAGAATGCTAGATCCAACCCCTACTCGAATGCCTATAATCAAGGTTGGAGAAACCACCCTAACTTCTCTTGGAAAAATCCGGGGCAACAGACCCAATTCCGACCCAGCAATTATGCTCCGCAACGACCAATGGGTCAGGGTCAAGTATATACTCAGTTGCCTCCGAATCAGGCCAATCAGCCAGCTTGGAATGCCCGTCAACCCGCAGGGCAGGCTGATTTGAACCATCAAATAGTAGAGATGCAAGGATCTATGCTCCAGCTCATGCAGCAAATGAAAAACTCACTGGACAACTTGCAATCCGGGCTCATTGCTAACTCTCGCCAACCCGGATCTCTACCATCTCAACCCGTACCCAACCCACGAAACATTACGAATTCGGGCAATCAAGCCCAAGGGTACGGAAATCAGAGGGACCCACACGCGCATGCTCAGGTGGTTGAGCAGGGTTCCTCATCTTCTTCTTCTGTAAATCAACAATTCATGGTCAATCAAGTGCCTCCAATCTTTCCTAACCCTCCTCAAGACCCAAATTCTTACGCTTCTGCAAATTCTGTCACTTTGAGAAGTGGTAAGAAGACTCAGGATCCACAACCACATTATTCTAATCTTTTGAATCCTGAAGAATCTGAGGAGAGAGAAGAGAATTCTAAAGGAGAAATCAAGGCTCAGGAATCCGATTCCAAAGATCTGACTCGTGTTCCTTTTCCTGAAGCCTTAACCAAAGCAAAGAAGAAGAAGTCTGTTGATAGCAATGAGGAGCTTCTGAATTTATTTAAGAATGTTGAGATCAATATCCCGCTCCTTGATGCTATCAAGCACATACCGACTTACGCAAGATTTTTAAAGGAATTATGTACACAAAAGCGTAAGTCGAGAGAATCTGTTCCGAGGAAGGTGGTACTCTCCGAGCAGGCTAGTTCTGTTATCCTGCACTACCTCCCTCAGAAAAAGAGAGATCCTGGTGCTCCTTTGATTTCTTGCGTTATCGGAGATTACACATTTGATAGAGCACTTTTGGATCTCGGTGCATCCATCAACCTAATTCCGACTTCTCTTTACGAGAAGTTTGGGTTAGGCGAACTTCGGCCAACTTCAGTAACGCTACAGTTAGCGGATCGTTTGGTCACAAACCCGCGAGGCGTTATTGAAGTTGTTATAGTTAAGGTCAAGGATTTCTATTTTCCTGTAGATTTCCTTGTCCTTGACATGGATGTACCAGATAATCTGAGGAACACGCCCATCATTCTGGGGCGTCCGTTCCTGGCTACCGCAAAGGCCAACATTAATTGTGAAAGCGGTAGCATGGAAATCGCCTTTGGGGACCAACGTATGAAATTAGATATTTTTAAGGCGATCAATAAATTTGAGGATTGTGGAGTTATTGAGGAACTTGATGAGGATAATGTTAATATTGAAACTTGTTTGACAGTTTCTTCAATTGAAAGTTCCTCTTTGGTTGATGAATTTGACCCGCAACCCTCTGACTTGACATCTTCGGAAGAGGTTACTGATTTTGTCCACTCACAACCTCTCCCTCTTGTTGAATCTTCAGCATCTACCCGACCATCAATCATCACCCCATCCCAGCTCGAATTGAAACCATTGCCCGAGAATTTGAAATATCAATTTTTAGGACCTCAGAATACGCTCCCTGTGATTATCAGTGCTAAATTGACAAAGGAGCAAGAGATTAAATTGATTAAGGTCCTAAAGGAACATAAGGAGGCAATTGGTTGGACCATTCATGACCTTAGGGGGATCGAGCCATCTTACTGCAATCATAGAATATTCTTGGAAGAGGGATCCAGCCCTTCTCGCCAGATGCAGAGGAGATTGAATCCAAATATGTGAGAAGTGGTCAAAAAGGAAATCATCAAGTGGCTCGATGCAGGAATTATTTATCCAATCTCTGACAGTCCCTGGGTAAGTCCCGTTCAGATTGTTCCAAAGAAAGCCGGGATTACTGTTGTGACTAATGAGAAAGGAGAATCTGTCACAACTCGTTCAGCTTCATCTTGGAGAGTTTGTATTGATTACAGGAAGCTGAACACTGCCACTAAAAAGGATCATTTTCCCCTGCCCTTCATTGATCAAATCCTGAAAAAATTAGCCGGCAGAAGTACTTCTGTTTTCTTGATGGTTACTCGGGATACAACCAAGTTCCTATCCATCCCGAGGATCAGGAAAAAACTACTTTCACCTGTCCCTACGGAACCTTTGCTTTTCGTAGGATGCCTTTTGGGTTATGCAATGCACCTGCGACTTTTCAAAGGTGTATGCTAGCCATATTTTCCGACATGGTGGGAGAGTTTATGGAAGTCTTCATGGATGATTTCTCCGTTTTCGGAGAATCATTTGACTCTTGTTTGGTTAATTTGGAAATGATTCTTAAGCGATGTATCAAGACACGATTGGTCCTTAGCTGGGAAAAGAGTCATTTCATGACCCAAGAGGGCATCGTTTTGGGTCATGTAATCTCTGAACGGGGAATTGAAGTGGATAAAGCTAAGGTTGATGCTATCGCTAAACTTCCTCCTCCTACATCAGTTAAACAAATCAGATCATTTCTTGGCCATGTGGGATTTTATCGAAGATTCATCAAGGACTTCTCGAAGGTTGCCCGCCCTTTGAGCAACCTTCTTGCCAAAGAAACACCGTTCGTTTTTGACGAATCATGCCAAAAGGCATTTGATTTCTTAAAAACGGCAGTCACCTGTGCGCCAATTTTGCAACCACCTATTTGGACAACCCCATTTGAGATCATGACCGATGCTTCTGATTACGCGGTCGGGGCTGTCCTGGGTCAGAAAATTGATCAAAAGCCCTTTGTCATTTACTACGCTAGTAAAACTTTGGATGAAGCCCAGAGGAATTACACTGTTACTGAAAAGGAATTACTCGCTGTAGTATTTGCGTTGGAAAAATTCAGGGCTTATCTCTTGGGGTCTCATGTTATTGTTTATACCGACCACTCGGCCTTGAGACATCTCTTGGCTAAAAAGGATGCTAAACCCCGGCTTATTCGTTGGATTCTTCTTCTTCAAGAATTTGATCTTGAAATCAAGGATAAAACCGGGGTACAAAATGTGGTGGCGGATCATTTGTCGAGACTCCTAGGTGATTCTTCTTGTCCGGACATTCCGATTGCTGACACTTTTCCGGACGAAACCATTCTTACAGTTTTAGGCGTCCACACCCCATGGTTTGCTGACATTGTTAACTATTTGGCCGTTGGTCAAATCCCCCAGGATTGGACCAAGCAACAACGGGATAGACTCAAATCTGAGGCCAAATACTACTTTTGGGAGGACCCTGAACTGTATCGCATCGGCTCTGATCAGATTATTCGCCGATGCATACCGGAGAATGAATTCAACAGTATACTTGAGTTCTGCCATGCATCTGGGTGTGGTGGACATTTCTCCGGGAAAAAGACGGCTGCAAAAATTTTGCAATCTGGCTTCTATTGGCCGTCTTTATTCAAGGATGCCCAGGATTTCTCACAGTCATGCCCTCGATGCCAGGCACTCGGGAGCATAACTAAGAGAGATATGATGCCCTTAAACCCTATTCTTCCTGTCGAAATTTTTGATGTTTGGGGCATTGATTTCATGGGACCCTTTATCCCTTCATTTGGACATCAGTACATTCTTGTCGCTGTTGATTATGTGTCTAAATGGATTGAGGCAATTCCCACCCGAACCAATGACCACAAGGTGGTCATCAACTTTGTCAAGAAAAATATCTTCAGTAGATTCGGGATTCCGAGGGCTATCATCAGTGATGGTGGCACTCATTTTACTAATGCCCAATTCCGGAGTTTATTGGCCAAATACGGGGTTAATCATCGAATTTCCACACCTTACCATCCCCAAACGAATGGACAAGCCGATATCTCTAATCGAGAGATCAAGAACATTCTGCAAAAAACGGTTAGGCCCGATCGCAGGGATTGGACTCAAAAGCTTGAGGACGCTCTTTGGGCCTACCGTACGGCGTATAAAACACCTATCGGCATGTCTCCATTCCGTCTGGTCTATGGAAAGGCGTGTCATCTACCCGTAGAGATTGAACACAGGGCATTCTGGGCAATCAAACAATGCAATCTAGATCTAAATCTAGCTGGGAAGACCAGGAAACTCCAACTATCTGAGTTGGAGGAGCTTAGAAATGATGCTTATGAGAATGCCAAGATCTACAAGGCTCGGACCAAAGCTCTACATGATCAAATGATTTCCCGCAAGAGCTTTGAGCCAAACCAGAAGGTCTGGTTATTCGATTCTAAGCTTAAGCTCTTTCCTGGTAAACTTAGATCTAAATGGAGTGGCCCATTCATAATTGATCAGATTTTTCTAAATGGTGCCGTTCAGATTTCTGACCCAAAGACGGGTAACACCTTTAAAGTCAACGGTCAACGTCTGAAGCCTGTTGTTGACCATAATCTTCCAGAACCCGTTTCAGACTCTGTTGCTCTAGCCATTCTGTGACTTCTTTGGCTGGACTTCGCCTAGCTGACGGCATTAAACTCAGCAGTTGTACATATAACACAAGGCTGATACGAGCTTCATATCCAGGTGACATCTTTCATACTCTACCCTTTCTTTCATGTCTCTTTTTCAATGAGGACATTGCATCAGCTAGGCATGGGGGGGTGGATTCATTTTTGAATTAGTTGGTCAGCTTTGTGAAATCCATATAAATTGCTCTCTTTCTAAAAAAAAAAAAAAAAAAAAAAAAGAAGAAGAAAATTAGGAAGGATTAGTTGGACATTAGGACTTTTCAATCCTAAGAAATTTTACATTAGGATCTGAACACAAAGACCCCTCAGGTCTTTGGACTTAATTAGCCTGTGTATCTACTAAAATGTGGATTTGTCTTTGAGTTCTCGCCATCTTAATTCTATTATAATTGGAATAAATAAGTTTGGGTGATAAGTACACGACTTGTCAACCCACCCTCTGATTTAAGGGAATTTTGAGTCTTAAGCATCTACACACTTTCTTTGCACTGACTCGTTGTTTGGCGATTTTAACGGAAATTGGGTAGCTAATGAACCTTCTAGGGTGATATGGCTGGCAAGTTATCGTGGGTAACAGCCCATAGGTAGGTTGTCCAGAGCCCAGTCGCTGGACCTTTCTCTTTTTGCTGCCTTTAGGTAAATCTTAGACCAGGGAAGCCACCTACTTAAAAAAAAAAAAAAATCAAAAAGGAGAAAAGAACAAAAAGAAATAAGCCACACTTCGCCGCACGAGTATGGCTGGCAAGTTGTCGGTGGTAACAGCTCATCGACCGGTTGTCCAGAACCCAGCTCAGAAAATGCACTAAAAATTCCCAAAACACTTAGGAAGAAGCGGAGAAGTAGAATAAACCGCGGAGATATACACTGGATTCACCCTTGTGTTGACCCCGTTAAAAAAAATAAAAGTAGGGAGAAAGCTACCGGTTGTAAAGATACACCTTTAGGCAGAATTCTTTTTGAGGTCACCTAGAGGCGTAGAAATCCGAAGTCCGTTTTAATTGCCGGTCAACGAGTCTATCACAATCACAATAAGATGCTTAAAACTTAGGGTTCTCATCAAATCTTGGGTGGGTTGAATGGCCGTAGAAAGCCACTCTTAAACCCTAAAATTTGAAAATCTAAAAAAAAAAAAGAGAGTAAAAACAGAAAAAGAAATTTTTCTTTGAATAAGGCGAGGCTTGAGGCGGTCTGCATTTTGGCTGATACCCAGGCACTGTTGTGTCTTTGAAAGTTCAGTTCTTAAGTATACAATTTCTTAATGATTGAAAATAACTCAGGTCCAAATAATCTAACCTAATTCTTTTATAAATAGCATATAGTTTTTACTAGGGACTAGCAAAAGATAGGCATGGGGGTATGATGTAAACACATTTACACTACTTAAAATGTCTATTTATGCATGTTCTTAAGCATAGGATTGCATTTCATGATATAAATATTGCATTACATGCATCATCTTGCATTTAGAGTAGTTTGAATAAAATGGAGGTTAATTGTCTCCTTTTATGTGCTTGGACAGGGCAAATATTTTATCGGGGCCTCGGATCAAAGATCCAACCGTATGGATATGATCAGGGCGACGATTGGAGTTCAACGACTCCAAGATCGCCCTAATCAGGCATCCGTAGCATCAGATAGAGACCGGGGAACCCTAGAAGATCAAGGGCCAGGATGGTGTAAATCCGCACTTCAGATGGAAAATCCGACCACACGGATGAATTCAGATCGACGATCGCAGCCGAACGACACAAAAATCGAGTCAATCCGACATCCGTGGCACCATCTACAACTTCCAGAAGATGGACGGCCAAGATGGCGCCACGTGGCGCCATCCCAGCCGCCCAATCGGCCGCAGGAGTCCTGTGAAGACCGCGCACCGTCTCCTCTCCGCCGTTGGATCTCGATCCAACGGCTGCGGTCGCTCGCGTTTAAAAACGCCCGCGCGACCATTTCGCCCGCGTAGCGCAGCGGCGACGCAGCTGCGGGCGAAGCGGAGGTCGCGGTTTCGAGCCGCGGTGAGGGGGTCGAAGGCGCGGGCGAGCGGGCGCGCACGAGCGTCGGATGAAGATCCAACGGCCGCGCGCGCCCGATAGCGCCGACGCGCAATTGGACGCTCTGGTGGACGCTCGATCGCACGCGGGCGGGCGCGCTACGCAGCGGGCGCGATCTAAGCCGTCCGATCTCGCGATCGGACGGCTGAGACGACGCGGACGTGCGTATGCGTTACGCGCGCAGGCCAGCCGAGCGGGAGCGCGTGGGCGCGGTGGCGACGGCGACGGCGGGGCTTTAGCGACGGTTTTATCCGTCACTAAAGACCCCTTATTTATTATTTTGAAGATGTAATGTCCATTTTGCCCCCACTCCTTGCAACTATAAAAGGAGACCCCCTCCATACGAAATTTTCATCCCTTCCTTCTCCTCTCTACCTCTCCAAAGCTCAAGAGAAGCTTGTCCCACACCCGGGATGCTTCTCGCGAGATAAAGTCCAAATTTTCGTCCCCCTTCGGAAGTGGATCCCGCGACGACGACGGCGTGCTGCTTCGTTCCCGTTCTTCTGCTTCGTCCTCCTTCGTCCCGCCTCGTTCTCCTTCGTCCAGGCGTCGTCCCGTCCGGCTCGTCCTCCAAGCGACCGTCGAGGAGGATAACTTCTCTCTCCCATTCTTATTTACAGCTTTTCTAGTGTAGAATTTTCCTGCTTTATAGTGTAATTGATTTCCCGCTTTCTAGTGTAACTTTAATTTCGTTTGCTTGTATAAACAATTGAAATATTGAATGCATGTTCTCTTTCTCTCTCTCTTTCTCTCTCTCTCTCTCAATTTGATAGCTCCATTGTAATTATTTCGCCTTGTTTATCAAAAATCCTAAAAAAACATAATTGCGAATATAGATCAACGTAGCCTCCCTGAGTTCGACCCGGAATTCTTATTTCGGTATAAATTTTATTTGTTGAACACGAATCCTTCGCTTTCGAACTACAACGACGGGTTTTCCAAAACCAAACACGTTAGCGTAGATTCTCGTTCAACAATATATATACTTATATATACATCCACTTACCCACATCCATCTATACACCTCACAAACACCAACCATATTCCCGTGCACTCGCCCCTCCACCGCGCATCATATCGCGGGAATATTCGCACCAGTTGCTGATATTCCCCGATATCCACGCAAAGCAAGCCCCTCCACCCTCACTCCCACACATTCATTCCACACTTCACGCGGCACTTAGTCTTGTTGGTTGCATCTTACTAGACGTTAACTAACTTGACACCATGCTACAATCCGTTAACATTTTCATCTTCACCCCTATTTATATAACATATATATAAATATACATATTCTATATCTACTATATATATATATATAGATATACTAAGCTAAGTATTTCTTTTCACTGCATTATATTTCAATTTGTCTTTTTTTCCTGCTACTACAAAAGACTAAAAAATATATAAAATAGAAAAGATAAATCTTGATTTGCAGGCACACAGTCTCGCGTGTGGCGAGACAGGACTCGTTGAATGTTGGCATATAGCCAAGGACCTATTTGAGGGTGTGCCTCAAGAACAAAATTATCAGAAAAAAATCTCAAAATCAAGAAGACCAAAAACATAATAAGCGCAAGGAAGAGATTCGTTATAGGAAAGGCGTAGAAACTTCGCAATTCTCCTAATCCCTGCCTCCTTGAGATCGATCCTGGGCCTAAAATTGATCAAGCTAAAATCAAGTATGCCAGGTTAAAATTTTTTTATGAAACTGGTGTGGACTCGATTTAGGTTAACTTACTATACTCACTTCGACATTAATATCATGATTTTAATAAAGCCTATTCGAGTACGCATCAAGCTTTTCTGGCGCCGTTGCCGGGGAGGCACCATTTGGAGTAAGTCTCTACCCTCTTCCTTTGATTGTCTCTTCTTCCACCCTTCTCTTCATGGGTGTTTTTATTTATTTTTGTGCAGGTGTACCTCTTGCAAGGAGGAAACACGAAGAGGAGGTCAGAGACGTGGGCAAATCCAAGGCAGGCGCGAGAACGTGAAGTCACTGGTGCCGCATTGGAGCTTCGCCCACGTTGCTGAGGAGGGAGGTGTTGCCCACTTAGTAACTTAGGTCATCTCGTCACCCAAAAAAAAAACAAGAAGAAGAAGAAAAAAATCTAAAAACACTTATTGGGAATTTCTTGGGGCAAGTGGATTAAAATCACTTGTTGATTGTTTGCTATCACCCCCACCACCCCTTGATTTCCTGCAAACTTCACATAGAGAAAATCTAAGAATCTGGATTCTTGGGTCTTTCAATGTGTGAAGTTCTCTTTGAGGCAAGATAAAATTGATTGATTGCCATCCTTCCTTGCCTCATTTATTCGCATTTCGGGATCACATTTTTGGTAGGGAGACTTGGAATTGAGTTGATTCCAACCCCACCACGACTCTTCCTTTGCCTCAGATTTAATCCCGAATCTATCAACCCCAACATTTTCATTTTTTTTACATCATTTGGTGGTTGAGCCTTGTGTGGATTATCATTTTGGTGATTGGGAGCACTTGATTGAAATTGTTTTGCTCCCTTTCACATTGAATTAAAATAGACTCGTGCATCCACACTTAGAAATTTCCATCTAGGGAAGCCGAGTGCATTTTAGCATGCATTAACTAATTCACATTGAAGAAGGGTTTGTTGGGCATAAAGAACTTGTGTTTTCTCAAAACCCGGAGATTGGTTGAATTGGTAATTCATTGGAATCCTAAAATCCATACTACTTAAGACTGAAATTCTAAAAGCCATTCACCATCTAAAACTCCAATTCGGGGAGATTTCCCCGTCGCATGCTTGACTTACACACTCTGAAAATTAACACACTTGAGCATTACCCGCATACAATGCCCTTCACATTTCTGGAGCACTTGATCCTAAGCCTCTAGATTAAAACTGGTAGCAACTTGACCCCTATTAAGGATTGGAGGTCTAACTACCTACGTGTAGCGCCTACGTGCTGGTGTGGGTCCCGCGTGCTATTAGGTGTCTAAGACTGGGGCAAACGGCCTTTCAATTTGGCCCGGTGGTTCCGCGGTGCTCTCATTTGGCTCCGTAGGTAGTGATAGTAGGTAACTTAGATCTTTAGGTCTAAGGGCACATTGTAGAGGTTAGGAAATTGATTGCTTTGATTTGTCATCAAGTGTATCCTTACGACGTTGTTTCTCTCATCCCCTTTTCTCTTCTCATCTCCCCAATTCTTCCTGTGGTAGTGCATGTTTGGGAGGTCACAAAATCCTGAATTGTTTGAATTGTCTGATAATTCTGGAAGCATAGAAACTGAATCATCATCCTCCTCCACAAACATGGCTGCACGCCCACCCCCAAATCCCGAGGGAGGAAACCACCCCCCTCAAATCCCACCAGGTGGTGGTGAAGCCGTTGACCCCATAACCCACCTCCAAGCCCAAATGGAATTTTATAATGAGCAGATTGAAGCCATTAGGGAAACCTTCGAGGAAATGCAGAACCCTCCTGAACGGGAGGAGCCTAGGTCTCTTAGCTCTTATCAAAATCCCGCTGCTACAGAGACCATTTGGCAAATTCGGGTCCCCATGGGCGGGGACAATTTTGAATTAAAACATAATGTCATTGGCCTGATTAACTTTCACTTCCATGGTCTTGCAAGTAAAGATCCCTTTCTCCATTTGGAAGACTTAACCCGATTAGCTGAAATTGTTAAACCAATAAACATCGGGTTATCAATTGTCATGAAAATGTTCCCGTTTTTGTTGCAGGATAAAGCGTCGCAATGGTTGTGCACCTTTGGGAGAACCATCCATTCTTAGGAAGAGATGCGAACAGCATTTCTCAAGAAATTCTTCCCAATCGGGCGAACCAATGTGCTTCGCTGGGCTATAACTTCTTTCACGTAACAAAATGGCGAGCAGTTTCATGAGGCATGGGAAAGGTATAATGACCTACAGAAATGTCCACACCATGGTCTGCCTAGGTGGCATGTAGCCCAGATCTTCTATTATGGGCTAAATGAAACATTGAAGCAGATTGCAGACGCTTCCTGCAAAGGAAATTTTCTGAATAAAGACAACAATTGAGCATTTGAATTATTTGAGAACATGAGTGAAAACTCAATGAACAATGCCTCTATTATCGCCTTTAATCGTACAAGCCTGTCCCGCAATGTTCACGAAGTTGACACAAGACCCTTCCATTCATCCACCGATCTTAACTTAATTGCACAAAAATTTGATGAAGTCTCTGTCGTGCACAAGAAGCTGGACGAGCTTCTGGCCAATCCCACCCGCTCTATGGCAAACACCTCCACCCCATCACTCCGTCACAACCTTAATCCGTCAAATACCGGACTGATTTTCAAGAATCCTGTGAGACCATCCTCTCCGAGTATCGCGCCAAGCGATTCGGTAACTAATGTGGACCTGGCTTCTACAAGCCAATATTTTGACACAGAGAACCAAGCCTCCGTGTGCTCAGATGCATATATGCATGCGGACTCGTCTTCTGGCTTGGAAGACGTTTGTGCCTTAGGGAACAACCCGTTCTCTGCTACTTATAACCCAGGGTGGCGAAATCATCCTAATTTCGCATGGTCCGGTAACCCGCAGCACCAAAACGTTGCGAGTGGGCTAATGCAACCGTCCGCACCCATCATCCCAAGGGCCCAGTCTAATCTTGTGGCAAATCCGCCATCGGGTCCTTGCATACCTCAAACAGAACATGCATCAAGTCATCTTGATAAATTGATGTGAATGATGACGGAAATGTCCAAGCGCCATGAAGAAAACCTGACCTCTCTTCAGCACCAATTGGCGCAGAAGAATGCTGAGATCAGTCAACCACGCATGACGACTCGATCTCGAGGCATTCTTCCAGCCCAAGCTGTTCCTAACCTGCGAAATTTTGTACCCCATGGTCCGCAACCACAAGTACGACCTTCTCAGGGGCAGGTTCATCAAATTCTGCAAGTTTCGAGCATTCTACCGGGATTCCAGGCTAATCCCGCAGCAACACATCACCCTTATGTCCCTATTGCGAACCCTCCTCTGTCCTATGATCCCACTAGACCCGCGACGTCCAATGTGATTACTACAAGGAGTGGTAAGCAAACCGTCGATCCGCCTCAACCTGATCCTGGCCCATCTTCCTCATCGCCCTCTCATTTGGAATGCGCACCACATTCTCGTGAGGATGATACATCCAAACTGGTGCTAGAATCGGTCCCATTCCCTGAGGCTCTACTGAGGGAGCCAAAAGGCAAGAAAAAGGATACGTAGGCCTTTGATAACCTACGTAATTTATTCAAGGATGTTGAAATCAAAGTACCATTGTTAGTGGCTATTGACCATATACCAATTGTTGCCTGATTTTTCAAAGACTACACTACACCCAGGCGACAGTCAAAGAAAACAAAAAATCCGGCGGTCCTCTCGCCTCATGCAAGTCGTGCTGTACTATCAAATCTACTACCGAAGCAGAAAGATCCAGGCACATCGCTTATTTCATGTAGCATCTAAGGCTGCAAATTTAACTGAGCTCTACTTGATCTAGGATCTTCCATCAATCTTATACTAACCATCATGCTCGAGAAATTTGCCGTAGGAAATCTGAAACCCACCCCTGTCACGTTGCAGTTGGCAGATCATTCTGTCAAAATACTGAAGGGTGTGGTGGAAGACATGGTAGTTAGGGTCAACAGTCTCTGTTTTCCTACTAACTTTCTTATTTTGGATATGGAAGTTCCTAACTCACTTTCTAATTGTCTGATCATCCTTGGTCAACCTTTCTTGGACACAGCCCATGCCCATATCGACTGTGAGTCAGGTTGCATTGAGATTGCCGTTGGCTCTAAGAAGCTCAAGCTAAACATCTCAAGGCTGTCAAGAATTTTGATTGCGATTGCATCGAGGATGACACGTCTGACGACGACACGGCCATCAGTGTATGTATCGGACTAATAGGGACCTATTCTGACTGTTGTGGATTACCCCTAAACACAGACCATTGCCTGCCGGACATATACAGTGACGTTTCCCTATCCCTCCCCTTACCCTTACATTCCCCTGACCAGACTTCTGACGAGGATTTCTCCACTTCCCACAACTCGTGGTCTGAGTCATATTCGGGCTGCTCACCTCCGGACCACCCCCTTGAAGATCGGATTGCCTTTCCTTTTTCACCAAATCAAGCAGACATGCGACTCCACACTGGGACCTTGAGCCCACATACTGATCACTGGGGCTATCCCTTTTTGGATCCATCAATCCAAGATGCCCCTCTTCTTGGCCAATCTGAGGTCCAACTTCTTCCTCCTGCCCTTCTTTCTTCTGTTCCACTTGGGACACTCTCGTCCCAAGAAATGCCAGATCTTTCGCCATCCACTCCAGAGCTGAAAGAGCTGCCTGACATGCTTAAATATGTTTTCTTGGGACCAAATGAGATGTTCCCCTTAATTATTAGTTCAGAATTGACCAGGGAGCAAGAGTGCAAGCTAACAAAGGTCTTTACGGAACACAAGGTAGCCATCGGATGGCCTTTATCTGACTTAACTAGCATTAGCGCCTCATACTGCACTCACCGTATATATAAGGAGGAGGAAATTCGACTGTTACGAACGGGCGCTCCAGATGTTTGGAATCACTTATAGACGTCGGACCAGACGTCTGGGATCATTTCCAGACGTCTGAAAATCGGTTATTTTGGCACGCTACTGTTCGTCTGCGCGCCTGAGTGCGTAGACCTGCATTTTCTCTCTCTCTGTCCCTCTTTTTCCCTCTCTCCTACGGCCGCAAATGCCTCTGCCGCGTTCTCTCTCTCCTCCTCGCGCGGCCTTAAAAGGGCCACGCCTCTCCCTCACTCCCGTCACCTCCGCCTCCTTCCTCTTCTCCTTCAGCCAGTGCGCGAGAGCGAGCGCGAGCACGAGGGTGCAGCGGCAGCGACAGCCGCGGTGAGCGTGGAAGGAGGTGCTGCGCGTGGGAGAGGCGCTTGGCTGTGAGGGTGAGCTTGCCGGGGCTGCTAGGGCTGGCTGGCGGGGGGCGCAGTGAGCGCGAGGCGACACGGGAGGGGGGGGGGACTGCTGCGGCTCGAGCAGCAGGCGCACGAGGCGCGACGCGGTCGGGCGTCGCGAGAGGAGGGCGAGTCGTGCCCTGGTTCTGGAAAATTTTCCAGAATCAGACGTCTGTGCTTCTAGACAGACGACGGGAACGACGTCTGGAAGACTGTCCAGACGTCTGAAAGGTGAGATTTTCCATCTTCTTCCTTCCCTTCGATTGATCGTACTAAGAGAGAGAGGAAATGGGTACGCGCAGGGTTTGAGATTCGCATCCAACGCGAATCAGAGGTCTGGCTGCAGTGCCAGACGACTGTAGCGACATCCAGACGTCTGGGGTAACCATCGGATGTCTGGGAACTAGGCCAGACGCCCCCGTAGGCTTCTGGACATCTGAGAGACCATGCAAAGCAAGGTAAACCCTGTTTCACTTTTTAAGACGTCTGGAATAAGTTCCAGACGTCTGATTTTGCACTGTTTCATCATTTTCAACCCGTTTAGGGCCCGTTCGGGTTCCGTTTTCCGCGTTTCGAGTTGCGTTCTTTTCGGAATTACATCCTCTACCCGTCTACAGTAGCTGTACGCTGTTTTGAGACACTCCTTGTGTTTGATCCTTGTGATAGGACCCCGTTCCGTTGCAGTCTCGGGGGTCGCGGAGGCACGCGGGATTCCCGACCACGCCCCCATTACTCCTGTTGTACCTGGTAGAGTGGCTTTAAGTGTAATCTGTTAAATTATGAAACCATAAATAGAACCTAGGACATTGCATGAATCCTAGGAATGAGAAATAGATTGAATGGTAGATTCCTAGGGTGTTGCATGAATCCTAGGGCTGGAAAACTAGATTGTATGATAGATCCAAGGATATGGCATGAATCCTAGGATGGGAAAACTAGTGGAATGTATGAATACTGCAGTCTTGGAAAATGTGGAAAGGAAATACTAGATGCCTGTGAATTGAATTAACAGCTGCCTGTTATGAATAAATAAACGTGATTGAGAATATGGATTGTAAGAACGTGAAACTGGAAAGTGAAACCTGGATGTTCTGAGTTAAAAGAGCTGGAACCCTACGGGGAATTAGGAGTAGAACTCCTAGAAAGTGAATGGAATAGAATTGGAGAAGTGAGCTGGCCCTTGAGTACGGAGTACCAAGGAGAGCGACTGTCCCCCCTGTTTAGTGCAGAGCGGAGTCAGCCGCCCCAGGGACCCGGGATTAGGACTGGCCACTCTGTACCGACTTGCTGGCCCTCGTGTACGTAATACCGAGGAGAGCTACTAGTGTAGGGAGGTACTAGCTACCCCACGGGCCCCGTGGTTCTGCTAGCCTCCCACACCGACTTATTAGGCCCACTGGGGCAAACCAGGGTAGTCAGGCGAGGGTGCGCGGACTGTGGAGGGGCAAGGCCCCTGTTTGGTTACTATGGAGGGGTTGGACCCCTGTTACTGAGAGGGCTCTGCCCTGTACTGGTTCCGTGCTGTGCTTTGGGCGCACCCGTTAACGGAAACGACTGACCGCGTGCCAATGCGGGTTAGCTACCCGTGCATTTACCGCGCGTGCCGTAGTCACCGTTACGTCTGTCAGTGACCTTGGGGTGGTTGACTGAAAGTAGGATCACCACGGGGGACTCTCCTGGCCAGGAGAGCACCACGTGCTACTTCTACTGTTCGGAAAAGACTGCAATCAAGATCGTTCCCACGAGGAACATTCGAGATCAAGTGAAGGATCTGAGAAATAGATAAATTGTGAAACAATAGAAAGACGTAAATAAAGGAAGAAAGAAAATTTAAAACAGCTACTGTACACTTTACTGTTTCTTTAGTTTAGCTGTCACTCTACTCAGCGTTTTGCTGGCGTGTTACACTCGTTACCTTTCAGGACCAGGTGTTGAGCAGCCAGGGTCAGTGGCTGCAGAGGACGCTGGGCCGAGTAGGGTCCAGTAGAGTTACCACTGTTCTCTTGTACCTCTTTTTGTTCCGTTATAGTGAGTAGTTCTTGTTTCCGCTGTACTTTTTTTTACCTGCAGTTCATATTATGTTATGAATGTTGTTCTACTGTTGTGGTGGTATATATTGTAGTGGTTTCTTTCCTTACTGCTGTATTTCCTTACTGTTAGTTATATTCATGCTGAATGTGGTTTATTTTACTGCTCTTTTGGTTACTTCCTCGTTGGACGACTGGGTCTTGGGATTAGTCGAGTCGGTTCGGTTCTCGTGTCTCGTAGGGACTTGGGAATCGGGTCATTACAAGATGGTATTAGAGCAAGGTCGTCCCGAGAAGTGAATCAACTGATTGGAAAATAACCAATTCACATGTCTATAACTAGAGTATCCACCACAACATATCTTTTGACATGAGCTCTTAGACATTTCCGTTCGGTATCGTTCCGTAGTGACGTGTTCCGTTTTGTTTCGCGTCTCCTTGCAGGAGATGCCTCGTTGTGGGACCAGTGAGGCGGGCCGCGGGCGCGGCCGAGGACGAGGTCGGCGAGGTGGGTGTGCCGTTGCCGACACCCCAGTGGACCAGCCACTACTCCCAGGCGTCCAAGCCCAGGACCTCGCCCGGCTGATACGAGACTTTGTACGAGAGGAGCTCCACCCACCGCCCCGAGCGCCTCACCCTGGGGCTGCGGAGGGGGAGTCCTTTGTGGGACCACTCGATGGACGCGGCGCTGGACACGGGGGAGGGGATGGGCCGCCGCAGCCCCCACCTTCCTCCGAGACTTCTATGCATGAGGCACCGTTGCCTGGGGGTGGACCAGCATCCCCATTGCAGCGCCACTCCGAGCTCTTCGGGCAGTTCTGGAAGCTGAAGCCCCCCTCCTTCAAGGGGGATGAGGACCCGACCGAGGCAGAGGACTGGCTTGAGCAGCTGGAGAAGATTTTTGACACCCTTC
The DNA here is from genome assembly GCA_037157565.1 of Thalassia testudinum. Lineage (NCBI taxonomy): Eukaryota > Viridiplantae > Streptophyta > Magnoliopsida > Alismatales > Hydrocharitaceae > Thalassia > Thalassia testudinum. Next base: position 13,231,299 of record JAZHRO010000037.1, on the reverse strand, counting down.
GCCCCCCGGTGGAGTGCCGCGTGGCCTTTGCCACGTACCAGCTGGAGAGTGCGGCACACAGGTGGTGGAGGGCGGTCCGGGGATAGGAGAGGGACGAGCCGACCTGTGACCGGTTCGTTGCCCGCTTCTGCGAGCAGTACTTTCCCCAGACGTGGCAGGACCAGAGGAGGCGGGAGTTCCACACTCTCCGCCAAGGGACGATGACCGTGAGCGCATACCGCACGCATTTCCTGGAGCATTCCTGCTTTGCAGCGACAGCGGTAGCTACTGAGGAGGAGCGCCTTTGGAGGTTCACCGAGGGGCTCCAGCCTGCGATTTGGGGGTATGTCAAACCCCTGAAGCTACCTATGTTTTCGAGGGTGGTAGAGGCAATGATGACTTACGAGGAGACCAACCCGTCCGCGCGAGACACTGACGGCGGGTGGAAGAGGCACTTTCAGCCAGACTTTTCACAGGGCCGACGAGAGAGGAGACACGTGGCGTCCGCAGGAGAGCCGTCACGTTTTACAGGGCCATCAGTGGCCTTTTGGGGCCCTAGACAGGGGCCAGTCGCCAGCACCGGACCCCCGCCCAGCCGACAGCAGGGACCCACTGAGGGCGGGAGTCGGGTTCCCCTCTGTTACCTGTGTGGCCAGTCGGGTCACATCAGGAGGGACTGCCCGTCTAGGGTAGGAGGTCAGCAGATACTTCCCGCGCAGAGCACTGGAGGGCACGCGGGAGGCCGCGATTCCCAGGCGCGAGGAGGAGGACAGCAGTCGCGAGGAGGGTACCGGCCTGCACCGACCCGTCCGACGCAGAGTGTGGCTGCTTCGTCCGCACCTAGAGCTGAGGGGCGTATCAACGCCCTAACACACAGGGACGCCAGAGCTTCGGGATCGGCGGTAGCAGGTATGGTTTCAGTTTCCGGCAGACTCGTTTACACGCTTTTCGATTCCGGCGCTACGTGATGAGAACCTCATCACAAACCCTAAAATAGCACCATTTAACCCTGATTTGCAAGAAAAAGCTCCTACATAACCTTAGAAAGGCTTGGCTCAGAGAGATTCTGAGTTTGCAAAGAAAATAGAAACTGAGGGGTAAAAATGCAATTTCACAAATTCAATCTGAAAACAGGGTAATTCAGGGTCCAAGCATAGGTCAAAATAACCTAATAATAAGAAAAGTGGGATGAAATGACTCAACAAGGGCTACAGCAACTCCGAAGAATTAAATGACATCCTGTAACCCTAAAAACAAACCCACTTAAATACACGAGGTTCGAGGCAGATAAAAAATCAACTAAATCCTCTAAAATTCATAGAAAAATAATCTCTAGTGTTTATAACCTTCAATTTGGCCTTAGAAACCCATTTTGACCTACATTGAGAATCATGCCCAATTAACAACTTAATTTGGGTTTTTACGTAAATTGACCGATCAAACAAGGTTTAATCTAGAAATAAAATTCACCATCAGAATCCTTAGGTCCTAATTAGTCATGTATAAAAACTTGAGCCTAAGAAGAAACCTTCTTGACCAACTTTACACTTTCGTCCTCATATATTTACTTTTTGGCCCTCAACTTTTGAACCCTCACATTTTGGCCCCTAACTCTCCTTCGTTCTTTGCGTTCAGGTCCCTCCTGCAAAACCTGACCAGCACCATGCTCCGACGACCTTGCGCGGAGTATGGCGCCGCGCAGGGTGAGGGGGAGGGCCTGCCAAGTTAAATGGGGGTGCCCTGCGTCGTCAGCCAGCACAGGAGCACCCCCCTGAGTGCTGCGACCACCCATACCGCCCGTGCGAATGCACAGACGGTATGGGTATCCTTCCTCCGGTGTCCTCCGGCGAGGGAGACACGTCGTCTCCCTCCGCCCTCCTCTCTGGTTCTACCCCTATAAATACCCCCGTCGCTCCGCCGTTCTTCCGAGCTCGGATCTGACGGAGATACCCCCTCACTTCCTCTCTTCCCACTCCGACAGAAGCCCTCCAGCTCCGGCGATTCCTCCTCCTCCTCCTCCTCGTCGCTCTGCTGCAATACCAGCAGTAGAGCCACCTCCCTGATCTTCCTCCGCGTCGCGCAATACCGGCGCGCGCTGCCTCTGCCCCGTCGTCGCCGCCGTCCTCCCCCACAGGGCATTTCTTCTCTAGCTCCGGTAGGTACGAGCCGGTAGCCTCTTCGTCCCCTTCGTCACTTCAGCTAGGTTAGAATTAGTCTTCTCTATCCTCTCTCTCTTTTCCCCTTGCTATTTTTATCTAATTACCCCTCGACCGCGCCTAATCACCCTCACCTTCTCCACCTCCGGCCACACTCCGGTGACCCGCTCCCATCACTCCAGCAACCCACACGGCTCGCCGACCCCCGCAGAACCTTCTCCTCCTCACCCTGATCATCCTCCGCCCTTCCACTTCCCCCGAATCGCCCTCTGCAACTCCACCGAACACACCCATTTCCCAACCCGCAGTTTGACCTAGGGCGGCCCTTAGGCTCCGCCCCGCCACCTGCAGACCCTCTGACCACCTTTGCCGTGCCACGGCGAAGGTCCTCCGCGTATCTAATTAGGCCGAGAGGCCCTTTCTCTGTAAACAGGTGTTGCGCCCGCCATCGCCATTGCTGAGCAGCGAAGCTCCTTCGACCTGCTGCTCCAGGCGTGCCACACCCAGATTAGGCTCCCAGGCTGCGCGGGGTATCTTCGCGAAGAGTCCCAGGCTGCAGTTGGGGCGAAGCCCTCGCGTGAACCCTCGATTGGGCGCTGCCTCCTCCGCGCGGGCGTCCAATTGAGGTGGGACATTTAGTCCCACCTCGGAAACTCACCGAGGCAAGCAAGCGCTTAAAGGCAAAAAGTGCCTTAAGCTGTTTGCCTCAGATCACGAGGGGAGGTCCCCTTCACCCGCCCGATTACCCGGCCTCGTCTGCGCTCACGCCCCGCGGACCTGGCCCCGACCCGACTAAGCCCGACCTGCACTCCTCGCCCACTACCGCACGCCGGTGGGCCTGGACCCGGGCGCGACCCGCGTACCCGATTACCCGGTTGCTCTGGGAGAGCTTTCCTAAGAGCGAATTCTGTGAGAGAGAAACGCGGGGGGAGGGTAGAGTAGGTTTTGCCCTCTGACGAAAACCTTGAAGTGTGCAGGCACAGGTGAAGAAGAAGAAGAAGAGAACACAAAGCAGAAGAAGAAGGAAGCTAAGAGGTACACTGTAGCAGCATCAGTTTAAGTTGTCTGATTGCAAAATCAGACGACGTCTTGAAGGCAAGGAAGAAGAAGAAAAGAAGAAGCAGGACCGCGGCAAAGAAGAGGAAAGACAAGAAAGAAGAAAAAGAAGAGCACGAGAGGAAGATCTGAAGAACAGAAGAAGAAGAAGAGAAAACAAGGAAGAACAGAAGGCAGAAGAGAAGACCACGAGGAGATAGACAAAGAAGAAGAAACCAAGAGCCAAAGAGAAGAGAAGACAAAGAGGAAGAAAGAAGAGAAGAAGGAGAAGCCAAATTTTCATCTCTCTCTCTCTCTCTCTTTATTTTTGTAATAAGAAATACTGTACTTCTAGAATACGACTTGCTCCCTGAGTTCGACCTCGGGAACTCTTTTATTTCCGAGTAATAAATTTTTAATTGTAACGGCAACCGTAGAGCCGTCTTATCCTATACTACAATGACTCTACTATAAGAGACGCGTCGCGGTTGTCCCCGTTAACACTACGCACTCGTTTGTCGCAGCCAGTTTCGCAGTTAGTTTGGACCAGGATTTTACAGCATTAGAAAATCCGTTCGTAATCAGAGGTCCGAGTGGTCAGCTATTTGTAGCTGAGGAGGTGTACACGGATTGTGAGGTCAGCGTTGGGGGACATAGCCTGCTAGCTGACCTGATTATGATACAGATGGAGGACTTTGGAGTGATTCTGGGGATGGATTGGCTGTCCGCTTACCATGCCTTGGTGGACTGTTTTGAGAGGAAGATTGTCTTCTCCATGCCGGAGTTGCCTTCTTTCGAGTTTCATGGACAGCCAGTGGACGGAGGTTTCAGGTGCATTTCAGCACTTCGGGCGGCGAGACTTTTGAGCCAGGGGTGTGAGGGCTTCCTAGCTTGTGTGGTGGCAGAGCCCAGCCCTGTGGCAGACTTCCAGAGTATCCCGGTGGTCAGAGAGTACCCTGACGTGTTTCCAGACGAGTTACCAGGACTACCGCCCGAGCGTGAGATCGAGTTTGAGATCTCACTAGTACTAGGGACCAGCCCCATCTCCACCGCGCCATACAGGATGGCACCGCTTGAGCTGCGAGAGCTCAAGTCCCAGTTGCAGGACCTTTTGGAGAAAGGTTTCGTGAGGCCCAGTGCGTCTCCCTGGGGAGCCTCGGTACTGTTTGTGAAGAAGAAGGATGGTACCCTACGCCTTTGTGTGGACTACCGACAGCTGAATAGGGTCACCATCAAGAACAGATATCCGCTGCCGAGGATCGACGACTTGTTTGACCAGTTGCGGGGTGCCACGGTGTTTTCCAAGATCGACTTGAGGTCTGGATACCACCAGTTGAGGATCAGGGAGACCGACGTCTCCAATACAGCTTTCCGCACCTAGTACGGACACTACGAGTTTTTGGTCATGCCGTTTGAGCTGACTAATGCCCTCGCTGCTTTCATGGATCTGATGAACCGGGTGTTTAGACCGTACTTGGACCAGTTCGTGGTGGTTTTCATAGACGATGTACTCGTCTATTCTAGAGATCAGACGCAGCAAAGACAGCATTTGCGGATGGTTCTGGACACTCTGAGACGACGCAGGCTGTACGCCAAGTACAGCAAGTGCGAGTTCTGGTTGAGGGAGGTGACCTTCTTAGGTCATGTGATCTCTGGAGACGGTTGGCGGTGGACCCAGCCAAGGTTGAGGCAGTACTCAGGTGGGAGAGACCGCGTTCAGTCCCTGAGATTCGTAGTTTCCTGGGACTGGCAGGCTACTACAGACGATTCATCAGAGGTTTTTCACAGATTGCGCTCCTATGACACAGTTGACCCGGAAGGACGTGCCCTTCGCTTGGACAGACGCCTGTGAGGCGTGTTTTCTGGAGCTGAAGGAGAGGTTGACCTCGGCTCCCGTGCTCACCATCCCTGACAGTAGTGGCGAGTTCGTTGTGTACACGGACGCCTCCTTGCAGGGGTTAGGAGGTGTGCTCATGTAGAGGGGTCACGTTGTCACTTACGCTTCGCAGCAACTGAAGCCCCATGAGCATACCTACCCTACCCACGACCTAGAGTTGGCAGCTCTTGTCTTCGCACTGAAGACCTAGAGGCACTACTTGTACGGTGAGACCTTCTAGATTTTCACATATCACAAGAGCCTCAGATACCTTTTTGATCAGAAGGAGCTCAACATGAGACAGAGACGTTGGTTGGAGCTCCTGAAGGACCACGACTGCAGCATCTCCTACCACCCGGGAAAGGCCAATGTGGTGGCTGATGCCTTGAGCCGTAAGGCGCCCGCACACGTGGCCAGTCTACAGTTACAGAGTTGGAGCCTTTTGGAGGAGGTGGGCAGTTGGCGACCTCTAGAGTTGCGAGGGTACTGTGGGGCAGTGACGGTGACACGGCAGACTAGGGCAGAGCTGATAGACCGCATCATCACAGGACAGATGGCCGATCCGTACTTGCAGTCTTTGCGTGACAGAGTACTGTCAGGAGACCCAGGGGACTTCTCTTTCACAGACCAGGTGCTGCGCCTAAGGGGACGGTTGTGCGTTTCCAGAGACGGGGAGCTGTTGAGAGTGCTCCTGACTGAGGCACACGGTTCCAGATTCACCATACATCCCGGAAACACAAAAATGTACCACGACTTGAGACGCGAGTTTTGGTGGAGAGGGATGAAGCGGGATGTGGGTGAGTTCGTGCAGCAGTGCTTAGTGTGCCAGCAGGTGAAAGCCGAGCATCAGAGGCCTGCAGGGCCGCTACAGCTGCTTCCAGTGCCAGAGTGGAAGTGGGAGAGCATCACCATGGACTTGGTGGTGGGCTTACCTGTTACCCAACATGGACACGACGCAGTCTGGGTAATAGTGGATAGACTGACGAACACGGCGCGATTCTTGCCGATCCGAGTTACTTTGGGACCAGCACAGTTGGCAAAGAGGTATATCAGGGATGTGGTACGACTACACGGAGTTCCGCGGGAGATCGTATCCGACCGGGATACCTGCTTTACGTCCCAGTTTTGGGCTGAGTTTCAGCAGGCCTTGGGGATGCGGTTGAGGTTTAGTACAGCTTACCACCCCCAGACGGACGGACAGTCTGGGCGCACGATACAGACACTTGAGGACCTTTTACGTGCTTGTGTACTGGACTGGAGGGGCTCTTGGGAGGAGCACCTGCCCCTGGCGGAGTTTGCATACAACAACAGTTATCACTCGAGCATCGGCATGGCTCCCTACGAGGCTCTGTACGGACGGAAGTGTACAACACCCTTAAGTTGGGTTGAGGTGGGGACCAAGTGGGAGGTTGGCCCCAGGTTGATCCGGTAGAGTCAGGAGGTAGTCGAGCAGATCCACAGGCGACTCCGCACTGTCAGGAGCAGACAGAAGAGCTACGCGGATCGGAGACGCAGAGAGGTGCAATTTGAGGTTGGGGACCACGTCTTCCTTCGTGTTTCGCCCATGAAGGGCCTGCAGCGGTTTAGGGTGAGGGGGAAGCTCGCGCCGAGGTTTGTGGGGCCCTTTGAGGTCCTGGAGCAAGTTGGACCCGTTGCTTACAGGCTTGCCCTCCCCCCGCAACTTTCTGGTGTGCACGGCGTGTTCCACGTGTCCAACCTCAGGAAGTACGTAGCCGATCCCAGTCACGTACTGAGTCACGAGAGCGTCGAGGTGGGCGACGACCTGACCTACCCCGAGCGGCCATTGCAGATTCTAGACCGTGTCGTTCGCAGTTTGAGACGAAAGCAAGTACCCCTGGTAAAGGTTTTGTGGAGGAGCCAGCGGTACGAGAAGGCTACCTGGGAGCCTGAGGTGGCAATGCGGGAGCGGTACCCGGAACTCTTCGCGGGTACATCTTTTCGGACCGGCTTCGGTCCTCTTTGAGTTTGTTATGGTTTTTATGACGTTTTCCCGCACCCTAGTTAGCGCAAGTTTCGGGGACGAAACTTCCTTTGAGTTTGTTATATTGTTACGAACGGGCGCTCCAGACGTCTTTTAAGACGTCTGGGAGGTGGCCCAGACGTCGTATCAGACGTCTGGAATCACTTACAGACGTCGGACCAGACGTCTGGGATCATTTCCAGACGTCTGGAAATCGGTTATTTTGGCACACTACTGTTCGTCTGCGCGCCTGAGCGCGCAGACCTGCGTTTTCTCTCTCTCTCCCTCTTTTTCCCTCTCTCCTGCGGCTCAGACGCCTCTACCACGTTCTCTCTCTCCTCCTCGCGCGGCCTTAAAAGGGCCACGCCTCTCCCTCACTCCCGTCACCTCCACCTCCTTCCTCTTCTCCTTCAGCCAGTGCGCGAGAGCGAGCGCGAGGGTGCAGCGGCAACGACAGCCGCGGTGAGCGTGGGAGGAGGTGCTGCGCGTGGGAGAGGTGCTCGGCCATGAGGGTGAGCTCGCCGGGGCTGCTAGGGCCGACCTGCGGGGGGCGCAGCGGGCGAGAGGCGACACGGGGGGGGACTGCTGCGGCTCAAGCAGCAGGCGCAGGAGGCACGACGCGGTCGGGCGTCGCGAGCGGAGGGCGAGTCGCGCCCTGGTTATGGAAAATTTTCTAGAATCAGACGTCTGTGCTTCTAGACAGACGACGGGAACAACGTCTGGAAGACTGTCTAGACGTCTGAAAGGTGAGATTTTCCATCTTCTTCCTTCCCTTCGATTGACCGAACTAAGAAAGAGAGGAAATGGGTACGTGCAGGGTTTGAGATTCGCATCCAACGCGAATCAGACATCTGGCTGCAGTGCCAGACGACTGTAGCGACATCCAGACGTCCGGGGTAACCATCGGACGTCTGGGAACTAGGCCAGACGCCCCCGCAGGCTTTGGACATCTGAGAGACCACGCAGAGCAAGGTAAACCCTGTTTCACTTTTTAAGACGTCTGATTTTACATTGTTTCGTCGTTTTCAACCCGTTTAGGGCCCGTTCGGGTTCCGTTTTCCGCATTTCGAGTTGCGTTCTTTTCGGAATTACATCCTCTACCCGTATACAGTAGCTGTACACTGTTTTGAGACACTCCTTGTGTTTGATCCTTGTGATAGGACCCCGTTCCGTTGCAGTCTCGGGGGTCGCGGAGGCACGCGGGATTCCCGACCACGCCCCCATTACTCCTGTTGTACCTGGTAGAGTGGCTTTAAGTATAATCTGTTAAATTTTGAGACCATAAATAAAACCTAGGACATTGCATGAATCCTAGGAATGAGAAATAGATTGAATGGTAGATTCCTAGGGTGTTGCATGAATCCTAGGGCTGGAAAACTAGATTGTATGATAGATCCTAGGATATGGCATGAATCCTAGGATGGGAAAACTAGTGGAATGTATGAATACTGCAGTCTTGGAAAATGTGGAAAGGAAATACTAGCTGCCTGTGAATTGAATTAACAGCTGCCTGTAATGAATAAATAAACGTGATTGAGAATATGGATTGTAGGAACGTGAAACTGGAAAGTGAAACCTGGATGTTCTGAGTTAAAAGAGCTGGAACCCTACGAAGAATTAGGAGTAGAACTCCTGGAAAGTGAATGGAATAGAATTGGGGAAGTGAGCTAACCCTTGAGTACGGAGTACCAAGGAGAGTGACTGTCCCCCTTGTTTAGTGTAGAGCGGAGTCAGCCGCCCTAGGGACCCGGGGTTAGGACTGACCACTCTGTACCGACTTGCTGGCCCTCGTGTACGTAGTACCGAGGAGAGCTACTAGTGTAAGGAGGTACTAGCTACCCCACGGGCCCCGGGGTTCTGCTAGCCTCCCACGCCGACTTATTAGGCCCACTGGGGCAAACCAGGGTAGTCAGGCGAGGGTGCGCGGATTGTGGAGGGGCAAGGCCCCTGTTTGGTTACTGTGGAGGGGTTGGACCCCTGTTACTAAGAGGGCTCTGCCCTGTACTGGTTCCGTGCTGTGCTTTGGGCGCACCCGTTAACGAAACGACTGACCGCGTGCCAGTACGAGTTAGCTACCCGTGCGTTTACCGCGCGTGCCGTAGTCACCGTTACGTCTGTCAGTGACCTTGGGGTGGTTGACTGAGAGTAGGATCACCACGGGGGACTCTCCCGGCCAGGAGAGCACCACGTGCTACTTCTACTGTTCAGAAAAGACTGCAATCAAGATCGTTCCCATGAGGAACAATCGAGATCAAGTGAAGGATCTGAGAAATAGATAAATTGTGAAATAATAGAAAGACGTAAATAAAGGAAGAAAGAAAATTTAAAACAGCTACTGTACACTTTACTGTTTCTTTAGTTTAGCTGCCGCTCTACTCAGCGTTTTGCTGACGTGTTACACTCGTTACCTTTCAGGACCAGGTGTTGAGCAGCCAGGGTCAGGGCTGCAGAGGACGCTGGGCCGAGTAGGGTCCAGTAGAGTTACCACTATTCTCTTGTACCTTTTTTTGTTCCGTTATAGTGAGTAGTTCTTGTTTCCGCTGTACTTTTCTTTACTTGCAGTTCATATTATGTTATGAATGTTGTTCTACTGTTGTGGTGGCATATACTGTAGTGGTTTCTTTCCTTACTGCTGTATTTCCTCACTGTTAGTTATATTCATGCTGAATGTGGTTTATTTTGCTGCTCTTTTGGTCACTTCCTCGTTGGACGACTGGGTCTTGGGATTAGTCGAGTCGGTCCGGTTCTCGTGTCTCGTAGGGACTTGGGAATCAGGTCGTTACATCGACCTTCCTGCGAGATGCAGCGACGTCTCAACCCTAACATGCGGGAGATCGTTAAAAAGGAAATCATTAAGTGGCTTGATGCAGGTATAATCTACCCGATCAGCGATAGCCCCTCGGTGAGCCCGATTCATGTCGTGCCCAAAAAGGTTGGACTCACCATCCGTGTCAATGACAAGGGCGAATCCATCCCTACACGCACTCCTACATCTTGGAGAGCGTGTGTAAATTATAGGAAACTGAATGCAGCAACAAAGAAAGATCACTTTCCGCTACCTTTTATTGACCAAATTCTGGAGCGGTTAGCGGGAAATAAATTTTTTTGTTTCTTGGACGGATTCTCTGGATATAACCAGGTGGCTATTGACCCCCGGGACCAAGAAAAGACCACCTTCACCTGCCCCTTTGTCACCTTCGCATTTAGAAGAATGCCATTCGAACTTTGTAATGCGCCAGCAACTTTCTAGAGATGTATGCTGGCGATATTACATGATATGGTGGGTGACTTTCTTGAGGCCTTCATGGATGACTTTTCGATCTTCGGACCTTCATTTGATGATTGTCTTGCCAACCTAACCCATATCCTTCGGAGATATATTGATGTGAACCTCGTGCTTTCTTGGGAGAAAAGTCATTTTATGGTACACGAGGGAATTATTCTCGATCATATCATCTCCGATAGGGGTATTGAGGTTGACAGAGTTAAGCTTGATGTGATTGCTGATTTACCTCTGCTTAGCCCTGTCAAACAAATCTGCTCCTCCTTAGGACACGTCGTTTTCTATAGGAGATTCATCAAAGACTTCTATAAAATTTCTAGACCTTTAACTCATCTCCTATCGACCAACCTACCTTTTGATATGGGCCCTGACTGTATGCGAACATTCACGCAACTGCGTAAGGCTGTCACCAAGGCGCTGGTTCTCCAGCCACCTGATTGGTCCCTCGACTTTGAACTCATGTGTGACACTTCCAACCTTGCAGTCGGAGCCATTCTGGGACAAAGACGCGATAAACACCCCTTCGCGGTATACTATGCCAGTAAGACATTGGACGAGACCCAATGTAATTATACAACCACAGAGAAAGAACTATTGGCGGTTATCTTTGGGCTGGAGAAATTCTGCTCTTACCTTCTAGGCATGCATGTTACTGTATTCACTGATCACGCAGCAATTCATCATCTCATGCACAAAAAGCATGCCAAGCCTAGATTGATACGTTGGATCCTTTTACTCCAAAAATTTGACCTTGAGATCCGTGATAAGGTCGGAGCCCAGAATGTGGTTGCTAATCATCTCTTGAGACTGGACCCCGACCACATTAGACTTACCTGGCCAATTAATGAGGTTTTTCTTGATGAGCACCTACTTCTGGATCTCTTCCACGAGGCTCGCCTAAGAACAAGCGCGAGCATCTCTTCCACGAGGCTGGCTCTCTTCCAGGCAGGCAATTGGCCTCGAAGGCCTCAGCTACAGCTGCAATTGCTCGTGCTTTCTGCTGCCAGGAGTGCGACAAGAAGGTGGGACTTTAGTCCCACCTCGGGCGATTTCGAGCGATCACAGGTACATAAATTGATTTTGTGCATTGGGCTTATCGCCTCCAACTACACGGGGTGGGTCCCTCGCCCACTCACCGCCTCATCCGCACTCACTCCTCCGCGGATCTAGCTGACCTGACCCGATACCCGTGCACACCTCACCCACCACCGCACTCCGGTGGGCCTGGTCCCGGGCGTGTATACCCGACCCGATAACACGGCTGGCTTTGGGAGAGCGAACCTGAGAGAGAAATAGAGAGAGAGAGGGACTCGGGGAGGGTAGGGGTAGGTTTTGCATAACCGTGCCTGTGTAGGGAAGAAGAAGGAGGAGGAAGCAGAAGTAGCCGCGAGGAAGGAAGAGAAGAAGAAGAGGCGTAGCACAGAAGGCAGAAGGAGCTGAAGAAGAAGAGGAAGAGGAGAAGAGGCCAACTGAAGAAGAGAAAGAGGCTGAGGACTTAGCTGCAGAAGCAGCTGAAGAAGAAGAAGGCCGGAGCAGGAGCTGAAGAGGAAGAAGAAGGTAGAGGAAGGAGCAGAAGTAGAGCCAAAGAGAAAAGAAGAAGGCAGAGGAAAGAGCAGAAGCAGAGCCAAAGAGAAAAGAAGAAAAGAGGAGGAAGCTGCTGCAAAGAGGAAGACCAAGAAAAGAAGAGAAGAAGAAAAAGCTAAGGAGCAGAAGCAGCAGCAGCAGCCAAAGAGAAAGGAAGAAGAAGAAGAAGAACACGTGCATTGTAGCAAGTTGCTACTTAAGGCGTCTGATTCCCAAAATCAGACGTCTGAAGAGGGAGAAAAGAAAAGAGAGAGAACAAAGAAGGAGAGAAAAGAATAAAAAGAGAAGACACATTCTACTTTTTATTCTCTACTCTTTTTTGTAAAACATTACAGTATTGTGAATTGTGACCTTTTTGCTTCTAAAATCAAGTTTGCTCCCTAGGTTCGACCTCGGAACATTTTTTATTTCGAGTAATAAATTAAATTAAACTGTTGATCCTCAAAGGGACAACACCAGTTTTTGGCACCGTTGCTAAGGAGCAACGAGCATTTTAGAAGCTTCAAAATCATAATTTTTGATTTTATACTGACTTAATCTCTCTTTTGTTGTGTTGCAGGAAAAGAAGGCAAGAAAAGACAAGTAGCCGCATAACAACCACACCAGGGGACAGGTAACCTTCAACCTTCTCTCTTAAGCCCCTCACATTCTACAGAGAAAAAATAAAAGAAAAATCAATCTAGGGCTACATGTCTTCCATACTTAGTAATTCACATAGTTGCCTGTTTTTGAATTTCAACACATCGTAACTGCATATCCACTTAAGGTAACTAGGGCTAAAACCTTCTTGCTTGAGCCCTAGTTACCCATTTCTGAGGCAACTAATTGGACCAACTAGAGCCAACCTAAGATTCCAAGTTAGCGTTTTAGAGACACATCTTCTAAGCAAAGAATTAAAAAATCCAAAAGAGGTGTGCCTAAATCATTATTTGAAAAGACTTATTCAAGAGAAACCCTAGGCAATCAGGCTCTTAATCTACTTAAACACTAAAAGAAAGGACCTAAGAAGCTCTTCTAGGAACAAAGAGGTGAAGTTGATCCTTTGGGTCAACCAACCTTTAAATTAGATCACTTTTGGACACAAAAGGCTTAAAGTTCAAGTGGAACCCTAAGTACCTTGATCTTAACTAAAAGTGGTAGACTTAAGAGGTCAAGGTCCCCATTCTGGTCTACCTGGAATCTCAGTGACAAGAGAGGTCAGGTGGGGGAAACCCTGTAACTCGTGGGGGCGCTTTACCATGTAGGGGTCTTCGCGGGACTCACCCTCTCTGGCTGCCCAGGTAATTCTCAGGTGGACGACCTTCTAATCAAGGGGTATCATCCGCCCCGAACCTCTGTAGTCACCCAACATATTTTGGGTGTCTTGATTGGGTCCAACACGTTCTAACCTCATCCAGTCTATCAGTGCATGTTTTGTAGGAGGTCCTTGAAACCTTCTCTAGAAATCCACTCTCCCCGAGGCCAAGCCTCAGCACCCTTGTTTGTGCAACAACCCCTCCACATAGACCTTTCTTCCGATTCTGAACCTAGTTCTCCTTCTTCTTCCATCATGGCTCAGCCTGTTGAAGAAGAGAATAATCTTGAGCATCAGCTCTGGCATTTTAATGACCTCTTCCAGAATTTCATGAACCCACTGCAGCGCCCCATGATGCAAGATCACTATAATCCCGCGGCAATGGCAAACGAGCCTCAAGTCAGAATCCCGACTGGAGGACCTGATTCTGAATTGAAGCCTAATATGATTCATGCCATACCTAAATTCTACGGGCTTAATTCTGAAGATCCCCTCCAGCATGTCAAACAGCTAAAGCATCTGGCCCAGACCTTCGGGTCAAATGTGTAAAATTGGGATATCTTACTCATGAAGATCTTCTCTTTCTCCCTCATGGACAAGGCGGCTCATTGGTATCAGACATAGACTCGTCCGATCAACACCTGGGATGAACTTCAATCCGAATTTTTGAAGAAGTTCTTTCTCTTTGATCGGACAAACGCCTTGTGCCATCAGATTACTCACTTCACCCAGCAGACAGGAGAACCTCTTCATGAGGCATGGGATCGATTCCTGGATCTCATGCGGAAGTGCACCCATCACGAAGTTCCTAAATGGGAACAAGTCTAGTCTTTTTACCGGGGACTCCGTGAGGACATTAGATTATTCGTCAATGCAACTTGCGGAGGGAATATCATGGGTCAACATTGGGATACCGTGTGGGAGATTCTCAAGAATATGTGCGAGAACTCCATCAGCAATGACTCCATGGGCTTATTCGACCAGACGAATACCCGTGCATCGATGAATCTTAGGGGAGCACATGAGACGCAGGGCTTGTCCGCATCTGTCAACCTGGAACTAATGGCTAGTCGGTTGGACAAGGTCTCTATCATCGAGAAGAAGGTGGATGAGCTGACTCAACACTTGCAGCGAGCCACCTTTGCGTAGAACTCCTTCGCACAGCCACCTCCCGCAAGGGAAACTATGCAAAATATCTTCCACCAATCTTTTCCTGGGATGGACCCATATCCACCCCCATCTGACTCCAGGATCGGAGGGACCTCCGATCCTTTCTATTCTTGTTGGGGGAACTCTACTCCCCCATACTTCGATTTTCCTGAGGCTCCTCAGACCTGCGAGGACCTTAATGCCTTCCAGAATGATCCATTTTCTAACACCTACAACCCGGGATGGCGAAATCATCCTAATTTCTAGTGGACGGGAAACTCTCAGACCCAAATACCACTTTATCAACCCCGTCCACAAGCCCCTCGTCCTTATCAGCCGCCTCAACCTCGACCCAACCCCACCTATCCATCCGAGCCCAACCAAGACCAAATGTCCCTCATCCTCTAAACTCTGGCTGACATTCAAAGAATGAATACGGCTATCCAAAAACAGCACAAGCACTTTTCCTTCACAACCTCTGCCAAACCCTAATAACGTGCCAACCCAGCGACGCGTTATGAACCCGAACCTAGGTTAAGCACACATGATTTATCAGGCTCCTTCTGTTCCATCACTTGACGGGATGGAAGCATCAACCTCCTATGCGGGTTATCAACAGCAACAACCCATCTTACCAACCCTCAACCAGAACCAGGCAAGATTAAACTCGGTGACAACCCATAGTGGTAAAGCAACCCAAGACCCACCTTATCCAGACCACTCCGAACCTGGTAGTGACCCAAGCCCTAGGATAGTTATCCAAGATGTCCCTATCCCAGATCAAAAACTTGGACCTATTCTAGAGGAACCAACAAAGGTTCCATTTCCCAAGGCCTTGACTAAGGGAAAGAGGACAACTAAATCTGTGGCTCTTGAGGAGGACCTGATCAAGCTCTTTGAGCAGGTCCAAATAAACATCCCCTTGATGGATGCAATTCGCCATGTACCAGCTTACGCACAATTCTTGAAAAACGTATGTGCACCCCAGCGTAAGCCGCGAACCAAGAGTGGGAGTCCGATTGTACTATCAAAGCAAGCTAGCTCTGTGATCCTGAGTAAACTCCCACCCAAGGCAAAAGACCTAGGCACGCTCCGAATTTCATGTAAGATTGGTGAAACCCAGTTTGATAGAGCATTGTTAGACCTAGGTGCCTCCATAAACTGGATACCCACATCCCTGCTTAACCACCTTGAAGAATCCGAGCTTAAACCGACTGAGGTGACATTGCAGTTAGCTGATCAATCCATTAAGTCACCTAAGGAAGTTCTCGAGGGTGTTATTGTTAGGGTGCGGGATTTCTACTTCCCAGTAGATTTTATAGTTCTAGACAAGGACGCACCAGAGAACCCAAGGGATACACCAATTATACTAAGGAGACCTTTTCTGGCCACTGCTAGGGCCACCAAAAGCTGTGAGGAGGGCCAAATAGAACTAAAATTTGGAAACCAAACCCTTAAGATTGGTATCTTTAAGGCCCAAAAAGGGATTAATTGCGGTGTGGTAGAACAAATTTGTGATATCAGAGCTGTGGTTGATGAATCGCATATTGGGGACAACCTGATTATCCCCAATCAACCACAAGAAGAGAAAAGCCCGCAATTGGAGGAGTCTGAACTTGATCTAGACAAACCCATAACTCCTACCCTCATTCCTCACACCCACTCAGACCCCCCTGCTACTGCTGATAATCCCGTTTTGGAACTCAAACCCCTTCCTGATCATCTGAAATATGTCTTCTTGGGTTCCAATCAGACACCTCCTGTGATTATAAACTCCAGACTCACCCCTGATCAGGAATCTCGTTTGATCACTGTTCTCCAGCAACATCGTAGAGCCATTGGTTGGACTCTCAATGATTTGACTGGAATAAGTCCCTCTTATTGCACTCACCACATCTATTCAGAAGAGAGCGCATGACCTTCACGTGAGATGTAGAGATGTTTAAACACTAATCTGTGGGAGGTTGTGAAAAAGGAGATCATTAAGTGGTCAGATGCAGGGATCATCTACCCGATCTCCCACAGTTGCTGGGTGAGCCCAATCCAGGTTGTGCCTAAGAAGGCAACGCTCACCACTATCACGACTGAAATCGGAGAAATCATACATACCCGTATAGCCAACTCGTGGAGAGTCTATATTGATTACCAAAAACTAAATTCCTTCATGAAGAAGGATCATTTCCTACTACCATTTATTGATCAAATCCTCGTAAAACTAGCGGGAAATAGATTCTTCTGCTTCCTGCACGGGAACTCCGGTTATAACCAAGTGGCGATTCATTTAGAGGACCAAGAGAAGACCACGTTCACCTGCCCCTTCGGGGCGTACGCGTTCCGAATGTTGCATTTCGGTCTCTGCAATGCACCTGCGACTTTTCAGCGATGCATGCTTGCCATATTCTCTGATATGGTAGGTGGCAGAATGGTGGCAGCAACTAGATTTTCTTAAGTCGTTGTAGTACAGATAGTTATTGCCATCATTTGCTAATATTTGTTACTCGGAAAATACAGTTCTCCCGAGGTCGAACTCAAGGAGCAAGTCGTATTCTAGAGATGTACATGTTCTATTACAAAAATAAAGAGAGAGAGAGAGAGATGAAAGTTTGGCTTCTTCTTCTTCTCTTCTTTCTTCCTCTTGTTTCTTCTCTCCTCTTTGGCTTTTGTTCTTCGTGTTCTTCCTCTATTTCTTGGTTGGACGATCCTGTCTTTTTCTTCTTTTTATTTTCTTTGTTTCTTCTTCTTTTCTTGCTTCAGATCTTCCTCCCGTGCTCTTCCTCTTCTTTTCTTCTTCTTTCTTTACTTGGCTGCTCTGTGTTCCTCTCTTTCCTCTGCCTCGCCTTCCTTCTTCTCCTTTGCTTTCTCCTGCCTTCAGGACGTCGTCTGATTTCTCAATCAGACGACTTAAACCGCTTGTTGCTACAGTGTCTCCCTTAGCTTCCTTCTTCTTCACCTGTGCCTGCATGCTCAAGAGTTCAGAGTCAGAGGGCAAAAACCTACTCTACCCCCCTCCCCCGCGCGTCTCTTTCTCTCTGAGTTCGCTCTTAGGACAGCTCTCCCAGAGCAACCGGGTAATCGGGTACGAGTCGCGCCCGGGTCCAGGCCCACCGGCGTGCGGTGGTGGGCAAGGAGTGCAGGTCGGGTTAATCGGGTCGGGCCAGGTCCGCGGAGCGTGATCACGGACGAGGCCGGGTCGGGTGAGAGGGACCTCACCCCGTGGTCAGGAGGCAAACAGCATAAGGCACATTTTGCCTTTATGCGCCCGCGCGCCTCTAAAAAGTTCCGAGGTTGGACTAAATGTCCCACCCCAGTTGAGCGCCCGCAGCGGAGGGAGCAGCGGGCAATCGTGGCTTCACGCGAGGCCTTCGCCCCAACTGCGAGCCTGGGACGCTTCGCGGAGACGCCCCGCGCAACCTGGGAGTTGAACCTGGGCAAAGGTGTGCCTGCACCTGCAGGTGAAGGAGCTTTGCTTGCTCAGTAATGGCGACGGCGGGCGAATCACCTGCTAAGCTGGACGAGGAGGGGTTGACACAGGCGACAGTCGTATCGACTGTCGCCGGAGAAGAAATTGCCCAGAGTAAGGGGCGGCGGCGAGGAGAGGGCCGGAGAGGCGTCAGCTAGGTGCGGCGTGACGTGGAAAGATCGAGAGAAGGTAACCCTGCTGCTGGTAGTGCGGCAGGGCGACAAGGAGGAGGAGGAGAGGCCGCCGGAGCAAGGGGGCGTCTGCCGGAGTGGGAAGGGAGGAATTTAGGGGGGTGTCTCCGTCAGATCCGAGCTACCGAAAGCGGCAGACGGTGGTGGCTTTTATAGAGGCGAAATCAGAGAGGAGGGTGGAGGGAGACGACGTGCCTCCCTCGCCGGAGGATGGCCGGATCACGACCCATACCTTCCGCGCGTTCGCACGGAAGGTGTGGGCGATGGCAGAGATCGTGGAGGTGTCCCTGCGACAGCGGACGTCGCAGGGAACACCCCGTTGTCTTGGCAGGGGGTCGCCCTCACCCTGCGCGGTGCCATGCCTCGCCGGAGTATGGCGCTGCTCAGGGTTTTGCAGGGAGGACCCAAATGCAAAAAATGATGAAGAATTAGGGGCCAAAATGCAAGGGTTTCAAAAGTTGAGGGTCAAAAAGTAATGGATGAGGACCAAAATGAAAAGTTGGTCAAGAAGGTTTCTTCTTAGGCCCAAGTTTTTATACATGACTAATTAGGACCTAAGGATTCTGATGGTAAATTTATTTCTAGATTAAACCTTGTTTGATCGATTAATTTACGTAAAAAACCCAAATTAAGTTGTTAATTGGGCATGGTTCTCAATGTAGGTCAAAATGGGTTCCTAAGGCCAAATTGAAAGTCCTAAACCCTAGAGATTATTTTTATATGAATTTTAGATGGTTTAGTTGATTTTTAACTTACCTCAAACCACGTGAATTGAAGTGGGTTTGTTTTTAGGGTTACAGGCTGTCATTTAATTCCTTGGAGTTGCTGTAGCCCTTATTGAGTCATTTCATCCCACTTTCCTTCTTATTAGGTTGTTTTGACCTATATTTGGACCCTGAGTTACCCTATTTTCAGATTGGATTGGGAAATTACATTTTTACCCCTCAGTTTCTGTTTTCTTTGCAAACTCAGAATCTCTCTGAGCCAAGCCTTTCTAAGGTTATGTAGGAGCTTTTTCCTGCAAATCAGGGTTAAATGGTGCTAGTTTAGGGCTCATGATGAGGTTCTCATCAGTAGGTGATTATCTGGAAGTCTTTATGGATGACTTCTCATTATTTGGGGTATAATTTGACGATTGCCTCCAGCACTTAGTTCATATACTCAGGCGATGCATTGACGTAAATTTGGTTCTTTCTTGGGAAAAGAGTTACTTTATGGTGCCTAAGGGGATCGTCCTGGGACATTTGATTTCCAAGAGGGGCATTTAGGTGGATCAAGCTAAGGTTAACTTGATTTCCAAACTTCCTATGCCTAGCTCGATCAGGGACATCCGAACCTTTCTGTGGCACGTGGGTTTTTACCACTGATTCATCCCTAATTTCTCAAAAATCACGTGCCCCCTAACCACTCTTCTCTTCAAGGATGTACCTTTTGAAATTTCCAAGGAATGCACTCAAGCTTTTGAGATCCTTCGTGACCGAGTTACTCAAGCCCGATCCTACAGTCCCTTGATTGGTCTCAACCCTTTGAGATCATGTGCGATGCATCTGACTTCGCTGTAGGAGCGGTTCTAGAGTAAAAGATTGATGGGAAACCCGTGGTCATCTGCTACGCTAGTAAGACACTTGACGAGGCTCAACGTAACTACACATTTACGAAGAAAGAGCGGCTAGCTATAGTATTTGCCCTTGAAAAATTCAGGTCTTATCTCCTGGGTTCCCACGTTATTATCTACTCGGATCACACAGCTGTGGGGCATCTCCTTGCGAAGAAGGACGGGAAACCTCGATTAATCCGATGGATTTTGCTGTTGCAAGAATTTGATCTCGAGATTCGCGACAAAGCGGGAAGACAGAATGTGGTAGCTGACCACTTGTCCCGCCTTCCTTCTAAAATCATCAACCCTTCCAGACCCACCATGAAGCATTTTCCTGATGAGCACCTCTTAACTATTGGTACAGGACTTCAATGGTTTGTTGACATAGTAAACTACTTGGCATCACACCAGATCCTGTCTGATTGGCCGAAGGCCAAGAAAGACAAATTGCACTCCGATGCCAAGTATTACGTCTGGGAAGACCCGTACTTATTCCGCATAGGTCCTACTCTTCGATGCCTGACTAAAATTGTTCCTGGGCAAGCTGCGATCCAAGTGGGTTGGACCATATCTATTTCGGCAAATCTTTGGAAATGGAGCCGTCGAGATCAGTCCGTTCAGCCACGATTTCGAACCCTTCGTCGTGAACAATCAGAGACTCAAATCGTTCATTGACGTAACCAATACAGATTTGGCTGAGTCATCCTTTACCCTCCATTCTCCCTGAGCTCATTGCGCCCAGCCAATGGCGTAAAACTCAGCACTTAACGGGAGGCAACCCATCATTCTTTTGAAAACCCGAAACCTTTGCTGACATTTCTTTGCACTTTAGGTTCATCCTTTAAGACAACCGACTCCACCTCAGGTACTCGTACCTGAGATTAGAAATCGTCCACAACAGTCACCTCGACCCATCCACTCACCCAATATTTGTCCTAATACATGAACTAAGCTAAATAAAAACCCACTTAATTTACAATGAGGACATTGCAAATCTTAGGCATGGGAGGGTATGAAAGTGCAAAAAATTCATAACAAGAAAATGTTTCAACAAAAAAAATCACATATGTCAAAAACACAAAAAAAATTAAAAAATTTTTTTGAAAAAGAACAAAAAATGGGACGAGGGAAGAAAATTTTGTGAGCTTTACAAAAGGAAAAGAGTAAAAGGCTAAAAAGAAGCACAAATGAAAAATAAAGAGATAGTCATTAGTAAGAAATTAAGGAATTAACCAAAGTTCCAGACCACATTAAATAAAAGTAAAGAGAAAGTGCTAAAGAAACACAAAAAGATCAGTAAGAACGCTAACCTTAGGCCTTTTTGGCTGAACTCTTAGTACCCATTAAGATTTAGATATTCCTTAAGAGGTTGAGGAAAATGAAAAGCTTAAGTATTAGGTCTAAGGCTTAGGGAGTATTCAGCCTTGTTAACTGACCTTTGGTTTACGGGACTCGGAAACCTAAGCACCCCAATTCACACACAATCTGGTTCAGTGAACATAACTATCAAAATCACGTAGAAGCGTTTCTAATGTTCTAAAAATGTTACCTAGATTAGGAGAGACCGATCAACACAAGTTGATTTGGATGAGTTCCCAGCACAGAGAAGTGGGAAATTTCCCTTGAAAATGCATAACAAGATATCGTCTCCTCGGTGCTTGTCTCTTAGGATATTTACATATCCTACTAGAGGCATGTAAGTACTCTGCTGTTTCAGATACCATGGATGGCATTATCACGAAATGTCAATTGTCAGGGTCTGAATTCGGCCACGGAATGCCATGGGCAAGATTATCTCGAAATCTCGAAAACCAGGGTTCTCGGGGTTACCATGGGCGGTGTTATCTCGAAGCATCGATAGCCAGGAACCTTTGAGGAATGATGATAGGGATGAGGAATCCAATACAGACCGTGTTGTGAAGCCAATCCTAAGATAGAATTAAAAAGAAAAGAGAGAGAAAACTCTCCAAACAAATAAACCCCCTATCTCTCTCTTACAAAACTCACTGCAAACTGAACCAAGGCTAAAAATATCTCAAGCACGGGTGCTTTAACCTCGGAGTCCAATAAACCGTAGGGTAGTTCCTGCAGGCCTTAAAAACCTTTTCTAAGGACTGAAGCTAAAGCTAGACAGGTCTGGATCTTGGTTGGTACTAGAGTACCATTAGGCCCATTGTTGGCATTTTGACCTAATCAAAGAGAAAAGAGAAGAAAAGGCACTTATCAAAATTGAAGAAAGGAATTCGTGGTCTAGAACAAAGGCTAAAACCTTAAAATTTTGCTAAGGGAGTAGCAAAAGCTTGGCATGGAAGTATGATGAGAACCTCATCATGAACCCTAGCTAGCACATTTTAACCTAATAAAGTGAACAAAAGCTCCTACATAACCTAAGGGAAGGCTTAATTTAGGGAATTGTTAATCTGAGAATAGAACATGACACAAGGGGTAAAACTACAATTTTACCATTGCAGTGCATCAACGGGATTTCTAAGATTCTAGACATAGGTCAAGTGAACCTAATAAGAGAAAAAGTGGGATGATTTGGTCAGAAAAGGGTTATGACAAAAGCTATGAATTAAATGACATTCTGTAACCCTAAAACAAATCCACTTTAATTCATAAAGTTATAGGCAAGATAAAAATCAACTAAACCATCTAAAATTCATGGAAAAATATTCCCTAGGGTTTAGAACCTTCAATTTGGCCTTTGGAACCTGTTTAGACTTAGATTGAGGTCCATACCCAATTTTTGACCTAATTTGGATTTTTATGCAAAATTTTCTGTCAAACGTAGTCAAATCTAAAATCCAACTTCACCATTGGATTCACTGGGACCAAATTAGATTTACATCAAAATTTGAACCTAAGGGAAGGTCGTCTTGACTCACTTTGCAATTTGGTCCTCAAAATTACTTTCTGACCCTTAAATTTTTTGAAACCCTTGCGTTTACCCCCTCAACTTCCTCGTCGTTTTATTCACTTCGTTCCTTCTGCCACCCGCAATATCAAGCCATACCTCCGACGACTTTGCGCGGAGGATGGTGCCTAATCTGCATGGGGAGCCGACCCTAGATTTGAAAGGGGAGCTCCCTGCGGAGCCCCTTACCGCATGGGCTGCTCCCCATGCCTTGAAGACCGCCATACCTCTCGTGCGAACACGCGAGAGGTATGGGTGTCCGACTGACCATCCCTCTGGCGTGACTTTCCCGTCACTCTCGTGCGCTTCCTAGCCGGCCTTTGCCTATTTAAGGAGCGACACACCACGCCGCATCCTTCATGCTCAATTTGGCTTGAGATTCCCCTCCAAATTCGTCTCCTCCCAACTCCCGCCAATTGCTAGAGCTTCCAGCGAGTCCTCTTCTCCTTTCTCGTCACTTTGCCACCGTACTAGTGGCAGGGCTACCTTCGTCGTCCTCTGCTACGCCGTGCCATACTAGCGGACGCCCTCCAATCCCCTTCCTCGTCGCCGTTCTCTCCCCCTAGCACCTTCGTCTTCGGCGAAAACAGCACCAGCCGCTCGCCATCAGCCTTCCCCCTTTCGCTCCGACTTGACTAGATAAGGTTCCCTGGCTCACCTCTTTATTTCCCCCCTATTACTTTGTTCTTTCAACCTCTCAACAGTCACTAACCACCACCATCATCCACACCTCCAGCATACCATCAGCGAGGTGACCTCACCATTCCACTCCTCCATCCACCTTGCCAAACCCCTCTGAAGCTTCACCTCCACCCACTGATCATCTTGAGACCATCCACTGACCGCCATACCCACTGTCTCCTTCCCCCGAACACACCCACCTGTATGCACACAGTGTGCCCTAGGCACACATGCACAGGCGTCTTCAGGCCACACTGATCCCCGAGCTATCTTCGCCGTGCTCTGGCGAAGCCTGCCAAGCGTTCTGACAAGGTCGCAAGGCCGTATTTGTGAGTTCTGGTCCCGAGCCTCCGCCGCCATTGACGTCGAGCTTGGAGTAAGCTTGCAAGCAGCTCTAGAACTCTCCAACCCCAAGACACGAGCCCAGGTCGTGCGGAATACTTCCACGTACAGCTCTAGGCAGACAATTGGCCTCGAAGGCCTCAACTACAGCAGCAATTGTCCGCGCTTTCTGCTGCTAGGCGCGCAACAAGAAGGTGGGACTTTAGTCCCACCTCGAGTTATTTCGAGCGATCACAGGTACATAAATTGATTTTGTGCATTAGGCTTATCGCCTCCAACTACACGGGGTGGGTCCCTCGCCCACTCACTGCCTCATCCGCGCTCACTCCTCCGCGGATCTAGCTGACCTGACCCGATACCCGTGCACACCTCGCCCACCATCGCACGCCGGTGGGCCTGGTCCTAGGCGTGTATACCCGACCCGATAACCCAGTTGGCTCTAGGAGAGCGAACCTGAGAGAGAAATAGAGAGAGAGAGAGAGACGTGGGGAGGGTAGGGGTAGGTTTTGCATAACCGTGCCTGTGCAGGGAAGAAGAAGAAGGAGGAAGCAAAAGTAGCCGCGAGGAAGGAAGAGAAGAAGAAGAGGCGCTGCACAGAAGGCAGAAGGAGCTGAAGAAGAAGAGGAAGAGGAGAAGAGGCCAACTGAAGAAGAGAAAGTGGCTGAGGACTTAGCTGCAGAAGCAGCTGAAGAAGAAGAAGGCCGAAGCAGAAGCTGAAGAGGAAGAAGAAGGCAGAGGAAGGAGCAGAAGCAGAGCCAAAGAGAAAAGAAGAAAAGAGAAGGAGGAAGCTGTCGCAAAGAGGAAGACCAAGAAAAGAAGAGAAGAAGAAAAAGCCAAGGAGAAGCAGCAGCAGCAGCCAAAGCGAAAGGAAGAAGAAGAAGAACACGTGCACTGTAGCAAGTTGCTACTTAAGGCGTCTGAAGATAGAGAAAAGAAAAGAGTGAGAACAAAGAAGGAGAGAAAAGAAGAAAAAGAGAAGACACATTCTACTTTTTATTCTCTACACTTTTTTGTAAAACATTACAGCATTGTGAATTGTGATCTTTTTGCTTCTAAAATTAAATTTGCTCCCTGAGTTCAACCTCGGAACATTTTTTATTTCGAGTAATAAATTAAATTAAACTGATGATCCTCAAAGGGACAACACCAGCACCCCAATAGTACTTCTATACTATCGCCTACACTTCACTTCACTTTGCACTTCTTTACTTTTCACTTCACCACCCACCATCCACCCACCCTACCACCCTACTGTATACCTCTCACCTAAGCTCTTGTACCATGATCCTTTGACCTTGCTTTACCCTGCATGCATATGAGGACATAGTAGCATTTGGCATGGGGGGGTGAATAGGCATCCATAGGATCTGGGTATTATATGAGTATCATACAGCTTCTACATCTATTATACATATCCATCTATAAATATGTACATAGCCTAATTCAAAAAAAAAAAAAGGTATTTAGCAATGATCTAAAAGCAGAAACAAAAATACAATAAGTGTTTATGGATATTCGCCAGGCCATAGAAGCTTGATTCGCTTAGGCTTGGCTTAACTTACTTAAGCATTGATAAGATGGATCAAAATCTCTCTTAATCAAGGACGTATCCTTGTTCCTGAGTCACCAATACAGGATTTGTTGGTTTGCTTCTACTTGAGAGCCTAAGTAATCTTGGTTCACACTACACATATCAAGAAAGACTAGGTGAACATAAGATTCAACCCTAGTGTTTATTAGGGAAGGTGGAGTCCTTACCTGTGCGCGTAGGTAGACTTTTTATCCCAGTCTTTAGCCTTGTGTTTAGGAAAAATCCTTTCCACTGAAAAAATACTCACCCACCGAATAAGTGAGCTCCTCCAAATAAAAGTTGTAAGAAATATATTGACACCTGTTTTAAAAAAAAAAAACTTACGAATAAGTCAGTATATCCTCCAAATATCTGTAAATTCTTCTCCCCAAAAAGTTCTCAGGACACGTTACAAATACCTTGTTCTACCATAAATTCTTTGAGCCACAGAAACAGTAACAGTAGGGTTAAGTTATTCCATCATCTTTTTGAGGGTTAATCCGAAGACATGAGCTGAAGCTGGGACCAACCTATACTTAAAAATTTGTGAAACCCTAGGCTTGAGCCTTAATATTCAACTAGTCAGTCTTGATCCTTCATTATGCACAAACCATAATCTCTTAGCTTTCGAGTACGGCAAAACCCTCGGAGTCCTGGAAATCGTACTTAAAGATTAAATATCAAGAGTCCTAGTTAGTCGAGAGATATTCTATATCATATAAGACTTGATGTACTGGTAGTCTTCTCTGCAATTGGTTCCCACAATATCCAACGAATAAATACATTCATGTCGCTTCAGAAAAAAAATCTTCAGCTTAAGATCATTTCTAAACACAATACAAAATATTTTGCTAGGGACTAGCAAAAGATAGGCATAAGGGTATGTTTGCACAGCAAAAATACACTAGTAAATATGCCATCTTGTGTTATTTCCTAGCACTGCCATTGCATCTTATGTAGCCCTACTTGCATTTATAAATATACACCTGCATGCATTTATAAAAAGGGGAAGAGAGTAAGAATAATTGGCCATCTAATCCACTTCTATTATTAACATTTTTTTCCTAAGTGTGGCATTTCAATTTCACCTTTTTTTCATTTTTATTTCTATTTTTCTTTTTTTTTTACGACTGCAGGGCATGGTGCGCACGCCTCTCCACGCCTCTCCCCCTACCAGCAACATGGTAGGGTGCGCTCACCTCTCCTCGCCTCTCCCCCTGCCAGCAGCATGGCATGAGGCGTGCCCTCTCTCCTTAAAACACCTTGCACTCCCTTGCTGCACGTGGCATCCACCTTCAGACCACCCACACTCTCAGTGGCCAACCTCCTTCCCTCTCCCTCTCTATACACAGTTCCTTTTCTCAAGCTGAGAAGAGGCATACTGTGCGTAGGTGAAAACCCACAGTGGTCTCAGACCACCACTGCAAGTTCCACTACCGCCCAGCTCTTTCATGAACAGGTGGGCGTGGTGGCTTCTCATTTCATTTCTTTTTGTCTCCTCCGCCATTAGCACAGAGCTTCAAGCTCTCAAGCTCTGAAGCTCCAGCTCGCCCATGCACTGCCTGCAGCTTCAGCCGGTCACCGTGCGCCCGCCTGCAGACCGCGCACAACCTCTTCGCGCACTTAGGCGCTCCACAAGGCGCTCACGCACGCAAAACCTACTCTAGCCGGTCGCCAGACTATGTGCGCACTATAGCTCGCGGTCTGCACGAACTATAGCCACCGACAAGTTTCTCACTTAGCTGGTGTCACGACGCTCTCTCTCCTCGCCCGCACTAGCCGGTCATCGCACCCTTGCCCGCAGCACTGTGCGTTGCACTCCACAGTGCGTTGCGCCTCACCTACCCGAGCAGCAGTGCGATACGCTTCACTCGGCCACGCGCGTGCGCATGACTCCAGCGCCCGCACACCCCTACGCATCCAGACGTCGAGTCAGCGTGGCAGACGATTTAACTGCTGCACCCCCTCCTCCTCCAGCACACACACACTCATACACTCACGCACTCACACACACAGACACACACACACATATATATATATATCCACTCACATACTCTTATCCTTGCGTATATATACATAAATATATATACACATATTTATATATATATATATATAAATATACATACATACATATATATATATATCCACTTACCCACATCCATCTATACACCTCACAAACACCAACCATATTCCCGTGCACTCGCTCCTCCACCGTGCATCATATCGCGGGAATATTCGCACCAGTTGCTGATATTCCCCAATATCCGCGCAAGGCAAGCCCCTCCACCCTCCCACACATCTATTCCACACTTCACGCAGCACTTAGTCTTGTTGGTTGTGTCTTACTAGACGTGGACCAACTTGACACTGTGCTACATTCCATTAACATTTTCATCTTCACCCCTATTTATATAACATCTATATAAATATACATATTCTATATCTACTATATATATATAGAGATATACTAAGCTAAGTATTTCTTTTCATTGCATTATATTTTAAATTGTCTTTTCTTCCTGCTACTAGAAAAGACTAAAAAATATATAAAATAGAAAAGATAAATCTTGATTTGCAGGCACACGATCTCGCGTGTAGCGAGACAAGACTCGTTGAATGTTGGCATATAGCCAAGGACCTATTTGAGGGTGTGCCTCAAGAACAAAATTATCATAAAAAAATCTAAAAATCAAGAAGACCAAAAACATAATAAGCCCAAGGAAGAGATTCGTTATAGGAAAGGCGTAGAAACTTCGCAATTCCCTAATCCATGCCCCCTTGAGATCGACCCTTGGCCTAAAAGTGATCAAGCTAAAATCAAGTAGGCCAGGTTAGAAATTTTTTGTGAAACTGGTGTAGACTCGATTTAGGTTAACTTACTATACTCACTTCGACAGTAATATCACCATTTTAATAACGCCTATTCGAGTATGCATCATGAAGGCATTACCTTTATGGTGAGACCTTTGAAATTTTAACAAATCATAAGAGCCTCAGGTACTTGTTTGATCAGAAGGAGCTTAACATGAGACAGAGACGTTGGTTATAGCTCCTAAAGGACTATGATTGCAGCATCTCCTACCATTCGAGGAAGGCCAACGTGGTGGCTGACTCCTTGACCAGTTTACAGGTACAGAGTTGGAGACTTATGGAGGAGTTGGGCAGTTGGCGACCCCTAAAGTCACAGGGGTATTGTGGGGCAGTGACGGTGACACGACAGATGAGACTAAAGCTGATAGATCGCATCATCACAAGACAGATGACAAATTCGTACCTGCAGTCGTTACAAAACAGAGTACTGTCAGGGGACCCAGAAGACTTCTCTTTTACAGACGAGGTGCTGCGCATGAGGGGACATTTGTGCGTTCCCAGGGATGAGTTGTTGAGAGAGCTCCTGACTGAGGCGCACGGGTCCAGGTTTACCATACATCCCGAGAACACGAAAATGTATCATGATCTGAGATGTGACTTTTGGTGGAGAGGGATGAAGTGAGATGTAGGTGAGTTCGTGTAACTGTGTTTGGTGTGCCAGCAGGTGAAGGCTGAGCATCAGAGGCCTGCAAGGCCGTTGTAGCCACCTCCTGTGCCAACGTGGAAGTAGGAGAGCATCACCATGGACTTAGTGGTGGGCTTACCCGTTACCCAGCGAGGACACGATGCAATCTGAGTGATAGTAGACAGATTGACAAAGACGACACGCTTCTTGCCGATCCAAGTCACCTTGGGACTAGCACAGTTGGCAAGAGGTATATTCGTGATGTGGTACGTCTGCACGGAGTTCCGCGAGACATTGTATCCTACCGGGATACCCGTTTTACTTCCCAGTTTTGGGCCAAGTTTCAGCAGGCTTTGGGGGCACGGTTGAGGTTCAATACGGCGTACCACCCCCAGATGGACAGATAGTTAGAACGCACTATACAGACACTCGAGGACCTTTTACGCGCCTGTGTACTAGACTGGAGGGGCTCTTAGGAGGAGCACTTACCCCTGGTAGAGTTTGCATATAATAACAGCTATCACTCAATGATGAGAACCTCATCATGAGCCATAACTAGCTCATTTTGACCTAATACAAAGGATAAAAGCTCCTATATAACTCAAGGAAAGGCATAACTCAGAGAATTCTGAGTTTAAGGAGAAAACAAGTCATAAGGGGTAAAAATGCGATTTTACCAGTATAATCTGCATACAGGTCCAAACATAGGTCAAACAAACCAAATAAGAAGGAAAGTGGGATGATCTGATAAGGGCTACAGCAATTCCAAGGAACTAAATGATAATCTGTAACCCTAAAACAAACCCACTTCAATTCACGAGGTTCAAGGTAAAGCAAAAATGGAATAAACCCTCTAAAATTCATAGAAAAATAATCTCTAGGGTTTAGAACCTTCAATTTGGCCTTAGGAACCCATTTTGACCGACATTGAGAACCATACCCAATTAATAACTTAATTTAGGTTTTTGCATAAATTGACCGGCCAACAAGGTTTAATCTAGAAATAAAATTCACCATCAGATTCCTTAGGTCCTAATTAGTCATGTATAAAAACTTGAACCTAAGAAGAAACCTTCTTGACCAACTTTACATTTTGGTCCTCATCTATTTACTTTTTGGCCCTCAACTTTTGAACCCTCTCATTTTGGCCCCTAACTCTCCTTCGTTCTTTGCATTCATGTCCCTCCTGCAAAACCTGACCGGCACCATGCTCCAGTGACCTTGCGCGGAGCATGGCGCCGCGCAGGGTAAGGGAGAGGGTCTGGCAAGTCAACCGGGGGTGCCCTGCATCGTCAGCCGTCGCAGGAACACCCCCCTGGTCGCTGCAACCCACCATACCGGCCGTGCGAATGCACGGACGGTATGGGTAACCTTACTCCGGCGTCCTCCGGCGAGGGAGACACGTCGTCTCCCTCCGCCCTCCTCTCTGGTTCAGCCCCTATAAATACCCCCCGTCGCTCCGTCGTTCTTCGGAGCTCGGTCCTGACGGAGAAAGACCCCCACTTCCTCTCTTCCCACTCCGACAGGAAGCCCTCCAGCTCCGGCGACCTCCCCTCTTCCTCCTCGTCGCTCTGCCGCACTACCAGCTGCAGGGTTGCTCTCCCTCGCTCTTCCCGCGCCACGCCGCACCCAGCTGGAGCCTCTCCGGCCCTCTCCTCGCCGCCGCCCCTTCCCCTGGGCAGCTTCTTCTCCGGCGACAGTCGATACGACTGTCGCCTACTCCGGCCCCTCCTCGTCCTGCTAAGTAGGTAGAACTCCTCCTCTTCCTCCCCTCTTCCTTTTCCTCACTTTACATCTTTACTGTTACCCCGATCCGACCAATCGCCCTCACCTTCTCCACCTCCGGCCCCTGCTCCGGCGACCTGCTCCCATCACTCCAGCAACCCACACGGCTCGCCGACCACCGCAGAACCTCCGCCTCCTCACCCTGATCAACCTCCGCCCTTCCACTTCCCCCAAATCACCCTCTGCAACTCCACCGAACAAACCCATCTCCTAACCTGCAGTTTGACCTAGGGCGGCCCTTAGGCTCCGCCCCGCCGCCTGCACACCCCCTGACCACCTTCGCTGTGCCACGGCGAAGGTCCTCCGCGTTTCTGATTGGGCCGAGAGGCCGTTTCTCTGTGGGCAGGTACCTGCTCTCGCCGCCGCCATTGTTGAAGCGAAGCAGCTTCTTCACCTGCTGCCCCAGGTGCGCCACGCCAAGGTCACGCTCCCAGGCTATGCGAGGTGTCTTCGCAAAGCGTCAGGCTGCAGTTGAGGCGAAGCCCTCGCGTGAAGCCCTCGTGCGAAGCCTCGACCGCCGCTGCCTCCTCCGCGTAGGCATCAAATTGGGGTGGGACATTTAGTCCCACCTCGGAAGGCTCTGAAGGAGCGCAGTGGTATAAAGTGAAAAAGTGCCGGAGGCTTATCGCCTCAGCACACGGGGTGAGGTCCCCTTCACCCGCCCGATTACCCGGTCTCGTCCGCGCTCACGCCTCGCGGACCTGGCCCGACCCGACTTAGCCCGACCTGCACTCCTCGCCCACCACGCACGCCGGTGGGCCTGGACCCGGGCGCGACCCGTACCCGACTACCCGGCAGCTCTGGGAGAGCCTTTCCTACAAGCGAATTCTGTGAGAGAGAAACGCAGGGGGGGAGGGTAGAGTAGGTTTTTGCCCGCTGACGAGAGCTTTGAAGTGTGCAGGCACAGGCGAAGAAGAAGAAGACGAGCGAGGCAGAGAAGAAGGACAACGAAAGCTGAAGGAAGGAGGAGCACTGTAGCAGCGACGGTTTAAGTCGTCTGATTGGAAAATCAGACGACGCTCTAAAGGCAGAAAAGAGGAAGAAGAACAGGACCGCAAGGGAAAAGAAAAAGAAAGAGACAAGCAGAAGCAAGAGCTGAAAGAAGAAGAAGAACATCACCCACTGCTGCAGATAAAGAAGACAGAAAGAAAAAGAAGAAAGAAGGAGAGACGACGCCCTGCAGTAAAAGGACTGCAGAGAAAGAAGGAGAACGAAGAAGCCGTGCCACTGAGCAAGGGACCGCAAGAAGAAAAGCTTTACAGCTGAGGCGGAAAGAAGAAAGAAGAAATAAGAAGAACAGAAGGCAGAAGAAGAAGACCACCAGGAGATAAACAAAGAAGAAAAACCAAAAGCCAAAGAGAAGAGGAAGAAAGAAGAAACCAAATTTTTATCTCTCCCTCTCTCTCTCTTTTTATTTTTGTAATATTTTTTGTAATAAGAATTTGTATCTCTAGAATACAACTTGCTCCCTGAGTTCGACCTCGGGAACTCTTTTATTTCCGAGTAACAAATTATATTAAACTGGTAATCACTTCTCCATACTATACTACGACGAAATAATAGAACTATAGAGGAAGGTCGCCACCAGTTTTTGGCGCCGTTGCCGGGGAGCAACGGCTATTCTAGAGGTAAACATTCCTGTTTCTTTTTAGTTTCTGATAATCTCCTCTCTTTTGTGCAGCTACAGGAAATCAAGAAGACAAGCAACCGCACGACAACCACTCCGAGGACAGGTAAATTTTTTTCCTCTCGCTATTAACCCCTAAACTCTAAAGCGGAAGAAAAGAAAAGAACAAGCAATATAGGGTTAACCTGTCTTCCATACTTAGTAACCATAAAAAGTTGCATGTTTTCAACCCATTACTCCTGCACACTATTAAGGGTATTTAAGGGCTAACACATTCTTGCTTGAGCCCTAATTACCCAACAAAGAGCTAACTGGACCAAGTAGAGCCAACCTAGGATCCAACACTAGGGATTTAGAGACACACTCCTTAAGCAAGAATTGAGAAAACCAAATGAAGTGTGCCCAAGCCCTTGTCTGAAAATACCTATTCAAAGAAAACCTAAAACAATTGGCTCTCTAAACACTTGAACCCTAAAAGACAAGACCTAAAAGCTCTCAAAGGAAACAAGAGGTAAAGTTGACCCCTTGGGTCAACCAACCTTAAATTAGGTCACTCTTTGCACTTAAAAGATTAAAGTTCAAGTGAAACCTTAAGCACCCTAATCTTAAAATAAAAATTGGTAGACTTAAGAGGTCAAGATCCCCATTCTGGTCTACCTGGAACCGCAGTGACAAGAGAGGTCGGGTGGGGGAAACCCTGTAACCCGTGGGGACGCTCTACCGTATAGGGGTCTTTGCGAGACTCTCCCTCTCTGGCTGCCCAGGTAATTCTCAGGTGGACGATCTTTCTGATCAAGGGGTCCATCTGCCCCGCACCTCTATAGTCACCCAACACATTTTTGGATGTCTTGATTGGGTCCAGCACCTTCTAAACTCATCTCTTCCAACAGTGCATGTACGGAAGGAGGTCCTTAAGACCACCCTTAAGACCTCCTTTAGAAATTCACTCTCGTCAAGGCCAAGCCTCGACGCCCGTGTTTGTGCAGCAACACCCTCACATTATTCTCTCTTCTGATTCAGAACCAAGTTCTTCTTCTTCCCCCATCATGGCTCAGCCAGTTGAGGAAGAAAATAATCTGGAGCACCAGCTCCAGCGACTCAATGACCTCTTCCAAAACTTCGTGCACCCACCACAGCGTCCTATGATGCGGGACCACTACAATCCTGCTGCGGTGGCCATTGAGCCTCGAGTCAGAATCCCGACTGGAGGACCTGATTCCGAATTAAAGCCCAACATGATTCATGCTATACCTAAATTCCATGGGCTTAATTCTGAAGATCCCTTCCAGCACATCAAACAGCTAAAGCATCTGGCCCAAACTTTTGGGTCAGATGCGCAAAATCGGGATATTCTTCTCATGAAGATGTTCTCCTTTTCTCTTATGGACAAGGCCGCCCATTGGTATCAAACTCAGACCCGGCCGATCAACACTTGGGAAGAACTTCAATCCGAGTTTTTGAAAAAGTTTTTTCCCGTTGGTCGGACCAACGCCTTGCGCCATCAGATTACACACTTCACTCAACAATCAGGAGAACCTCTCCATGAGGCATGGGATCGTTTTCAGGATCTCATGAGAAAGTGCCCCCATCACGGAGTTCCTAAATGGGAACAAGTCCAATCTTTTTACCAGGGACTCCGTGAGGACATCCGCCTTTTCGTCAATACAACTTGCGGAGGAAATATCATGGGTCAACATGAAGACACCGTGTGGGAGATTCTCGAAAACATGTGCGAGAACTCCATCAACAATGACTCCATGGGATTATTCGACAGGATGAATACCCGCGCAGCGACGAATCTTAGGGGAGCACATGAGACGCAGGGCCTATCCGCATCAGTCGACCTGGAATTAATGGCCAGTCGATTGGACAAGGTTTCAATCATTGAGAAGAAGGTGGATGAGCTGACTCAGCACTTGCAGCGAGCCACCTCCGCGCGTAACTCCTTTGCACAACCTCCTTCCACACAGGAGACTGTGCAAAACATCCTCCACCGATCTTTCCCTAGGATGGATCCATATCCATCCCCATCTGATTCTCGGATCGGAGGATCATCCGATCCTTTCTACACCATCCCGGGGAACTCCATTCCCCCTTTCCCTGATTCTCAAGAGGTTCCTCAGACCTGCGAGGACCTCAACGCCATCCAGAACGACCCATTTTCCAACACTTACAACCCTGGATGGCGAAACCATCCCAATTTTCAGTGGGCGGGAAATTCCCAAACCCAAAGACCACCTTTTCAGTCTCGCCCACAGCCCTCTCGTCATTACCAGCCGCCTCAGCCTCGGCCCAACCCTACTTATCCATCAGGGCCAAATCAGGATCAAATGTCCCTAATCCTTCAGACTCTGGCTGACATTCAAAGAACGAATGCGGCTATTCAAAAACAGCACAAGGACGAACTTACAGAGGTTAAAACTCAACTGGCCCAGTTGGCAAATTCTCGCCAGCCAGGCACACTCCCTTCCCAACCTCTTCCTAACCCGAATAACGTGCCGACCCAGAAGCGCGTTATGAATCCAAATTTAGGCCACGCACAATGGATTTATCAGGCCCCTACTGCTCCATCTCCAGACGAGATGGAAGCTTCAACTTCTTATGCGGGATTTCAGCAGCAGCCACCCCTCTTATCAAACCCAAACCAAAATCAGGCCGGATTAAATTCTGTAACAACACGTAGTGGTAAAACAACTCAAGACCCGCATTATCCAAACCACTCCAAGCCTGATAACCATGACCCTAGGATAGTTATCCAAGATACCACTGTCCCAGATCAAGAACCCGGACCTATCCTAGAAGAACCAACCAAGGTCCCATTCCCTGAAGCCTTAATCAAAGAAAAGAGAAGAACCAAGCCCGTGGCACCTGAGGAGGACCTGGTCAAGCTCTTTGAGCAGGTCCACATAAACATCCCCTTGATGGATGCAATCCACCACGTACCGGCTTATGCACGATTTTTAAAGAATGTGTGTACACCCCAGCGTAAGCCGCGAACCAAGAGTGGGAGTCCAATTGTTCTGTCAGAGCAAGCCAGCTCTGTAATCCTAAGCAGACTCCCACCCAAGGCTAAAGATCCTGGTACTCCCCTGATTTCCAACAAGATAGGTGATACACAATTTGATAGAGCATTGCTAGACTTGGGTGCTTCCATAAATCTAATACCCACATCCTTACTTAACGATCTAGAAGAATCTGAGCTGAAACCAACTGAGGTGACATTACAATTAGCAGATCGATCTATAAAGTCACCAAAAGGGATTCTCGAGGATGTTATTGTGAGAGTGCGGGATTTCTACTTTCCTGTAGACTTCATAGTCTTAGATATGGACGCACCTGAGAACCCTAGGGATACACTAATCATTTTAGGGAGACCTTTCTTGGCTACTGCTAGAGCCAACAATACCTGTGAGGAGGGCCAAATAGAGCTCAAATTTGGGAATCAAACACTGAAAATTGATATATTTAAGGCCCAACAAGGAATCAATTGCGGAGTCATCGAACAGATTTGTGACATTAGGACTTTGGTTGATGAAACACACTTCCAGAATGATCTGATTATACCTCATCAACCGCAGAAAGATCTTGATCCGCAAACTGAGGAGTCAAATCCAGATATGAACAACCCAGTAACTCCCACCCTTGAACCTCACATCTATACTGAACCACCCGCTGCTGCTGATAACCCCATCCTCGAACTGAAGCCCCTTCCTGCTCACTTGAAATACATCTTTTTGGGTTTTAATCAGAACCTTCCTGTGATTATCAATTCCAACCTCAGTCCTGAACAGGAATCCCGTCTGATTATTATCCTCCAGCAACATCGCAGGGCCATCGGGTAGACTCTCGATGATTTGACTGGAATAAGTCCCTCTTATTGTACTCATCATATCTATTCAGAAGAGGGCACACGACCTTCTCGTGAAATGCAGAGACGCTTAAACCCCAATCTGCAGGAGGTCGTGAAAAAGGAGATCATCAAGTGGTTAGATGCCGGAATCATCTACCCGATCTCCGATAGTCGTTGGGTGAGCCCAATTCAGGTCGTGCCCAAGAAGGCAGGACTCACCACTATAACGACTGAGATCAGAGAAATCATTCCTACCCGATTAGCCAACTCGTGGAGAGTCTGTATAGATTACCGCCGACTCAATTCCTCCACGAAGAAGGATCATTTCCCACTGCCTTTCATTGATCAGATTCTCGAGAAACTAGCGGGAAATAGGTTCTTTTGCTTCCTTGACGGGTACTCCGGTTACAACCAGGTGGCAATCCATCCTGAGGACCAAGAAAAGACCACGTTCACCTGCCCCTTCGGAACATACGCTTTCCGAAGGATGCCTTTCGGTCTTTGCAATGCACCCGCTACCTTTCAGCGATGCATGCTTGCCATATTCTCAGATATGGTAGGTGATTATCTGGAAGTCTTCATGGATGACTTTTCAGTTTTCGGAGCATCATTCGACGATTGCCTCCAACACTTAGTCCAGATACTCAGGCGGTGCATCGATGTGAATTTGGTTCTTTCCTGGGAAAAGAGCCATTTCATGGTGCCTGAGGGAATTGTCCTGGGGCACTCAATTTCGGAAAAAGGCATCCAAGTGGACCGAGGTAAGGTTGATCTGATTTCTCACCTTCCTATGCCTAGCTCGATCAAGGACATCCGATCTTTTTTGGGGCATGTCGGTTTTTATCGACGATTTATCCCTGATTTTTCAAAAATCGCACGCCCCCTGACCACTCTTCTCTCCAAGGATGTACCTTTCGAAATTTCCAAGGAATGCACTCAAGCATTTGAAATCCTGCGTGACCGAGTCACCCAAGCCCCGATCCTACAGTCCCCTGATTGGTCTCAACCCTTTGAGATCATGTGCGATGCATCCGACTTCGCTGTAGGAGCGATTTTGGGGCAGAAAATTGACGGGAAACCTGTGGTCATTTACTACGCCAGCAAAACACTCGATGAGGCTCAGCGTAACTATACGGTTACTGAGAAAGAGCTGCTAGCTGTAGTATTTGCCCTAGAAAAATTCAGATCGTACCTTCTGGGTTCCCGTGTCATCATATACTCGGATCACACAGCTGTGAGGCATCTCCTTGCAAAGAAGGATGCGAAACCTCGATTAATCCGATGGATCTTGCTGTTTCAAGAATTTGACCTTGAGATTCGCGACAAAGCGGGAAAGCAAAATGTGGTAGCTGATCACTTGTCCCGTCTTCCTTCTGAAATAATTGACCCTTCCGGACCCATCACTGAGCATTTTCCCGATGAGCACCTGCTGACTATTGGTACTAGCCTTCCATGGTTTGCTAATGTAGTAAATTACTTGGCATCTCATCAGATCCCGTCCGATTGGCCGAAGGCCAAGAAGGACAAATTACGCTCCGATGCCAAGTATTACATTTGGGAAGACCCGTACCTCTTCCGCATAGGTGCCGATCAGATCATCCGGAGATGTGTCCCGGAAGAGGAATTCAACAATATCCTCCCTTTCTGCCATGACCAGGCATGCGGTGGCTATTTCGCCGGGCATAAAATCGCATCAAAAGTCCTCCAGTGCGGCTTTTACTGGCCCACACTATTCAAAGACGCGTACAGTCACTGCAAGGCATGCAGTCGTTGCCAGACTTTGGGCAACATGAGCCATCGTGACATGATGCCTATGCATCCGATTCTAGTATGCGAAATCTTTGATGTTTGGGGGATTGATTTTATGGGCCCCTTTCCTGTTTTGGATGGTTTCGAATACATTCTGTTGGCTGTGGACTACGTGTCCAAATGGATCGAAGCCATACCGACCCGAACCTGTGATCACAAAATCGTTCTCAAATTCATTCATCAAAACATTTTCTCAAGGTTCGGGATTCCTCGTGCAATAATCTCTGATGGGGGACCCATTTCACAAATGCTCAGTTTAGGTCACTGATGACCAAATACGGGGTGTCTCACCGAATCTCTACTCCTTGCCACCCCCAAACTAATGGTCTAGCTGAGCTGTCTAATCGGGAGATCAAGAAAATCCTGCAAGTCACTGTTCGACCTGACAGGAAGGACTGGTCGTCCCGACTTCCGGAAGCATTGTGGGCCTATAGGATCGCCCACAAAACCCAATTAGGCATGTCTCCCTTTAGACTGGTGTACGGAAAGGCGTGTCACCTTCCCGTAGAACTGGAACATAAAGCCTATTGGGCAGTACGGAACTGTAATCAAGATTTTTCGAAGGCTGGAACCCACAGAAAACTTCAAATCAGCGAGATCGATGAATTACGCTTAGACGCGTATGAGAGCTTGAGAATCTACAAGGAGCGGGTTAAAGCCTTCCACGACAAGCATATCTCGAGAAAAATCTTTCATCCTGGTCAGAAGGTCCTACTCTTTGATGCCCGACTCAAACTTTTCCCGGGAAAGCTGCGATCCAAGTGGGTCGGACCATATTTAGTCCGACAAGTTTTTAGAAATGGAGCTATCGAAATCAGTCCACTCAGCCACAATTCCGAACCTTTCATCGTGAACGGTCAGAGACTCAAGCCGTTCATTGATGTGACTTCTACTGATTTGGCTGAAGCATCTTATATCCTCCATTCCCCTTGAGCTTATTGCGCCCAGTCGATGGCGTAAAACTCAGCGCTTAACGGGAGGCAACCCGTCATTTTCCTAAAAATCCAAAACCTTTTTCTGACACCTTTTTGCACTTAAGGTTCACCCTTGTAGACAGCCGACCCCACCTTAGATGCTTGCATCTGGGATTAGAAATCGTTCGCAAAATTCAACCCGACCCATTCACTCATCCAAATTTCTGTCTTAAGGAATGAACTAAAAAAAAAAAAAACAACCCCATAGGTTACAATGAGGACATTGCAAATTTTAGGCATGGGGGGTATGAAAGTGCAAAAACTTGTAAGAAAAGGTTTCAAACAAAAAATTCACATATGCCAAAAACACCATAAAAATTTAAAAAAAATTTTGAAAAAGAATAAGAGGAAAAGAGGAGAAGGAAATTTTGTGAAGGAGAAGGAGAAAAGAAACAAAAGGAAAAAAGGAGCACAAAATATAAGAAAAAAGTGATAGTCATTAGTAAGGAACTAAAGAATTAACCTAAGTTTCAGACCTCATTCAAGAAAAAAATTGAAAAGTGCACAATGAGATTAGTAAGAACGCAAACCTTAGGCATTCTTGGATAGACTCTTAGTACCCATTAAGATCTGAACATTCCTCAAGAGGTTGAGGAAAATGAAAAGCTGAAGTATTAGGTCTAAGGCTTAGGGAGTATTTGGCCTCGTTAACTAATTTTTGGTTTACGGGACTTAGTAACCTAAGCACCCTAACCTCACACACAGCCTGGTTCAGTAAGCGTAAAAATCAAAATCACGCAGAAGCGTCGCAAAATTCTGAAAAGAACACCTAGAATAGGAGCGGCCGATCAACACAAGTTGATTTGGACGAGTTCCCAGCGCGGAGAGGCGGGAAATCCCCTCGAAGATGCGTAACAAAATATCATCTCCTCGGTGCTTGTCTCTTAGGATATTCACATATCCTACTGGGGCATGTAAGCACTCTGCTGGTTCAGATTCCATGGATGGCATTATCTCGAAGTGTCAATTGCCATGGTCTGGATTCGGCCACGGAACACCATGGATGGGATTATCTCGAAATCTCAATAGCCAGGGTTCCGGGGGTTGCCATGGGCGGTGCTATCTCGAAGCATCGATCGCCAGGAACCCTTGAGGATTGATGATGGGAGCAAGGAATCTGATACAGACCGTGTTGAAAAGCCAATCCTAGGCTAGAACTAAAAAGAAAAAGAGAGAGAAAACTCTCCAAACAGAAAAACTTTCTATCTCTCTCTTATAAAACGCACTGCGAACTGAGCCAGGGCTAAAATCATTTCAAGCACGGGTGCTTTAACCACAAAGTCCAATAAACCTTAGGTTAGTTCTTGTGGGCCTTAAAAACCTTTACTAAAGACTGAGGCTAAGACTAGACAGATTTGGATCTTGATTGGTACTAGAGTACCTTTTAGGCCTATGGTCAGCATTCTAACCTAATATAAGCTCAAATGAAAAAGCACTTATCTGAAGCTATTAAGAACTTCATGGTCTAGAACAAGGGTTGAAACGTTAAGTTTTTGCTAAGGGACTAGCAAAAGCTAGGCATGGGGGTATGATGAGAACCTCATCATGAGCCATAACTAGCTCATTTTGACCTAACACAAAGGATAAAAGCTCCTATATAACTCAAGGAAAGGCTTAACTCAGAGAATTCTGAGTTTAAGGAGAAAACAAGTCATAAGGGGTAAAAATGCGATTTTACCAGTATAATCTGCATACAGGTCCAAACATAGGTCAAACAAACCAAATAAGAAGGAAAGTGGGATGATCTGATAAGGGATACAGCAATTCCAAGGAACTAAATGATAATCTGTCACCCTAAAACAAACCCACTTCAATTCACGAGGTTCAAGGCAAAGCAAAAATGGAATAAACCCTCTAAAATTCATAGAAAAATAATCTCTAGGATTTAGAACCTTCAATTTGGCCTTAGGAACCCATTTTGACCAACATTGAGAACCATACCCAATTAATAACTTAATTTGGGTTTTTGCGTAAATTGACTGATCAAACAAGGTTTAATCTAGAAATAAAATTCACCATCAGATTCCTTAGGTCCTAATTAGTCATGTATAAAAACTTGAGCCTAAGAAGAAACCTTCTTGACCAACTTTACATTTTGGTCCTCATCTATTTACTTTTTGGCCCTCAACTTTTGAACCCTCACGTTTTGGCCCCTAACTCTCCTTCGTTCTTTGCGTTCAGGTCCCTTCTGCAAAACCTGACCGGCACCATGCTCCGGCGACCTTGCACGGAGCATGGCGCCGCGCAGGGTAAGGGAGAGGGTCTGGCAAGTCAACCGGGGGTGCCCTGCATCGTCAGCCGTCGCAGGAACACCCCCCTGGTCGCTGCAACCCACCATACCGGCCGTGCGAACGCACGGACGGTATGGGTAACCTTACTCCGGCGTCCTCCGACGAGGGAGACACGTCGTCTCCCTCCGCCCTCCTCTCTGGTTCAGCCCCTATAAATACCCCCCGTCGCTCCGCCGTTCTTCGGAGCTCGGTCCTGACGGAGAAAGACCCCCACTTCCTCTCTTCCCACTCCGACAGGAAGCCCTCCAGCTCCGGCGGCCTCCCCTCTTCCTCCTCGTCGCTCTGCCGACTACCAGCTGCAGGGTTGCTCTCCCTCGCTCTTCCCGCGCCACGCCGCACCCAGCTGGCGCCTCTCCGGCCCTCTCCTCGCCGCCTCCCCTTCCCTTGGGCAGCTTCTTCTCCGGCGACAGTCGATACGACTGTCGCCTGCTCCGGCCCCTCCTCGTCCTGCTAAGTAGGTAGAACTCCTCCTCTTCCTCCCTTCTTCCTTTTCCTCACTTTACATCTTTACTGTTACCCCGATCCGACCAATCGCCCTCACCTTCTCCACCTCCGACCCCTGCTCCGGCGACCCGCTCCCATCACTCCAGCAACCCACACGGCTCGCCGACCACCGCAAAACCTCCGCCTCCTCACCCTGATCAACCTCCGCCCTTCCACTTCCCCCAAATCACCCTCTGCAACTCCACCGAACAAACCCATCTCCTAACCTGCAGTTTGACCTAGGGCGGCCCTTAGGCTCCGCCCCGCCGCCTGCACACCCCCTGACCACCTTCGCCGTGCCACGGCGAAGGTCCTCCGCGTTTCTGATTGGGCCGAGAGGCCGTTTCTCTGTGGGCAGGTACCTGCGCTCGCCGCCGCCATTGTTGAAGCGAAGCAGCTTCTTCACCTGCTGCCCCAGGTGCGCCACGCCCAGGTCACGCTCCCAGGCTGTGCGAGGTGTCTTCGCAAAGCGTCAGGCTGCAGTTGAGGCGAAGCCCTCGCGCGAAGCCCTCGTGCGAAGCCTCGACCGCCGCTGCCTCCTCTGCGCAGGCGTCAAATTGGGGTGGGACATTTAGTCCCACCTCGGAAGGCTTTGAAGGAGCGCAGCGGTATAAAGTGAAAAAGTGCTGGAGGCTTATCGCCTCAGCACACGGGGTGAGGTCCCCTTCACCCGCCCGATTACCCGGTCTCGTCCGCGCTCACGCCTCGCGGACCTGGCCCGACCCGACTTAGCCCGACCTGCACTCCTCGCCCACCACGCACGCCGGTGGGCCTGGACCCGGGCGCGACCCGTACCTGACTACCCGGCAGCTCTGGGAGAGCCTTTCCTAAGAGCGGATTCTGTGAGAGAGAAACACGGGAAGGGGGGGGGGAGGGTAGAGTAGGTTTTTGCCTGCTGACGAGAGCTTTGAAGTGTGCAGGCACAGGCGAAGAAGAAGAAGACGAGCGAGGCAGAGAAGAAGGACGACGAAAGCTGAAGGAAGGAGGAGCACTGTAGCAGTGGCGGTTTAAGTCGTCTGATTGGAAAATCAGACGACGCTCTGAAGGCAGAAAAGAGGAAGAAGAACAGGACCGCAAGGGAAAAGAAAAAGAAAGAGACAAGCAGAAGCAAGAGCTGAAAGAAGAAGAAGAACATCACCCACTGCTGCAGATAAAGAAGACAGAAAGAAAAAGAAGAAAGAAGGAGAGACAACGCCCTGCAGTAAAAGGACTGCAGAGAAAGAAGGAGAACGAAGAAGCCGTGCCGCTGAGCAAGGGACCGCAAGAAGAAAAGCTTTACAGCTGAGGCAGAAAGAAGAAAGAAGAAATAAGAAGAACAAAAGGCAGAAGAAGAAGACCACCAGGAGATAAACAAAGAAGAAAAACCAAAAGCCAAAGAGAAGAGGAAGAAAGAAGAAACCAAATTTTTATCTCTCCCTCTCTCTCTCTCTCTTTATTTTTGTAATATTTTTTGTAATAAGAATTTGTATCTCTAGAATACAACTTGCTCCCTGAGTTCGACCTCGAGAACTCTTTTATTTCCGAGTAACAAATTATATTAAACTGGTAATCACTTCTCTATACTATACTACGACGAAATAATAGAACTATAGAGGAAGGTCGCCACCACTCAAGTATCGGCATGGCACCGTACGAGGCTTTGTATGGACGAAGGTGTACGGTACCCTTTAGTTGGGTTGAGGTGGGGACTGAAGGTTCCCTACTTGGAGGGGTGAGATCAGCGTGACAAAAAAAGTGCGGAATTGAAAATATAAACAATCTCACAAAAATAATCAATCGCACAATGTACACAGGTATTTTTAGGTGGAAACCCAAACTGGGTGAAAACCACCACCTAACCCTCTCGAGTTAGGATTTTCCGATCAACCAAGTTGATCAAAATCCACTAAACGAATCACTTTAAACGAGGGTGATTCAACCTCAGTACAACCACGCTACAAGTACGAGGGTAGCGTTCCTCAACCCCTTCTCTCCACGAGAAGGATTTTGTCCCACGAAGGAGACGGGAATTCGCAAAGCGAATACCCAACCAAAATACAAAGATAAAATAAAACAACAGTCCTATAGAGCCAACAAAATTAAACCTAGCTTCTATAGGAAATAGGAAACTCCCCTTTGCAAGGAGTGCGTCGACGATGACGCGGTGCGTGTGCCACGCGATGGCGCTACGTCGCTCTCGTTATCTACGGCGGGAGAGCGGGTGCGCAACGGTTGAATGCTCTCAAGAAAATGGAGCTTGAGCTTGGAGAGCAAGAGAGTCTTTTCTTTGGACACAAAAGGTTTGAA
This sequence comes from Thalassia testudinum, assembly GCA_037157565.1. Classification (NCBI taxonomy): domain Eukaryota; kingdom Viridiplantae; phylum Streptophyta; class Magnoliopsida; order Alismatales; family Hydrocharitaceae; genus Thalassia; species Thalassia testudinum. Next base: position 13,187,603 of record JAZHRO010000037.1, on the reverse strand, counting down.
AGTGTATTGCAAGGTGTGTGTCTTAGTGTGTATATGTCTCTCTAGGTGTGTTTGTCTTGGTCTTATTTGTGTTACAAAGGTTCCCCTCTATTTATAGAGGCCTTAGGAAGGTTTTGGAAGGCTTGGAAAAGCTTCCATAGCCGTTGGGTGCAAAGCCCAAGAGAATCAGGCCGAAATCAGGACAATGATTGCATTTGACAGGGTTATCAGACGTCTAACTCTGGCATCAGACGTCTGGAAGGCCACTTTAAGACGTCTGATTCCAAGGTCAGACGTCTGATTCTATGCGGGTTTCTCCCTAACTTGAATCAGATCTAAACAGGGTTTTTGTGCAAGTCCATCAGACGACATACAGGACGTCTGGTACTATGTATGGACGTCTGGAAACCTACTTTTACTGTGGGAATTGATTTCCAAACGTTGCAACGGCTAGAAAATCTCTGAGAAGAGATTTTGGGTCAGCCGAGGCAAAACGGTCATTTATCAGACGTCTGGTAAGTCCTATGGACGTCTGATAAGGCTCTAACGGTCATAATCTTGAGTGTTTTCTAAGCCACCAACGGTCCACTAATTGGACGTCTGGCAAAGTCATCAGACGTCTCCTAAGACGTCTGGTCTAAGGTCTGGACGTCTGATTTCATCAGACAGAACTAACTATGTCCAGCCTAACAGTTATCAGACGTCTGAAACAACAGTCAGACGTCTTAAAATACTTTATCAGACGTCTGATTTTGGGATTAGACGTCTGGAAATGCTGTTTGAGCCCTATATTGGTTTTCTAAGTATTCTACAGAAAACCTAAGTATCCTAGGGTTGTGCAGGTGTTCCTAGGAGTACTTTTAGGGTACTTTGAGGCTCTTTAACATAATGTTCTAAGGAATCAAAAAGAGCAAGAAAATAAATACAAGAGATACATGAAAGGATAAAAAAGAATCTATCCTATTCTTCTTGTCTTCCATCTCCAATCTTTCGCTCCACGCGAACCTCCTGTGTTTTCCGTCAAGCTCCTCCAATCCGACCTGGATGCGAGCTTGAACTCCGTCTAAACACGTCCACATTTGCAATTGACCTGAAATCTAGGACTCAAATTGCAAATGTTAAATAACACGTGTTTTGTTATCATCAAAACAAATGATCGTAGTGCTCTAGCACCAACAATCTCCCCCTTTTTGATGATGACAAAACCGTAAATAATAATGCATAAAATTCTCCCCCTTTTTGACATTATCAAAAAGGTTTAATTGATTTTACATTTCTTATAACTCCCCCTTAAAACATGCTCTTCTATGAATTTATTTTAACAAAGGTAATATCCTCCCCATTTTTGTAACAATGCGATAGCTATTATTTTTCTCCCCCTTTCTAAAGGAAATTTAGCTACCTTACATCTCCCCCTTAAAAATTGACAATTAGCTCATCATTTTTTAACTCCCCCTATCTAAATGCTTATGATAATAAGATAGGGTTAAGAATTTTTACCTCACCTACCATGGCCAATAAAATGGCCCGAATGGTGGTGGTGGATGCCACATCGGATGGGGCTCCCATCCGTAGCTTGGAGGCCCGGGCATCGGCGCCGGTCTCCAATCTGGTGGTCGACGTGCGGCGGGTCCGTCGTTTGTTCGCCGTCTTGTCGGTCTTCTTGTTCTCCTCCTTGGTCTACTCATTGGTTCTCCCAACTTAAGTTGACCAGCCTTGAGCTTGTAGGTCTAGTCCTTTATGTTGTAGTCATCCCTGAACCCTACAAAACAAGATTCTAATTTTTTCTTCGGTATCCAAGTGAGCTTGGATCCGGATCTGTTAGAAGGTCTCCTTGATGGAGATCCTTTCTCAACCTTAGGGCTATAAAAATTATCAACTTTGTTGATTAATTTGTTAGAATTTTCCCTAAGACATGCGATTTCTTTTTCTATAATATCCATCTTAGTCTTTAAATCAGAAATTTTTAACTTTAGACTATTATTTTCCTCAATCAATTTATTATTTTCATTGATGAGGTCTTGATTTTCTAATAACAGGTTATTATCCTTAGGACTAGTCTCTATATCCTTGAGTTATTTTTCTAACCTATCATTTTCATTTCTAAGAAAACTAAGGTTCTTTTTAATACTTTTATTTTCTACCCTAAGTGATTTACTAATCTCAAAAAGTTCATTAAAAGCATCTTGTAAATCCAGGTTTACCTCATTGTCGGAGTCGCTTTCGCTGTCGATGTCGCTTTCTCCGATTGCCATGAAACCAAGGCACGTGGTTTCCTTCTCTCCGAGATCTTCTTCCGAACTCGTCTCCTCATGAGTGCCTTCCAACCTCCTCCATATCTCGTGAGCGGTGGTGCACTCTTGGATTCGTTCGAATTCTTTCGGACTCAACGCGCAATACAAGGCATTCATTGCCTTTGCGTTGAGTGAGAGCTCTAGAATCTGCACCTGCGAGTAGCCTCCTTGGGGTCGCTTCGGGATCTCGTATGGGGTTTCGCAACATCCCCATATCTCGAATTCAGTGGCTTGGAGCCACGTCTTCATCCTCAACTTCCAATATCCGAAGTCCCTCCCGTCGAAATAGGGTGGTCGGATGGTGGATTGCCCTTCGGAGATTCTGACTGCGGCTATGCTTCCCTCCATGATCTAGATCCTCGTCGGTTTGTAACGCCGATTTCGCGAGACCTGCTCTGATACCAATTGAAGGTTCCCTACTTGGAGGGGTGAGATCAGCGTGACAAAAAAAGTGCAGAATTGAAAATATAAACAATCTCACAAAAATAATCAATCGCACAATGTACACAGGTATTTTTAGGTGGAAACCCAAACCGGGTGAAAACCACCACCTAACCCTCTCGAGTTAGGATTTTCCGATCAACCAAGTTGATCAAAATCCACTAAACGAATCACTTTAAACGAGGGTGATTCAACCTCAGTACAACCACGCTACAAGTACGAGGGTAGCGTTCCTCAACCCCTTCTCTCCACGAGAAGGATTTTGTCCCACGAAGGAGACGGGAATTCGCAAAGCGAATACCCAACCAAAATACAAAGATAAAATAAAACAACAGTCCTATAGAGCCAACAAAATTAAACCTAGCTTCTATAGGAAATAGGAAACTCCCCTTTGCAAGGAGTGCGTCGACGATGACGCGGTGCGTGTGCCACGCGATGGCGCTACGTCGCTCTCGTTATCTACGGCGGGAGAGCGGGTGCGCAACGGTTGAATGCTCTCAAGAAAATGGAGCTTGAGCTTGGAGAGCAAGAGAGTCTTTTCTTTGGACACAAAAGGTTTGAAAGTGTATTGCAAGGTGTGTGTCTTAGTGTGTATATGTCTCTCTAGGTGTGTTTGTCTTGGTCTTATTTGTGTTACAAAGGTTCCCCTCTATTTATAGAGGCCTTAGGAAGGTTTTGGAAGGCTTGGAAAAGCTTCCATAGCCGTTGGGTGCAAAGCCCAAGAGAATCAGGCCGAAATCAGGACAATGATTGCATTTGACAGGGTTATCAGACGTCTAACTCTGGCATCAGACGTCTGGAAGGCCACTTTAAGACGTCTGATTCCAAGGTCAGACGTCTGATTCTATGCGGGTTTCTCCCTAACTTGAATCAGATCTAAACAGGATTTTTGTGCAAGTCCATCAGACGACATACAGGACGTCTGGTACTATGTATGGACGTCTGGAAACCTACTTGTACTGTGGGAATTGATTTCCAAACGTTGCAACGGCTAGAAAATCTCTGAGAAGAGATTTTGGGTCAGCCGAGGCAAAACGGTCATTTATCAGACGTCTGGTAAGTCCTATGGACGTCTGATAAGGCTCTAACGGTCATAATCTTGAGTGTTTTCTAAGCCACCAACGGTCCACTAATTGGACGTCTGGCAAAGTCATCAGACGTCTCCTAAGACGTCTGGTCTAAGGTCTGGACGTCTGATTTCATCAGACAGAACTAACTATGTCCAGCCTAACAGTTATCAGACGTCTGAAACAACAGTCAGACGTCTTAAAATACTTTATCAGACGTCTGATTTTGGGATTAGACGTCTGGAAATGCTGTTTGAGCCCTATATTGGTTTTCTAAGTATTCTACAGAAAACCTAAGTATCCTAGGGTTGTGCAGGTGTTCCTAGGAGTACTTTTAGGGTACTTTGAGGCTCTTTAACATAATGTTCTAAGGAATCAAAAAGAGCAAGAAAATAAATACAAGAGATACATGAAAGGATAAAAAAGAATCTATCCTATTCTTCTTGTCTTCCATCTCCAATCTTTCGCTCCACGCGAACCTCCTGTGTTTTCCGTCAAGCTCCTCCAATCCGTCCTGGATGCGAGCTTGAACTCCGTCTAAACACGTCCACATTTGCAATTGACCTGAAATCTAGGACTCAAATTGCAAATGTTAAATAACACGTGTTTTGTTATCATCAAAACAAATGATCGTGGTGCTCTAGCACCAACAGGGACCAAGTGGGAGCTTGGCCCCAGGCTGATTCGGCAGAGTCAAGAGGTGATAGAGCAGATTCACAGATGACTTCGCACTGTCAAAAGCAAACAGAAGAGTTATGTCAATCGGAAGCGCAAAGAGGTGTAGTTCAAGGTTGGGGATCACATCTTTCTTCGCGTTTCATCCACGAAGGGCCTGCAGCATTTTAGGGTGAAAGGGAAGCTTGCGCCGAGGTTTGTGGGGCCCTTGAGGTCCTGGAGCGGGTAGGACCTGTTGCTTACCGGCTTGCCCTTCCTCCTTAGCTTTCTGGTGTGCACGACGTGTTCCACGTGTCCAACCTCAGGAAGTACGTCGTCGATCCCAGTCACGTTCTGTGCCACCAGAGTGTCGAGGTGGGTGACGGCCTAACCTACCTCGAGAGACCAGTGCAGATACTAGACAGAGCCGTCCGGAGTTTGAGATGGAAGCAGGTACCCCTAGTGAATGTCTTGTGGAGGAGCCAGTGGTATGAAGAGGCTACCTAGGAGCCTGAGCCGGCGATGCGAGAGCAGTACCCGGAGCTTTTTGAGGATACGTCTTTTCGGATCGACTTCGGTCCTCTTTAAGTTTGTTATGCGTTTATTTTTCCTTTTTCGCACCCTACCTAGCTCAAGTTTCAGGGACGAAAATTCCTTTAAGTTTGTTATGATGTAAAGACTCGTTCTGTTCTGAGCCTTTTAAGACGTTTGAACCCCTTCCCAAACGTCTGGAAATTGAAACATTTGTACGCACGGTCGGGTCTACGTGCTGGCTACGCGCAGACAGCCTTCCTCTCTTCTCTCTCTCTTCTTTTCTCCTTCACCGAACCCTAGCCGCTCTATATAAGAGCCCTCACCCCCCTTCCTCTCTTCTCCACTCCACCACCATCTTCCTTCCTCTCCATTGCAGCGAGAGGGACGAGCGAGAGAGAGGGCGCGAGAGTGAGGAGTGAGGAGGAGAGGTGGCTTGAAGAGAGGAGGAGCTTGAGCCACAGGTGGGAGCTCGCTGGAGGACGCACGACCGGAGCCACATGTGCGGGAGGAGTGCATCGGGGGAGCCGTCCCCGACACCCTGCTGTAGCCGGAGCTACAGACAAGGCGGAGGAGCCGCAGCTGCGCATGCCGAGAGGAGAGGGAGTTCGCTCTGGTTCTGGGTTTTTCCCAGAATCAGATGTCCAGCTTGCTGTCCAGACGACGGGTTGGACATCTGGTGACGACACCGGATGTCTGAAAGTGAGGTTTCGCGAAGGTACATTCCTCTTGCGGTTACGACCATGCAGGCCACGCCGCACAGCCAATCTGTGTGGATAAAAGTGGGAGATTTGGTTTGTCGCATGCAGGGACAGCTTTGGGAAGGTGCGAGGCACGCCCTCCCATACTTTTCGGATGTCTGGACAGTTTACCAGACGACCGGAAGCACTCTCAGACGACTAGAGGAGAGGTCGGACGTCTGGAGCTGAGTCCAGACGGTCAAGTAGGGGTTGTGGATGTCTGAAGTCAAGGTGAGACCCTGGTGGCTTTTAAAACGTCTAGACCTTGTGCCAGACGTCTGATTTGGGTCTGCAGTTCTGTTTTGACTGTTTAGGGTCCGTTTGAGGTCCGTTTTATGCAAGCAAGATATTTTTGGTTTCCTTGTGAGTTCCTCTACATATTAGAAAGCCTTATATGATATTCTGAATGTTCCATTGTGGTATGTTCCTTGGTATCGGACTTCAAGCTGTTGCGTGTTCAGGGCTTACAGAGGCACGTGAGTCTACCGTTCGAGCCCCCAATACTCCCGGATTGTCTGGTAGAGTGCTTTCCCCCTATTTTAATTATAAAATATGAATGCATATGTGAAATTAAATAACTAGAAACTTAGGATGTGGCATGAATCCTAGAACGAGAAGTACTTGCACTATTTGTATGCGTGTTTGAGATTGCAATCGTAAATGAATGAATAGAATCATAAATAATTTCCTGTTAATAAATATGAGCTGCCTGTGGAATATGAAATGCCTGTGCTAGTTAAGCAGTTACCTATAATATTACTTGTTATATATGTTAAATTATGGAAATGCGAGCTACATGTGTATAATACAGGAATGGAACCGTGAATGATGAAACCTGGTATGGAATAACATAGTGAATATGAGCATGAACCCTACGGGAAATTAGGAGTAGAGTTCCTGTGGATGAATGGAAAGGATCTGGAAATGTGAGTGGGAAGTGTGCTGGCCCTTGAGTACGTGGTACCAAGGTGAGCGGCTGTCCCCTGTTTAGTGTAAAGCGGAGCTAGCCGCCCTTAGGTTGGGACCTGGGGTTAAGATTGGCCACTCTACACCGACTTCTGTTGGCCCTACCGTACATTGTACCGGGGAGAGCTACTAGTGTAGGGAGAGAGCTAGCCACTCCACGGGACCCGAGGTTCAATAGCCACCCTACACCGACTTGTTTGAACCACTAGGCAAACCGGGGTAGTCAGACGAGGGTGCGCGGACCGTGGAGGGGCGAGACCCCTGTTTGGTTCTGAGAGGCTAGACCCCTGTTACTGAGAGGGTTAGGCCCTATACTGTTCCGTGCTGTTGTTTGGGTGTACCCGCTAGCGGAAACTACTAACCGCGTGCCAATGCGAGGTAGCTACTCGTGCGCTTATCGCGCGTGCCGTAGTCACCGCTACGTCTGTCCATGACCTCGGGGTGGTTTACTGGGTGTAGGATCACCACGGGGGACTCTCCCAACCCGGAGAGCATCACGTGTGCCTTCTACTCTTCGGAAAAGACTGCAATCAAGATCGTTCCTCCGAGGAACATACGGGATCAAGAAAGAGATCTGAAAGTAAACCAATGGGTGAAAAGAAATGACTTAAAATAAAATAATTGGAAAAGATAAATTTACCTGTTAGTCTTACTGCTTTAGTTAGTTTGGTTAGCACTCTACTCAGCGTTCGCTGACTCCGTTTACTCATAACCCTTTTCAGGTCCAGGAGTTGAGCAGCCCGATTTACCGGCTGTAAAGGGCATTGAGCCCAGTCGAGCCCAGCAGTAGTTCTTACTGTTGTTGTACTTCCTTTTTGTTAGTGAGTTCAGACTTTGTTACTGTTACTGTTATGTACTTTTGTTCTACTCTACTGTTGTGGTGGTGATATGTATTGTTAGTAGCTTTTACTTTCTTTACTGCTTGTACTCTTTTACTGTTAGTTACTTTGCATAGTGAATGTTGTTTACTTTCCTACTTTTTTGTTATTTCTTGTTGGATGATTAGGTATTGATATTAGTCAAGTCGAGTCGATCTCAAATCCTGTAGGAATTCGTGAATTAGATCGTGACAATTCTACTCCTCCTATGTCCTTATCTACAGTCGTATGACTTAGAATTGATTTTAAGTAACCTTCATATGAAGCAACGCAGGGATCTTTACCTAAATTTTTGTTGGTAGCCACTAACTTAGTATGCCTCTTCTTATATCTTCATTAAAAATTAAAGAAACTTGCTTTTTGATTCCTAGGAAAATGATTTGGGATAAATTACTAATTAATGATTTGTAAAATGTGATTTTGTAAAAATTATCACTTAATAGATGTGTCTTTGTGTGTGTGTATATATATATATAATTAAAAAAATCATATGATCCAAGATATATCATGTCACCAAAAATGTGTCATATTTTCTGGGGCGTAAAACGTTGTGACCCGCTGTCGGTGTCCATTATTTTTTGTTGAAATTTTAGCTGAACCCCTTGCATCTAGGACCTTTCGACGTTTCAGCCCAATTCTGACACACTTGTTGGACCCAGAAATCAGAACTGCTCGGTGCCACGTGTCAGAGTTAACGTAAGACATTTTGTATAATGCTATATAATGGGTTTGAGGGGACTCCGATGGCAAAGAAGAAAAAAAGAAAAATAACGAGGAAACAAATTATTTTCATAAAATAAATTAAAGAGTTGTGGACCCACTCTTCATAATTCATCGTTATTCTTTATCGTTCTCCGTTACTTCAACGATCAAACCTACGAATGTGTAATCTCTCGTTATTTATATTACGAAAGAGTTATAACTTGTGTATTACACTATATACAATGAATATTAAGGACAAAATTTCATTCTTGGACGTATAATTACAGTAGATGAAATTGGATCAATAATTTTTTTTATCTTATATAAATTTATACTTACTTTTATTTGATCATGATTTTATTATATTTCCTACATATATAAATTCGATAGGTTAAATAACGTCCTCCGAGATTCATCAAACTAATACACCGATAGTGGCATGACAGGGAGTGTACACACAAAATAACATAATTAGTAGTGAAGAGGTGATAACCAGACCTATTAAAAAAGCTCAATTTTGCTGAGCTCAATCATATAAAGGCTTGCAAACTTGGTCGGATAAATAATGAGTGAGTCTGGAACAAAATCCGAGCTCGATAGCCTTACAGAACTAAGATAGGCTTGATAAGGATATGGATGCAGTAGGTAGATATATGTATGCATACACTAATCATATGATCATACACCATTACATACACATAAACAACTACAAAGTAACACATGTATACCTTTACGCACGCATGCAAATTTTGTGGACGTAGTAACGTACATGTGTACTGTCTTTCAAACATCCAACATGCAATATATGCTTAGGAAGAACAAGTTCTTAGCCTAGTTAGTGAAGCCTGTGCTAGTAGATATGAGTTAAAGTCATTTCCGCTCGCATATAATTATTAATAAATGTGAGCTCGTTAATGGGCGCAATAAAAGCTGATACATCTGATTTAAAATACATAACATGTAGTATATGCTTATTAATAATGAATTCTAGCCTAGTTGGTGTGCCCCTGTCTATATTAACCACCAGATGCAAGTTTCAATCCTATCCATGGCATATATTTTTTTAATCTAATTGAAATGGTCAACAGACAAAGTACTCGGCCCAAGAGAGGCCTTACCTAGCTAAGGTCGATAAGTAGCCTGAATGGCAATTGGGTCTTTAAGGAGTAAGGCCCATTTGATAATATCGGACTTTAACTGGAAAGAGACAGTGCTTCCTCAATAAAACGCCCATTGGACATTGTCTCTCGTTCGATTGAAAAATAGGCCCATCATCGTGCTTTAACGAAGAATCTTTTTTCTACCATTGGTTCAGTTGGAAAACTCTACGAGATTTCTATTCTTACCATGCCCAATTTTGCAGCTGCAAGTGGACACCAAGCATGGAAGTACTTTTTTTCTTTTAATTTCATTAGAGGAATTAAAATGATGCAAAAGATGCAACTCCACGTGACAAAGGAGAACAACAATCTCGATGCTCTTCAAAAAGGGGAACATAATGGCCCCCCAAGAGGGGGAAAATTTTAAAATCAGGAGAAAAAAAAAGAAGCATCCAATATATTATTTTTTATGTAAAAGAACTTACACCGCACACTAAGTATGACAAAACGCCGTCGACGTTGTCGACAAATTGCATTAACAGATGACAAGGGGTCGGATTTAAGCTAACCAACTATCCAATCGTGATGAGTTCGACTTTAACGTGACCCCGACTTCAAAAGGAGCCACCAACACGCTCAAAGAACCAGGCTCAAGGAATACCCGCCAAACAGGCTTCTACCACCACCATCACAGCAAATACTTCCACCACCATCACGGGTTACAACAATAAAGGGAGTAATAGTCTCCCGACGAGGGTCCCCAACCCTAGTCGAGCCACATCGGTGAAATCGACTTGCAACAACACGCCAACATTGTTGCACTGCATACATACGTCACATCGACGAGAATTGCAAGTTTTTATCAACAATTTTGAGATGCTTGTGGAAGATGATGGAAAATCGAATAAAAATAAAAAATGCTTTTCTTATTTTTGAAAACATTGAGGGCCCTTGTCAGGAAATGGCTTTGTCATCTTTCATGTTTGTATTCAATGGGTCACTCTTATAAATGTTGATATTCCTTCTACTTCATAATGAGTATAGGCAAATAATAAGTTATGCATCAAGAACAATACATTCGATGGTACTGGAGCAACCTTTATAAAACATTCTAGAATAGCTTGCTACCAAACGTAATTAAGTGGACTCAAATCAAGGGAGTGTTCCACAAGCGCTCCATTTGAATGTTGCCATTTTTTTTTTTTTCCTGCCACGTGAAGATAACATGTAGCAAGATCAAGTTAACCTTTATAGATTTGAGCTTTTTAAGATAAACAAAGTCACTAATAGTAGGTGTATTTATAAGAAAATTTACCATCATTGTATTTTCTTCCATTATTTTAGAGTTCTATTTTGCTCCTTTGATTTTTATTTCTATAATTTATTTGGTTACTTGAATTTTGAGAAACCTGTATACAGTAAAACCTTATAATTTTCATACCAAAATTAGAAACGTTTATCCTCTGATTTTCTCATAAAATAATAAAAATATAATGGATAACATGTTATTGAAATTAAGTGATGCAACTCAATTGATAGAACAAAATCTAAATTATTTCAACTCATAAAAATGAAAAAAAGTACAAGCAGTTATACAACTTATGAGATGTTAGGATCTCGTATACAAACATTAATTAATTGTTATTTAACCCTTGGATTGTAATATAATTAAATTAGGTGTAGTTAATCATCAAATTAAATGTAATTTAACTCTTTAAATCACATTTAATAGATTCTACAAGTAGAACCTTATCAAAATCATTATTGGTTTCATCACACAAATAATAAAAAGTTTAGGATTCATAAATTTTGACAATACGCCTTTGTCATGTATTCTAAGTACTCGTGAATCATTTACACTGGAAGACATATATATGTAACCCTTATAATTAAATCTATGATTCACTTTTCAACATATTATGGGTTATACATTTTTCATGTTTTCCTTATATCATTAGGTTGGGAATGAAAATCATATCCTTTCCCAAAGGATTGTTTTCCTCTCTTTCATGTATGGGTCTAATTAGGACCGTAAGACCATACATGAAATTTTGTACTTCCCAATATACATGCAGCAAGCCCAAGTTTTTTGATCTGGTACATACACTTATGATAGCATATCTGTGTGATCCCTTTAAGAGGTCATGCGTCTCCTATGCCCTCATATGCACACTAGCTTTTCAATCTCAAAACTAAGATGCATGCATCAATTATCAAGCCATTAAGTGTGCATATGTTAGAGGATAAATCTTCTCCATGATAGTGATAAAAGAAAGACTTATACATTTCCATCTTGTCTTGTTAATTCTTTAACTCAATCTGCATGATAGCCCTGAATCTTTATTCCCATGCAGAGGATATGCATCAAAGGCACATTGAAGTGTCAAGCTATAAGTTAAAGTACTGCATATAATAACAACTTTATCATATGTAACACTAGGATTATGATGAGGACTTTTCTCTTTGCTGATAGGCTCCTTGTTCTAAGAAACTATTTATTTAAAAAAAGTGATGTTCTTATTATCATTACAACAATGGAGTTTTAGTAGAGGAGATTATGTCAAGTACTTCAAAAGGATGCTTGTATCTACATCATTTATGATGGCACGTGTCTCGTACCCTGTAAAAGGAACTCTTGTGTTTTGGAGAGTGGATCTTCCCATACATCATTGTACTTGAATAACTCACCAAAATATTCCTATTGTAAAAACTTCAAGAGTTAAGATTCTCTTCTTAGATGTACACACACCCTATAGTGGAATTGGGAAACTAATTCTTTTGCACTTAAGTGTCTTGCCATCATCTCCGTATTTGTGCTCACTGTTTTAATCAAGTCCTCGGACCTTGATCATAGTCTCATTTTTATCCTTATTTTGACTAACTCGAAATTGAGTATGATTAAACCGACATGTCCTAAACTAAATGGTTGTATATTGTGAAAGCAAACTAATCAACCAAGAAGGATGACCTAATTTACAAAGAAGGCAGGGAGGTTCGAAATTTTGATGTGAATCTAGAATATACTGGATCATTTCCCAGTGGACAACTAAAAGCTCTTTTTCTTGGCTTGTTTTCATGGAGCTTTAAGTCACAGATGACCCATAGCATAAGATTGATAAGTGATCACATCCTTATCACGTGGAACCTCTTCAACCATAGGAGGATATGCCTGTTATACATATGGTCTCAGATAGAACTTGTTCAAGGGTTCATATTCAAACCAGCACTAAGTCTAATAAGTTTGCATAGTAACTTTCTTACCCTATGTTTCATCACCCATCATAAACATTCAACATTTTCAGTCATCATTATCATTTCAAGGAGTAAAAATTTCTTTCAAATTATAATAAAAAATTAATAAGATGTTGAACTTCGAGGGAAAAAAAAAAACGCAAAGGGTTCAACTGAACCAATTCAAAAACTCCTCCGCATTCTATTTTTCACAGATGATCTTATTAAAAAAAATATTCACAAAATATTGTTGACCAGTGGTTTTCAGAAGCTCGAGAGTGCCCGCGAAGCCATTCTCCTCACCTCAAGTCCGGATAAGAGGAGGGAACAAAACAACGCACCTCTCTCTACACCTCACTCCCTTACCCCCCTCTTCTCCATTCCCATCGCACTCACCTCAACTCACATACATAACGTCCACTCCTCAGATTCTACAGGCGAGGGAGGGAGGGAGGGAGGGAGGGAGCGAGTGACCTCCACTTCTCCAATGGCGCGCCTCCATCTAACGGAGACGAACCCCGTCGTCCTCCACCCCCCTCCCCTCCCCTCCCACAGCCCCCGCCGCCGCCGCCTCTCCCCGCCGTCGGCCTCCTCCGCCGGCCCCCATGGTCCGACCCGCCGCCAGCTGGTCTCCGGGACGGCCGGCGCCGCCCTCCTAGCTCCGATGGTGGGGCTCCCGCGGGTCGCCGGGGCGGAGGAGCCCGCCCTCGCTGACTGGGAGAGGGTGTACCTCCCCATCGACCCCGGCGTCGTCCTCCTCGACATCGCCTTCGTCCCCGGCGACGCCAACCACGGTGAGGAGAGAAGCTCGTTTCTTGGCGGCAAAGGCCGTTGCTTTGATAGTCTTTTGATGTGAATTTGTGTGCTTTCTGGTGGGCATTTGCGTGTTTGTTGTTGTGTACTTCGCAAGCGTTACTCCTTTCTCTGCGGTACGTCATGAATGTAGCTATATTAGGGATGGTTGAGGAGATGTAGCGGCGCAGAAAATGTTACCTTGTGGTCTTAAAAACTGAATCTTTGGTCATAAAGATCGAGGATTTCTACGTAGATAACTTGGACTTAAACATCCCAGATGGTCATCTTTTGTCTGTTGAGTTGATACCCGACAAGTTTGCAAGGTCCTTTTTTTTTTTTTTTTTAATTTTTTCCAGTTAGGTGTGGGTAGTTGCAAGGGAGGTGGAGGAACGAAAGTGAAGCTGAGGATGGAGGAAGAGGTGTTGAAAGAAGTCTCTCTAGTCTTTGGACTTCAGTTGGATTTGAATGAGCAAGTGATTTTTGCTTTAATGGACATAGTGCATGCAGGATATTCGTAGGGAAATTTAGAGCGAAAATAGGGGGAAAAAATCCAAGTTGTGCGATAATTAGCGAAAATGAACATGCATAACGGGGAAAGTTAGATGTTGAGGTGATCGAACACACATCCAGGTTAACAAGTCTCAGTGATTAACTAACAAATTTAGGATTTTATAATGCTCATATTGGGAAAAAAAAAACCTGATCTTGAGAAGGTGATTTTGACAAGAATTGTAGGGGGTGAAACTAGAGGCCTTGAACATGCTCTAGTGGCATAATTAAGGTTGACTGGTAGATGGGCACTTTGTCAAACTTTGTCAGTGCTACCCTTAATTATGTCACTAAGGGTAGCATTTCTTGGATGGGCACTTTGATCAATGTTACCTTTTAATGGTTGATATACCCTTCTCAGGGAGGAAGGTCTATGCAGGTAGATCTGTTTGAGGTATAGATGGAACCATTCGACTCCATTAAATGAAATCTCTATTTAAGAGTGTTGATGGAAATAAGTAACAAGCCCCTGGGATTCGTTTTGATGCCAAATAATGAAGGTGGTAAAAAAGGATGGAAGTTTTATGGAAGCTTTGTATAGCCTTATTAAATGTAAAACATAAGTAAGTTATATATTAAATCATGCAACATATTTAGGGTTTAGTTATTGTACTGCTTATGTACATGTCTACTAGAACTGGTGAATGCCTCTTAGACTCCAGCTTTGCTCCGGTTATGATAGAGTGAATAGACCATATGATACCAATTCCTATCAGGCCTTGTTGAACCAAATTCAGACAAACTTACTCAGGGGCTGCCTGGCAAGCTCCAAAAGTTATTTTTGGGTGCCTCAGATTATATAAAACAAGGTTTCTGAAAAATGCTCCATCTAAACATTTTTGGCCACTTGATAGGAACCTAAGGACCACAGACTACACTAGAGGAGGAGGAGGAGGAGGGGTGTGCGAATAGTGTGGTATCTCAAAATATGCAGAAACAAATAAAGAGTACAACTATAAAGAAACAAAAAAAGCAAGCCACAAAGAGACAAAGGAATTTATAGAGGAAAATCGTTTTGGGTGAACACTACTACCTAAGCTTTTTAAGATCAGTTGCTGTCGATCGCTCCACTAACCAAGTTACCTAGTCGCAGGTAGCTTAACCGCATTAAAACACCCACTTTGAATCCCTAAACCAGAGCAAATCTTTTCTTCCCTTTTGAGGTGGAGAATGGAATGCAAGTACCGAGTACAAAAGGTTAATGAAATAGAGAAAGAACACAAGTATAAAATCATATAGAACCTCAAATAGAAAAATTATAATAGCTATAGGAATAATCAAATCGTTATAAGAGTGCTCCAAGGAAGTATGAAGTGGAGAGATGGAACAAGAAGAAGATGAGGCTCCAACAGCAGTACAATTGAGAACAGGTGCCAAGAATGCCTCCAAGAACAAGTTTGATCAATATGAGGACTTGGAAATTATTTTTGTGTGTAGAATGAAAGCCAAGGATCCTTTTCGTAAATAGAATGGTCTTCCAATATTCAAAAAGCCAATTAATTAAATTCATGATCGGTTATAATGGCTATTGATTGATCAGAAATTAGGATTAATTGATTAATGCACAATGGCTAGGGATTTCTGATTGCCCATATTGATCGATAAGAAAGAGCATTGATCAATCACAATGAGACTATTGATCGATTGGAATGACATCCATTGTGATTCAGCTTGAAGTCAATTGAAGATCGGTCCATCAGAGATTTGTGTTTGTCGATCAGAGCGAAAATTGATTGATTGGGAGAAAAATTTTGGTCTATCAGAAAGCCAATAAAGTTTTAGTTTTGTTGAGGAATCAAAAGACTAGAAGGAAGATTGGTTGAATAGAAATGTAATATTAGTTGTAAAAAGGTTAGAGGAATGAGAATCAAGTTAATTTGAGATGACATAAACTTAAATAAAAGGGTTTAGTAAGTTTGAGACAGAGAATGAGGATTTTAGATGAAAGAAACCTTAGTTCAGGTAAAATCTATGTAGGAAAAGGATCTAGAGGTTATCTAGGGTCAATGCTCTAATAAGAAAATTACAACACCTTTTGAATTACAATTGTTAAGAGTATGTTATGTTTGGGGGTACATTTTTGTTAGTTGTTATTTGCCTGAGGGTCTTCCCTATACTTTTCCTAATAATCTCTCTCTATATAAAGAGGGTTAGGGTTTCTTTTGAAAGGTATGATGTTACTTTCTCTTCCAACATGGTGTCAAAGTGGAGTGAGTCCTAAGCTCTTCGCTCTTTGGTATTTCCACCGCCAAAACCTTAGAAGGAAGAAAGAAGTCTTCTTTCTTTCTTCTCGTTCTTCTCGCTTTATCGCTTTGGATCAAGGAAACATCGGTAGTGCCTCCAATCGCACCATCGGAAGCGTTGCTAGTGCCATTGCCAGCAGTGCCCCTACCCCTAGTGCCATCGCAGGGGCTACAACAGCATCATCGAAGGCCTGGGTTTCCTGCTGGCACCTCTGGTGACCTTCTGAGGGAGTTCTCGATGCTCCTTATTTCCTCCTCTCACACCTCGGGTCGTGTGCTGTCTGATGTGGCTCGAGGTGTCCTTGGCTATCTTCTGTGGTCACTAATTTGATGATTTGGGATGTATTTTTGATGATTTGAGTTCTGATATCTCTACTGCTTTCTTCTGACTCCATATAGCGATGTTTGGATCTTCTACTACTCTTGAAGTCAAACCTATGGCTTCTTTTACGTTAGTAGTGATTCAAGGCACCTCTATGAAGCTTAACGGTGCCCAAAACTACCCTATATGATTTTAAGTGTTCAATATATTTGTTTGTGGATAGAAGAAACTCTATATCTTGACCAAGATCCCCCCTGAAGTTCAATCACTAGATCTTGAGAAATGGGAACATGACAATTATCTGGGGATGAATTGGATGTTGAATACCATTGAGCCTTAGATTGTGGCCAATCTATTATATAAGACTGCCAGGGAGATATGGGATAGCTTGGCAAAGAAGTTTTCCCAGAAATCTAACCATGCTTGTTTGGAAGACATATCGTTGCATTTGGTCTACGTCTCAGGGGAAGTGCTTGCTAGTTGATTGTTATACATTGATGGAAGCACTTTTTAAGGAACTAAATGTGTTCCATCCATCGTGCTTTGACATGCAAACATGACATCGATAGGTGTGGTAGGTCTACAGGTTTCTAGATGGTTTGAGCCATAGATACTAGTCTGCTCGCCATTAGATACTTGTTATGGATGATATTCCTCATCTAGAGTCTGTCTATGGGAGACTCCAGAAGATTTCTGCAGATGTATCATGACACAAGTTGTTGCACAACCTTGAGTGCTTCCTATAGAGACATTTGCTTTTGCTGTTCTCAGTAGGCGTGGGGGGATTAGAGCAGGCTGTGGTTGGGGTAGAGGACGTGATTGTACTTATGAGCCATGCATCCATTGTGACGACCCAAGTCCCGCCAAACAACGAAACTCAGGTCATCGTGTGCTAACCACTAGTATAAATCGCCCATAAGATCGCAATTACCTAATACATAATTATCAAATAAAAAAAAGCTAAACAAACTAATCATCTTGCATAAATTAAACAAACATAAATTTAATACTTACTAGATTTATCACAGAACATAAGTATATGAGTCCAAGGAGATGCATAACCGATATCGCCTTACAAACTGTCAAATATACTTGAGTACGGAACCCAAAAACACGTTAGTAAAAATTGAGTAGAGTAGAAATAACAACAGCAGAGTGCAACAGTAACTGAAAATAAGAGAAAATGGGTATTATAGCTTTAATTAATCCATTATTATACATCTCGTTATCTGGTCCCATTTTGTATATTGACAGCCCAAATTATTATAGTTCACCATCTGTCAATTAACGTCTCTGGGCATGAGACGATTTCGTGTAACTTCCTACAGTGCAAAACTGGTATAAGCCACCCTCTTAGCCAGGAAGACGACTTATACCCAGCAAGTCACCACTCTTCGTCACCCTGTGGTCATTACGGAAAGAGGTGGCGACTACATCATATGGCGTGAACACGTGTTTGCTACACACGCTGAACCTAGATAGCTAATGACCCACCCACCGACCGAGTAAATAAACCAACTCCAACCCTCGAGCCATGCATTCCGTTAGCCCAGCTGGCCACTAAACTTAACCAAAGAGTTGTAGGGAGGCCAGCAACTCCCTAAATCAACCCAGAACCGGCCTAGTAGACTAAAGCTTCAACTAAATCTAGCGAGTAGCGAGCTGAAACCAGTTATCTAATTCCTTTAATTTCTGACAAATCCGTCATATTGATTATTTAGTCATTTCTAGATAATTGTATCATTTATTGGTATCCAATCAAATCATGCCACCGATTACACCTTTTAATTCCAGGATTTCCAGATGTTCATGTTATCCTCCAATTTATCCGTTTACAAGTAGTTTCCACTTCAGATAGTAGTTACAACTAAATTATTAATTAACAGTCACAATAATGTCAGTTTTATGAACAACGGAGTTCGTTTGACATAGGCGAGGATAATGCAACATCCAATATACCAAGTACTTCATAATTCATCTATGTCATGAGAATTGTCCAATTAATTGCAATTAATCCCTTTGGATCTGGCAGTCAACTACATCAGATTGATTTTTTATATTCCAAGTTAACAACTTGATTTACATCATCAACATTTAATATTCAAGTACCTAAGATAGCAAGAAATACGAAAATGGATCTGATCCCATCAAAAGACAAGAGCGCACACTAAATGGTGCAACACACGAAGAAAGTCACAATGTAGACAATCACAAAAAGGGAGAGAATATTATACCTAATGTCGTCAGGGGGTCACGACGACTCTGCAAAAACAGATCGGAGACTCCCAACACTGCACGTCTCCCAAATTTGCACCATGGAAATTGAAGTGGAAACCACCTAATCCAACCCTACGGGTGCGTCCAACATGTTTGAAAACCCCAAGATCGAGTGTTGGATGACCTAAATCCGCCTCCAGATGGCCTTGATCTGTGCAAAAATACGCTTAACCATTAGATTTTAAATACTCACAATCCTCTTCACAGGTATCTACATGCAATAATGAAAACTTCTCTTTTTCAACCCATAATTTTTCCCACTTAACTCTCCTCCACTGGCTATCTCTGCCCTCCACAACAACCTCGTCCTCCTCCTTCCCTCTCTCTTCGCTGCTCTCTCTCTCTCTCTCTCTCTCTCTCTCTCTCTTTGTGTAATGGGCTTAAAACTCGTGCACACACCACCTGCCAACCATGTTGGCATCTCGATGGCTACCCTTTGGCTGCCTTGCCCTCTTCGGCCACGGTCTAGCTGCTACGGCTCCTCGTCGGCCGCTACCAGCCACCATAGTGTCCTCCTTCCTCCTTCCTCATGTTAACGTGCATGCCCATGCATGCATGGCCTTCTGGCCGTGTCGGTCACCATCGGAGCTGTTGATGGCTTTGTGCGCCTCGTCAGCACGTCCTCCCTCTCGATTGATCACCAACTATCTCCTCTCCTCCCCTTCCCCGCCTTCCTTTCTTTGTTTCGAAACAAAGAACGCAGAAGAAGAAACAAAAGAGGAAGAGAGTGTCACCCACTTGTGTCGTCCGCATCTCCAAACGTTGTGAACCCTTTGGCGTGCTGCCTACTAGCCGCGGCCGCCCTTCGTACGACGTTGGCAAAAAACGAGGAAGCAATAGAAGGCAAAGGAGAGAACTTCTCTTTCCCTCTCTTTCTCCGATCTCTGTCTCTTTCTCTCACTCACCCACTCTCTCTCTCTCTATCTCTTCCTTTAGTCACCCCTCCCCTATTTATAACCTCCCCGTTAAACTGATTTGTTAAGACAAACAACAAACTAATTATCCCCTCAAATAATAATAATATTATTATTTATTAATTATCCATCTATTTATTAAACTCCCTTTACGTAGATTTGTTTTTTTTAATAAATAGAGCACTTTTGTAACAGGGTCGAATGAGCTCTGATTCCAGCGAAACATGTATCACCGGAATTGCACGAGACAAGGAATTCGATAATAGTTACGGATTTTTATACGGAGGCAATTTGCAAAATGCGATCCTTAAGGCGGGTCGTGCGTGAGTTTGCCTGCAGTTTACACACGTTTCGCACATCCGATCCAATCGCCACGCAAAACATATCGTAGAAATCCTCATGACACTAGAAAGCTAACAGTACTTTCGGATCTTAGATCCAAGATCCAGATCACAAAAACGAAAAACAAGCAGGTTTCCAATCTAATTATGTGTTTTTAATTTGTGCGACCCCAATTGACATGTGAAAAGCGTTGGTGGGTTTGTCTTAACCTGCTTAAGTCTGAAATGACTTGGGAATTCGGGTTTGGGCCTTTACGTCCATTGCAAGTGAACTAATCACTCGTTCAACCATTGTTGGGCAAAATTTGGCTAATTAGGCCATGCCAATTCTCTTGGTGGACTTCCATTTCTCTCAGATGACTATGCACCTTTGCTACAACTACTTTGACAGGTCAACCGATTTGTAGATACCCAGCTTGCTTCCACTTCCTTTGAAGACTCTGTAGGTACTACAATCAATCTGGTTATGAGATCTTCCACCTCCTGGGTGGTTGATTCTTGTGCATCCAATCACCTCACTGGGAAGAAGGATGCTCTTACCTCCTTATAGTGCTCCTTGGGTATTACCATTGTCAAGTTAGCGAATGTGTCATTCAGCTGTTACTGCTATTGGCGATGTTTAGTTTACACCTGCTTTACAGTTGTCAGATGTCTATTGTGCTATGGAATTTCCCCTTAGCTTGTTGTCTATTTGTAGATTGTGTAAAGATCTCCATTGTTGGGTGATATTTGATGAGCGTTTTATTTTCTTTTAGGACATCTTGATGGAGAAGATGATTGGTGGGGGGATTGAGAAAGATGGGCTCTACTACCTCGACATCCGTTAGGTGTTTGCTGGTGCTATCTTTGTTGATCGTCATCTCTGGCATCATCATCTTACTCATCCTTCTGCAGTCTGGCTTCGACAAATGTTCTGAGACCCTTCTGTTTCATCCTCTTTGGATTGTGAAGCTTGTTAGCTTGGGAAATATCTTTGAGTTTCTTTTCCTTCCAGAGAAAATAATTAGAGTCTTTTGTACATTTGATTCATTGTGATGTGTGGAGTCGTAGTCAAAAAGCCATTGTTCTTTGTTTTGATAATTTGTCTTTTTTGTGGATGACTAGGTATTTTTTATGAAATGCAGGATTGGTCAGAGAATGAAATTGTACTCCCAAAATTTTTTAATGAACTTTATAATTTTTACTCTATTAGCATTAAAATTTTTCATAGTGATAATGCTTTGAGTTTATGCAAAGGGATATTCAAGATTTTCTTGCCCATAATGGTACCATCCACCAGTGCTTATACTTCCTTGCAGAACGTGGCTAAGAGAAAGCTTTTATGTTCTTAATGTGGTCTATACTCTTATTATCATGAAAGTACCTAAACACTTCTAGGGGATGCCATTCTTACTACCACATTAACAAGGTTCCATCCTCTGTAATTAATGGTGCCATTCCTTTCCACATTCTATAGCCCGTTGTTGAGCTCTTTAGCTTATCACTAAGGATCTTTGGTTGCACTAGCTTTGTCCACCTTTTTGGGATTGCTGATAAGCTCTCCCCCATGTTGGTCAAGTATGTGCATTTGGGATAATCTCGTCTTTAGAAGGGGTATCATTGTTTTGATCCTATAGAGAATAGATACCATGTCTCTACTGATGTATCTTTCTTTAAGAGGGTACCTTATTTCTTTGATGAAGGCTCCTCTTTGGGGTGGTTTACCTATGCCTATGAGCGCCATCCTAAGAATTACGTGTTAGTGCCTTTGCCTTCTATGTAGGTTGAAGTTAGTGAAGAGAGCCCGTTTAACTCCTCTTCCCCATCAACATCGAATCTGGATGTTCCTCCACCACAGCAGCCAGAAGACTTGCCTATTACTTTGAGAAAGGAAGTAAGAAGGTGTACTCTTCATCCTATGAAATATTATACTATTGTTGATCATCTTAGTCCTACCTTGAAAAATTTTTAGATGGGAAAAACGATGAGTCTCATTTTCTTCGGAGAAACCCTACATCTCTTTTATAGAGAGAGGCAAAGAAAAATTACAACACAGCTTCCTATAAAATTAAGCAAATGAAAACTACACCCTTACGTAACCCAAGTCTCTCAATACTCTCCCTCAAGCTGGAGTATAGATATCAATCATGCTCAATTTGGAATAAGAACAATCAAAAGCTGAACGATTGAGAGGCTTCGTAAAGATGTCTGTCGTCTGATCATCGGTGGTGATAGGAGTTGTGTTTAAATAACCTTTCTGGATGAGATACTGTGTGTAATGACAATCCACTTCCACATGTTTAGTACGCTTGTGGAACATTGGATTGCTGGCAATATAAATAGCAGCCATAATGCCATCAATATAAACATGAAAATAAGCAAAAAGGGACTTCACCCACATGAGTTCTGCAACTGTTTGTGCCATGGCTCTACATTTAGATTTTGCATTAGATCGCGAAATAACAGCTTGCTTTTTGCTATTCCAAGTTACAAGATTGCCAGCTACAAATGTACAGAAACATGTAGTGGACTTTCTATTTGTCAGACAACCTGCATAATCTACATCAGAATATGTAACAACTGACATAGAAGCCCCTCTAGTAAACAAAAGACCCTATCTTGGAGCCTTCTTGACATATTGTAAGACCATCATTGCAGCCTCCCAGTGTTGCCTAGCGGGCTTGGCCATAAATTGACTCAACCTACCAACTGCAAATGAAAGATCAGGCCCGCTTATGGTAAGATACAACTTGCCTACTACTTGTCTATACTGTCTACTATCAACAGGTGGTGACTTAGGATCATACAAATGAGCTTTCGAATCCATGAGGATATTGGCTGGCTTTGCTTTAAGCATACCAGCCTCCTATAGAATATCAAAAGCATACTTTCTTTGAGATAGAACACCTCTCTGGCTACGTGCTACCTCTATCCCCAACAAGTAACTTAAAGGACTTAAGTCCTTCATTACAAATTGTTCTATGGCCTAGGCTCTCTTGGTGCGTGTGGGTTTTTGACCACACGTAGGTGGTCTTTCATCTCCAACAAAGAGTCTTGACAAATCCGATGTCTTACGCGGAGAAAGAAGATAGTAGAATATGACGGAAGCCTCCACGATGGTTGCTGATGTCACATTGTGAACAAAGATGGATTTCAAAGCTCAGAAAAGAGAACAGATCTATCAAGTTATCTTCGTATTGACACTTTATATCTGATTTTTTCTCTCCTTTAAAAGAGGAGATTTTCCTGGAGAAAAGATGTCAAATATTATGTTGATTGCTTCAAGAAGAGGACACCACAATCCACGCAACAACTTTCAAGGTTGTCAAAAGGAGCAACGACTTCCTAGGTTGCAAAAATACTAGTGCTTAATCCGAGAAGTTCCTTTTCTAAAGATCCAGGCAAGGTGTAAAGACCACTACGTGAGGCTACTAGCACCTCACATGTGGTTTCTCTCACATCTGTCGATCTTGAGAAGATAAGTCAATGGCAGCCATTGCAAAGACTATTCAGGCTGTCACAGACGTAACGACTTCGGAGGTCGCAAGAGGCTACACTGTTGACTCATTCAAAGAGAAGATCGAGAGCACGACTCTCGAAGAAGAGTGATGAGGCATCTAACCTCACAAGCTAAAGATCAAGTCATCGTCCTTTCGGCCTCAATTGAAGAGGACTGTTGAGGATAAGGAGCCACGTGGCAGCATTAGAGGGGCCCTTAAGGCTGGCGGTTTAGAGGATTGAAGGTCCAAATTTGGCCTTTCTTAGATATTAAGTTTTTTATTTTGTTATGTTTGGTTTTTAGGAAAAGTTGTTTTAGGAATTAGTTTGGAATTTGTTCTTCCTTATTTAGAGATAAGATTTGTTTCTTATTTTGTTGGGATATGTTCTTTCTATGTAAAGAGAGCCTTCCCATTGTATTTGGTTCTTGAGTCAACAATAACATTTTCAATTCCAAGACTCTTCTCCTTTCTCTACTCTCCATATAGCTAGCTACCATTACCACCAACGCCGACCACCCTTGCTAGCCAACAAGGGCAGTCGGTGGCTGCTCCTCTTCTCCCTACTTTTCCACACCAATGGAGCCTCTATGCTCCACCTTGCGCCAATCTTGACAATAGGCTCATTATATTTTGGGTTAGTAGAAGCAGTATCAAGTATAGCACCAAAAGGAATAAAGGGAATGGGCATAGGCGCATTATCAGTACTAGGAGATAGTTCACTCCAGATATAGAAAAAGGAACGACTTCATGAAAAGTAACATCAACACTAACATAATGACACGAATTATGAGGATCAAAGCACCTATACCCTTTCTACAACCTTAAGTGCCAGTTTATGCCGTCCTGTAACCTGAATGTGGACAAAGGCAATGCATCCCAAAATTCTTGGAATCACAAGACACAATGGGCTACTAGAATATAAAAGCTACAGTGGATAAGAACAACATCCCCCCATTATTGGGCATGGAATCACAAGAAACAATGTTTATGAAGGGCGGCATTGGGCATCCTGTTTATAAGAAAGTAAGCTGTAAGAACATCCCCCCAGTACAAAGCAGGCATAGAGTGGTGTATCAATAAGGTGCGTGCCACATCAAGAAGATGCATGTGCTTCCTCTCAGCAACACCATTCTGCTGAAAGGTGTGAACATAGGTGGTTTGATTAATGATGCCATGGGCAGTAAAGAACTGACGTAGACAAGTAGTAACAAATTTCAAAGCATTATTAGATCGAAATATTTTAATAGTAATAGAAAATTGGGTCTTTATTTTAGCAACAAAATTTTTAATAATACTACCAACATCAGATTTATTCTTTAATAGAAATAACCAGGCAACTCTAGAGAAATCATCAATAAGAAACAAAAAGTAATGATGAAAAAGTCTATCTGGAGTACAATTTGGCCCCCATACATCCATATGAATCAAATCAAAAACATTGGAAGACCCAGAGTGACAAGAAGCAGGAAAGCTAACACAGTGGTGTTTGCCAAGTTGACAAACATCACAAGTGATGGTGGTATTGGCAGATATGTGGGGTAGAACATGCCTAAATTGCTCCAAAGGAAGATGGCAAAGACGAAGGTGCCATTAGGTTGGAGAACCAAAAGCCAAGGCAACCTCCCCATGACTCACAGTAGTAGCAGCAATAGGTGAACGACTCAAGCGGTAAACCCCCCCTTCTTCACGTCCTCCACCAATCATCTTTCTCGTGAGACGGTCCTGCAAGATACAAGATTGAGCATAAAAAATAGCTCTAAAATTCAGCTTACGTGTAACTCTGCTAATTGAAAGAAGACTGAGTGGGAAATTAGGCACATATAATACATTTGGCAAATTCAAGCTAGAAGGAAGGGACACCTTCCCCTTTCTGATAACCTGAGATAACTTGCCATCAGCTAACTGTATTGTCCTGCCTGAGAGAACATGTTTCAATTCTGAGAATTCACTATGATCACCACATAAATGTTTGGAAGCACCTGAATCCACAAGCCAACCACTAGGACTATACGTAGAAGTGGAACAAACAGCCTCTATACCTGAAGTAGAAGCTGAAGCAGCCATCTCTAAAGGTGGAGTAATCTGGGAAAGCTGGCTGAACTTCTGTAACAACTCATTAAATTTAGCTCTTGAAACAATATCAGCAGAACCATCTCCTTCACCTTCAGTAGCTTGGTGTGCAGTCACTGGCTTCCCGTGCTTCTGCCAGCATGTAGCCTCAAAATGGCTTAAACGACCACAATAGGTGTAGGGTGAACTCAGATGGCCTTCAAATCCACGGCCACGACCACAGCTACAGGTAGTAGGGCCTTGTCTTCAACTAGAAGTAGTAACCAAGGCAGTGGTCTGGCTTGTAGTCTCCACAGGAGTAATAGGTATTGTAATCCAACTCAATTTGCTATAGGTTTCTTCCAAGAAAGGAAGCTTAGATAAAGTCAGGATCTGATCTTGTGCTACAGCAAAATTGGGACCAAGACCAGAGAGGAAAAGAGAGATCGTTAGCTCATTCTTAAACTTGTGCCAAGAAAAGCAAGTGCACCTTGGTCCGTAAGAGTTGTGCCTCTCTAATAACCCCTTCATCTGTGAGTAGTATTGTGCCATTGATCGACCGTCCTACCTAAGCTAAAATAATTCATGGTAGATTTGAAATACACACGTAGAGTTCTTCTCCTGAGAATGTCTCAGCAAGAGACTCCTATATCTGCTTGGCAGTTGGATAGTAAATAATCTCATCGCCTATCCTGGGAATAATTGAATTCATCATCTAGGCACATACCATAGCATTGTCTCTGTCCCATGAGGCATTGGCTCCTATCTTGTCTGTTGGCTCGGGTTGTTTCAAAATTTTCTCCTTGCCATGTCCACGAACAGTCATAAAAAACATTTAAGACCACCGAGGATAGTTGTTCTCGTCTAGTTTGATCATCGGACCAAAGAAAGGACCCCTGTAACTCCTGGTGCCCACAGAAGAATCTGATGTAATCTTGGACAAATTGGAAGATGTCATGGCACAACAACCCAATGACTAACGTGCACAATGGAGTCGCAAACACCAATTTTTAGATTTGGAAAATCACATAAAGATCATGGAGCAATGTGAATGGTGTAGCAACCCTCTTTCGGATTTCACCTTTCAAAAGAGAGTTGCTTCTCCCTTTAGGAGCCCAACAAGAGGTGCAGCACTCTAGGCGGCGGTGTAGCAGTCTGCTGGTAGCGTAGGGCAGTGTCGGTGGCGGTGTAAGGGGTAGGGCAACCACTAGCAGGCGACGCTAGGCTCAGTGGGTGGCGCAGAAGCTAGGGTAGAGCAGTGAGCTAGGGCAGCCACCCAGGTGGCGACGCAGTGAGTTGTAGGGCCCTGCTGGCGACGGGGTTGAAGGTTTAGGCCTCTACAATGGCCTTGCCAACGGTTGAGATGGCCTCCTCTTCCCTGCCAGCGGCCTTGCCGGTGATGGTAGGGTCAGGTGACACCAGCTGGGGAGGAGGTGGCGAGAGGAAGTCGCTACCAATGAGGAGAGGGGTTGAGTTGGGGGGGTGGAGGCCTATTTCGGTGGTGGTACCTAGGGTATCAGTCTAGCATCACTACTATGATACCAAGATGGGAAAAATGATAAGTCTCATTTTCTTCGGAGATGCCCTAGCTCTCTTTTATAGAGAGAGGCAGAGAAAAATTACAACACAGCTCTTTATAAAATTAAGTAAATGAAAACTACACCCTCACATATCCCAAGTCTCTCAACATTTTTCTATAGCTCTTTCTACCTTGGTAGCTCTTAAGAATTTTCGTGAAGCTGTGCACGATCCTGGTTGGAAATTGGCTATGGATGAGATGACTACCCTTACTATATGAGGCACTTAGGAGTTGATAGATCTCCTTGATGGGGTGCTCGTGGTCGACTGCAAATGGTTTTATATAGTGAAGTATAAACTAGATAGCACTGTTGAGCGCTTAAAGGCAAGACTGGTTGCTAAGGGTTATACTAAAACTTATTAGGTAGATTATTTTGATACTTTCTCCCTATTGCTCGGCTTAACTCTATTCGAGTTATCTTATTAGTGGCATTAAGTAGATAGTGCCCCTTATATCAGCTTGATGTCAAAAATGCCTTCCTATATGATAACTTGCAGAAGGAAGTTTATATGATCCAACCACTAGGTTATGTGGTTGAAGAAGAGAAGGTGTGCTGTTTGAGTAAGGCGATTTATGGTTTGAAACAAAGTCCAAGAGTATGGTTTGAGACGCTCAGTGGGGAAATTCAAAAGATTGATTTTCTGAGATCCACCTCTGACCATTTTGTCTTTGCGAGATGCATGAAGGTAGGTGTTGTGATTTTAGTTGTTTATGTTGACATAATTCTTATTGGTGATGATGTCGTAGGGATTTAGGAAATCGAGGATTTCTTGTAGATGTTATTCATTATAAAGGATTTAGACACTTAGAGATATTTTCTGGGCATTGAAGTTGCCAGCATGATTCTTTAATAGAGAAAATGTCCTAAAACTCCTTGAAGAGACTAGCTAGCTTAGGACTAAGCCTTCTCTTGTTCCTGTTAAGCCATAGGGATGGATTGGAGATGAAGACGAATCATTATTTGAAGATAAGAAGAAATACAAAGGCATTGTTGGCAAGCTACTATATGTTAGTGTTACCTGATATTAGCTTTGCAGTTAATAGAGTGAGCCAGTTTATGGAGAACCTTTGCTACAATCATTGACATGCAGCTTGTCTTATCCTGAAGTACCTTAAGGGGAATATTGGAAAGCACCTATATATGAAGAATAATGGACACATGGAAGTGCACTATTATTCTGATGTAGATTCTGTAGGATCAATGGAGGACTGGAAATCCACTACTGGATAGGTTACTTTCCTTGGTGGTAATCTTGTCACTTGGAGGAGAAGAAGCAGATTGTGGTTGCTTGATTAGTGCTTAGGCTGAACACTGTGCCATGGCTCATATGGCTTGCGAGGTTATGTGGAAGATACATTTCTTGGTTGATTTATGTATCCAGGTTTCTTTCTTTGTTCCTATGTTTTGTGACAATCGTTCAGCTACATTCATAGCCTCAAATCCTATCTTCCATGACCGCATCAAGTACATTGAAGTTGACTCTACTACGTTTGAGCAGGTGGCTGACATTTTTACAAAGATACTCCCATGGATGCACCATGATTACTTATGTAACAAGCTGGGTATGATTGATATATATACTCTAACTTGAGGGGGAGTGTTAGAGTGTGTTATGTTCGGGGGTATTTTTGTTAGTTGTCATTTTCTTGCGACTCTTCCCAGTATTTTACCCAATAACATCTTTCTATATAAAGAGAGTTACTTTTTCTTCCAACAACAACAATTACAGCAAAACTTTTTCTTCTACGTCTAACAACATCTTCATGTCACACTTTTTTGAAGAGAGCTTTCAAATAGAGAGCCACAAAGCTCTTCTTCTTTAAGGAATTTTGTTGAGGCGAATCAAGCCTCTTGAAATGTTACTCCTTTCACAACATTATATAATTTTGTTATCATCAAAATCAAGGGTTTAACAATACTTATCCTCTCTGGTCAGAACTTTTAAAAATTCCGAGAGATGGCTGTTGTGGAGACCGGAGAAGCAGGCCCTTAACTGCATTTTTCTCAAAATCATTTTTGGAGCTGCATTGCATGCCAAAACAAAACGTGGCTTTTGTCAAAACGGAAGCCATCTCTGGCCATCCAAACTGCCCCTCAGAGCTGTGATTGATTGTTGTAATTATAAATTTATACAAGGAAGAATTGACTTGAACTTAAATTGATACTCCGAAGTTATGGTAAAGAACAAGGCATTCCCAAAAAAGGAGCCTGGAAATGCTCTATTGCCCTTTGAAGTGGCATAAAATGAACCAAAAGCGTTCCAGAGCAGCGGAGTCTGCCCGTGGTTTTTTTTTCTTCATATACTAAATTATGGTGTAGTGATGTCTTATTCTTTTATTTGTTATAAATTCTAGACTTTGGTCAAGCTAATATTCAAACATAGTCTGGCATCTGTACTTTTTCCTTATTTCACAAGTAAATGAAAAAAAGATACAGCTGACACAGTATGAATTTCAAGTTTCTTTCCAAACTAAAAAAATGCTGAATTGTACACTTCTTATGGATACAGGTTTCCTTCTGGGTACAAGGCAAACTCTTCTGGAAACTAAAGATGGTGGAAAAACCTGGGCTCCACGATCTATACCCTCTGCAGAGGAAGAGGACTTCAATTACAGATTTAATTCCATAAGCTTCAACGAAAAAGAAGGATGGATTGTTGGAAAGCCTGCAATCCTTCTGTACACCGCTGATGCTGCAGAAAGCTGGGAAAGAATACCCTTAAGTGCTCAACTCCCTGGAGACATGGTAAGAATGTTACTGAGGCCATGCTTGGTTCTGTGTGCTAATTCTCTACACAAACTGCATAATGACAATATTCTTCCTATACTGTTATTATTAGTCAGTGAAAGAGAATGCTTATTTCTAGCTCTTGAACAGAAATTCTGAGACAATAGAACTTAAACATTGCATTTTTTGTTATGTTTTGTGAGATCTAGGAGATTAAATTGTTGTTGGCACTTTGGTTGTTTATGACACTGATTGACTTCCTGCTTCTCACTCTACCATGATAAGGTCATAGCTCATTAGTTATATTGAGGTTGATTCTCTGTGTCTTTCTGCAGGTTTATATCAAAGCTACTGGTGAAAAGAGTGCTGAGATGGTAACTGATCAAGGAGCTATCTACGTCACATCTAACAGAGGGTACAACTGGAAGGCAGCAGTTCAAGAGACTGTATCTGCAACACTTAATCGGTAACTTTCTAGTACATGAGATACTATTACAAAGTAATAGAAAAACAGTTATCTTAAGGAATTTTTGGAAGGGCTCCCTCTAACCAACAGTAAAGTCCAACCAAAAATATGTTGAGAAAACCAATTGATGCCTTGGTTCAAAGGTGCAAAAAATTGGATATGAGTCTTATAGAAGAGGATAGGGAAGACTATAGAAGTATCAGAAGAAAATTTTCAAGCATGGTCTTGATTGTTTGGAACTAAGTTCAGGAGACATAACATTCTCAGAGACTACATTTCTCAGACTACAGAGATGGATACTCTAATGAAGAGTATCTGGTCTACAATAATATGTTTAGACCAATATCAAATATATTTTTGAAGTTTCTTGAAATGTGTTTGTGTCATCTTTCATGCATATGCCTTCTGATGTTTGCTTTGCCATTTTGTACAGAACAGTTTCTAGTGGCATCAGTGGTGCAAGCTACTATACAGGAACTTTTAACGCAGTAAACCGCTCTCCGGATGGAAGTTATGTTGCAGTATCTAGTCGTGGAAACTTCTACTTAACCTGGGAGCCTGGACAGGTTTGATTGCTTGATTTGTAACCATGTTGAAAACTATGGAATAAATCTGTGTTTTCAAGTGTATTTATCATGAGCCTCATATGAACTTTGTGCAACTATAGGTGTATGAATAAAGAGCAGAGCAATCCTAAACCTGATATATAATGCCATCATCATCAACATTGAGTAAATTATTAACTTTCAGGAAAGTTAATTGCTCTTGGTCAGCTTGGGAAAAGCCATTTAGTAGTCTTTGGGAAAGCTTCCAATGACATTTCTTTTACAAAAAACATCTACTTTACAGGAAATTCCTTGGTGTTCCTTTTGAATTTTCATCAGCAATTCCTTGTTCTCAAAATTATTGTAATTCAAGACAAATTTGCAAACAAGAACCAGTATGAAATTGCCACTGCAGTTTTGATTTGTTGCTAATATTTGTGTGTATTTCTTTTTTGTCTTGGGGTCTTAGTTGCATTTTTTATGTTAAAGTTCATTTTGCTACCATGTAAGCACCAGTACACTTGCAATACTGCAAGGATTTTCATTTTTTATTTTTGGTTAGCCCTATAATTAATATCCAGATCCTGAACCTTGCTTCACACTTCTTTCATGTTGACTACCAGACTAAGCAGTAATCTTTGATATGACATTTTTGTCATCTTAACAGTCAATTTTGTCTTCGACATTAAGAAGAAAGATTATGCATATGATGCCTGTTAACTGAAGTCCAATATTATAATCTGTAAAGCAACTGACCTCCGGTAGACATCCTTTCCTTTTCAAGGAAAAAAAAAAAATCTGTAAAGCAATAAAAAAAATGCATGGTTACTGCTTTATCTAGCTGATCCCACTTAATTCTTTAAAAGGAGCTGATCCCACTTAATGAGGAAAAGGATTTGTTGTAGCTTTGTTTTGGATCAAGCGTATTGATTATCCTTGCTATTCATATCAAATGCAGCCTTGCTGGCAGCCGCATAACAGAGCGGTTGCACGTCGAATCCAGAACATGGGATGGAGAGCTGATGGTGGTCTTTGGCTTCTTGTGCGTGGGGGTGGCCTTTTCCTCAGCAAAGGCACTGGGGTAAAAAGACAATTTTATTAATTACTTTAACTTTTTTATTCATCCTACCATGATAAATCATGTATCAAAACTCTTCATAAAGGTTCATGTAGATACACTCAAACCTCTAGCAGAATGGGTTTTAACATCGAAGATTTCCATGGATCAAGTACTTTTCAAAAAAAAAAAATCTCCATGGATCAACCTGAATCATGTCTTCCCAAGTTTCTCAACTTTTGACATTGATATGGTTTGCGGTTTTTTTGGGGTTGCTTAAGTATATCTATGCAGTTTGCCAGCATTATGTTTAACTTGTATTGCATTGAGGTCATAGTTGTTACCAATTTTATTCTCTTTAACATGTGGTTTCATAAGGTATGGTGAGATGAAATGACCTAATTTGACACTCAGAAACGAGTGATGCTATAATAAATTATATGATTTTAATTTTAAGATTTGATGATTTGAGGAGAAGGAGAGAAGCTTGGTTTAGTGGTAAAAATTGTCCCTTCGACCTTTTCAGATAATAAAAAAAAAATGACGTCCCTTGGGACCTGGATTGGAAACCTCTTCTGAAAATGCAGAGGCTGCATGATCTAGCCCCAAAATGGTGTGACCCTTTGCTTGATACCTCACATTGTGGGAATTTGATGCACTGGGCTGTGAAAATGCATTAAGAGAAGTCTTATTATGATGATAATCCAAAGACAATGTTTAAGTTGACAAATGCGAAGGTGGCGTCAAAAGGTGATGCC
Organism: Thalassia testudinum; assembly: GCA_037157565.1. Classification (NCBI taxonomy): domain Eukaryota; kingdom Viridiplantae; phylum Streptophyta; class Magnoliopsida; order Alismatales; family Hydrocharitaceae; genus Thalassia; species Thalassia testudinum. The sequence goes on along the minus strand of JAZHRO010000037.1, from coordinate 13,154,918 downwards.
TTTATCTGCAAATGGGAGGACGATAGGAACTCGTGAAAACATTTTTTTGTACTTTGTGTTTTGAAGGTTAGATAATCCTTTTTCATTTGATAAAGTCAATTATGATTAAAGTAGTTAATCGAGTGATAGATTTGCATTAACATGTTTAATTTGTCAATATAGGTCTAGGTTCGGTAAAAAATGCCACCTATTGTAAACCTTGGTAGACAATTGCAATTTTTTATGAGGATTTAGAAATGACTTTGATTTTTAAGGGGTAAAAAAATCTCTTATGTTTTTGTCATTTTCCTCTTGGCATACAATGTTCTTTTTCAGTAACATTTAGAACTCACGATAAAGAACTTGCTTGCAGATTTCTGAGGATTTTGAAGAAGTTGCAGTCCAGAGTAGAGGCTTCGGTATTCTTGATGTTGGCTATCGCTCCCAGGTACCATAAGAAGACAAATAGTAGGATTTCTGCAAACAGCCACATGAGTTCTTCAGCTGTTCTTTTCAAAGATGAGAAATTATTTACTGTGATTGCAATTTTACCTGTGTCAATGGGCTCTCCTCCAAAACAGCGAAGGGAACTTTAATTGACTGATCTGACATAGCTAAATGAGCCTTCATTCAAACCTTACCGCCTTTGTTCCTGATAAAAGACTATTGCTTAACACACTACCCATCAAATGATGTGTTTATATCTCCAGGATGAAGCGTGGGCTGCTGGAGGTAGTGGAATCCTGCTCAGAACCACCAATGGAGGCAAGAACTGGACACGTGATAAAGCTGCTGATAATATTGCTGCAAACCTATATTCAGTCAAGTAATTTCCTTCTCTTCATTTATTCAAACCAAAAAAATATTATGTTTTTGTTTCTGCATGCTATGCTTCTGATTGAACTCAGTTGATAAAAAAACTTAAGCAAAGCTGATGTAGTTGGTGATTTGTGGGTGTAAAAAATCGTGAATGGGAAAAGGAACAAAATCAGCATCATGTTTAAATTGCACAAAGGACACATTCCCTTCTGTACTGGGCCATGTAATTTTGGATATACACCAATCAAAAAGAAGTCTTTGGACATACATCCATATCTTGATATGATTTTACCTAGAAAAGTTCACTTGAATGGTGCATGTACTGATTTTCTCTATGCATGTCTAAGTTACCTTAAACATCGCCTTCTCATGGTTGTTGTAGATTAAATTGAGTGCTTCTTAAGCATTTACCCTTTTTAAATGCATATCATGGTGTCTAATCCACTTATATAGACATTTGTTGTTGCAAATTAGAGCGAGGAAACTTTCATTCACTCATATTAGTTATTTGACTGGGCTACAAGAGGAAAAAAAAGTTTAGTAGGTGACAATTGACTAATCACCAAGCTCAATTTTTATAGGTAACTATGTCACTGGGGCATGCATGTGTGTGCAATTAATGGTGGGTACAGAAGCAATTTATGAACTACAGGCATGTGTACAGCACTGTATTTGTGTCATTAAATTCATACACAAATGCCGAAGAACATGTCTAATCACATGGTTGGGGTTGCTACATGATCCTGGATATAATATGGCTAAAGATGCCTGCATAATTAATCATGCAATTTCATATAACACTTAGATTCCATAAATTTTCTTCACATATCTAATTTTTAGAGTCACTGTGAGAGGGAAGAAACTCGAATAGGTAAATAATCGCCATGGACATGGCTTTTGTAACTAGTTACATCACAAGGCCCTGGCCCATGGGTGTGGATGCAGATGCATTGGGTATGATCCATGAAACTTATGAACTACAATTGTGTGTTATGGCATTACATTAATAATATTTAAATTCCATCTAATATTTAAAAGCGCTAGGAATAAGAAAGGAATCACATGGTAAATGCATTAATCAGATCCATATGTGATATATAATCAGTGTGAGAAATTTAAACGCTCTCTTCATTTTTTTTCTAAATCAGAACGTATAATGCCAACATGGGTTTCTTTCTGCTTTTAGTTTTTATCTGCAATCAGATAAATTCTGCTTTTCTTTCTGCAGGTTCATTGATGACGACAAAGGCTTTGTACTAGGGAATGACGGGGTCTTGCTTCGGTATCTTGGCTGATCTGAAGCAATGCAGATTCGCTGGGGAATGTATGTATCATGTCCTATATATTGTAGATTGGTAATGCGTGCCCTGCATTCCTACTCTTTTTCTTTGCCTCTTGGTGTTCACAATCTGTATTTTTGCTTGAGTGTTGTATACATATACAGAAAATTGACCATTCCAATTGCCTCACTGAATAAATGGGAGCAGGCAATTCTTGTAATAGCACCCTCTTTAGTCTCTGTTGTAACTCTAATAAACTAGAATAACAGATGATTAAGCTTTTTTTTTTTTTATTCCCCTTTTCAATTTTCTACTTGTCTTCACATGTGGCTTTACGCTATCTCTTGTGACATGGAAGGACGAACCAAATGGTTTTGTTTCGGGGATTTTATTGTGCTTGAGAGTGGAACATTCAGAGAAGTGGTAAATGTTTTGGTTGCAGGGATTTAAGTGATGGGCCTTGAAGAAGACCTGATGGAGTAGCACGGCACAAAATCGAGATGCCATCTAGTTGACTTTTTGTATAATCTATTCGTTGCCTTACTTTCTTTTAACCAGGATTTTCTTTATTTTAAAAAAAATCGTTCTTCCCTTCTTCCATGACATGTTGGGTAAACTAATATCAGTTGCATTTTTCCTCGTCTAAAACATAACATTTTTGAAGTTCCAAGCTCGTGTGACCATGTAAGTCTAGATGCCGGCTACAAGTTTCTCAATTTTTCTCGTTGACTTTTTAATGTTTAAAGAACTAGCATCGAAGTTAAAATTTGGTACAATCTTCTTACAATGTAGTCAATGTACGTAATCTTATGTTGATATAGGAGTATAGATGTGAAATCAAGCAATTTTACGAAGACATTCATGTAAATGTGAAAAATATATGGACACGTTGATAACTTCAAGTGTCAATCAGTCCTATTTATGCAAAACACCTTAATTTTGCCCGTGATAAGATTTCAATGATTGAATTTCAATCATCTGTATGGTTGTGGAATTGCTAGATCAGGATCATTCTAGTTGGCAATGGTGTTGTCTTATAGACTTGTTTAAACTTCAAGCCAATAAGACCATAGGCCTGGCGTAGCCATGCTGACATGTGAAAAATCTCAACATAAACTTAATTTGACTGGGCCTACAAGTTGCTTTTTTTTTTTTTTTTGTAAAAAATTATTTTATTAAAGAAATAAAAATGATACGATGCAACCCTAAAAGATAAGGTAGGAGGATATCTTCAATGATCCTTAGAGTGGGGAAACATAATGCCCCCTCAAGATCGGTGGATACTTCAAATTCAGACATCAAGAAAAAAATAAAAAAAGGAATAAAATAGAAAAGATGCGTTTGAAGTATCATTTTAAATGCTGGAAAATCTTACATCATGTATTGAATACGATAAAGTGCTATCGATGTTGTCGATGAATCGTGTTAACAGATAATGAGCGATCGAATCGAAGATGATCATCTACCCAGTCGTGATGAATCCGGCTTCAATGTGACCCCAAATCGAAAGAGACGTTGTGTGGAAGCGTCCTCCAACATGATGGTCGTGTGACGACGAATAACTTCAAGCATGACCTTACGTTAGATCGTCACCGCAAGCTCCAACGTGGATAATGGGGAGGTGGAGGGGAGATGAAGGATCGACGTTTTGTGGAAGTCCTCCAACATGATGGTCGTGAGATGACAAATAACCTTGAGCAAGGCCTGATGCCAGAGCGTCACCACAACTGAATGCTGCCACCCCTGCACCCCAATGCCCGTAACTAGGTCGTCGCATTGGGCTCTAGACTTGCCGCGACCATCGCCCTGCAGTTGAAGGTGATTGGAGACAAAGGAAGCAAATTGTGAAGGAGAGGCCACTGCATCGCAAAAGCCTCACATCGGAAGGGGGGGATGTGATCGACATAGAGGGAAGGGAGCCCTGACAGGTGCAATGGCTAGTCGGAGCCTTAGCATAAGATACTAGGGATTTCGCTGAAGGGGCATAATAGAAGGGGCCAAGCAGAAGGGTTTCGAAGGAGCCGACTTGGTCCACACAAGTTAAAATGCTCAACTCGAGATCAGTCCAATATAAGTTGGGTTGAGCCTGCTTGCCCTCCGATATCCATGTGCATCCCATCCAGTAAATTTAACCTTTTTTTTGTTTTTTTTTGCTTAGAGTTGCATGCGCATTTTATAAATATTATCATACTACAAATAAGAAAAGTTGGTCCATATAAGTTGAGTAAATTCAAGTGCCATCCATGAATATAACTGGGAAGCGGAAAGAGATAATTTTGAGACTTGGTTACCCCTCAACCAGGTCAAGTCAGCCTGGGCAAAACATAAAATTTAAACCCAAGCCACGAGTGGATTTGGCCAAGTTTATTATCTTACAGGTCCTTGTAACTGCAAATGGGGGCGAAGGGACCGAAACCACAGAGGTGTGTAAATGGATTCAGGGTCATAAACCACGAGGCCTATAAGTTAATTCCTCGAAAATTTGACCAACAAATAAGTTGGTGGTCGGACTCTTGACCCCACAGGGGGTCCGTGTTCTTGACCACTTGGAGCCGGTGAGCCATATGCATGATGATATGATAAACCCGGCAATTATCAAAGCGTGGAAATGGTTGGATCCAATGGCTGAAATTAATGCCCATAAATAAAACACAAAATTGATTGATTCCATGTGACGAGTCTCCATCAGTTTCAACAGCTGCATGGCTTTTTAAGATGCATCGCATCGCCCTCGTCTTCTCTCTTCGTTTCTTTTTCCAATTAGACCTTAATTTAAAAGTCCATAGCACACATTATATCTTTGCCATTTGTTTTCCCGGTTGTTGGCCAATCTCTGTTGCCGTATTAATTAACCCTTCCAAAGCACAATCCTCTACCCGCTGCGAGGGGTATAAAGACTATTCTTGAACTTGGAATTGGATGTTCAAAGTGTCCCACTTAAGGTTGGATCATATGTATAGGGATTATGCAAATATTTCATTCCAAATAAAAATAGAAAGTTTAAAATAATTTATTTATTTTTTGAGATAGGATGTAATTACGAATTCTAAAGTTTGACATGTACCTAAAACCTCACTCTCGATTTTAGAAGTATTTTTATGAACACGTTTCATTTGATTCTTCTTCATTTTCTCATAAGGTATCAGCACCTTTTGTACTCACTCCTCTAGTGATGATCAATCTCACCTCTGATAAAGAAGAGATAGACCTTGTTCTATTTTATCTCTTTCATAAGCTTAGAAATGAGTGTAGTAGCCTTACTGTTCCAATGGAGAGAAGAACTTATGATTAGCTTTTTTAGGAGATTTTCAAATGGAGGTTAACTAGAGTAGATGGGATAGGTGAAATCCCACTTTAAATTGCCACCAAAACAGACCGTAGGGTTTTCCAACTGAACCAATGGAAGAAAAAAAAGATTCTTCGTTAAAACCAGATGATGGGCCTACCTTTAAATTTAAGGATTTTTTATCCTTTCGCAATCGAACAAGAGAAATTGTCCAATGGGCCTTTCGTTAATTAAGATTTGTCTCTTCCCAGTTAAAGTCCGAGGTTGTCAGATGGGCTTAATATTTCGCGTTAAATCGGACAAGAACCCAATTGCCATTTGGGCTACTTGTGGACCTCTACTAGACAAGGCCGATCGTAGTTGGGTTTCATAGGCTTCCAATTTGGTTGGGCCAAGTTCTCGTCTGTTGACCATTTCTCTTCCATTAAGAAAAATATATGCCATGGGTAGGATTGAAACTTGCATCTGGTGGTTAATATGGACAGGGGTATACCAAGTATGCTAGAATTCGTTATTAATAAGCACATACTACATGTTATGTATTTTATTGAGACCATTAACGAGCTCACATTTATTAAAAATTATATCTGAGTGGATATGACTTAACTCGTATCTACTGCCAGAGGTTTCACTAACTCTGCTAAAAACTTGTTCTTCCTATGTACGAAAGTGTACATGTGACACAGACCGATCACGTAACTCATCATGAGTCACGTCTCTTTCTAATAAAGGTGAGGATGTATAAAAGAGTGTACACTTTATATACATCAAGTTTTTTGTTTTTTTTTTTAAAATAGGTCTAGTTATTTTCTCTTCTGATCATACTATTTTGTCTGCATACTCTTCCCCCATCGTGCCACTGCTGGTGTACTTTCCCATTCTATTTTTCCTTTCATCCTGTTGGAGCCTTCCTCACGCATCCTGTATGGCACCGTACAAAATGTTTCGTGTTAGCTCTGATAAATTGGGCCGAAACGTCAAAAGGCCCCAGATCCGAGGGGCTCAGCTACAATGTCAACAAAAAAAACATTAACTGGCAAGTTTTCCAAGCCACTTTATAAATCATTAATTGGTAATATATCCTGGACCATTTTCCGAGGAATGACAGAGGGCGTTACTTTCGTCTCCAGTGCAGATCTAAGAAAAGGCATAGAAAGTTAGTGGGCATAACAACAAAATATTAGAATAAGAATAGAGCACGCACATGTAACAGTAAATAAAAATTTGATGGTTGTTTTGGTATGCATATAATGTATCTATCATAGTAAATATATTAACATCACTCATAGTAAGATAATAAGTTGAAAAAATTTGCAAAAGAATTCATCAACAAGATATAACATGTCAAAACATAAAAGGAGAAAGATCAAAGATTGTGATGGAAGAATCTTTTAGGATTATCCTACGAGAGATTGTGCCCCTACTCTACTGGGTGCATGGGTTTAGCAAATCGCTCTCAAGATATGACGATCCCGCAATCACAATTGACATGTTTAATTTATGGTTCCTCTTGAAAGTCATCCTTGAAGATGTTGCCAATGGGACGCAAGGTGGTGGATGCGAAGTTTGAGTAATTGTCGTGATCAAACGAGACATAAAGTTTGAGTAATTATGGGATCCGATGGCTAATTTATTAATCAATTAATTAATTAAGCCAAAAAAGTTAAAGAAATTTTTGTACCAAAAGATCTAAATTTTTAATTTTAAATTAATTTTCACTCGAGATCAAACCTAACTCAATTGGAGGCGCATGCATGTGCATGCAATGCCTAACCTTCCCTCTAGTCTTCTGTTACGTAAGATATGAAAATCAAAGTATTTATATATTGCACTTGATTTTTATATACTTTCAATGTGATGTTAAAGAATATTAGTTAAATCATATTCCTTGATTTTAACATGAATTTCCTTGTTCCATCACTAAATAAGTACATCCTTAATCGTTATATGTTAACTCCTCAAATCATCACAAAATTAATTTAAGCAAAGATCCTTCACATGAAGGTTACCTGTTACGATCCGATTCCGACTTCTTATAGGACCCAAGATCGATTCGCTTCGATTAGATCCCAAGATCCAGTCGTCCAACGAGAAATAATCAAAAACAGAAAATATTCCATAACCACACATGCAATGTAACTAAGTAGAAAAAATCAAAAGATAGTAAAGGAAACAAAACGAAATGTCTCACAATGTTACATGCCATCACGACTACAACAGCGGAAAGTAGAACAGAAGCGTAACGGAACAGTAATACATATAGCAAAGTACTCACTACTACAACAGAAAGAATGCTTTGGAAACATAAAGTGTCAACTACAAAGCCTGGGCTCGATTGGGCCCAGCTCTCTCCGTAACCGGTAGCGTTGGCTGCTCAACTCCCTGACCAGAATAAGGTTATAAATCCGTGGTTAGCTAACGCTGAATAAAGTGGTGGTTAAGCCAGTTACATGCAATTACAAGCAACTAATTAATTATTTATTTCCATTTAGCTCAAGTAAGTGGTTCTGATTAGTTTATTCTACTATGGATCCATACATTTCTTGATCTTGCATGTTCCTTAAGGGAACAATCTTGATTGCAGCCTTTCCCGTGATGTAGGATGTACACGTAATGCTCTCTTGGCTGGGAGAGTTCCCCGTGGTAGTCCTACAACCGATCTACTACCTCGAGGTCATGGTCGCGACGTAGCGGTGACTACGGCATGCGCGATAAGCACACGGGTAGCTACTCCGCACTGATACGCGGTCAATCGTTTCCACTAGCGGGTACGCCCAAAAGTACAACATGGAACAGCTGTTGACAGAGCAAAATCGATGTTTTAAAAGCTTCATTGTAGTATAGGTCGAAATCGCTTGAAAACAAATAATGTTTATACTAGAATGAAAGTCTGAGGTCGAACACAGGGAGCAAATAGGAATTCACACACTAATCTCAAATAATATATAACTGAGCACAGGAATTTAAACCAAATAATAATATTCAATAAATACTAATCTGTCACATTAGATATTCAATGAATTCTCATATATCTTGACGCAATAAAAAGGTAGAGAAGCTAAAGTAATGGTGATTTAAATAATCAATTATTCTCTAAGCATATATATCAAGTATTCAATCAATTTATGAAGCTTTCACAATATCAATCGTGAAATTAGACATTGGGTTATTGAATTAGACAACTTATCCAACAAATGCTATAGTGCTTCCCTAGCACTGTTCTTCTTCTTCTTTCCTTCCTTGGCTCCTCTTCTTCAGTTGCTTTCCTCCTTCCTTCTCTTCTTTACGCACAAGCCTTCTTCAACTTTTCTCTTCTTCCTCTTCTCTGTCAGTTGCACCTTCTTCTTTCCTTCAACTGCTCTATCTCTGCTTTCTCTTCACGCACAAGGGGCGGCCATCTCAGAATTGGCTAAGTGTCGCACAGGGCAAAACCCTCCCTTGCCCTGCGGCCTCTTTCTTTCTCTCCTCTTAGGTTCCACCCTCCTAGGGCTAGTCAGGGTAATCGAGTTATCGGGTAGGCACGCACCCGGGACCAGGCTCACCTGCATGGGTGGTGAGCGAGGAGTGCTTAGGTTAGGCGGGTTATCGGGTTGGCTAGACCCACGAGTTAGGTGTCGCGGGCGAGGTGCGTGAGGAGCACGTGAGGGGACCTCACCCCCTGTGCGTGTTGAGGCGAACAACCTATGCGACTTTTTCAATTTATGCAGGTGAGCACGCTTGTCAGCTTCTGAGGTGGGACTAAAGTCCCACCCTTTCTTCGTGTGCACTGCGCTGATGTCTCTTCGTCTGATTACACCTGTTGCTGGGGGTATTCCATCTAACTGGAGTCCTGAGCGCGTTCCTTGAGGAAAGCCGCAGCGCCTGGGACTTCACCTGGGGCTCGTGATGCCTGGAGCTAGGCTTCAAGCTTTGCCAATGGCGCGATGACCTGCTACCTGAAAACCAAGAATAAGGCCTCTCGATTGTGTTAAAGCACTTAGGAAGCGTTGTCGGACGACGACGAACGTAACCGTGATGGTGTGGAGGTGATTGGTGGAGTGAGGAGGTCTAACGACCTCGGACTGTTGGTGCGGAGGGTGTGGTGTTCAGTAGAGGGTTTGGGTGGATGGGAAGGCAAATAGGGAGAGGGGTTTGGCAAGACATGATGCGACAAAGGTCGTGAGGTGGTTGGCGAGTTGATTGGTGGTTTGTGGAGGTGGGATGGACTTGCCGGAGGAGTGGTCAGAGATAGGGAAGACGAAGGTGAGCGTGTCGAGTCGAGGGTTTTTTTGGTGTTTTGGGTAGGAAACTAACCTAAAAGAGCTAAGGATCTAATCTAACTATTCTAAGTGGACGACAGGAGGGAGAACAACATCGGAGTTGGTAGGTTGGCGCTGGGGAAGAAGGTACTCCGGTGATGGGGACGGTGATGACGACGGAGGTAGAGGGGCTCCTACTAATACGGCCAAGAGTGGATGAGAGAGAGAAAGAGAATCCGGCCACTGGTATTGTGGACGGAGGATGAGAGGAATTGGAGGAAGTCGCCAGAGCTTGAGGAGCTTTGCGGTCAAACAATGAGGGAGGAATTTAGGGTTTCAAGGTCAGAATCAAGTCTGAAAAGCATGGTCGTTCTTGGGGGATCCTTTTATAGGGCTCAGGAGGGGATTTTGAGCTTGGAAGCCAAGCTTCAAAGCTAGGAAATGTCGCCAGAGTAGGAATTCTCTAGGATACCCTAATATTTCATACGTTCACATGAGAGATTGGGAAAGTTTTAGGGCTCATGGACAGATTCAATGGGAAGAAGACTCCTCAAGGAATCTCCCTTCCAATTTTGGAAGAGATTGATTGAGCAGAGGAGTTCTCTTTAATTAAAGGTCGCTGGAGTTGTAGAATATGATTCATGGCAGCAGGGACCTTTCTGTGAAGAAGATAAAGAAGTTGGGGGGTTATTTGTAAGGAAGTCAAAAGTTAAGGATCTAAATGAGATAAAAAGAGTCTGACTGGACCAAAATGCAAACTTGGTCAAGATGATCTTAGATTGGGCCCAAATATTGGTACAAACCTCATTTGGACCCAATGAATTCAATGGTGAAGTTACATTTAGGTTTTTATCTCGTTTGATTGGGTAATTTATGTCAAAATACAAATTAGGGCAAATGTTTGTTTAGGATTCTGTTTTGGGTCAAGATGAGTTCTGATGGTCAAATTGAAGCTACTAAACCCTAGAGAATATTTTTATATGAATTTTAGAGGGTTTAGATTAATTTTATCTTGACCAGAACGACAGTTAATTAAGCGGGTCTATTTTTAGGATTTTAGAAGTCATTTAATTTTTAAAACACGCGAAAACCCATTTTTGTATATACTAACCCACTTGTTGGACATTTAAGGCCATTTAACCCTTAATTAACCCCTGGGAAAACCTGTGGTTGTTTTGCATTCAAGATATGATGGTAAAATTACAGTTTTAACCTTGGTTTCTTGTCTTTCTCAGAATGATTATGCAATGAATTATGGCTCTTTGGCAGTTATGTAGGAGCTTTTATTCCTAATAATAACTAAATTAAGCTAGTTATGGCTTATGATGGTGTTCCCATCAACAGCACAGGGCCTTGCCCTCTCAGAATAGGGGTCTCACCGCTCCATAGTCCGCGTACCCTCGTTCGACTATCTCGATTTGCCCAGTGGGCCTAATAAGAGTCGGTGTAGGGTAGCTAGTTCTAACCCTTGGCCCCATGGGGCGGCTAGCTCCCTCCTTGCACTACATAGCTCACCTCGGTACCACATATGCAATGGCTAACAGGAGTTGGTGTAGAGTGACTAGTCCTAACCTTGGGTCTCAACCCAAGGGGAAGCTAGCTCCCCTCTACACTAAAGGGACAGCTACTGCTGGCCGCCTTGTTGGCAACCAGTATGTATATTTTATTACTCGAAAAATAGAAAATTTCCGAGGTCGAACTCAGGGAGCAACACCTGATTTTAGAAGCGTACAAAATCACAATTTACAATATGGATATAAACTATTTTATAAAAACAAGAAAGGAAAATTTATTTTTCTTCTCTTCTTCTTCTGCCTCTTTCTTTCTCTCTTCAGACGTCTGACTCCAGGGTCAGGCGACTTAAACTTCCACTTTCAATAGTATTTCTTCTACTGGTTCTTCTTTCTCTTAGCTTCTTCTTCTTTTCTTCTTCTTTGCAGCTTCTCTCCTCTTCTCGGCCTTCTGGGCTTCTTCTTCTTGCACCGTGCCTTTTCCTTCTTCAGTTGGCTTCTCCTCTTCAGCTTCTGCTCCTGTCTTCTTCTTTTTCTTCCTTTCCTTCTTTCCTCAGCTCCTGCTCTTTGATGCGGCTAAGTGTCCTTCGCCGCTTCCTCTTATTTCCTTCTCTTCTTCTCTGCTGTTGCACTATCTCCTCCTTCTTCTTCTCCTTTTGCTCCTCTGTGCGGCTAAGTCCTCAGTCGCTCCTTCTCTTTTCTTCTCCTTCTTCCCTGCACAGTGAAAGGTTAGGCAAAACCTAACCCCTACCCTCCCCGCGCGTCTCTCTCTCTTAAGTTCACTCCAGGGTCTACTCTCTCAGAGCCTTAATCGGGTAAGCGGGTCGGGTGACGCGTCGGGGACCAGGCGCACCGGCGTGGGTGGTGCGCGAGGTGTGCACAAGCGGGGAGTAATCGGATCCGGGTGCCAGGTCCGCGGGGAAGGTGTTGCGGACGAGGCGTGGCGAGGGTGCGAGGGACCTCACCCCAGTGTGTTTCGAGGCGAATAGCCTGAAACACAAAATCAATTTATGTGCGGGCGCCCACCCGCACACTTCCAAGGTGGGACTAAAAGTCCCACTTGCTTTCGTGCCTTTGTCCGTAGCAGAAGTCCTTGCAATTGCAGCGATACGCGAGGCTCGCGTCTGCAATTGGGGACCTGGGACCATGCGTGAATTTCTTCCGCGTGGCCTGGGACTCCAACCTGAGACTACAAAGTCCTGGAGCTGCTAGCAAGCTTGCTCCAAGCTCAGCAGAAATGGCGGTGAGCCTCTAATCCTGCAGTCACGCAAACGGCCTCGTGGCCACGTCAGAATGCTCAGCCAGCTTCGCCAGAGTATGGCGAAGGTAGCTCGGGGGTCAGCGAGGCGTGAAGATGCCTGTGCACGTGTGCCTAGGGCACACTGTTTGCGTGCAAATGGGTTTGTTCGGGGGACGATTTTAGTGGGTGGCGCGGTGAGTGAAAGGGCGAGAGGTGATCAGTGGGAGGTGGTAAAGCTCAGGGATCAGTTGGCGAGGCGAATGGAGGTGTGGAGCAGCGGGGACACCTCGCTGGAGGTCTGGCCAAAGGTGGAGATGGCAATGGTGGACAGTGACAGTCGAGGGATAATTCGTGAAATAGATTGAGGGGAATTGAAGAGGGAATAGAGAGGAGTGAGTCTAAGCTGATTAAGTGGGGACAAATGGGGAGAGATGGTAACTGGCAGTACCTGCTGTCGCCAGAGAAGACGACGTCCAGTGGAGGGAGACGGCAACGATGACGGGGCTAGAGATGCTCGCTCGGGTGTTGCGCGAAGCGGAGGAAGATGGTGAGGACAGCTCTACCATTGGTATTGTGGCAGAGCAACGAGAAGGAGGACGGAGGCTCGCCGGAACTTGCTGGACCACTTGGCCGGAGGAGAAGAGGATTAAATTGGGGAGGAACTCTGGCCAAGACAAGCTTGACCAAAGCGGCAGCCCCTGCCGTTCCTTAAATAGGTGCTGGCAGGGAGGGAAACACGGGGAGGAGGCGTGGGCTGGTCGTCGGAGATGTGGCTGGGAAAGAGACCCATACCTCTCGCACATTCGCACGAGAGGTATGGGTGCCGACAGGGCATGGGAGGTGGTCCATGTGAAAGAGGACAACACAGGGGATCCTCCTCTCGTTTCTGGGGCTGGTTGCCATGCCCTGCGCGGCGCCATCCTCCGCGCAAAGTCGTCGGAGGTATGGCCTACTGCTGCGGGTGGCAGAGGGATCGGTTCGCAGAAGATGAAGGGAAAGTTGAGGGGGTATTTGTAAGGCTTCAAAAAGTTAAGGGTCAGAAGGTAATTGTTGAGGACCAATTTGTAAAGTAGGTCAAAATGGCCTTCCTTTAGGTCCAAATTTTGGTACAAACCTAATTTGGACCTAAGAAATCCAATGGTGAAGTTTGATTTTATGTTTGACCTCATTTGACTAGACATTTTGCTTAAAAACTCAAATTAGGTCAAAAATTGGGTATAGACATCAATCTTGGTCAAATTAAGTTCCAAAGGCCAAATTGATGGTTATAAACCCTAGGGGATATTTTTCCATTAATTTTAAAGGGTTTAGTTGATTTTTATCTTTCCTGAAACTTCGTGAATTAAAGTGGGTTTGTTTTAGGGTTGTAGAATGTCATTTAATTTCTGGATGTCGCCATAACCCTTTTAAGACCAAATCACCCCACTTTTTCTCTTATTAGGTTTACTTGACCTATGTCTAGACCCTTAGAATTTCTGTTGATGCACTGCAATGGTAAAATTACAGTTTTACTTATTGTGTCATGTTTTATTCTCAGATTAATAATTCCTTGAATTAGGCCTTCCCTTAGGTTATGTAGAAGCTTTTGTTTACTTTATTTAGTTAAAATGTGCTAGTTAGGGTTCATGATGAGGTTCTCATCAGTTGCTCTCTTTGGTACTGTGTACATAAGGACCAGCTCACTTCCTGTTTATATATAAGATTCTTTCCATGTACAAGAGTCCTTCCACTACTTCTCCGTAGGGTTCATGCTTGTATTCATTTCATTTCATTTCTTAACCCGCATATCTCGTCGTTCACATTCTTATTCTCATTCATAACATGCAGCTCGTGTTTTAATAACTGAAAAAGGCACCACATCATGTATCTATACACCTGCTAGCAATTATGGGTTTAACATGCATCTCAAAGTAAAACAAGATAGTTCAAGCAATGTACATTTGTTTCTGCCCTAGAGTTCATTTCACAACCTAGGGTTCAATCTAAGCATGCACTTTACTTATTTAAATCTTAATATGAAGGTAAACCACTCTACCGGAAATCACAAGAGGAATGGGGGCTAGAACTGTAGATCCTATTGTCTCTGTGGGCCTCGAACACGCTATAGGATGGAACCATATACTAGTGACTAAATTACATTAGACAAGTTCAGAACAGTATATAATTGACACTAACACGTAGAGTAACTCGAGTAGAAAACAACAGTACTTCGTTAGCGTAAATCTGACTCCGTTTGGACCTCGAACGGGCCAAAAACATGCATAGAGACTAAAATCAGACGTCTGGGACTAGGCCTAGATGTCTTAAATGATTTCAGAAGCTCACCTTGTGCTCCTGCATTGCTGACGGACATCTGGAACCCCTCACAGTTGTCCTGGGGTCTTTCCAGACGTCTGCCAACTCTGTCGGACGTTTGATGTTGGTATTAGACGTTGATCAGTCGATTTTCGCAGTGTTTTAAAGATATGTTCGTTGTAGTATATTGCGAAAAATAATGATCAATTTAATTTATTTATTACTCAAAATTTAGAATGTTCCGAGGTCGAACTCAGGGAGCAAACTTAGTTCTAGAAGCATAGAAAATCACAATTCACAACCATATACTACTTTACAAAACTTAAAGAGAGAAGGAATAAAATTTTTTCTTCTCTTCTTTTCTTCTCTCTTCTTCTTTCTGTCTTCAGACGTCTGATTCCATGAATCAGACGTCTTAAGTAGCATTTGCTACAGTGCTCGTCTTCTTCTTCTTCCTCTTTCTTTGGCTGCTGTAACTTCTTCTTCTTGGCTTTTTCTTCTTCTCTTCAGCTACAGCTTCCTCCTTTGGCTTTAGCTCTTCACTGTTGAGTTGCACCTCCTCCTTCTTTTTCTTCAGTTGGCTTCTCCTCTTCAGCTTCTGCTCCTATCTCTTCTTTTTCTTCCTTTCCTTCTTCTTCCTCAGCTCCTGCTCTTTGATGCGGCTAAGTCCTTAACTGCTTCCTCTTCTTCCTCCTCCTCCTTCTTCAGCTTCCCTGCACAGACACCTGGTTAAGCAAAACCTACCCCTACCCTTCCCGCGTTTCTCTCTCTCTCTCTCCATTTATCTCTTAGGTTCACTCTCCCAGAGCTTTCTCGAGTATATGGGTCGGGTGTACGTGCCCGGGACCAGGCCCATCGGCGTGTGGTGGTGGCGAGGTGTGCACGGGTAGTCGGGTCAGGCCAGGTCCGTGGAGGCGTGGGTCGCGAACGAGGTCGATTCGGTTTGGGTGAGAAGGACCTTACCCCGTGATTCGGAGGCGAACAACTACTGGCAAGAATTCAACTTATGCAGGTGCTGCGCCTCAGAACTTTCCGAGGTGGGACTAAACGTCCCACCCTTTCTCGCGTGCCCGCAGCAGCAAGCGCAAGCAATTGCCACTCCAGTCGAGGCCTTCGCTGCCAACTGAAGACCTGGAGTTGCACGTAGAGGTCTTCTGCACAACCTGGGTGTGTCCCCTAGAGTAGGAAGGGCTTGGAGCTGCTTGCGAGCTTGCTCCAAGCTCAGCGTCAATGGCAGCGGAAGCTCGAGACCTGAAATCAGTAATACGACCTTGCGGCCTTGTCAAAATGCTCAGCGAGCTTTGCCAGAGCACAGCGAACGTGATGGGAGTGGTGACGTGGCATGATAGTGGCTGTGAATGCGTTGCTAGGTCAAACTGTGTGCGTGCTGGTGGGTGTGTTTGGGAGAAGTGTGTGGAGAGTGTGGTGGTTGATGGAGATGGGGAAAATGATCAGTGGGAGGTGGCGGAGCTTCTGGGGTGTTTGGCGAGGTGGATGGGCGAGTGGAATGACGGGAGCACCTCGCTGGAGATCTGGTCGGAGGGGGAGAAGGTGGTGATGGACAGTGGATGTCGGGGGGTCGAAACAACAAATTAACAGGGGGGAAATAAAGGGGAGAGTAAGTGAAACTTATCTACGAGTCCAGAGTGAAGGGGGAGGTGTGGAAGTGGAGAGCGGCCAGTGCTATCATCGCCGGAGACGAAGTTGCCAGGGGAAGAGAACGACAACGAGGAAGAGGGGCTGGAAGGTGCCCACTGGTATGGCGCGGCGCAGTGGAAGATGGCGGAGTTAACCTTGCCACTGGTATGGTGGCAGGGTGACGAGAGTGGAGAGGGAATGTTGCCGGAAGCTCTGGTAGTTGGCCGGAGTTGGGAGGAGACGAGGAGGAGGGGGAATCTCAGGCCAAACGAAGCTTGGGAGGTGCAGAATGATCTGGGCTTGCTTAAATAGGCACGGACAGGAGGTTCTTCGCACAGAGGCGGCCAGAAGTCCACGCCGGAGGCATGGTTGGAGGGGATACCCATACCTCTCGAGCATTCGCACGAGAGGTATGGGGCGATTCAGGGTATGGGGAGTTGCTCATGCGGTAGGGGGTTTCGCAGAGAGCTCCCCTTTCAAATCTGAGAGCAGCTCCTTAGGCAAGTAAGGAGAAAACCACCTCGCAACGTCACCGCTGGTATGGGTCCCTACTGCAAAGGTAGAGGGACCTGAATGAAGAAAGTGAAGAGAAAGCTGAGGGGGTTTTCGCAAGGCTTCAAAAAGTTAAGGGTCAGAAAGTAATTATTGAGGATCAATTTGTAAAGTAGGTCAAAATGACCTTCCCTTGGGTCCAAATTTTGGTACAAACCTAATTTGGACTTAAGGAATTCAATGATGAAGTTTTATTTTAGGTTTGACCTCGTTTAACTGGATATTTTGCACAAAAACTAAAATTAGGTCAAAAATTAGGTATGGACCTCAATCTAGGTCAACTCAGGTTCCAAAGGTCAAATTGAAGGTTCTAAACGCTAGGGGATATTTTTCCATGAATTTTAGAGGGTTTAGTTGATTTTTATCTTTCCTGGAACTTCGTGAATTAAAGTCGGTTTGTTTTAGGGTTGTAGAATGTCATTTAATTCCTGGATGTCGCCATAACCCTTTTCAGACCAAATCACCCTACTTTTTCTCTTATTAGGTTTACTTGATCTATGTCTAGACCCTTAGAATTTCCGTTGCTGCACTGCAATGGTAAAATTACAGTTTTACCCCTTGTGTCATGTTTTATTCTCAGATTAACAATTCCTTGGATTAGGCCTTCTCTCTGGTTATGTAGGAGCTTTTTCTTACTTTATTATATTAAAATATGCCAGTTAGGGTTTACGATGAGAATCTCATCAGACGTCTGTCAAAGTGTCCAGACGACCTAAAGTGTCTGGAAACCACGCTGCGCAACTTCCCAACGGCTCTGCAAACGTACACAGTAGGGTCGGACCACGCCTCTGAGCGGGTTGTACAAAATACGCAAAGAGCATTCGGGGCTTATACCTTTGAAAACCGCCTCATTGGACATCTGATGATGTCTCCAGCCATCTGGTCAGAAGTTTGTACTGCGGAGAAAGCCCTTGTATAGGCCTTCATGAGCCTTCTTCTCCTCGCGGGGCTCTCTCCTCACTCTGCGAGACATAGGGACTTAGGGTACAGTAGGGGTAAGGGAGTGGTACGAATGCACAGACCTTGAACCGGGCGTTACCTCAGGTTTTCTATGTTGTATCAAACCTCTGGATGTAGCTCCGGACGTCCGATCAGACGTTTAATTCTATGGAATAATGATTTCACAGAATTGTTGTGAGACCTCCTTCCTCGCAACCAGCGCCTTCTCTTCAAGACGACTCCTTCCCACAGAGCCCCCAGCAGTAGCTCCTCTCGAGCCTCGCCCCGCAGCTGAGATCCAACAGCTCCTCACGTGCTCCTCCGTGCAAGCTTCAAGCTCCTGCTCTGGTTCTCGCACGGCCGCTCCCTCAATAGTTGCACGGACGGGGGATGGATGGAGGAAGGAGATGAGGTGGTACCGCAGGGAGAGGGATGTGGGGGGAGAGGTAGAGGTCCTAACCCTACAGTTGGGGGAGTTTTATAGGGTGTGGGTTAGGGTTAGGGTTTGAGGAGGGAAAGATGGTGTGTGTGCATGTGTGTGGTTGGGGGGGGGGGGTTGGGTGGGAAGAGAGAGGGAGAGAGAGGAAATTGCAGAAATCTCCCCTACTAAACCTCTCTTTTTTCCCACAAGACCTACACACCTAAATATAAGAGATTTAAAATTACATTTATACTTCTAACTTTCTGAAAAAACTTTAATTGATCCTCAAAAAGAATCATTTCATTACGTACAATTAAATCCAAGTCACACGACTACAGATAATTAGTGGGATCCTTTCTCTTCTGAAAAATGATGATAGAAGCTAAAGGCATTAAGTTTTAAAGTTGAAATATTACAGAACACACTACTGCTTCCTCTATAATACGAGGAGTTCAATTACAAAAGTAGTCGTTTTAATTCAAAAATCTAACTTAATTTACTGACCAGACGACGATGATTTTATAAAATAGACGAATAAACCAAACCGAGAGACGATATAAATGCTTTTTTAAAATTCATTTAAATCTGCATGAAGCTTGTTATATTATTTAAACAAACATTTGAGACTCCGATGCGAGGAAACCAAAAGTCAGAAAAAGTAATCACCATTGCATTTGAAGAACTAGCATTGAATTTTTCAACCTCCCGATTCTCAGGTAAGCATATTATATATATTCCCATGAAGGCCCTGGGCCTTGGGAATGCCATCACAGGATCAGCATGATTGATTGGTTAACTGCAGCAGGACCCAATTTTATCGAGCTTATTTGGAGACCCGACATCTACGCTTTTAGAAAAATATGAGTTGTGCCATCAAGGGTTGTTGGGTTGTCAGGGTGGTGAAGCCTTCCCCCAATGGCATCTCCAGATCATGGACCAATTACATGGCCACCACATCTGCCCTCCAGGAAAAGAGAAGAAGGCGACGACGAGGAAGACTTGTGCTTGGGAATAGGACCATGGTCAGGATTTCTCTTGTGGCAAATTGTACGAGAGGACAAAGGGAAAAACTTTAAGAGGACTTTAATATGCGGTTTCAAAATATAAGACTTGTTTTCAAATGGATTGCGACTTTACCCGGGGCGTTTTCGAAATATTACTCAAAAATAAAAATGGATTTAAAAAAGAAAAAAGCATTCCCGTTTTTTCCTCCGCATTCTTGTCCCTTGGTGGGCCCCAGGGGCCTGCCCCAGGGCAGGAGCGATCTCCTCTGGCAGAGCCGGAGCGCACCGAGCCCATATACGTGGGCCCCACTCGTCGGGTCCACGTCGCGGAAAACGCACTCACCCCCACCCAACCGCAAATGATCGGCGCGAGCGGGCGGGTGAGTAAATGCGCGTGCGTCTTCGTAATCCCCCTCATCTCTACCGTCCATTCCCAGATCCACGTCCACCTCCACCACGTCCTCCCGAGTCGTGCTCGCACGCAAGGCCTCATCAACCCTCCCGGGTCAGGGGTGGTGGTGGTGGGCGTGGACACGCGTCGCGTCCCCATTCGCTTTCGGCACGTGCGGAGTGAAGAAGAGTTAGGAGGATCTCTCCATTGCTGCAGCAGCTGCTGCTGCCGCCTCTTCTTCAGTGCTCTCTTATATATATCGGAGAACTCTGCCGTTCCTTCCTCACTACTTGTCCATCCCTCTCTCTCTCTCTCTCTCTCTCTCTCTCTCTCTCTATTTGTGTCTATGTATGTAGTGCCCAATCTCGTGGTTTTCATGGTTGTGTGTGTTGCCCTCGTCCTTTCTCGAATTCTTGCTGAATCCAAATTAACTTCGTGCTTGAGGTTGGAGAGGGAATTGAGGGTGATTTGGGTTGCACCGGGATGGGAATTCTGCATTTTTTTTTCGATGCGAAATCCGGTTCCATCGTTCGAGATCTCGCATCGGCTCTCTTTCCTTCCCGGATCCTCGTGATGGGTACCCCGTTGTTTTCCGCCTTTTTTTTTCTTCTCGAAAAATCGCTTCTTTCTCTTCTCAGATCTCCCTTCATCCATGCCTTCTTTTGTTCTTGGGTTTTTTTTTTTTTAAATCTCTTCTTGTTTCTTTCTTTTGTTGGGGGGAAGGAAAGAAAAAAAATGGTTTCTTAATTTCTTTCTTTCTTTTCCTTTTCTTTTTTGAGGGAAATCGCAACTGCTTTGGATATGAACTTGGGATTTCGGAGGGTGGAGGAGGAGGTTTGCGAATGGTGAAGATCGAATGCATGAGATGGTGGCAATGCTCTTCCACGGCTTTCTTGAACTGTGTACTCGGACGATCGATTTGTTTCTCCGAGTCTTCTTCGCGATCTCGAAGACGGGCCGAAGGCTTTCGAATCTAAGTGCAAAGTTCAAGAAAGTCGTGGGAAAACATTGCTGCATCTTTGCCAACACCTGATTCCTTCCTCTTTTGATCCAATTCTTATATATTCTCGAATTACAAGAGGTAAGATCTCCAACATGGTTGCTCCTTCGTAAGATCTCATCTTACGATTGCCGGTGCTACACTTCTCACCTCGAATTCCTTTAATTACTACCAATGGGTGCAAAGGCTCATACATATTTCAACCATTTCTTGGTATTTCATGGTAAATTCTGCACAGAATTCAGAGTCATTGGCGGGCGAATTGGGAACTGCAAAATTATAGTATTTACTACTTACCATGGTTTAATCTGTTTTTTTTTGGAAAGATATGCTCCTGATATATAGTTTTTTTTTTTCTTGTTTTAAACTGAATAGTTTAGCTTTTATAAAAGGTTTGTTCTTTGTGCATAAATAGATTTTTTTTTTTTTAATTTTGCTGTACTGAATGCTTTGGCTTTAGTGAGATTAATTTCAACGCCATAGGTGTCCCTTTTCATGGAAATTCCGACAGCGTGCAACAACGGGTCATCTAGGGCACCACCTCTCTCATACAATCGAGGTTGGTTTCCCGTCCCATCCTTTTTCTAATTTTAAATGCCTCCACAACATTCCCAGAATTGCCATTAATATGGTATAGGTTATGAATATTTCCTCCAGTTATCAAAGTTCAGTTTAAAAAAAAAAATCTTCATTTAGTTTTCTATAACACCAATCAGCTCAGCTTCTTTTGATATCTTTAAAATTGGATTTTGTATGGTGCTGATAAGGTGGTAATTTCAAGCCATGATGCTTAATTGTTCGCACGTCCTTCTTGCTGCATTAATCCCAAGGAGAGGTGCAGTGGGGACGACGAGGTTTTACTTCTTTACCGATCTGTGAAAACCCCCCAGGCCTTTCTTTGATCCATCGCTTTTGTTATAGGGGTAATGGGTGCTACAGCAAAGTAGAGTTCATGAAAGAGCACAGCCTCCAGGCTTTTTAACTTTAGATTAGTCTTCTTCTCACAAATGGATACCAGTCACATGGCATCAGGCCCAACTGCCAGAAGGCAAAAGTGGGCTTGAGTCCATCCATAATCTGTCATTTACCCACATTAATTTAAGCTGCAGCATATGGCTGTGCATGGTTAGCATCTACTAATAAAGTAATCCGTACATCTACATCATAGATTAGACGCGTATAGTTGCACTGTCTTCCTGTGGCCACGTGCACTCTGGATGTTGTGTGTGCAAGAGCAGGTTTGCTTCGGTGGGGACGGCTCCTAGATGTGGGACTATGTTAATTATTGACAACAGAATAATTAAGTTAACCTCAAGTGCTAGTTCAGTGATTCCATGCCTTCTTTGTATTTGTTCCTTGTGAGATTTTTTTTTTTTTAATTCTCTGTTTTTTTTTCCTCTTTTTTCAGCTGCAAGTATATGAAAAGATGAGAGGAGAAGATTTGCCAATTTAACAACCAAGCGTGTGGCTAACCACAACCATTGGCATTTGTCAAAGTAACGCAATGGTCAATAGGCAGTTGGTAGGATCTTGGTTTTTAAGAAAATTGGCCTTTCCCAAGGCCGAGTGCATTGGTTTCATTCAAGAATCAGTGCAAAGGTTATGAAAATCCCAATTCCCATCCACTTAAAACCCAGTGAAACTCGTGCAAATCTATTTTCTACCTTTGTATTTTTTTTTGCAAAGCCAAATATGTCGTAGAGGTGGCTTTCATTATGAAAAAAAGGAGGAGGATATATATATATATATATATATATATATATATATATATATATATATATATATTAGAAGATAAAATATATAGCAATTCCTCTCCTGAAGGAGCCAAAAACAACTGTGAGAATCTGCCAGCCTCTTCAACACAATTAATGCAACTTTGATTTTTCATCTCAGAACCAAACTCGAAGATCTGATTTTTAGCAGGCGATTTTGCTTACAGATGGAAACTAATACAGATCCAAGCTGATTAACACACTCCTACAAGCCTTGAAAAAAGAATTACGGTTATGTTGATGGAAATTATATGGGATGCAAAGGGGTGTGGTGTGTGTGTGTGTGGCAGGCAGTAGGCCCTCTTGGAACCCTCTCTCTCACGTGAAGACAAACAAACACCTCCTCCTCCTTGTGATCGCACGTAAAACCCTCATCGGTACTCTTTAACTGCTAGGGGGTGTGGGGGCGCCACCACCAGCAGCCCACTTGTGGCTGATTTACTAAAAGTTGATGAAGAGATCTATCTACCCTGTGCCTTGACGATACGAGACATGCATGTAAAAACATGCCCCCATCGATACGAGTAGGGTGTGGTCCATTCTGATGGTTGATACGAACCATATGGCGCACACACACGTATACTAACATTATAGGGTTAGCCCTCCCCCCTCCCCTCATGTGTGTAGTGGTGCAGGAAAAAGACTGGAATGTGCAGTGGTCGGCCCATGGGGACATGCTTTTGGCCTGTCATGCACTGGCCCTTGTTCCACCAATAAGGGGATGTTCCTCATCAAATTGCTTGTTGTTATATAGTTTACCGCATCAATCAGGCCTGTCTGTCTGATTCTTTTCCCTGATGGGTCGTTGGAATTTTACTCAAACCCCACCTCGCTTAATTTTCCCACCCCCATGAGATCTTTTCCTTTCATGAGATTAGAAAGTTACAGTGGCAAAGGAGTAACGAGTTTGTGGGAAGGTTAGGGTGGAAAGGATAAATTCTTCGACAGGAGCTTGGTTGTTACTGCGTGGTTTTGCTGCCTCAATCAGGTTAGTCTGATGCTTTTCTCTTGATGGGTAATTGGCCGCCTCTTTCCTAGAGTTAGCAAGTGAGCAATGTGGGGGTAACAAGTAGGAGGTGAAAAAAGAAGAGATGATGATAATTAATAATGACAATAAAAATAATGGAGGATGGAGAAGATGTATATATGGAGTACTACATGGTTGGAAGTATCCATGGATTTGCTTCTTGTCATATTTTGTGCTGCGTTTGCTCAGGTCTGCCTGTCTGATGCTTTCCTTCATGGGTAATTTCCTCCTTTCATTAAATTAGTAAGTAGCAAATGGGTAACAAGTGGAGGGGTGAAGACGACAAGGGTGGGAAAAGAAACTTTGTACGTGCTCGCTGCAAAGAAAGCCATCTAATTGCTTGTTATATGTCATATACTTTTTGCTGTATGAATCAGGTTGTCTGATGCGTTGCTTTGATGTCATCAACAAGTGGCACCAATCGTGTAAGAAGTTGGTTGGAAGTCATCACTGAATTGCTTGTTATTTTATATGCTGTATTTTTCTTCATCTTCAGGTTTCTGTGATTCTTTCCATCTGATGGATCTCTGGATTTTTCTTACCATTATTCTTTCCCTTTTTTGAGATCCTTCTTTCATCAAACAAGAAAGAAAGTGACAAAAAGGGGTAAGAACTAAGAAGTATGTGATGAAAGCTGCATTAAACCAGCTGTTTCTGATGCTTCCTCTTAATGGATAGAATTACCCCTAGTTTTGTTTCCATCTGAGATCCTTCTTTCATCCAACTAGACAGCAAGAAGGTGGCAAGGTGTGTGTGTGGATGGAGAGGTTGGGGAGGGGGGGGGGGGGGTGGTGGTGTGTTGGGGGCGCGGTGTGTTGTTGAGATAAAAACAAGGATGAGGAAATAGATATCTACGATCCTTGATTGAAAGACATGTCAATGACACCACCCGGTGGCAGATATGCAGTATTTCTTTTCAAGAGAAGAATATCTCTGTTGTTGTGTATGGGTCGGTGTGAATTTTGATCTTTGCAGCTTTTGCTTCACACCCCACCCCCCCTCAACCTGCTGTTGCAATGAGGTGGTGGGGGAAGGGGTATGTGGGTCAGCTGGTGAATGTGTCCCCATGACAGGTAGAGACACTGTTTTGCAATAATAATAATAATAATAATAATAATACATATCAATGGTTGGAGTTCCATGGGACTGTTTTGGGGAATGATAGATTTAGAGTGATGGATGGGAGTTCAAGCTTTTCACAGGCTTTATTCCCATGATGGTGACATTTTTTTAAGCAGGCAAAAAACAAAAGAAGAAAAGAAAAGAGAGGAAGACATTCTCACCTTCACTGCTTGTTCCAGATGCTCTCTACTCCCTCAGAAAACACACGCGCTTTCTACACCCTTGTTCTGAGGTTGTGTGTGTGGGGGTGTAATAAGACAAGGTCATGTCATTATACTAATACCAGTGAAGGTGGTGGGAGGTGGTGGGTGGTGGTGGTTGGTAATGGTATACATCACCTTAAGATGGGATAGAGTTTGCTGCTATCCCACCAAAAGACAGACAAGAGGGGGAGGGGGGAATAGACGGTGGAACCTTTGTAAGGATTGCACCATCCCCATGTGTAAAGTTGTGGTACTCAAGCTTTTGTCGATGGTTCTCGTGTGTGCGTGTGTGTTGTAGCGGGGGCGCGGGGGATTTGTTTAGAAGTGTGGGTGTTCTCTTCCAGTTTGAGATCCACCAAAGGCATGTGCAGGTTTATACTCCGAACAATAGTTCATATATGTACAATATTAATGGAATGAGGTGCTAAACGTACTCTTCCTAATATATATATTTTTTGCTGCTCTCCCCTACTTTATCTTCCACGTCAAACATTATATATTTCTTTTCCTCCGAAAACAGACTTCATGCTCGATCGGGGGTGCAAATGGACATTTGTATGGAAGTCTAGACATATGTACATGTGAATCTATATATAAACATACCTGTGATTGCATATGACAAGTTTCTAAGTGATGGCGTATGGTAGAAGCAAAAATAGAAACAAACTCTTCTGTATGTACATCCATATCCACAATTCACCGGTTGCGTTAATTAAAATTAGCACTAACCTCATCATGCTTGGGTTCGTCGAGATCCCCAATTAGAATTTCGATTAACTTCAAAAGATAGATTTATATACTATTTATTCCCTCCATCCATGATGATCCTACTCATCATACTTTGTGCATCAACTGCTAGACATTAACGTGCATAGCATCGAATGCTGTATCTGAGAGCAGATCATGCCATAACATTAATATCGTAGTTCCAAGACTATATGGTTTTAGTGCCACAAGCCTTTACAATACATATAATCTCGTAGCAGCATCAGCACTGAAACATCCATGACGTGATGTTATGCATCAAAACATGTAGATTTTCCATCTTTCTTGCCCCCACAACATCTATTGTTTTTTCTCCTTCTAACCTAAAACCCTATCCCCCTCTTCCTCTAACGAATATTGGCATTTTTTTTTTTTTTTTTTTTTTTCAGGTATGGATTACCTGCGTAATCCTTTTGCTGCACTCCTTCTTGAAACCTCTCCTTAATTAACATCTTTTCCCCCAAGTCAACAAGGTATAGGATATATATATATATATATATATATATATATATATATATATATAGAAGTGGGCAAATTAAAGAGAGTTTCCTAAACAATTAATCAAGAATTTTCGTATTAGATTGAGCACTCTCCCTTGTCTTCAACGCTGCCCACGTAAGAAAAAAGAACTTCCATATTATGCCATACAATATGTAATTGGTAAACTTGTCATTTTATTATGCATTGCATTGTTTGGGAAGGCAAGCTATGGTGTGACTCAAAAAAATAAGAGAAATCAAAGGCACGATGGTGCACCTTAACTAATTAGGTAGAAGGAATCGACGAACATAACGAGGATTGCAAAAAAAGTAGGATGAGGGACGCTTACATGAATCGAAAGACATGCCCTTTTATCTTATTAAGTCACGAAAGCTTCAAGCAAGTACATGCAAACATGTTTGGAAACAGGTGCTGCTCATGTACCACGATTTGTGACTTCAACTCTCTCAAAATGACACCAAAAGGAATTATCATATTGGCCAATTGGCTCTAATTAGATTGGGTTTAGCGGTCGGATGAGTTGTTACATGGGATAAATGGAGATAAGGCATTTGATTGTGCGGTAGACAAGTAGCTAGGAGGTCATGTAAGATGATTATCGTAAAGAAGTTATTATTATTATTTTTATACTGAAACAAGGGAGAAATTGTGATCGAAGTTATTTCTCTAGAAATCACAAAGCAAACTTTATGGCCCGCAACTTATCCGTAGCATTAAAACTCTTAAATGGTGTCAATCAAATGCAAACTTCATACCGTGCACACATGGCCATCTCCATATTAAATTGTTTAATTTTATGCCTTTTATGTTTCTCATTTCACATCCCTCAGTGATGTAATTCATTCCCATAACCATTCTTTTTTTTATGTTAGTTAGAAACATATTTTGCAATACGAAATCTCTACTCAATAAAAAATAAAATAAAATATATTAATTAAAAATTAAAATATATTAATATTTTCAATTAATATATTTTAATTTTTAATTAATATAAAATTAAAACATATCAATTTAAAATAAAAATATATGGATATATTTTTATTTTTAACCATTATATTTTGATCGTCAACCATTTTTTTACTTATATAAAATGATTTTACATTCATAAAGAGTGATTTTTTACTTTTGAGTTGATGTTTAGGATAAACTTTAAATTTTAAATTAAAAGGTAAAAAATTATTTTTTATAAGTTCTAAATTCTTAACCCAAAATCCTAAACTCAAAATTTATTGATGAAAAATTATTTTCTACTTTTCAAATAAAAATCTATTTTTTACTAATAAAAATTAAAATATATTAATATATTTTAATTTTTAATTAATGTATTTTAATTTTTAAACAGATAAAAAATTAAAATATATCAATTAAAATTACCATATGCAATGATCCACCACATACCCTCACTTCATATATTACAAAATATATTAAAATATACTTTTTTTTTTTTTTACTCCATAACTTTTTAAGTGCCGAACGAGGGAAGTAGAAAAACAAGATTTTGTTGTCATATTTCTACGACCAAGGTGCCGAGAAATATTTATCACTTAAATGGACTTAGGATCAGTTCTGTCTGCATTCGTACGTTAGGTCTGACTGAACCAAGACCAACTTTGTCCTGCCAGAGATATCCATGCATCCGTCATCAGAATAATCTTGGTCCATGAGAGGGAATTCGTTTCTTCTTCTTTTGTTGTCGTTATTGTTCTATGGAGGTCGTTTTTTATATAAACTGCACGTTCATTTGAGAATTTGCCATTTAATTTCACAAGCTAAATTTGTAAAAAAAAATTGCAACCTTGAAGGTTACTGGACTTTTTATTCTTGGGAAGCAATCACGATATTTGCTTGAAGAATTTTTTTTTTTTTTTTGGTCAAACATCAAACCCAAGCTCAAAGTATTGAACCCATTTTTCACCATGATTGGACTAGTGCTTCCCTTTGGTGGTAATATTGCACTGCACAGTGCGCACCATGATTTTGATGCTAAGAAAATAAACAAAATAAATGAAAAATTAAATGTGACATTCGTAAGTTTTAGGATTAATATTATCAAAGTGAATGCTGATTAGATTCATCGTATTGTGAATAAAAAGAAGAATTCTACGTGTGAAACAATCTCGAAGTATATTTATTGAAGAAATCTAATTTAAAAGGTATGGAAATATTCCCTTCCCAATCCAAATTTACTTTTTTTGAAATAATTTCCTAATGTTTTACAAAAAGTAAAGATATACATTAATACCAAATTAACACGGAAGTTCATGCGATTCTCCTCCACTAAATTGTATTACTGATTTTTAGTTATAAAATAAAGTCAAAATGTATAAAAATATATGACATGGCATATTTTGCAATACACATATGGATATGATCTCCACTTTACAATTGATATTTAATGTAAAGATATCAAAAAAATATAAGTTATGTTACATGGTGAGTCTCATCACACTTAAAAAAGTTACCATCACTTTCAACTAAAATGAATCAATGTAAAATAATTCCAAAGATGATTTGGTGGTTATGTAGCAGTGTAGAATGATATTGAAGATGATTTTGGTGGTTTGCACCGATGCAAAATGATTTCTTTAGTTTAGAGGTAGTGACGGTTTTCTAATCAAAGTATGGAAATTATTTGCTCAAATAAAGAAGGAATAAGCAATCACACAGAGAAACAAGAATGATTTGGTAACCTAGTTCTACAATGTAATTGATGTGCATTTGAAGAGGGGATGTGTACCCTCAAAGATCTGCACTATGTATGAAAAAGATCAAGAGAAAATACAAGTTTTTCTCTCTCTAATCATGCCCCCTTCACGTAAGTCTAGGATCTTCTTGTCGGCGCTTGGCCATCCCAAGTAACCACCGCTTGAGTAATGGTTGGTCAAGCCATGAACCCTAGGTCTTATAAGATTCATAATGGACGGATCCAATAAGACCACATTGTGCATGTTACTTACGTCACCCAATTTCTTCGGGGGTAACGGGTAATGATTCATTGACTCAAGCGATCGATTGTTGGTGTTAACTTGCTGAGAAGGATTACTGGGAGTTATGGTAGTGAAGAAACAAGCAACGTTGCCGTTACCTAGTAGATATATGTCAGCAATAGGTATCCGACTATTTAATTGCCTAACTATGTAGTCGCTTTGGATGCTCGGTTGTCTGTCTATCTCTTTAGTTAAACTTGCTGGGTTGACTACAGGCGTGCTAGCCTAGTTCAACTATTTCCTCACAATGAGGGTTGAATATGCCTGATATTATTAGTCAGGCGGATGCAAGTTTTTCATAGTTTTTACTTTCAATCGTATGGCCTTCTTAGGCTTCTTAATGAGTCTTACTAGATCTTGAATTGCCCATTTACTTGCATGTATTTGTTAAACTTAAGAGGGGAGTTTTTCAATTGTTTTTTATAAGTAAATAATACTATACTCTTATTCACTCTTTGTCAATCTATTACTTATTATGAACTAGCTACCACACAAGACTTCTATCTGTAGACCCAAAGATGTCACCTAGTAACGTGGGAATCTATTTGCATATAAAAAAATAATAAGGGTTGGGAAATCATTTTGAGATCCAAGAATAAATTAGTCAAAGATTGTAAAATGTGGAATCAAATATTTCACATCATTTATCATAATTAGCTTATCCTCTCGATACTCATATGAAATAAGTGAAGATGAGTATTTGTTTGAGTGATAGAGAAGTAGAGATCAACATGTGACATAAAATGATTGACGTTTTGATGTGATATTAGTAATATTTATTTAATATTAAAAGTGAAATTGAATGATGTGATAGATATTTATTTAATATTAAAAGTAAAAGTAAATGATGGGTAATTATTTATTTATAATCTAAGTGATCATAAATATTATTGTGATTTAATTTTAATGATTAAAAATAATAATATAAGAGTTTACGTTGAAGTAATACAAAATAAATTTCAACAAAAATCCGTGACAAGAAAAAACCAGCAACTGTGTTCCTTACCACCTCGAAGTTGGGGAATTTGTCCCATTTCTCCATTGTAAATCGCAATTGCAAATCATGGAATTTCATTGACTCACCAACATCATTTATCATCCCCCGTCCCTGAAAGAGAAGAAAAAAAGAAACCCAAAAACAAAA
The DNA here is from genome assembly GCA_037157565.1 of Thalassia testudinum. Classification (NCBI taxonomy): domain Eukaryota; kingdom Viridiplantae; phylum Streptophyta; class Magnoliopsida; order Alismatales; family Hydrocharitaceae; genus Thalassia; species Thalassia testudinum. The sequence goes on along the minus strand of JAZHRO010000037.1, from coordinate 13,124,804 downwards.
AGGACTTAGTTGGTGAGATACTTTCCACCGTAACATCTCCTGCCAGCTGGTACGAACAGTTCTTGTATGACACTCAGGAATTATGGACAAGAGTAGAAAATTTCAAAAAGTAACTTCCTGTATCAAAACTTGCATGTGATTTCTTTATTATTATTATTTTTTAATCAAAATACATAAGTAATTTTTTTTTGTTATGAATCAAAATACATCAAAATAAAATATCATTAGTATATTTTAATTTAAAATTAAAAACACCAATATATTTTAATTTAAAACCAATCAACCAACGATGCAATTTGATTCATAAGCTATGATGACTTTTTGAGTGATGTACTTAAATTATTTTTTGCATTACTTCTTTGGTATCTTGAATACATTTTAGATAAGAATTAAATTACATCAATATAAAATAAACAATTATCAATATATTCTAACGTAGAACCAATGGTGTATTTTAATTTAGAACAAAAAAGTACTTATATTTTAATTCAGAAGTTATGATAACCTTTTGAGCAATGAACCCCACTGCCTGATAATAATTATATTATTTTTTACATTACTTTTTTAGTTTCTTTAAAGTTTCCCTAGAATTACATAGTGATCCCTATACATAACCAACAAATTTGGCTTGTGATCTCATCCTTTGGGGAATAAAACTTTCATATTAATCTTAATTAAGAGTTTGGAAGAAAAAATATTGTTCCTACAAAGACCTTTTTTTAGTCATTGCTGAAAGAAAGAAAACACCTTGCACTGAATAATCTCAAAAGGGTGGTCACTTATGGGTAGATACAACTTTTGAGGTTTTTTTTTTTTTTTCCGAATAAGAAGAAAGCATGAGACCAGTGTGGCGCTCATCCCATAAAAAAACAAAAAATTGCTTAACAACATTTTTAGGGATTGTGCAACCTTACCCTGCACATACTCCAAGCTTTCACAACTATTATTCCCTATCTGTTTATCATATGCCACTTTTCACATAAATTGAATCATCTTTAATCTTTTTTCTACCAGAGTCCTGGCATATTTTGAGAGAAAGATGCATGAGAAATTTTGACCAAAAATGAATAAAAAGATTAAACCCCCCCTCCAACTCAAAAGCACAAACAAAAGGGGGAAAAACCTCCCCACCCAACACGGAGCAGCTTCCAACAATAAGTATTAAGAGAACCCTCAAAAAATTATATTTTATTATAAATCCTGCTTACAGATAGGACACATCTCCTTCCAGACAACATGAAATGTGCCACCCACTAATGGGCTGGCTTTGGGGATTATCTTTATGATTCCCTCATGAAGCTTCCATTTAAGCTATTAAACTATTGATAAGCTTCGCTGTTTTTGCTCCCCCACCTGTTGGGTTTATAGAAGACAATCATATCTCCCTCGTTTATTTGTCCTTCTGCCTTTTGATTAGACAGTTGTATGGTTCCAGAGACTTCTCTATTTTTATTGACGAATCTCACCCTCCTCGCTGGCCATTTCCTTTGCCTTTTTTAACAAGGAAAAAAAAAAGGAACAGAAAAAACAAACCATCATCTCCAGAGGGAGATTTCCTCCAACCTGACATGGGCTGAAAAAAATCAAAAACGGCCAGGTAATAACTGTAACACTTCCACCCAAAATTTCAAAGAAATTCATACAATGCACAAGCTTGCATCATGACCAACACAAGCTTCCTGGAATGGCTATTCACCAGGAGGTAAAAACCAACACAAGCTTAACGACAGTTAAGTACTAACGCACAGAAGGGCAGATTACTGACGATACAGATAAATGATAATAATTAGTTGATGTTCATATTGCCTATGTTCGTGAGTGAACAGACTACATGTCTAGGTAGTAGATAGGTACAAACGTAGAGAAACAACATTGAGCTTTGCTGACGGTCTCCAGGGCATCTTCTATCATGACCACGCTGTTGCCTCTGAGAACCTGCAGGTTGGTATGTGGACAGATAGGATAAGAAGCAGCACATTCAAGTCAAGAGACACCCATTGCATACAAAAATAAAATAGCCATTCCAGTGCCAGAGAGACGTACAACCATCCCAATGTTGTTCTTTTCATTTCCATTAAATTTCCTCAGTGTTATCGACAACAGGATTCATGAACTGGTCGAAGCCACGCAGAGTTCCAACGACAACCCGATTTGCATTAAGCACCCAGAGGAAGCTCTAAATTAAGCCAAGGCATGACTGAGGAAAAAATGTGCCCATCTTAGTAATACGAGTAAGGATGATCACCAAGTGTTATCTGCAACCATATATATATATATATATATCACAGAACTAAGAAGGATGTTTTCTGCCAGGAATAGTTTCTTGTCAGCCATGAACTGAACCAGCAAGAAAAGTGTGATCTGCTGTCAAACAGAAGCTAACTACGACTCCAGAATTCCAATCCCATTATCACATCAGAATTTTGACATCTAGCTAACCAAATCAAGTTTACCAAATTTAATACCGAAGCTGCATAAAAATTTATCAGAACCAACACAGATGTATACTGATATACTATGATTAAAAAAGGATGCAAGCTGGACGCCATAATAAAAACATTTTATTAAAAAAGAAAAATCCTAGCGGTGACGATAACGAGTTGAAGCAAATTGACAAAACAAACAACTTCTATCTATAAGCAACAAATCCAACTATAATTGAAAATTTATCAGAACAACACAGATGTATACTGATATACAATGATTAAAAAAGGATGCAAGCTGGACGCCATAATAAAAACATTTTATTAAAAGAAAAAAAGTCCTAGCGGTGACGATAACGAGTTGAAACAAATTGACAAAACAAACAACTTCTATCTGTAAGCAACAAATCCAACTATAATTGAAATTCAACCAAGCAAACCAGCAACTTGCCGTATTCAAAGAAGCTGCCTTGCAATAATGCCTTAGAAACATGAGTGTATGCAGCAAAATTTAAATACCAGCTACCGTACTGCAGAGAGCCAAGTTGATAATGCAAAAATATCAGACAATATGCTTTGCAAGGTGTTACGATCCGAATTTTGAATTCCTACATAATTCGAGATCGACTCGTCCAGACTAATCCCAAGATCTAGTTATCCAACAAGAAATAACTAAAAGCAGGAAAATAAACAACATTCACACATGCAATATAACTAAGAAGAAGAAAAGTACGAAGTAGTAAAGAAAGTAGAACAATTGTCTCGAAATATAGTACATGCTACCATAACAACAACAGAAAGCGAAAAGGAAATATAAAGTAATTGGAACAGTAAAATATGTATCCATTACTCACTACAACAGTAGAAAAATAAAAGAGCTAAAAAATGACAATGGTTGAACTCAGCTGGACCCAGCACTCACTGCAGTCGGAAACTCGGGCTGCTCAACTCTGGTCCTGAAAAGGGTTACGAAAAGACAGAGTCAGCGAACGCTGAGTAGAGTGATATTTACATTATTTAAGTGCAAGTACAGTAAAACAACATGTTTATTTCTCATTTTTATTTATCTCATTTATGTGTTTCTGGTTCATCTATTTATCAAAATATTCAGGTATTTCTTGATCTTGCATATTTCTCATGGGAACGATCCTGATTGCAGTCTTTTCTGTAGAGTAGAAGGTACACGTGGTGCTTTCCTGGCTGGAAGAGTCCCCCATGGTAGTCCTACACCCAGTCAATCACCCTGAGGTCACTGTCAAGACGTAGCGGTGACTACGGCACGCGTGATAAGCGTACGGGTAGCTACCTTGCACAGACACGTGGTCAGTCGTTTCCTCTAGTGGGTGTGCCCAAAGTACAGTACAGAAAGTATAGGATCTTGCCCTCTCAGAACAGGGATCTCGTCCCTCAGAACCAAACAGGGGTCTCGCCCCTCCATAGTCCGCATACACTCATCTGACTACCCTGGTTTGCCCAAAGAGCCTAACAAAGTTGGTGTAGGGTGGTTAGCTCCCTCTCTACACTAGCAACATGTCTCGGTACCACGTACGCGAGGGCCAACAAGAGTCGGTGTAGAGTAGCCAATTTTAACCACGGGTCTCAACCCAAGGGAGGCTAGCTCCGCTCTACACTAAAAAATGACAGTTGCTCTCCTTGGTACCGCGTACACAAGAGCCAGCATACTTCCCGTCTACATTCCAGATTTCATTTATCCACAGGAGTTCTACTCCTAATTCTCCGTAGGGTTCATGCTCATATTCATCTCATTTATCCAAATCCAGATCTCATGTTTCATAACGCGTTCCTCATCCATATACAGGCAGTTCGTGTTTTCATAATTCAGTTCTCGAGCATAAACATGCAACTTATGGTTTCATAGTTCAATTTCTCATTTACATACATGCAGCTCGTGTTTTAACATGCATCTCAAGTAAACCATAGTAATTCCATATCATGCTCATACATTTCTACCCTAAGGTTCATTCCACATCCTAGAGTTTCAATCAATTTAATCTAAACATGCATATTCTTTATTCATATCTTAATAAATGCATTAAACCACTCTACTGGGTATCACGGGAGGAATGGGGACTTGTGCCGCAGGTCTCGTCGTCTCCGCAGACCCCGAACATGCCACCGATTGGTAACCTGTACCAGCCCCCAAAGTACATTAGACGAGTTCAAAACAGTAGATACTCAACACGAACACGTAGAAGAACTTGAGTGGAAAACAGTGGTACTTCGTTTGCAGAAATCCGATTTCGTTTGGACCTTAAACAGGCCAAAAGCACGATTACTGACCAAAATTAGACGTTTGGGACTATTCCCAAACGTCTTAAAAGACATCAGAACTCACCTTACCCTTTTTGCTGCTAATTCAGACGTCCAGACTCCCTTTGTGACCGTCTGGGGGTAGCTCCAGACGTCGGACAAGGTTTCCGATCGTCTGGAAGCACCTTCGGAAGTCTGACGACATGATCAGACGTCCAAAAGTACTTGGGAAAGCGCACTGCGCGCCTTCCCAAAGCCTTCACTTGCGTACGAAAATGCAGGCAAAATTTTAACCCAACAACTCCTGCGCTGAGATCTTCTGCATAGCGGAAATCAGCGCAGAAAGGTACGTACCTCGCGCGATATGTACTTTCTGACGTCTGGCCTCAACTCCGAACGTTCGGGTGCCTCGCCAGCCGTCTGGACGATACTCCAGATGTCTGATACTAGAAAACTTCCAGTACCAGAACCTACTCCGCAATGTTTCTCATCTCGCACCGTTGCCTGCAGCACGCCGTAGCAGCTTCAGCAGAACGTGCCTCTGCCTCCCCGAGCCCTTCCTCCTCACAAACGCGCCCGCCGCCGGCCGTGTGAGCTCCGCCGAGCTACCGAAGGTCCTTCGACCTTCCACGCTCTCTTCCTTCCTCTCTCTCGTTATCCCTCGCTCGGCCCCTCTCGTTACTCTCGTCTGGCCTCGCCATAGCCGCACAGGAGACGCTGGAGGTGGTGGTAACTGGTGGTGAGGGGATAAGGAGAGGAGGGGTTTAAATAGGAGGGGAGTTAGGGTTTGCGGGGTGAGGGTGAGAGGAGAGAGAGACTTCTGCGCATCGCCCGCACGCAGAGCGTAAAGTGTAATATGAAAAATCTTACTTTCAGACGTCCGGGAACGTGTCCAAACGTTTGTATAGACATTTGACTGAAACTCCAGGCGTCTTATCCGGCTAAAAATATAACGGGTCATTTCACAAGGAATTTCGTGGCTTAAGTCAAACTTCAAAGAAATGCCCAACCACCCTGGGATGCAATTTCTCCAGTAAAGGAATTGCTTTTTATGATTATAATTACAGTAGCATGTATTAACCATTGGCATATTTTGTAAATCTTCCAATGCTCAAAAGATCACTTCCCTTGCATGTTTCAACAATAAAGAACCACTTTAAGAAATTCAAAAGCCTGAAAGAAGAAAGCAATTGCAAGATATTCCAAATGAGGGGGGGAATTTGAAGGCCCCTACATTAGGTGATTGAATTATGGTTGACTAACCTCTAACACGGCGACTTTCAGACATTAAGGGGGCATGCCTCCTTTAAAATGTAGACAATTACTCTTCAAAAGCTAAAGCTTGACACAAAATATTATCCAGAGACTGTCCTGAAAGGAGTTTGGAAGAGATGAGTGCGTGCAAGGGTCAGGAGAGAGTGGTGAAGGGAGGTGCGGAGAGGATCTCCAGTGGGGATTAGGTGCATTCCTCTCCTTAGATGCGACACCCGCATGATTTTGGAGTCTTATATTTCAAGTGTAGGGCAAGAAGATACTTTGCAAGAGATTGTAGAGATCATGTTATGTGTGTTCTATGCAAGGGATGCGGTCATCGTCAATGGTCCTACCCGTGTAGAGTTTTGACAATCAAGGAGGCTTTCCTTTCTCCTCTGCCTTTCAAACCTCCATTAATGGAGCTTGATGCACCGTGGTCCAGTGCAATGTCCTCTATTAAGGAGGCTCTAAATGCTTCACTAGTAGGGGATTTTGTCATGAGGACAATACCCCTTTCGACGGTCAAAACATAGGTGGAGAGCCAAGGGCTCCTTTCTTGGAATTGGAGGATCGCATTTTTCTCACCCACGAAGGTCGCGTTGTTTGGTTTGGATGGTCGTGACATCGAATCCCTATGTTTCAAGGAGTTTGTTTTGGGAGAGGCAATTCTCTGATGGAGGTCTCCATCATTGCATGATGGAGCCTTGGATGAAAGACCTTCATCGGAACCTTCTTTCATGGCTTGCATTTGGGGTATTCTGCTGAGGTTGCATTCGACTAAGGTAGCAGTGGCTATTTGTGCCCTGTTCGCAAGGATTAAGAGAACATCATGGCCTTCATTTCCAAGGTGAGAGGAGCTCTCAATTGCGGTGGTGGAAGGTGTGTTACTCTTTGGTCGAATAGACCCTTCTCAATTGGTTCTTCGACATGGTGGTTCCTCTTAGGTCATCACATTGTAGGAGGTGTCGTCATCAAGTGGGAACCGGCAATCGTACGTAGTGGTGGTCAGAGGAGCACCATGTGTGGCCCTATTGACAAGGAAGAGGGACGAGTGCCTCATTTGGAAGCCAATTCACCGGGGTGCACAACATGAGATTCAAATTTTGAATTCGAATTGATTTCCAAATTCAAATGGTGTTTCAAATTTGAATGCTGAGATGGCAAGGTCTTCACCAAAAATGGAGTAGTTGATTTTAAATTCAAATTTGAATGGTGTTTCAATTTTAAATGCTGAGGTGGCAGGGACTTGTCCACCAAAAATGGAACAGTCGATTTTGGAAGGAATTAATTTGCCATACCAATAACACTTTGGTGATTAGACACAATGCGAATTTCCAGAAATGGCGCCTTCATGCAATGCGAGCATCCTAATGGGACTCCCTTAAACACACGTGAAGTTATGGAAGATCTTTTTATCTCGCACTTTCCTTGATAAGGATGGGGCGAGGTGCAAACTTCCTGCAAATGATGGCCCTAGTTTAGTTGCGGTTAACAACATGCTACCTGAAGCTGATATGGTGGCACTCGACTCTGAGCGACACAAAAGGAGGTGATGAGATTCTCAAGGTTAACATGAAGGTTGGTGAGCAATAGGACTATGTAGATTGTGAAATGTAGGAAGAAGGCGATGGGGATCTAGGGACTGATCTCGATGAGGGAGAGCCTTCCAATCTTGCATCAGTGTTCAATCAAGAAAATCGTTTCAGCTATCATAGTTGGAAACTTGTTTACCACAAGAATCGCCTCATACACAGAACACGATTGCAACGGATGCATCAACAAAAGAGAGAGAGGAGTTGGAGAAGGTGGGAAAGGCTAAAACGTCTAATGTAAGTCACAAAATTGTTATTAAAGAGAAGTTTTTCTTCCTAGATGGAGTGTTATGTGCCATGAGGTTGGAATTGGATTAAGGGGTTTTCATGGGATGTTTGTTTGGGCACTTTTTTTATTGATTTTTATGTATTTCGTCGTTGTGGGGGATGAATGTTTCATGGGCGAGTGGGAGATTTTTGATGTAAGAACCTGATAAAGGTGCATGTAGTAGGGGCAACTGATGTGTTCAGTTGCTAAGGTGTGGTCGGGTAAGTCCTGAGAGGTGTGGCTTTTACTACGTCATTTGTTTTTGCACTTATTGTAATTATTTTTTAATGAATTTTGGATGATCACTAAATGCTAGTAGTCATCCTATTTTCACTAAAAAAAAAAAAAAAATTGTGGCTTTCAACATTGGTTAATTACAACATATAAACTAGTTCAAGAAAAAAACAAATGAATAAATAAAATAAAATAAAACCAACATAAGCTACTCGGCAGGTAATAAACATCACATGATTAATATCATTACAATTCGATCACCAAAATGAGTCCTTAAGTAGATAAAATTACTCAAAAGATTTAAAAGTTTTGATTTTGTCACTTCCACCATGGGACAATAGATCAACCACGACATAAACCATCCAAAATAAAATTCTCTTGCTTACGAATCAAGGGACAGATTTAAAATATTAAATCCCACGCATACCCACAAAAGGAAATAAATTAAGAATAAATTGCAAGTAAAAATACAAAGTCCCGGCAGGAAATCCATCATCCTTCTTGAGGTTGCGATGGCAAATTGCATGCATGAAATATATCTTTCATCTGAAGTATGGTCAAACATTTCATGTGCCATAGGAGTCAACCTAGCACAGATATATTTGACAATCAGAATGGTGTACCACTCAGAAAAGTTTAACAGAATGCAAATAGGAAATCTGCTGATGCTGGAAGATGGCATTACATTGAGTTGGATTCACAAGGAAAAAAATGCAAATGGATTTGCTTTACCATTAGGATAGAATTGCAAGGAATTGCCAACTCAGACATTTGAAGAATATCATTAGCTAGAGGAAGAAAGAATGGAAGCTTATAAAATGTGGAAAGTCCAGTAATCTACTGCAAAAGACATGCATATCTGAATTTCCAAGACGAGCAAAATAAGAAATGGCAAAGAGATGCCTCATTAAGGTTTCACCAATTATATAGAATGATAAAGTTAAATTTTGATTAACTTTGAATATTAAAGGATAACATGAAAATTTGATTATTCCACTGAACAAATGGATCAGGCAAGTGAGGAATGAGGATGAATGGAAACTTATTGCAGCATTTTCTTCTAGTGATGGCTGGGCTATGACTTTAGACACTGTCATCTGAGAAATGAAAGATGATAGCAGCTTTCGTCATCCTATGGTTGGTACTTTTTGCTACTTCTCAACTTAAATTAGTTAACCAAAAAATTTGGAAAACTTCAAAAATCAACAAACTGCAGGATACCAGAAGATGGCTTTTCTTTTATTGAAGAAAGACGAAGGGGAATTTTAACCGAAAAAACACCAGTCATCATGGGAATACTCTCAATCAACAAGTCATACCCAGGATCTTTTAAGCAAATCATGAGAAAAAAATCACAAGAATGGAGGCAAGTAAACCACACAAACAAAGGGAAATGGACGTTGGCATTGTTGAGGATATACATTTTCTCAAGAGAAACAACTGAAACAAGGAAAAAAAAAGAATTGTTGAGAAACATGATCATGTCTATGTGGAAGAAAATCAAGCAGTGGACGCTGCACCATTTAGCAAAAGAATGTGAGGAATTACCTAAGACTGAAAAAAGGAAAATGAACCTGAAATCTATTTCAAAAACCTAATAAAAAGGAACCCAGTTTTCTCTAGTCTGGAAGTGTGGCGTGCTCGTCGACAGGTATAAGCCATAATACTCATTTCAGTTATCAAATCACATTGGGTAAAAACAAATAATGGCTGAACAAAACGGATTCATGTGTCTATTTATATCTGATACAAGATTTGGGCAAAGCCATCCAATTGGTATCTGATGATCATGATAACTTGGGAGAAAGCCATCACTCAGAAACCTTTCTATCACCATCAAGGTACCACTGAGTACCTCATGTGCACACTCATCTCCATAAGCCATTGTCATGCCTCTAATACTCACTATAGAGACCATATTCAAAACATCACTTGGAATATGGCATCCCTTGTACAGTTGCAAACTTGCTCTCGCACTTTTCCTGCTGTAAACACTGGCTCAGCTGCAATTCAAGATGCCAACACTGCTCCTGATTCCTTGAAAGCTTTTATGTTGAGATGATTCTAAGGTTTCTTTTTGTTGTGGGGGGGGGGGGGGGGGGGGGGGGGGGGGGGTGTTGTGCAGTAAGGGCAATTCTAAGTTGCATAAGGATCCAAGGTGCCTAACCTTCAAATTTGAAGAGTGAAGGTTCTTCCAACAGTAGAATTATAATAGCAACAAATTGACTTATGCCCAGATTCATTGCCGAAGGTACAGAGTTTAGTTAGTCGAATTTTCACACCCTCGAAAAGACCTTGCTCTCAACCGAGCTTCTTCTAATACAGTTTATACCCCCTTGTGGGTAGCATGATTTCTTTGTAAACAAATTGAACAAAAGACTGCTATCAGCTTCACCCTCTCTTTTTTTCGAAAAGGGAAAGGGTGATTATCTGGTTATCCTCTAGATAATCACCCAACTTCATTAGAAGAAAACCCGCTTACAAATTACATGCAAGACTCCTAAAACATCACCCCACCCTTCAACATAGGGGTTGTGCGCTGTAAAAATCACCCCATTCCTTCCCAACCAAACTCCTCAGAGGTTTACCAACACCTTTGCCCTCTCTCTTCTCGATTTAAACACATTAGGTCTTCCCACCCTACCCCCTCTCCTGAAGGACGCCCAAAACTCGTTGCAGCCGCCATGGCCAATCCAGTCGATCCCTAACTTGGTCCGAACATGGTTGGTGAAAACACATCTGAAGAAAAGGTACCCGATATCTTCCTCCTCCCCCGCACAGAGCGGGCAACTCCTGTTATCCGTAGTTGCCTACCTTGCCCTCCAAGCCTTCGTGACCAGCCTTCCTCTCCTTAATAACCACGCAAAGATCTTTACCTTGAGTGGGCATTCTGCTGACCATATCAATCTGTAGTCTCGCGGGAGGATGTAATTCAACTGCATGGGACCTTTGATCCTGTCATACACCTTCCTTACCGAGAAATCTCCCTCCTCCCAACGAAAGCGATCCACTCCTCCTTCTGGTTCCCATCCCTGCAAACACCGAAGAAGCTCCTACAACTCATCCATCCTCTGGTTGGAAAAGGCCCCCCTAAAGGTAGGGCACTAGGCATTTGCCCAACAGTCTCTCATTGTTGCCTCTTTTTGTGTAGCTCTGGAGAACAAGCTAGGGAATCTGTCACAAAGGAGGCCATCCCCCATACAATCATCCATCCAAAAACAGAACTCATCACTTGTCCCCATAAGAGGGGAGAAGAAGCCACGCACCTCAGATGTTACCACCGCCAAGCCCCTAAGTGGGAGACCGTGGCTCCAAGTGTCTCCAGGATCGACCAAGCCACAAAGGATCCATAGCATCTCCGCATGACCTCCCCAAAAAGATCCTAATCCATCTTCAATAACCTGGCTATCCACTTCGTCAGCAGACATCTCGGACCCCCAGGTCGCCCTCCTGCACCGACCGACACATCCCAGGCCACCAACCTGGTCCCACTTCAAGCGCCCCCTGGCCCACCCAAAAGAAGTTGCACATCAGGCTCATAATTTTTGCTTTTATCTTCTTCGAAAGTTTGAAAACAGAAAGGAAGTAACTTGGGATGGATGAGAGTACCACCCTGATTAGCACCAATCTCCTGCCTCTGGATAAGAGCCTGGATGCCCACCCTGCTAACCTATTCTCCATCCTCTCCAATATTGGGAGCCAGTCTTGTATTTTGACCTACCACCAAAGGAAGGCCCAAGTAGGGTAGGGGCAAGGAACTAACTGCCGTCTGGAGTGACTTGCTGCACTCACTCGCCTTCGAGTCCAACAAGTGAAAAGGTATGAGGCTGGATTTTTTGTAATTTATCTGCAAGCTTGAAACCTCCCCAAACAACTCAAGCAACGCATGTAGCCGTTCTGCCTCCGCAGCGAAACCCTCCGCATCGGAATTTGGAGGTCGCCGCCCGCCACAAAGCCTCTAAACAGGTTCCTCGAGCACGCCTTAGAGGCAACTCTTGCCAAGGCGTTAGCTACCAAAACAAACAACATAGGGGCGAACGGGATGAATCCACCCTCCTGCTGGGTTTCCGTTGAGCAACACCAAGAATGAGGTCGTCGTGACACACCTCTTCATCCATTCAATACACACTTGCGGAAAGCCCCTCCTGGATGGGCTGGCCCACAGAAATGATCCTTGCATAGAGTCGTAAGCCTTGTTGAAATCTACCTTCCAAAGGAACACCTTCGTTACCCTCCACGCTGCTAAGGCCTCCAAGGCCACCACAAACTCGTCTAGGATGCCCCTCCCCTCGACAAATGTCATCTGCACATCAGAGATCACATTCTACAACACCTTACACAGTCCGTTCGCTAGCACCTTCGCAACTATCAAGTAAATCGCCTTAGAAAGGGCAATCAACCTGAAGTCCTCTATCTCCTCTACTCCCTAACATAAAAAAATTGTTGAGCATGTCGAAACCTCTGTTGCCTTCAGCAAACTCTGTTATCACATGCATCACATCCTCCTTAAGAAGTGGCCAAAATTCCTTATAGAATAGCACAGGGAAGCCATCTGGCGCAGGGTACCCATTTACGTTGAGTCCCCACACTGTAGCCCTAACCTCATCTTTTAAGAAGTTGGCTGTGAGAGTCACCGCCTGTTCATTAGAGATTCCCTCTGCACTCTCCCCCGTCCATCTCCCTCGTCTGCGCTACCTCATGAACTCCCTGAAGTACTCGGCTGTTGCTCTCCCTACCTCTTTGACTAAAAAGTAGACCCCGCCCACTGTTACCCTATCAATCTAGTTCCTTCTTCATCTAGCCGATGCCATATGGTGAAAAAATCGGGTGTTTGAATCTCCCTCCTTCAACCACTTTTGCCTGGATATGGTCTTCCACTCAATCTCAGCTTTCTTGTCCTACACTATTTGCATTTGCCTCGCTCTGGTCACCCTCTCCTCTGAGGGTAGCTGCTCTGCATCCTCATGTTTGTCCAACGCTTCTGTCTCTACCAAGGCCTCCCTCTTCCTTCTCCCCCTCACTTCTTTCAGCTCCTTTTTGTAAGTTTTCAGGTGTCCTCTCAACTCGACCAGCTTGTTAGCTAGTTGGGCCGTCGCCGTTGCCCTCCTTTCCACCTGCAGGCCTCCATTTCCCTTCAACCATCTCCCTGAAACCAGGTTCAAGCAACCAGGATCTGTCAAACTTCAAGTATATACTAAAGGGTGATCCCTCATTAGACCTCTAAAGTAACGACGTGTGGTCAAAGAATGCCCTCTCCATCGGAATGACACAAACTAAGGGGAAGGCCTCCGCCAGCTCCACACTAGAGAGGAGGCGGTCAATCCTGGATTTCTGGCCATTGAAGTTCCTCCATGTGTAACCGCATGAGCCGGGCACCATGTCTAGCAAACCATGTAGCGCCACAAACTCTGCAAAACGTTTAGAATCGGGGTCATGTCTACCCCCCCTCCCCCCCGGCCTGTCATCCACCTGAAGAGTGGTGTTGAAGTTCCCTCCAATCAGCAAGGGCGTCCTCATGTAACGCTCCGCCACTGTAGTGAGCTCCTCCCACGTCGTTGTCCTTGTAACCGCGTCCACCAGGCCGTAAACCACGGAGACCGTCACCTTCATCCCACTTCCCCTCCTCTCCAGTAAGACGGAGACGACATGCGTCCCCACCAAGGAGTCCACCAGCTGGAAGGTTTCCTCCCGCCAACCCACCAGCTGGCACCCTGCCCGACCATTTGCATCCAGAGCCAGGAAACCCTCCATGAAGGAGCCTCCCACCTCCTTCCACGCCGACCTATCGCACGCCACCAACTTCGTCTCCTGCAACAAAACCACATCCGCTCTCCATTGTTTGAATTTTTAAGGTATCCTCCCAGCGCCGCCCTCCCGTTGGGGTTGTTCAGACCCCTAACGTTCAAAGAAAGGACCCCCCTCATTGGGATCTAACCTGTGTCCTCCCCAAGGCAGGCCTGAAGCCCACTACCTCTGCAACCTGTCACAACACAACCCCCCTGCCTTCCTCATCAGACGCCTCCACTTGTTGCTGTGGCTGTACCTCTGTGGTTCGCGCATCGACCACCACTCTTTTCCGTCAACCACCACCTCCTGCCACGGCCCCGCCGCCTCTCGTGGTCCCATTAAAGTACCATGTGCGCCGCTAGCGGATGGCCTCCGCCAACCCTCCGCATCAGATGTGGCCGCCACCCGGTCGGGGCAGGCCGGGGGGAGCCCCTACATTCGCTGCTTCGGTCACGCCCCTAGCTTCTCAAGTCCGCAACCACAGGAGGGGGATCCCCCTCGCTGACCCACTCCACACCATCAGCCATTCCGCCCCCACCGTCGCCTGGATCCGTCACCCCTACCTCGTCTGTGGGGGGTGCCCTTGTTGCCCCATTGGGGGGAGGCTCCAACTAGGAGAACGACCGGTCGAGCCTCGTGCATCACTCTACCTCGGTCTTTCCTCCTTCCGCGGTGCCGCCGGCGTCGTCGTTTCGACCGCAATCCTCGTGACCTTCCCCGTTTCCGCATCAAGACCTCTCGCGGCGGAGCTCCGTGAGTAGCCCACATAACTAGGTGGGGCAGCCATCCGTTGAGCCAAGGTAGGGGGATCAGACCCGGGTCCGGGTCCGGTCCGGATCGGAGCGTCGCGAGACCCACCACGTGAAGGGCCCTCCCAACTTAAAAGAAAAATGGGAAACTTATGCCTTTTTACAATTAGTTTTACACGTCTCACCATTTTACAATACATGGATGTATTTTTTTTGGTATTATGTTTGTGTGCTGTCACGTGAGGAACATGCCCTCATTTCGTGATTAATGCTTGTGTGTTTGGAATCCACTTCGAAGCACATCAATAGAACGGAAAACAAGTGGAAGGGAAGTGGTTGCAGCAGCATCTCAACCAGTGAGAGCGTGCGACCTCAAGGAGCTCTACAAACTCCTCGACCTCCCCCTCGATGCTGCCACCTCCTTTGACCTCTTCCACCACTTCGGTTCCCACAAGCCCTTCGCTTCCACTATAATATGGTATTCGTTTCCACGTGCTTCATGGCCTTATATTTTTTTAAATTTTGAATTTTTGTTGTGTGCTGTGGTAGTGAAAGACAACACACATGAACTTGTTTCTCCTCTCTTCATTTTTTAGGTTGCTATGGCATTGTGGTTGCGAGTGGGTTTCGGATATGTCATTGTAATTTCACCTCAATAATGAAATGCAAAAAATGATAACTGACAATGGTATGGGTTGTAATTTTTAATAGAGCTTCCACTGTAGTAAAACAAGAGAGCTCCTTCGAGGAGCTCCCATGCACGGAAGGAGGGAAGGCCTGCAGCGAGGAGTTAGAGGGAGATTAACGGGACCGACCCGCACCCGACGATGGTCGTGGCAAGAAGTGAGATGCCCGAAGCTCACCGAATGGTAAGGAGGAAGGTGGTGGGTGCTATTGCATGGAACAGCCGCCCATGGCCCTAGCAGTGGCGAGGGGCGACATGCACGCGGCGAGGTGGCAGGCGAGTGCTGTGCACGAGTGACGTGCGAGGTGAGGGAGGTTCTCGATGCACACCAAACATGTTCCTACACGCGGAACTAGATAATGAACTCCTTGTGCTCAATAAAATGCCCCACTACAGCTGCACCCCCACCTTCAAGTCCTACAACCTCTCCCTCAACATACTTGTCAACGCGGGTTGCATGCAGGCCTCTTGCCCACATTGAGACAATTAACCTTATTCTTGTTTCAACATCAACCACTCATCGCAATATCCAAGCTCAACAAATTGGTTTATTCCATTCCTGTGTATTACAAGCTTGTAAAAGCACTATAAATGTAGTTTAAATTTCCAAGTATTATTTAACATTGCACTAAAACAGACATCATGTTGCATGTAGAAATATGTTTGGTGTGCATCTGTATTTATGTTCCCAATGACAACATATTTCAGTTCCATTTGAAAGCATTAGCAAAAAATGTTTGGCTTTGACGCAATACACATTAAGAAACACTAAGACTATTGCAAGTTTATGCAAGACGAAACTGAAATATCATATGAATTCTCTCAGTTTATCAGATTCCTGCAAATTTACTAAATGCATAACCCACCTCTTTGGATGGTAAGAAACCCTGATAAAATGAAGAGGTGAAAAAGACAACGATTCAGTGGGAGAGCACCTAATTGGTACATGCATCTCCCTATTAAAGTAACAACCATAGGAAGAAAAAAGGGTAGATATTAACACAGAACAGCCAAGAGATTCAAGCAGTACAAATCATATGTTCCAACAAATACTACTTCTTGCTTCACAAAGGCAAAGGGGCAGTGTCAATAATTTCTTTTAGAAAACTAGAATATACAAATATTTTACCCCTACATTATTGTCAGATTCAGTA
Organism: Thalassia testudinum; assembly: GCA_037157565.1. Taxonomy (NCBI): domain Eukaryota; kingdom Viridiplantae; phylum Streptophyta; class Magnoliopsida; order Alismatales; family Hydrocharitaceae; genus Thalassia; species Thalassia testudinum. Next base: position 13,108,387 of record JAZHRO010000037.1, on the reverse strand, counting down.
AAAGTAGATATCCTCTAAAAGTCCAAACTTTTTATATGGTCGTTGCACAAGGGGGAAAACATCACAAGGGTGTTAGGATCAACGTGGATACCCGAGATAGATCAATCACGTGGCTTTAGCACAATGGAGGTTAAAGGAGTTTTACACCTTTGTGCACGAGGTGTGGACTCGCATCAGTTTGCAATGAATTACGGGAGAATTTTGAACCTCCCACACACATGGAAAAGGAGATCAGGAAGTGGTAGTCTTCAGGATGAAGCATGACCAGGCAGGAGTGCAGGTATTTTTGGCACTTGTGAATGTAAACGACGAAGTATTTTTCTAGGGATTGAGGCCTTATGTGAACAATGACATGCCTTATCCTTTGTACCTAGAAACATTTTTGTAGGAACATTTGAATGGCCTATGCTCTCCTTTTTTGACATTTATAAAATACAGATGATTAATGATTCAAAGATTATTCATTCATTTGTAAAAGAAAAAGAAAGAGAGGTAGTCATCTTTATTAAAAATTTAGTGTCCATTCTCAATTATTGTCCTAGAAAATAAGTCGATAACTGCTTGATGTGTTTTCTCCTCTCTTGACCCTCATTCCAATTTCTCACCCCCTTTCCTCCATCTGAATTGACTCAAGCCAAAAAGTTCAAGAAATTGTAACACATTCCTTGAAGTTCGAAAGTTGCAAACAAGTCCCAAGTTCAGCAAGGATCTTATGTCATCCATTAAAAAAAGCAACTATGCAGGAGTCAAAAGCACAGAGAGGGGAGATCTATATAACAAAATAGATTCAATTCATCACACATGAAAAATAATGTGTGACATTTAGAAATGTACACTCTGATTAATAGATTTCACTTGTACAACTAAAAAAAATCGCAGCACATCCCCCAAGATCCTCGGCGGCATACAGCCCCCCTTTAAGGTGCGTGGGTTAGCATTTCCATCTAGCTCCCCTTCAAGGCCCTCGGCGGCCGCATCTCCCCCAAGGTCGGCTAGCTCTCCGCCCTCTGCAATCTATGTGCTGCGTACTCTACGAACTGTGTGTTGTGTGCCTTGTCACCTTCGTCGTGCCACATGTGCTTTGCCACCGGTGCTTTGTCATGCCATGCTCTTCCAGCTCCACCCACTAGGATGGGGTGAAGTACCCCTTGGCTCCTACCATTGCCCCATGCAGGCTTATGATTAAGCCACCTGAATCAGAAAAAAGCAGGTCATTAAGAAGAGAAAAGATAATGGGTATTTCACAAGATAGGAAAAGAGCCAAAATATAGTTAAACCTATGACCTCCTGAGCACAAGAATAAGCAAAAGAAAGGTAATCCATCTTCCAAAAAGAAAAAAAAAAAGATTTTTTAGACTAAAACCCGCAATGGGCTCAACACAGCAGCAAAGATCCTACCATGACTACCTCCTTCCCCCTCACCGCAGCAAACCACCATGACCACCATGACCACCGCCTCCACTTCCTCATCCCCTCTTCTCCTTCGTTTTCTTCTTCAACCCATCCCTTGTTTCGCCCTTCCACGAAGAACCCACAGCCCTGAACACACAATACCTCCATCGAACCCCCTTCAACCTCCAAAGCTCGACCCCGAGCACGCTTGCCGATTTCAAGCACTAGCCAGCACCTCCACTATCACGCCCCGAAAATCGTTTCAATGGATTACCGAGGGTGAAGGCGGAAAAATGGCCTAGCAGCAAGACGGTTAGGGTCAAAAGCAGTTCAAAACAAGTCGAAAGGCGCTTAATTCTATCAAATTAAGTAAAATAAAATGAAACAAATGAAAGTAACATCGGCAGAGTATCCCTGTTGGAGGGGAGGTTTCCAAACTCCCCCACTTGCAAGAAGAACCTGCAACCGTACCATCTTAGTCTAAAGATAGCAAAAACCACGCAAGTTGAACATCATTCACTATAAAGGCACACAGAGTTCCCTGATACATATTGTCATACACACACACATACATATACATGTTTATACAAGCCTCCCTCCTTCCCCTACCACAAAAGTAACAAACATCAACAAGAGGAAAGGACTACAAAAGGGGAGCCACAACCGTTAACAACCACAAGAGAAAAAGATGGCTTGCATAAGAAGGCCCCAAGTGAAAAGGAGGAACCAATCACTCAAAAGTCCTCCTATGTCCTCCTGGGTCGAAAACCCGCAAAACAGATCACCTGCTCTAGCTGACAGGCAACCCTCACAAATTCTGCAGCAGCACTCTGAAGAGACTCAGTAGGTGGGTCCACCCACCTTCTCAGGTATTGGGCTTCCACTATCGCCCTCTCTAAGCATATGAGTGTCGTCACAAATAGCTGATTCATCGCTGCTAGGCATCAGCATTGCTCGCAGGTAAGGTGGAGCCCATAGCATCAGAGCCTGAAATGGGTCACAAAAATAGGGATGAGCTATACAGCTCAGTAGGGATTGGACTATGTGAGAAGTCTAGCAAGAAGAGGTGATATGGAGGGTTCTCTTTATTTATTTATTTTTTTATTCATTCTCCACCACTTACCGTCATAAAATTCTATTAAGATTTCTTAAGATGGGTTAGTTTGCTGCTAACATTTGTTCTCTCTCTCATCACATGCATCAGATTTGGAAGATCATCCCTTTCTATTTAGACGAGATTTCAACGTATCCTTCCCTTAGATCCTCGCTTCGTGGCCTCACCATAATCAGGAGGGGGTAAATAGGACAAGTGACCCTTGCGAAAGGTGTACCCATTCTCGACATATCAAGAACGTTGCTGACCTCCGTCAGAAGAGTTGGGCCTCTTGGGAGCTACCCAGGCTAGTGTCTCGTGTTGGCAAAGAGCCACCCCATTCGCCGTCAGTAAGGCCTAGTAGTATTCTACATGGAACATGTCGTAGGGTGTAAGGACCCGTCCCACTTTTAGCCTTTTAAGACGTCTGGAGTCTTAGTCAGACGTCTGGATTCTTTCCCGGATGTTTGAAAATGAAATTTCTGTACGAGTAGTGCGTCCTGTGTGAGTGCGGCGCGCAGGACCTCTTCTCTCTCCTTTTTCCTCCTCTCCCTGCCGAACCCTAAGCCCCCAGCCACCTATAAAAAGCCCCCCTCCCCTCCTCTCCTCTGCACTCCACACACCACCATCTCCACCTTCAGAGCTGCGGGAGTGGCAAGAGGAGGCGAGCGAGGGAGAGAGAGAGGACGAGGAGAGTGCGGAAGGAGGAGTTCGAGGTCGAAAAGCTTCGGTGGAAGCTCGGCGGAGCTTGCACAACCACCGCAGGCACATGCGGGAGGAGAGAGTTCGGAGAGGCGTCCTCGACCATCTGCAGCGGCTGGAGCTGCGGTGAAGCGAGGAGGTGCGCGGCAAAAGGAGTTAGGAGCGGGTTTTGGTACTGGAAATTTTCCAGTATCAGACATCTGGAGCGGAGTCCAAACAGCTGGCGAAGCATTTGGATGTCTGGAGTTAAGACCATATGTCTGAAAGCTCCTTTATCGCCAAGGTACGTTCTTTTCGCGGTTACGGCCATGCAGGCCGCATCGCAGAGTGGTTGTCGGGCTTGATTTGGTGGCTGCGACTGTTGTACGCAGGAGCAGCCTTGGGAAGGAGCACGGAATGCTCTCCCACGCACTTTCGGATGTCTGATTAGCTCACCAGATAACTGGAGGTGCTTCCAGACGACTGGAAGAGTGGTCCAACGTTTGGAACTGCCTTCAGATGATCACAGAGGAGGCCTGTACGTTTGAGGACATCGCAAGGACTTAAGGTAAAGTTCTGTATCTTTTAAGACGTCTGGACTTATTTCCAGATATCTGATTTTGGACAATAAACACGTTTTTGACCCGTTTGGGGTCCGATCGGGATCCGTTTTACGCAAATGAAGTACCTATAATTTTCTTGCGAGTTTCTCTACGTACTAGAGGCCTTTGTACATTATTCTGAACCTTCCTTTTATGATGTATTCTCTGGTATAGGATTTCAGCCTACTGCGTGTTTAGGGTTCGCAGAGACACTTGGGTCTACGATTCGAGCCCTCAGTACTACCAAATTGTCTGGTAGAGTGGTTTAATACTTTTAATAATGTTCAAATAAGCATGTATTGTAGGATTAACTGACTGGAACCCTAGGATGTGGCATGAACCGTAGGGTAGAGAAATGAATACACTGTTTGGTACTTATATGCAAAATTGAGATAAACTACTAGCAATTGCCTGTGAAATAATTGTGGGTTGCTTATTAGAATACGAGCTGCATGTATTTTATAATCAATTGCCTGTGAAATCACCAGTGGCATGTTTTGAATTATGGAAAGACAAGCTGCCTGCATATAAATGAGAACTAAATTGTGAATGGTGGAAATCTAGATCGGAATAAATGTGGTAAACATGAGCATGAACCTTACGGGGAATTAGGAGTAGAACTCCTGTGGTTAGTTGGAAAACTGGAATGTAGACGGAAAGTGTGCTGGCCCTTGAGTGTGTAGTACCAAGGAGAGCGACTGTCCCTTTTCGTGTAGAGCGGAGCTAGCCGCCCTTGGGTTGAGACCCGGGGTTAGGATTGGCCACTCTACACCGACTCCTATTGGTCCTCGTGTACACGGTACCAAGGTGAGCTACTAGTGTAGCGAGAGAGCTTGCCACCCCACAGGGCTCGGGGTTCAGCTAGCCACCCTACACCAACTTGTTAGGTCCTCTAGGCAAACCGGGGTAGTCAGACGAGGGTGCGCGAACTGTGAAGGGGCGAGACCCCTGTTTGGTTATGAGGGGTGAGATCCCTGTTTTGAGAGGGCAAGGCCCTATACTATTCCGTGCTATACTTTGGGCGTACCCACTAGCAGAAACGACTGACCGCCTGTCAGTGTGGGGTAACTACCCGTGCGCTTATCACGCCTGCCATAGTCATCGCTACGTCTTGTCAGTGACCTCGGGGTGGTTGACTGAGTGTAGGATTATCACGGGGGACTCTTCCGGCCAGGAGAGCACCACGTATACCTTCTACTCTTCGGAAAAGACTGCAATCAAGATCATTCCCACGAGGAACATGTGAGATCAAGAATATCTGGATATTGAGAAGAATGGGTGAAAAGGAAACACACATAAAACAAAATAAATAGAAAAGAGAATTAAACATGTTGCTTTTACTGCTTTAGATAGTATAGGTACCACTCTACTCAGCGTTCGCTGACTTTGTCTCTTTCATAACACTGTTCAGGACTAGGAGTTGAGCAAGCCGAGCTTCCGGCTATGGATGGTGCTGCGCCTAGTCGAGCCCAGCTGTAGTTTTCTGCACTTGCTTGTTGTACCCCCTTACTGTTGTAGTGAGTATTCAGACTTTTTCTTAGCTACTGTTATCTCTACTGCTACGTTCGTTTCCGTTGTTTCTGTTGTTGTGGTGGTATGTAATGGAACAACAGTTTTTACTTTCCTTTACTGCTTTGTACATTCTACTGCTTAGTTATATTGCATGTGTGAATGTGGTTTACTTTCCTGCTTTTTGGTTATTTCTTATTGGACGACTGGGTCTTGAGATTAGTCGAGGCGAGTCGATCTCGGGTCTTGTAGGGATCCGGGAATCGGGTCGTAACAAGCTGGTATCAGAGCAAGGTCGTCCTGAAAAATGAACCAATTGGCTTGAGAATAGCCATTCACATGCATGTAACTAGGGTGGCCACCACAACGTATCGCCTTGATATTCGTTCTGAGTCCTTTTAGAAGAAATTCGATATCGTTGACCCTTTTGTTCTGTCTTTCACGTCTCCTTGCAGGAGATGCCTCGTCGGGGAGTTCTCGAGGCGGGCCGTGGTCGCGGCCGTGGACAAGGTCGGAGGGGCGGACGTGTCGGGCTTGAGGTACCCGTTGACCCACCTCTTCTCTCGGGCATTCAGGCCCAGGATCTTGCCCAGCTGATCAGAGATATTGTGCAAGAGGAGCTCCACCAGCCTCCACGGGCACCTCTCCCTGAGGACGTGGAGGGGGAGTCCTCGGTGGGACAGAGAGACTGTCGCAGCGTTGGATGAGCAGGAGGGGGAGGGGGTGGTCCTCCACGGCCCCCTTCGCACTCTGACACTTCCGAGCACGAGCCCTCCTTGCCTGGAGGCATGCCCGTTCCCCACTGCAGTTGCATCACAAGCTTTTTGGCCAGTTCCGGAAGCTGAAGCCCCCTTCCTCCAAGGGGGATGAGGACCCGTCTGAGGCAGAGGATTGGTTGGAGAAGATAGAGAAGGTGTTCGACACCCTTCACCCTCCTGTGGAGTGCCATGTGGCCTTTGCCATGTACTAGCTAGAGAGTGCGGCACACAGGTGGTGGAGGGCAGTCAGAGGCCAGGAGAGGGGAGGGCCGACGTGGGACCAGTTCGTGACCCTCTTCTGCTAGCAGTACTTTCCGCAGACTTGGCAGGATTAGAGGAGGCGGGAGTTCCACACTCTCCATCAGGGGACGATGACTGTCAGTGCATATCGCACACGCTTCCTGGAGCTGTCACGTTTTGCCTCGACAGCTGTGGCTACAGAGGAGGAGCGCCTGTGGAGGTTCACTGAGGGGCTCTGACCTGCTATTTAGGGGTATGTCAAACCCCTGAAGCTACCCACCTTCTCACGAGTGGTTGAAGCAGCCATGACCTACGAAAAGACCAACTCGGTCGCACGAGACATCGACAGCGGATGGAAGAGGCCCTACCAGCCAGAGTACTCTCAAGGCCGTCGAGAGAGGAGGCACGCGGCACCCGCAGGAGAGTTGTCTCGTTTTGCGGGGCCGACAATGGCCTTTGGGGGCCCCAGACAGGGGCCAGCTGTCAGCACTGGACCCCCGCCTAGCTGTCAACAGGGACCTACCAAGGGAGGAGGTCATGTTCCCCTCTATTACCAGTGTGGCTAGTCGGGGCACATCAAGAGGGACTGCCCATTGGTCATGCTTGGGACTGGTTTGTATTTGTATTTTATTACTCGAAAATAGAAAATCTCCGAGGTCAAACTCAGGAAGCAACACTTGATTCTAGAAGTGTACAAAATCACAATTTATAATATATATATACCGTTTTACAAAAAAGATTAAAGAAAGGAAAATTGATTCTTTTCTTCTCTCTCTCTTTCTTCTTTTGTCTGCCTCTCTCTTTCTCTTTTCAGACGTCTGACTCAAAGGGTCAGACAACTTAAATTCCACTTGCTACAGTATTGCTGCTGCTGCTGGTTCTTCTTCTTCCTCTTGGCTTCTTCTTTGGCTGTCTGCTTCTTCTTCCTTATTTTTCCTTCTTCTCTTCTGACTTCTCTTATTTGCGGCTAAGTGTAAGCTTTACCTCTCCCTTGTTTCCTTCTTTTTCTTCCCTTGGTCTGCCGCTCCTCTGCTACAGTGCGTCTCTCTTCTTCTTCTCTGCTATGCACATCCTCCTCCTCCTCCTTTTCCTACTTTCCTTCCTGCACAATGCACAGTTAGGCAAAACCTAACCCCTACCCTCCCCACGTCTCTCTCTCTCAAATTCACTCCAGGGTTCGCTCTCCCAGAGCCTTAATCGGGTATGCGAGTCGGGTGACGCGCTTGGGACCAGGTGCACCGGCGTGGGTGGTGCGCGAGGTGTGCACGGCAGGTTAGTCGGATCCGGGTGCCAGGTCTATGGGGGAAGTATCTCAGACGAGGCGTGGTGGGGGCGAGGGACCTCACCCTAGTGTGTTTCGAGGTGATAAGCCTAAAACACTTTTGCAATTTATGTGGGGGCGCCCGCCCGCAAACTTCCGAGGTGGACTAAAGTCCCTCCCGCATCTGCCTATGCACCCACAGCTGATTGCGCGAGCGAATGCAGCTGCAGCTGAGGCCCTTGATGCTAAGTGAAGGCCTGGCTGACTTCGCGAGGGGATTTCGCACCTTCTGGACCTGGAGGCCTGGGTTGCTGGGACCTGCGTGAAGCTTCAAGCAAGCTTCAAACTGCTGTGCCAATGGCGGACGACGTCGCGACCCTGAAGTCACAGATATGGCCATGCAGCCCTGTCAGATCCTTCAGCAAGCTTCGCCTGCGCATGGCGAAGGTGACTCGAGAGTCAGCGTGGCGTGAAGACGCCTATGTGGGTGAGCTTAGAGCTTACTATGGCCGTCGAGTTGGGTGTGTTCGGTGGGTGAGTATGGAGATGTTGGTGGTAAGTGGAGGGGTGGATAATGATCAGTGGGTGAAGGCGGAAGTTCTGAGGTAGGTGGCGAGGCGTGCGGCAGAGTGGAGTGATGGTTTCACCTCGCTGGAGGTTGGCTGGAGATGGGGAAGATGGCGGTGGACAGTGGCTGTCGAGGGGTGATTTGTGAAATAGATTGAGGGGAATTGAAGAGGGGATAGAGAGGAGTAGGTCTAACCTAATTAAGTGGACGAAGGGGGAGAGATGGCGACTGGTAGTACCTGCTGTCACTGGAGAAGACGATGTTCCATGGAGGGAGACGGCGGCGACGACGGGGCTAGAGATGCTCGTGTGGGTGCTGTGCGAAGTGGAGGAAGATGGTGAGGATAGCTCTGCCACTGATATTATGGCAAAGCGACGAGAAAGAGGACGGAGGCTTGCTGGAGCTCGCTGGACTACTTGATCGGAGGAGAAGAGGATGAAATTGGGGTAGATCTCTAGCCAAGTCAAGCTTGAAGGAAGCGGCAGGGGCTGTTGTTTCTGTGCAGCGCCATCCTCCGCGCAAAGTCGCCGGAGGTATGGCCTGCACAGTGCGGGGGTAGAAGGACCTAATTGAAGAAAGAGATGAGAAAGGTAGGGGGTAATTGCAAGAGTCCATAAAGCTAAGGGTCAAAAAGTAATTATTGAGGACTGTTTTGTAAAGCAGGTCAAGGCAACCTTTTCTTAGGTCCAAATTTTGATATAAGCCTAATTTTAACCTAAGGAATCCAATGGTGAGGTTGGATTTTAGGTTTGACCATGTTTGATCAGACATTTTGCACAAAAATCGAAATTAGGTTAAAAATTGGGTATGATTCTTAATCTTGGTCGAGATAGGTTTCAATGGTCAAATTGAAGGTTCTAAACCTTAGGGGATATTTTTTCATGAATTTTAAAGGATTTAATTAATTTTTATCTTGCCTGAAACTTTATGAATTAAAGTGGATTTGTTTTAGGGTTACAGAATGTCATTTAATTCTTAGATTTTATCATAACCCTTTCCTGATCGAATCACCCCACTTTTTCTTTTATTAAACCCATTTGACCTGTGTCTAGATCCTTAGAAATCCCATTTATGTACTGCAATGGTAAAATTACAGTTTTACCCCTTGTGAATTATTTTATACTCAGATTTGTAATTCCCTGATTGTCTTTCCCTTAGGTTTTGTTGGAGCTTTTGTAGACTTAATTAGGTCAAAATGTGCTAGTTAGGGTTTATAATGAGGTTCTCATCATACCCCCATGCCTAGCTTTTGCTAGTGCCTTAGTAAAAATTTAAGGTTTTAACCTCTATTCTAGACCATGAATTCCTTTCATCAAATTTGATAAGTGCTTTTTCTCTTGTCTTCTTGATTAGTTCAGATTGCCAATCGTGGGCCTAAAAGGTACTCTAGTACCAACCAAGACCCAGATCTGTCTAGCTTCAGCCTCAGTCTTTAGTAAAGGTTTTTAAGGCCCTCAGAAACTATCCTAAAGTTTATTGGACTTTGTGTTTAAAGCACCCATGCTTGAGATATTTTTAGCCTTGGTTCAGTTTGTAGTGCGTTTTGTAAGGGAAAGATAGAAGGTTTATTTGTTTGGAGAGTTTTCTCTCTCTTATCTTTTTAATTCTAGCTTAGGATTGGCTTTACAACCCGATTTGTATCGGATTCCTCGTCCCCATCATCAATCCTCAAAGGTCCCTGGCAATCGATACTTCGAGATAGCACCACCCATGGTAACCCCCAGAACCCTGGCTTTCGAGATTTCGAGATAATCTCGTCCATGGTGTTCCGTGGCCGAATTCAGACCCTGGCAATTGACATTTCGTGATAATGCCATCCATGGAATCTGAACCAGCAGGGTGCTTACATGCCCCCGGTAGGATATGTAAATATCCTAGGAGACAAGCACCGAGGAGATGATATGTTGTTACGCATCTTCGAGGGGAATTTCCCACCTCTCTACGTTGGAAACTCGTCCAAATCAACTTGCGTTGATCGACCGCTCCTAATCTAGGTGTCATTTTCAGAATATTTGAAACGCTTCTGCGTGATTTTGATATTTATGCTCGCTAAACCAGACTGTGTGTGTGAATTTAGGTGCTTAGGTTACCGAGTCCCGTAAATCGAAGGTCAGTTAACAAGGCCGAATACTCCCTAAGCCTTAGACTTAATGCTTAAGCTTTTCATTTTCCTCAACCTCTTGAGGAATACCTAGATCTTAATGGGTACTAAGAGTCTAGCCAAGAATGCCCAAGGTTTGCGTTCTTACTAATCTTGTTGTGCACTTTCACCTTACTTTTCTTTAATGTGGTCTAGAACTTTGGTTAATTTCTTAATTTCTTACTAATGACTATCCTTTTTTTTTTATTTTGTGCTCCTTTTTTAGCATTCTGCTCTTTTCCCTCCTTTTGTGAAGTTTATTAGCACTTCTTTCCTCCTCCAAAGTTTTTTTTTTTTGAAACCTTTTCTTATTATTTCATTCCACTTTCATACCCTCCCATGCCTAAGGTTTGCAATGTCCTCATTGTATATTATGTGGGTTTTTATTTGGCCAGGTTCAAGCATTAGGGCAGATATTAGGTGAGTGGATGGGTCGAGGTGACTGTTGCAGATGATTTTTAATCTCAGATACGAGTACCTGAGGTGAAGCCGGCTGTCCTAAAGTGCAAAGAAATGTCAGAGAAATATTTCAATTTTTCAAAAAGAATGACGGGCTGCCTCCCGTTAAGCGCTGAGTTTTACGCCATCGGCTATACGCAATAAGCTCAGGGAGAATGGAGGATAAATGATGACTCAACCAAATCTGTATTGGTTACGTCAATGAATGGTTTGAGTCTCTGACCGTTCACAACGAAAGGTTCGGAATCATGGCTGAGTGGACTGATCTCGACGACTCCATTTCCAAAAGTCTGTCGGACAAGATATGGTCCGACCCATTTGGATCGCAGTTTCCCAGGGAACAATTTAAGTCGGGCATCGAAGAGTAGGATCTTCTAAACAGGGTGGAAGATCTTTCTGGATATATGCTTGTCATGAAAGGCTTTAACTCGCTCTTTGTAGATTCGCGAGTTCTCATATGCATCAAGGCGTAATTCATCAATCTCGCTTATCTGAAGCTTTCTGTGGGTTCCATCCTTAGAAAGATCTATGTTGTAGCTCCGTACTACTGTTACGACCCGATTCCCGAATCCCTACAGGACACAAGAATCGGACTGACTTGACTGATCCTAAGACCTAGTTGTCCAACGTAGCTGTAGGCTCTGGCTGCTCAACACTTAGACCTGAAAAAGGTGATAAGTACAACACGTCAGCGAAATGCTGAGTAGAGTGGCAACCTGCTAGCTAAGAAAAATAGTAAGGGTGGACAGGTAGCTACTGTTTTTAATTTCTTTCTTTATTTATCTATTTACTCTTTCTTGGTTTATTTCTCAGGTCTTTCTCTTGATCTCGAATGTTCCTCGTGGGAACGATCTTGATTGCAGTCTTTTCCGAAAAGTAGAAGTAGCACGTGGTGCTCTCCTGGTCGGGAGAGTCTCCTATGGTGGTCCTACCCTCAGTCAACCACCCCAAGGTCGTTGACAGGTGTAACGGTGACTACGGCACGCGCGATAAACGCACGGGTAGCTACCCTGCACTGGCACGCGGCCAATCGTTTCCATTAACGGGTGCGCCCAAAGCACAACACGGAACCAGTATAGGGTAGAGCCCTCTCAGTAACAGGGGTTTAGCCCCTCCACAGTAACCAAACAAGGGTCTTGCCCCTCCATAGTTCGCGCACCCTCACCTGACTACCCTGGTTTGCCCAATGGGCCTAAAAGTTGGTGTAGGACAGCTAGCTGAACCCCGAGCCCCATGGGGTGGCTATCTCTCTCCCTACACTAGCAGCTCTCCCCGATACTGTGTACACGAGGGCCAGAAAGTCGGTGCAAAGTGGCCAAACTCACCCTGGTCTCGACTTGAGGGCGGCAAGCTCTCCTCTACACTAAGAGGTAATATGTGCTCTCTTTGGTACCACGTACCCAAGAGACAGCACACTTTCCCATTCACTTTTCCAATTCCATTCTATTTATTTCCAGGAGCTCTACTCCTAATTCCCCGTAGGGTTCGTGCTCATGTTTCCTCAAGCCAAGCCATACTAGGTTTCATCGTTTAGGTTTATTCGCATATAGCAGGTGTTTTCAACATTCAATCTTTCTTTTCCAATTTATATACAAGCAGTTCGTATTTAATTTCAACCAACAGAAATTACATGTAGCAACTACTAACAACAGTACTCTACATTTCACAGGTAGCTGTTATCCAATTACAGGCAGCTATTATTCCATCTACTCATTTCAAGACTGCATTCCAAGCATTTAATACAATCGTTCCAGTGTTTCTAGTCCTAGGATTCATGCCATACCCTAGGATCTATCATTTATTTCAGATATGCATTTATGTTTGTAATTAACTAAGGGAAGCCACTCTACCCGCAAAATCGGGAGTAATGGGGGCGTGATCGGTAGGTCCACGTGCCTCCCCAACCCCCAAATCCACAACAGAACTAGGTCCTAACACAGGGATCAATCACAAGGAACCACTCAGAATAGGATAAAAGTATTTCAAACAAGTAGAGGAACTTATTCTGAGAAGAACGGAATCTTAAACGTGAAAATCAGACCTCGAATGGACCCTAAATGGGTCAAAAATGACAACTCTGACTCAAATCAGTCGTCTGGAACATCTTCCAGACGTCTTAAAAAGGTATGCAGGTCATACCTCACTCTACGCTGCTCTTTAGACGTCTAGAGATCCCGCTAAACCGTCTGGACCTAGTTCCAGATGTCCGACTATCACTCCGGACGTTTGGAGACGCTCTCCGCCGTTTGGTGACTCGTCCAGACGTCTGAACCGCGTGGGAGGATGTGTCCCGCGCCTTCGCGAAGCGAATCCTACACGTGTACGAAAAAATTCCTCAGCAAGGCACACGACAGAGCTTCGGCGAAACGGCCTGCATGGCCGTATCCGCAAAAGCAGGCAAAGGAGGAAAATACGTACCTCTTAGTTGTCTGGAGCTTCCTCCAGACGTCGCCTACGTCGCCTGGATGTAGGTCCAGATGTCTAATTCTGGGAAAAATCCTAGAATCAGAAACTCCATCTTCTTCCCGCTGCACGCGGCCACGCCGCGCTCGTCCGCCCGTTACTCTAGTTGTAGCAGCCTCGGGGAGGACTTCCCCGACACAACACTCCGCCTCGCGCATGCCGGCCGACCTCGAACTGCTCCGGCGAGGTCTCTCTCTCATGGTTCATGCGCCCTCTTCTCT